>JASFAT010001750.1:0-629284 GCA_031353405.1 Baronia brevicornis | reverse complement strand
ACTTATCCGACGTCTAAAAGAATAGGAGAAGACAATCAAAATTGCAAAAAGATTTTGGGCGAGACTCGGATTAAATTAATTCTTAAAATTTTCTATCAAGTCAAATGACTAAAACTTTTTTCGATATTCGATTGAATTTTTTCGTTTTAAAATAAACTAGCTGTTATCCGGCACATCTCGAGAAACGGATCGTACTATGCTTGTTCGAGACAGATTGGGGACTTAAACATGATATAATTATTAAACTTGTTCAAGAAACGTTTAATAAAAATCCTAAAAAATAATTTAATAACAACAAGCTTCCGACAGGAAGATTTTTTATTGACTCGATAACTTTCTTTTTCCCGCAGCGCAACTTAGCGAAGCATTTCGTCCATTTAAACTTAATAAAGCATTGAAAAGCATCCTTATTAAATTATATGAGACGTTGAGTTTCACGAAGGAAAAAGTATCTTCTCTTATTATGTCCCTAGGGTTTTTGTTACACTCAACTTCCGCTTCTTATGAATTGAATTTGTTTATCAATAAGTTACAAAATGATAGATATTTTATTTTTTTCTTTTTTTTTTGGTGACGATTATGCCAGTGTCAGCCAAAATATAATAACATCAAGTATCTTGAAATAATTTTGTCAGCTTTTCACGTTATCTTGATAAAATGGTGGCAATTATACCAAAACCTTTTATGGACTTATTAGTCAATTTAAAAAGTCACAAATACACACAATTTTTTCATATCCCTCTACATATATGCCTTAATTGTACTATATTCAGACAACTTAACGGTTGTCTTCCGTAGAGTCTAGTATACCTCACGATGCTTTGACCGTTTTTTCGGTAAGATTTAGTTTGAGTACCCCGTAAATCCACTTCTTCCAGTAGAAAACACACATTATTATTTTATTGTTTTTGTTTGCTTGTTCTAACTGTCCACATAAGAATCTCTGGCTTACTACTCATTTATTATGAACTAAGTTCACGTAGTCAATTCACGACTCGACCTGGCCTTTCTTAAAAACTTCAGCAATTTAGTCAAGGTACGTTTACCGTGGTCTTCCCCTACCGACTCTTCCATTCACATTCGCAACGTAAATTTCTTTTGCCAGTCGTGTTTCATCGATCCTCTCTATGTGTCCAAACCATCTAAGCATCCCTTTCTCAACTTTTGTCACGACTCCTTTTACTCCACATCGCTCTATTATATCTTAATTTCTTATTCTAACATTCAAAGTTACTTCACACATACTTCTTAATGCTCTCACCTCTATGCTGCATCTATAACCGCCAGTAAAATATAATTTAGCAAGAAATTTTGTAAGTTTCTTAAATAATAAGGAGCAAACTAGGAAGCTTTGGCCTCGTCCGATTCAACTTTATTATACTTGCGTTAAGCATTTTACTAAGAGGTTTATTTTAAAACTTCTTGAATGCTAATAGTTGGTAATTCAGTTAACTTTGGCCCTCTGCTAAAGACCCTTAATGCTTTAACTTGATTAAGTAAGGCGGGTATTTGCTTTAATAAAGAATCTGGAAATGTCGAAAGGCGGCAATGATATTTTATATTCTTATTTGTTCTGATTTAATTAAATCCTTTCCTTTCTTACTTTTTTATCGTGTATCGAATTCTTTATAGAGTTCGCCAGCAAGTTGTGTATGTATGTATCCGTATAAATTTCCTCACTGTGGTCCGTGATCTGATCACGATTTGCTGAAAACCAGCGCCAGGTGCTCCAATAGAACGCCTGGCATATGCTGAGCAAGAACCATTTTATGGCACTTGTTAGATTAAAATTATTTTCTTTTTGTTTAGTTTATTTCTATATTATTAGGACTTTAATTTTTTTTTATATTCACGCCTATCTCCCGCAGGGGTTGGCAGAGACCACAGAGCTCCATCCGCTACCATTCATCGCAGCGAAACGGCTCTCCATTAGTCGCTTCTCGCCCTCGTGAGAATCAGGACGTGACGTGTGGTAAACTACGTCGCCGACATTTTTCAACAAATAAGGTTTATTATATTCGTCTTAGTGAATCCCTCAAGCCAAAAGGGAGGATAGAGGTCAGCCCCAGCAGAGCTCGCATGTTGAGGTAAGGCGCCATAGTACCCGGGATCGGGCTCCCCCGGTCGGCACGCTTGCGACTAACCTCGCCCTTAGCCACGCATCCATTGGCACGGCAGACCGTGGATTGGCGGAGAGGAAGAGAAAGGATAGAGAAGGAAAGAAAGGGCTGGAAAGGAAATGCGGATTGGGGGGGTTACCAAACTCGGAATAAATATTTATGAATCCATACATATATTTATTCCGATGCGGGGATCGAACTCGCGACCATTGACTCCGACCCCGCCACTGAGCCAATCGGTCGTAATTTTAGGTATTGTAAAAAAATATGTCATAAATAAAGTTTTGCCTCGAGAGTGATAGCTTTGACACTGAGTCACTAATATAGAGATTGTGACGAATCCTTTAACGATTATTATCATAGTGTCTGATTAATAAGTGACGTTGAATTAATAGGTTGTAATGCGCCTGAATATAATTACGACAACCCTTTCCGTCTGTCTGTCTATCATGATTACCGCTCCCTTCCTTGTGTAACGTGTGGTGAGTCAATTAGAAGTGA
This sequence comes from Baronia brevicornis, assembly GCA_031353405.1. Lineage (NCBI taxonomy): Eukaryota > Metazoa > Arthropoda > Insecta > Lepidoptera > Papilionidae > Baronia > Baronia brevicornis. The sequence continues at coordinate 626,663 of JASFAT010001750.1, read as the reverse complement.
CATTAATTTGACAAAAAAGATCTTACGTCACGTAAGTCTGTTTGTGAATAATCGACCCTATTACGAAATACATGCATACATACATATCGTCACGCCTTTTCCCGTAGGGTTAAGCAGAGACCACTGATCTCCATTTGCTAAGTTTCCCACTGTTGAGTACAGGCCTCCGCAGTTCTGAAGGAACGGAAGTTAACACAACGCTTGCCTAATGAATGAAGTGATTACCAGACTCGGAATAAATATCTCCATATTCTCCATCATTCGATATTCTCCATATCGGCCATACATACATGTATTATATTTATTCCGATGCGGGGATCGAACCCGCCATTATGAACTGAGTCGATTAAACAACAAATATTAAAGAAGAATTCAAGAGGTTAGTTTTTACTACCACAAGCACTGTTGCATTTGTTGTTATGTTTAATTAAATAATTAAAAAATATTTTTTATTTTCATTAAATATTTGTGTTTTTATAGTTTAACCTTTAGGCTCGATTCACACTATGTTACCGTTCATGGTCCAATCTCTCTTCGGTCTTGCTCCGGTAAAATATTCTAAACCTTTTCGATACAAGCGTCAGATATATGTAACGAACTATTTATCAACCCATTTAACAAATGGAATTATTTATTTATAGCCCGGTGTCAATTTTTTGTGTCGGTATATATAACTTCTCATTTCGCTTATTTGGAACATTATAACTAAATCCATCACACAAAACTTAATAATAATTGGTATTATATTTTAATAATAAAACTGCCTATTGTGGCGATTTCTTCCTGAAGGCCTGGTAGCGAAAGGGTTCCTGGTAGCGAAAACAAAATATCCCAGCATTCATACTATTGTACCGCTCTATTTGCGAGTGTTATCTACTTTAAACTACAACGACAGAAATCGGAATGAGATTGAACCATCAACGGCATGATAGTGTGAATCGAGTCTTAATGTACTATTTCACTGCTGTGCCAGATATGTCTTATAGTACTGTGTATCACGATGTTTGATCACGATGTGTATCGATATGCATGTAACGAAAAATGGGTTTCAATAAATCGATGTTTGGCAAGAGTTGATTAAATCGTGAAACCTAAGAGCTAGTCCGGTACAATCATTATTATTTTTTTTTATGTGATAGGAAGACAAACGAACAGGCTTGTAACCTGGTGTGTGAGTTCCGCAGCGCAGCTCATTATGGGAGTTGGAATCGGAGGGAGAGGGGTAGAGGGATTGGGGAAAGTGTTGGGCCTCCGGAATTCGGCCGCTCACCGTACGAAGCGCGGTAGGTAAGCTACCACTCAGATGCCGGTTTTCTGCGGGAGTATGGTACTTCCCCGGGCGAGCCTACCCATTCATGCTACAGACAAATATTATGCCATTCTTGACAAAGTATTCATTTGCAGTGTGGCTCTACCACTAAAAGTATTAGCTTAGTTGAAGCGGTTACAAATTTTCGTTATGTTAAAAACAGCGATTTATTAAATTTATTTTCTACGACGATTTCTAAATTAATTAATTCTAAATTAATTAAACTCGGCAAAAATGTAGTAAGAAGAAGATACGATTATTTTACATTATATAAACATTCTCTTTTAAAACACCCTTATTTGAAAATATCAAGTCCCCTAAAGTACGAGTGAATACAATATTAGGGCTTAATTATTCTATATATTTGTCCACCGAGGTCGGGTGAGGTAAGTCTCCTCATTTCGTCCCTTTCATCGCCTATTTGAATTCAAAAGCTTAAATACGATGTATTACTGACAAATTTACAGTTGCTCAAATATTAAAAGATACTGCACGTAGAAAGCTCCGAGCTTTTAAAAATCAGCGAGTCATACAAGGATTCCTCTTTGAATAATGAAAGCTTCAATGAATTTTCTTTTTTATTGCATCAAACTGAGTAATGAATGCTATATGTTTTAATAAATAAATGACTCTATTTACAGCAATTTAAATTTTTTATAGAAATTGTGGGCAAACGAGGAAGCGGAAAACGGGCAAAAAAACTGAGGCAGGCCAAAAAGGACGAAGAAACCGGGACAGGCCAAAACTCGAAAAAAAAGGTACTGCAGATGTATTTACTATCATAAAATACGATGTTATTAATGGGAGAGAAGGAGTAACACACACGTAAAAAGTGCTATCACATAAAGTCGATATCTTTTTCTTAATGGTAGAAGTAGACAAACGAGCAAATGAGAAGTAAAAGAAGATGAACGTAGTTGGCTTAACTCCTTTTTCTTCCTTTTTTCTCGGACGCTGATGATAAATAATTATCGACTCTAGGGACATCTGTTACAGTAATTTCATTGCAGATGTTTTGCTTACGGATGTAATGATGTAAGTATTAAATAATGTTACCCGATTTAAACGCGCGCCCGAAAAGACGACGCCCGCGTAACGTGTTACACGATCCGGACGACGAAACAGCGTCGTTCGGATCCACTCACGACACCAACACTCACACGCATCCCGGCCCTAGCCGAGCACGTAGAGTAGGGAACACTTCTACACCGGCCGCTTACACGAGATTCTCTCACGTACCCGGTCGGTTTTCACCCCCTAGACCTTAGGGTCTATGGGACTAATAGGGACTATAGTTACTAAAGTTCAACCTCCCCTACATGTTTAACGTAGAATCATGACGAGTTTAAAATCAGCACACACATATGTGTACCTCCGACACGGCATCAGGCCGATGGAGTCTGCGATTTGCGCAGATTCCCAATTATATTTTACTAGCCCGCGGGCTTTCAGCCCGCGGGCCCTGAATACGATAAAGCTGTTAAAGCCAATAGGCTACCAGCATTAACATCTTCGAATCAGTGTATTAAATAATGTAATGATGTAAGTATTAAATAATGTAAGTATTAAATAATACGCGTAAGGATGTAAATAATGGTAAGGGAATATGAATTTAAGAGAAAGATTTGTTGAAAATAATAGTTTTGGTACTTATATTATCAGTTGTCGCTGTGCTAGGCCTTAGCCTAAATAAGGAGGAAGAAGAATAAAAAGAGAAAATATTGGGAGGGATGGAGGGAGACTTCCGTTATCCCTACATTCACCGTACGAAATGCGGTAACATAAGAATACTGCCACTTAACTTCAATATTCTGTGAAGGTACGGTACTTCGCAAAGGTAGAATAATTCTGAATTTGTGTATAAAAATACAGTTTGTCAGTCGTTAACTCTGTACCGACTTTCTATTTTCCTATTAAGATGGGCAGATTTCGAGGTGTGCGGAATCGTACGGTCTTCGTCGTTATAGCGTACGTAGCTATTTACCGGAAAAGTACGGTAATACGATCTCTACAAGAATATTGTATTAAATTAAAAATATAAATTTGGTAATTATATAATTGTTATGGGATGCTGAACAGCCTAAATGAATCCTCTCGATGATTCGGTTTGACTATGAACTTCGACAAAACTAAAGTCATGGTCAACGATCATTTGGATCCACAACCGACCATCGTCAATGTTAAAACTCTTGAAGTTGTCCAGGAGTATATCTACTTTGGGCAAGTCTTGCAATTGGGTAGAGACAACTTCGAGAAAAAAGCCGATAGAAGGATTCAGCTAGGCTGGGCAGTATTTAGGAAACTTCGTCAGGTCTTCTCGTTGCCCATACCTCAGAGCCTGAAGACGAAAGTCTTCGACCAGTGGGTCCTACCCGTACTCTCCTACGGAGTCGAAACGTGGACGCTGACAGTCCGTCTGCTTCATAAGCTCAGAGTCGCTCAGAGAGCTATGGAGAGATCTATGCTCGGAGTTTCTCTAGTAGATATAATTCGGAATGAACAAATCCACCAGAGAACTAAAGTCACCGACATAGCCTTTCAAATTAGCAAACTAAAGTGGTAATGGGCTAGTCACGTTTGTCGGAGAGCCGACAATCGTTGGAGCAAACGAGTGCTGTAGTGGAGACCGCTTGGCAAACTTAGTGTGGGACGCCCCCGGCTAGATGGTGCGATGATCTGCGCAGGACGGCTGGCAGAAATTGGATGCCTGTAGGCGAAATTCGGGATAGGTGGCGCTCCATGGGGGAAGTCTATGTCCAGCAGTGGACTGCCGCAGGCTGTTGATGATGATGATAATGATGATACTTGTTAAAAAAATACATACATACGGGAATATACGGTGTTCGGCGCGAAAGGGTTAATAGAATAACTTAGTTTAATGGCTCTGGAAAAATATTATGCATTAACTTTGCACCAGTATCCAAACAATGTAATTTGGACACTCTTAAATATGTTGAGTTCACTGATCCAGTGTTTTCTGGTGCCAAGTTGGAACGACGCTATCGATAGACTGATCGAAGATATTAAACATGTCACGGCATGACGTAAAAATGGGAATAAATTGGACTATATTCAAGACGGAAGCGCTTTATTTTTCATACTTGCCAAATAAAAACGAATAGAGAAAATAGACTAAATATGTAATACAATCACTTGATGCTGCAATTAAAAGGTTGGGATAATGTATGTACCTATATAAAATAGAATGAAATAAAATTTTGTTTTGTTTCCGTGGCAAATATTAAAGTCACTTTTAGACGCTAAAACAAGATAAATAACCGTTTAGTTGTTAAAAATTAGGTATAGGTTTTACCAAATAAAACGGTTGTTTATCCTACATTGGCAACACCAGTGATATTCGGCATAGAATTGGGCTACATCATTTTTACTGTGGTTGTGAATACTAGTAAATGAGCACGCAGTGTTTACCTGTTGAAAAAAATCCAGCCAATCCGCCAGGCGAGGTGATTAAACAATACCCCTCAATTTTGAAGGAGGCCAATGAGGCCTGTAGTGATGATGAAGGAGGCTAACCTCAGAAATGCCGCGCAAACGCGTCCAGATCCAGCAGAATCTGTTTCTACACGCTATCGTGGGAGCGGCTCGCTATGTACGTAATGACGTAATAGCGAGAGACCTCAGGATGAAGAGCATCCATGCGCTTGTCGTCAGTAAAGAGTATGGAGAAAGCAAAAAAAGTGTGCTGAGAACGTAGCAGATGGAGATCTGTGGTCTCTGTCTACCCCTACGGGAGACAGGCGTGACGATATGTATGTATGTAAGTTTGACAAATTGATTACAGGAAAGTGGATCGTTTCAATGAAGTGTCTTTTTTTATAAAAGACTGTGTTTTTTTAAAGGGCAAATTGTTACGCTTTATTTATTGTTATATTTGTATGATTAACCACAGTAAAACTCACAAGCAACCGTGAAAAAATAAAAGCATTGTAAATATACCCAATTCACTTAGAACAAACAGTTATTCGGAGCTGAGAGGCAAATCCGTTCGCTACTTATTTTCCTGAATAAATATCGTAAATACGGTTAACGGGAAGAATAATGTTTGGTGGATAAACAGTTCCATATTTTATCTCGCAATATTATTATAACGAAATTTGTTCATAAATAATATTAAAATAAATATATGGTATATTATAAAAATATACCAAAACTAAAACTAACTGACTTTGTTGGCGCGGCGACCCAAAATGGATCTTGGCCTCCAAACAGATTTTCCGCCACCGTGCCTTGTCCTGCGCTAACTCCTGCCAGTTGTAGATTTGAAGGTTGTGCAAGTCATCCTCCACCATGTCTCTCCAGCTGTACCTGGGGCGCCTCACAGGACGTCGTCCACTTGGACGACCCACATACGCGTGAGTGATACTGTGTGTTTGGTGTTGTGTATAGTGGTTGGTGGGTGGAGAATTGATGGCCGATTTTCGTTAAGGTTTTGGTTTAAGTTCCAAATAAATCCACGTCATCCAGCAGAAAAACACACATTATTAATTTTCTGTTATTGTTTTGCTTGTCGCGGATCTTAGCTAAGTAAAACTTTTGACTGTCCACATAATATTAGTATAAATAGAATTAGTATAAATATAGTATTATTATCTTTTGCCCGCGGCTTCGCTCGCGTGGAATTTGGTCTGCCACATTAATTTTCATGTAACTTCAATGGCAGGGTACGCCAAGATAGTTCTCAGAGGCCAGATTTATTTAGGACTTAATTGACATGTATCGTTATATTACGACCAAAATTACATAAAATCATTACGAATTGTAGCCTATATGTTATTCCTATGTATAACCTATATTACTGTAAAGTTTCATCCAAATCCGTCCAGTAGTTTTTTCGTGAAACAGTAACAAACATAAATCTATACTCACAAACTTTCGTAATTATAATATTAGTAGGATTTTATTCTAAAATGGTTATTGAATTAAATGTTATACGTTATCATTGCTGCATATTCCAATGTTCCAGAGAGCATTGGTTTGGATTGTCGCTGGCAATTTATTTCATAAGTGAGTAATAAAAAACAAATAAATTTGTCTATGTTAGGGTAGCATATAAACATAAAATGTTTAATACTCGTGCTGGGGCAACGTCCGTTGAATATTATATGAAGTAATTTTTGTAACAAATTCTCCAATATTATGGTCAATGAATGTGATAAATTAGTTCAGCGAACTAGAATTCTTGGCACGCAACCATGTGTAAGATATTGTATATGACGTTATATTTGAAGTTAACATTTTTAAATCCATATGAGAAAACTTTGCGCGAACAACAAAAAAAAACATAATTTTCTTTTATAGTTTGATATAATTTTATAAAACCATTTTTACTTTTAAAAAAGGGGTATTCTTTGAGGTTAATACGAAGTATTTCATCGGAAGTGACTGAAAAGAAATTATCGTTGTGAATGTAGATGCAAGGGCCGGTAGGGGAAGACCAAGGAGAACATACCGTGATTAGATTGCCGAAGTTCTTAGGAAAGGTCAGGTCAAAAGTATCCTTAACTGGCGAGCTTGTATAACGAGAGTTATGAGTGTGGATGAAGCGAAGAAAGTGTGCCGAGATCGTAGCAGCTCGAAATCTGCCTACCTCGACGGGAAATAGGCGTGATGTACAGGCGTATGTATGTAGATAGTATCAAAAGTGAGAAATAAGAAAAAATGTTTTTGTTTTGCAGTTAAGAATTCACATCAATAGGTCTCGTGTTCGTAGGCATACGAAAGCATTTCTTTTGCATTATGAACAGTCAGTTGGCGTCGATGCTGACGGCCCATAGAATTACAACGTAGCGAATCTATGCGTGTGCAAGGATGTATGTAGTTTTCATTGGATTTTAATATGCTTAATGCATCTATGAACTATGCCTGCTTGTGAACAATACTAGCAATACTGGTATCATTTTTAGATTTTTCTAGACAAACTTGAGTAAAAATCTTATTTTTTCAAGATATAATTTTGGATGTACGGTGACTGGCTTAGTTACTACGCTCTTTCACGGTGGAATGGCAGTGCACCTAAACTAGGAATTAATATCTCTAGGCCATACATTTATTCATCGCCACGTGGTAACGGTAGATAAAAGCGACCTTATTCCATGCACCACCACTCTACGGAACTAGTTACTTTTAGCGATATTTCAGAACCGATGAGACATTAGAACCTTCAAAAAACAAGCCTTTTATTTACTCCAAGGCCGGAAACGCATTTGCAGTGTCTATGGTGTTGTAGATGCGGCGTTGATTGGTTTCCATCGACACGCTTGCTCGTTTACCTTCCTATCCCATAAAAAATGTACATACATACATATCATCACACTTGTTATGCGTAGGGGTAGGCAGATACCACAGATCTCCACTCGCTACGATCTCGGCACACATTCTTTGCCTAACCCACACTAATTCCTGCCGCCGAAATCCACAACCGCACAACTCGCCGTAAAGAAAAGTTTCATCCCCACCATCTGGATGAGTGACGATTTTTTTCATTACGGTGCGCTTCTCCCGAAACTTATTTCCACGCACCACCACTCTGTGGAACCAGCTACTTTAAGCGGTCTTTCCGAACTGATACGACATTGGCACCTTCAAAAAACAAGCCTACACATACCTAAAAGGCCGGCAACGCTTCCGTGACTCCTGCGGTGTCGCGGTTGTCTATAAGCGGCGTTGATTGCTTTTGCTTTGATTGCTTTCAATCTGACGACACGCTTGCTCGTTTGCCCTCCTATTCCATAAAAAAAACACTCATCACTCTTTTCATACAAGTTCGCCTGTACAGGGATACTTATGACCTGATCTTTTTTAAGAACTTCGATAACTTGGTCAAGATATGTACTCCTCGATCGTCCCCTATCGCCTTTTCCGATTATATCTGCAAGGTAAATTTCTTTATTAGTCGTCTTTCATCCATCCTTCCTATGTGCCAAAACCGTCTAAGTATCCTTTTCTCAACTTTCATCATAACACCTACTTTTACCCAATGAAAATGTAACGACACTCCAAAAAGAAATTTAATATGGTCAAAGTAGCTCACAAATGACATACATAGAAACATCTGCCGTGTTTACTAGTTTATATGTAATCGGTGGACGGTCTGAACGTGCAAATATTGAACTGGGCAAGTCCCAATATACATCCATTAAATCAAATCTTACATCGTCCACAAATAAAAGACGGCCGGCCCGTCTGCCGCGACAGTCCTATGCACACAGCTCCTGCGAGCCATTTAATTGGGTTCGAATGTTTGTTTGCCCCCTAACTCGTAACGGGTCGTATTATTATCGTTCAGCTGTTTGCTCACCCCTCACAAGCTTCTGGTTGCCTGGTCTTGAGTTTTTGACTGGAAGTCCCTCATCATGCGATTAAGTTATCTTTTTTTCTTTTTTTTGATAGCAATTAGTTATACCCAGTGTTGTGTAAAATATAATAATATCTAATCTCTTGAAATGTTCCAAGTCAGCTTATCACATTACGTCTTGATAAAATAGTGGCCATTTCACCAAAACCTTCTATGGACTTTTTCAGTCAACTTAAAAAGTTACGATACTCGCATTTAATTCATATCATTTGTCTTATACACCTTAATTCAACTATATTGCATAATACGCCACCACAATTAAACAATTTAACTGATAATAATAATATAAGATTATGAAAATTAAATAAAAACCAAACGTCACTGATGTTAGTTGGCAGGAAAAGTCTTAGTTATTAGAAATATTTATTTGTGATACATTGAAGAATGGATTTCCATTGCTCATCACAGAAAAAAAAATGGAATAAATCGGACGAGATCTATATAGTAGAAGTATGGTTTTATTAACAAAATAAAAATAATTTTCAAAAAAATCTATGCCATGTGAGTTTATGTAATGGACGACACGCGTTTCGCCCCAACACGAGGCATCTTCGGGTATAGTAGACTCTACGGTAGACAAAAAGTTGTCGTTTACAAGATGGAAAAGTGATAATGTGTGTCTGGTGTTGTGTATAGTGGTTGGTGGGTGGAGAGTTGATGGTCGATTTTCGGTAAGTTTTTGGTTTAAGTTCCAAATAAATCCACTAAAACCAACGGAAAAACACATTATTAATTTTCTGTTATTGTTTTGCATGTCGCGGATCTTAGCTAAGTAAAACTTTTGACTGTCCATATAGTGATGGATTTCCGCAAAGTAACGCCTGACTCCATTAATAAGTTTATGTTATGTTAAATAAATGATTCAATTCTTTTTACTTGTTTATAAAATCTGTTTATACGTGTTTCTGTAAACATTTTACAACCATAGTCGTCTATTACGGAGTGTGGCGACCCACAAAAAAGTGGCAGCGAACACCGAATTTATGGCTGAGTGTGTATAAAATAAATATGAGCGTCCGCCCAAAGCCGCAAATATTCGGCAAGTGAGAGGAAATCGCTTCCGGGACGTGTTCCGGCGCGGACCTTTTTGTACCGCACAAGAATGTATTTTAATATTTCGGAAGGTATACCTACCGTGGTCACGGTAAAGACTGGTTAAGTTGTTTGTGTAGTTATAATTTATAGATTTTCACAGCCCATAGATGTCCCATTACTGGGACTATACTGGAACGATTATTACTTCTCGATTGTCGATTTTGTTTTTATCATATAAAAATTTAACTTCCTTCGTGTGATTGATGAAAGTTATCCGGCTTTCAAAAGGATAAGAGAAGAAAATTAAAATTCGGAAAGATTTGAATAAGATTAGAATTTAATGAACTAACTAATTTTGTTGGCGCAGCGACCCAAAATGGATCTTGGCCTCCGAACAGATCTTACGCCTCTTTGCCCTGTCCTGCACCACCTCCTGCCAGTTACAGACTTGAAGGTTGCGTAAGTCATCTTCAATCATGTCTCTCCAGCGGTACCTGGGGCGCCCCACAGGACGTCGTTCTGTTGAGCGACCTACATACGCTCTCTTGACTGTGCGATCCTTCCCCATCCTCTCCACGTGGCCGAGCCAACGAAGTCGAATTTTAAGAATTTAATGAATTTTTAAAATTGTATATTTCACTATACTTTTTTGTTTTTGAGTTAATTTTTTTTCATTCTTAATAAACTAAATTTTACTCTATCACGTTTGTTTAAAGCAGATTGGCGAGGAATTCATATTAAGAATAAAAACCTATAGGCTATGTATATATTTATACAGATGCGGTATTTAAACCCATAACCATTATTAGCTCCGAAAGCAGTAAATTCGCAACTGAGCTTTTGACTGAGGTTGTCGGTTTGGTATTTTATTTCGATCTTTATTCTACATATATTATTACTTTTATTTATTTATTCCTAGGTGTTGTCTACCAGTGAATCTTTGGATTGATGAAAAATAATTTTACGTTGTTGGTACGAAAACAATAATAATATGTTAATTAATAAGATACATATATAGATATACATTTTTTTATGGGATAGGAAGACGAACGAGTAGGCATGTCACCTGATGTAACAATGCCGTACACAGTGCAGAAGCGTTGCCGGATTTTAAGGAAAAGGTCATTATATTAGGGAGAGGGGGGTTTGGGCCTCCGGAACTTAACCGCTCACCGGACGAAGCGCGGTAGCTAAGCTACCACTCAGACGTTGGTTTTCGTGGACGTGTGCTACTTGCCCTGGCGAGCCGGCTCATTCATGCTACAGACATATGAGTCGTTTAGCGGAAGAGTGGCCTAATCCACAAATTTACAGAAACAGTGTTAAGTAGATTTCGTATACTAGACTATAGATCTTTAAAACTATACTGGCCTAAAACTTAGTTTCAGTAGTGTTTGATAGATGGTGTTGATGAATGTTCGTATTCCATTTCAAATTTATGATTACTTTCGTAGGAAAAGCGGTCTTAATGCTCATTATCTCCATACTTTAAGGCTTGGGCCACTCTTGCGCTGAGCGACTTAAATAATATGCCATTCTTGACAATGTATTCGTTTGCAGCATGGCTCTACCAACTATCAGTAACTACAAACTACCAGTTTTTAACAATTACCAGAATATTACTTATTAATTAACATTTCATGCAATATTGAATTTAATGATACTACTTATATATATATACTTTTGGTAACTGGTACTTGTTACAAAAGCTAACTTTACATGCATAATCCCTCATGGGGCGTTTAGCGTAGATCAAGTCCGTCGCCCGCGGCGGGCAATATCCGGCAGAGCCTCCTGAGTCAACAAGCGCCGAGCGTCCGAGCGACAGAGTAAAAATAACCCGGAGCCTGTGAACTGATCACACTCGCTGTAATCACTTTGCATTTGCCCCTTTACTTACGTTTGAAATAATTGAACAACAATATTAATAAATTTACAAATTAATAAAAACAATAAAATAAATGATTATAAGTTTACCTTGAGATTTGGTGGTAATTAGAATACACAAAGAATATTATTATATCGCAAATTCGAGAACCGTTGGAGTAGGCGAGTGTTGGAGAGGAGACCGCGTCTCGGCAAACGTAGTATGGGACGCCCCCCGGCTAGATGTAGCGACGATCTACGCAGGACGGCTGGCAGAAACTGGACGCGGGAAGCTGAACATCAAGTTAGGTACCGTTTTCTGGGCAAGGCCTATGCCCAGTAGTGGACTGCTGCGGTTGTTGATTGATTGTTTGATACTTATGTATGTGTCACAAAGTATTTGTTAAGAAGTGAGAATTGAACACTCAACCTTCGCCATTGAATGTGCCAAATGCAGAATAATCATAACGATAATTATTGTAGTGAATATAGATTATAACCTAACCTAAAACTCAAAGGGATTTGTTAGTCATAATAATTTGTCTAGATACATTTGTCTAGTACAGATAATAAAAAAAATATTGTAAGATTATCACAAAGAGGAAGAATAAATGTGTTTCCGGTCTTTAAAAAAGATAAAAAGTTAGGTAAGTCTTCAATTTTTATATTCACTAGAAGAAGCTACAGACATGAATCTTTTCCAAGAATATAGTACTTTTTCGCGGCTTTTAATTCGATGTACAGAATTAAAAGCCTTACGTATTAAATATAAGAAGAAATTATATAAGTAAGTCTATAGAAAGTAGGTACTGTAACTGTCCGTGAGAAGAGTGTCTAATACGATGGTATTACCAGGAATGCGTTATTTGATCGCTCCAACAGCACGAGATAATTGCAAGCGTAGCCCTTTCAAATGAAAACCCTTCGCTTGTATTTTTCTAAAGATAATGTTTGTCGAACTGATACAATTGTTTGTTTTTGTTGTATGCCGAGTACGTTTATTAGTCGAGAAAATAATAAATACCAAACGTTTTCCAAAAGAACGATCGGAGCAAAGATAAAGTTTATTTATTAAATATGTTATTTTAGTTGATAAAGTTACGGCGATATTTTTTGAGCAATAGTGCCAACTGCGCAGTAAATGCCTTCGTAATAACTGTATTTGCAAATAAGACGTATTCGTAAATTGGACGGTTTTTGGTTGGATGCTATTGAAGGAGAATCCGGATGCACTGTTTAAATACTATATATATATATATATATATATATATATATATATATATATATATTGTATATATGTCGTGACACACAGATTAAATCGTGAGACTCGAAAAGTAATATTATTTGTTTACAACAAAGATAAGTATAATTTTTTTATAATTATAAAAATATGGAATTTTTAGTTATCGAAATGGCTCACGTAGGTCGTATTCCAAACGCGAGGTTATCGTCTTTTGAGTATGACCTACGGATTTTTTTATTTGGAATTTGGGTGCCCCACTTATCCGCCCTTGACAAGCGTGGTGGGTTAACTTTTGCCCGCATATATGGGCTGAAAGAAAAGCGTCATTTTATAAAAGAAAGTTTTTATATAAACACGTTTCTGTGAATTTTGGATAAACGCAGTGTGTGCATGAGTAGTATAAAAACAAACCAAAACTCATTTTTAATAAAAGAAGCAATCACTCTTTTAGGCGGATGTTGGAAGAGACGTATTGTGTTTTCGTTTGGACATTCCAACATTGCATTTTTGATTGAACACTACTCTTTATTATGAGTTGAGTTTTCCTTATCGGAGTAAAATGTCAAAATTCCTATTTCCACTTTTCTGCTTTGTTTTTTGCCTGGATTTGAAGAATTAGGACTCGAAATAATAATGACGCAAAATATAAGGGATCTTGATTTCCGCTATTTTAGATTGCTTTACGGTTCTCTACGAAAAACAACCGTAAAAAAGGTTCTATTATATATATATATATATATATATATATATATATATATATATATATATATATATATATATATATATATATATATATATATATATATATATATATATATATATATATATATATATATATATATATATATATCGTACAGGTAGTAACATTTATATATTGTATATTTTTTAAACAATTTTGACATAATAATGAATACATCTTGAGCGGACAACTTTAATATATTTCGAAAAGATGATCAAAAGAAGTTCACAAGCCCAAAGGAAACACGTCAGAAATTAATTTCAAATAGGTTTCCCTTAACTTGGTACGATGCAGGCGAAAATTTTATTACGCCATAGCCAACTTGGTTTCTTCATAATACAGATTAAGACAAAAATTGCGTTGACGTTCGGCCTCTTTCGTCGGGGGCTGTATTTTTTTAATTTTCTCAAACACGATCTCCTGTTGCAGAATTCGATTATGCGGCCTGACGTTATGCGAAATTATTAAATTTATTTTTCGGAACGCAGCGGGATATTTTAGAAGTGCATTTAAATTTTGACGTTTTACTGATGAGGATTTATATTTTTATTTTGTATACGTTATGGATTTGAAGTTTACATGTGGGATAGAGGCGTCCACGAAAATCAAAGGCTTTCTTCTTTTGAACACTTTTTGATTTTATTCTATTTCAACCGCGCATCCATCGTAACTCCTAATGCGCCATACTCCTTTTTCTTTTCGAAATCAATCAGCGAGCTTTATTTTAAACACACATATATTATTTATTCCATGCTAATCAACTATCTCATTCAGACTTCTGTCCGTTTCATTCCACATACTACATACATATATTCCGTAAAAAATGTCCAAACGCATACATAGTTCCAAATAAATCCGAGAAAAGACTGATAGTGTTGAATGTAATTTTAAAAATAAATTATTCATATATAAATTAAAACATCCTTATACTTGACGGTTGTAACATGGGTCAACTTGGAGACCTTTATTTATGGAGACTAAATTCATTTTATAGGTACGTATTTTTTCCAAACTAACTAACAAGTCCAGGTCCAGTCTCTCTAGGCGGTATCTGTCCGGTATATACACTCCAGCTACTGTTAGTCCTCTCCCTTCACTGATCCTTGAAGGACTACAGTATCCTATACCATATTCCTTTCCCATATCTTCCTAAATCCCTTTCCATCCCACTGGTGTACATTTTTCAGGCATCATGGTGAATAGGTGCGGCCCCCGAGTGACGCATGGGAGTACAGTCGATAGCACAGCCTGACTACGCTATACGCCTAAGTCAGATGGACCCGCGGGCCAAAGTAGGATGCGGTCCTCCAGCATCTCGGGGTTTTGCAGAGGGCTAACACCCCTATCCCATAGGAAATATACATTGTTACGAAATCGAAAAGAATTTTTTCCAAAGCTTATTTATTGTGACAGCATTTGTACCAGTTGCCTGTGTGACTAACATGAAATTAATATTTTTGTTATATTCCTACTAGTATATACTAGTAGGAATAGGAATAAAGTATATATATTTATATATATTTTCACGCCTATCCCCTGTAGGGGTTGGCAGAGACCACAGAGCTCCATCCGCTACCATTTATCGCAGCGAAACGGCTCTCGATTGGTCGCTTCTCGCCCTCCTCTCCGCCAATCCACGGTCTGCCGTGCCAAAGGATGCATGGCTAAGGGCGAGCTTAGTCGCAAGCGTGCCGACCGTCTCGGGATCGGGCTCCCATGGGTACTATGGTGCCTTACCTCAGCATGCAGGGCTCTGCTGGGGCTGACCTCCATCCTGCTTTGCGGCTCGTGGGATTCACTAAGACGAATTTAATATACTTAATTTGTTGAAAAAATGACGGCGACGTGGTTCGCCACCCGTCACGTCCTGATTCTCACGAGGGCGAGAAGCGACCAATCGAGAGCCGTAGGAATAAGAAAGAAATCTTTCTCTTATTTTTATTTTTTGTAATACGTATATTTTTTATACTTACATTAAAGTAGAAAATCATAGGGAAAAACAAAGAGAAAAAAAGGTGACATAAAACAGAATGCTTGCGAAGTTCTTTTACCGATTTCTTATCCGCTTGCTGGAACGTTAATTTAATATGAAACGGTTATAAAAGCTTGATTATTATCAGACGTCGTTTAACAGATAATAAAATATAATTTTCTTAAGTAAGAAATATACTTTTTGATTTGGTATGACTAATTCCGTTGTATATAGTATTTTTTGTGTCGTAATGTGTAGTTTGCAAATAAATAATAGGAACACATCGATATTTAAAAATAAAATATGATAAGCATTTTTTTTTATGGGATAGGGGGGCAAACGAGCAAGCTTGTTATCTGACGGAAAGTAATCAACGTCGCCCATAGACATCAGCAAGACCATAGGCATAACAAAATAAATAATTCTCTAATAGGGGAAAAAACCCGTGACTATTTCTACAAAAGCAATTATAACGCAGCCACGTCCGTTAAGAGTTACGAAAGAAAATCAATAAATATCACTTAATGTTCCATCAATCAATCAATTAATAGCCTGCAGCAGTCCACTGCTGGACATAACCCGCTCCATGAAGCGCCACCTAGCCCGATCTTTGGCTTCACGCATCTAGTTTGTGCCAGTCGCCCTGCGCACCATCTAGCCGGGGAGCGTCCCACACTACGTTTACCGAGACGCGGCCTCAACTCTAGCACTCCTTTGCTCCAACGATTGTCGGATCTCCGACAAACGTGACCAGCCCATTGTCACTTTAGTTTGCTAATTCGAAAGACTATGTCGGTGACTTTAGTTCTCTGACGGATTTATTCATTCCAAATGGACCAGAGAAACTCCGAGCATAGCTCTCTCCATAGTTCTCTGAACGACTCTGAGCTTGTAAAGCAGACGGACTGTCAGCGTCCACGCTTCGGTGCTGTAAGAGAGTACAGGCAGGACACACTGATCGAAGACTTTAGTCTTCGGGCTCTGAGGTATGAGCGACGAGAAGACTAAGTTAATGTTCGCTTCTACTTAAATCTTTATATTTCATCTTTTTATATAAAAGTGCGGGAAAAAGTCATTAAAAAGTTATACAAATGGAAGGATAAAATACTTAAAAAAAGTACAATGGAAACTTTCGAAATATCCTCATAATAGCCAGAATCTACACAGCAGTTACAATCGCCGCATCTCCATTACAACAAAGAATATTAATAAATTTTTGTGCTTCCCATTTCATCGTCTATTTTTAATTCCTGCTCCACTTGCCTCCGTCCTTATGAAATAAGTTTCTCCTGTAACAAGATTACGCTTTATGAGCAAGAAATTGGAGGATAACGAATTTAGAGATGCGAGTGCATGAGGCGTACTCCGGGTACATTTGACGAGATATACAAATTTTTTTCCCCTTTGAGGTGGATTGTTTTTAATTCGACGAGGGTAAGGTACTTAGCGATCCATGTTTATTTTAATATTAAATCGTTGGATCAATGGCGTACTACAGTTGTGCTTGAACTGAATGCAAAATTCCACCACTCTGTTCTGGTCCACTCTGGTCTGAGCCAGCTACTTTCAGAGGTATTTCCGGATCGATACGACGTTGGATCATTAAAAAACATGGTTTTAATGGCCGATTGTGGATAGCAGATTATTTTTTTTCGATTCCTACTATTAGTTTATAATCTTGCTATATATATTTATATATCTTGTTCAAATTTTCAATCGTTAATAAAATATTTTTTTAGTCATCCACTCAAATTTTAATATTTTTTTTTAAACTTGTAGCGAATGACACTTGATGTCATTACAGTTTTTTAAAATATTAATTAATTTGTTTTAGTTTTTTTTTATATGGGAGATTTTCTTTTCTCTTATATAAGTTAATTAAACGATATGAAAGTAGCAATTGATTTTAAATATATATATATATATATATCTTATTCAATCGTTAATAAACTACTTTTTTAGTCATCCACTCAAATTTTAATATATTTTTTTAAACTTGTGAATGACACTTGATGTTAATACAGATTTTTCAAATATTAATTAATTAATTTTAGTTTTATATGGGAGAATTCCATTTCTAAGATAATTAGCACGATATGAAAGTAGGAATTTACTACTTATCGTTTGTCTTCCTATACCATAAAAAAAGATTAAGTACTCATATTTTAATGGGTGGTAACGCATCTGTGATACCTCTGGGGTTTCGGATCTAAATTTTTTTCCACAAGGTGATACGCGTACTCATATTTTAATGGGTGGTAACGCATCTGTGATACCTCTGGTGTTTCGGATCTAAATTTTTTTCCACTAGGTGATACGCTTGCTCGTTTGCCTTCCTATCCTATAAAAAGGTTACCTGATGGACGACAACAACGCCGCTACACCATAGGTATTACGGAAGCATTGTCGGCCTTCAATATATGTGTAGGCTTGTTGTCGAAGGTTCCAATGTCGTATCGGTTTCTGTTGTCATTCACTACACGAAACAATGTTACCAACAAACGATAAATTTAATAGATTTCATTCAATTATAAAGCTCGACTCCTGACTTGTATCGCGACGTCTAATTGAATCATGCCGGCTTATAAAATATTCATGTGATATGATAATCTACCTCCCCGTGGCCTCCGCCCTCCGCGGGATCGCAGCTGACAGATTCATAGTTTAGTCAAATTGTGAAGTTCACTGGCTATGAGTAGACATAACGGGGGAGTGGGTACGACGTTTTAGTAACTTTATATCTACCGAGACTTCGGCGGAAACGATCGGAAAAACAACGAATGGAATATTTATTAATTCATTCAACGACTATTATTATTATTATTCTCTTTTATTTACATAATTTTCTCTTAATAACAATATTATTAATATAAAAAAAATCTATAAAAATAATATTATCATTAGGGTTATTAATCCTTCGTGGCGGGATAAACCAAGCACACGAAGGATTATGCTTCCAAGGAAAGGAACCTTCTCACGATCCTAGCCGTGCACAATATGGCTGCTTTTTGAATTTTGAATTTAACCCACTTACCTAAACCTAACTTGGACAGATGGGCGTCCAAATTTTTACCGATAAGTAAATATTATTAAAAAATAAATATTATTATTTATTTATTATTATTATTATTATTATATATATTCACGCCTATCCCCAGCAGGGGTTGGCAGAGACCACAGAGCTCCGTCTGCTACCAATCATCACAGTAAACGGCTCTCCATTGGTTGCTTTTCGCCCTCGTGAGATTCAGGACGTGACGGGTGGTAAACCACGTCGCCGTCATTTTCAACAAACTAGGTATATTAAATTCGTCTTCATTCAATCCCACGAGGCGCAAGGGAGGATGAAGGTCAGCCCCAGCAGAGCCCCGCATGCTGAGGTAAGGCACCATAGTAACCGGGGGAGCCCGATGCCGGGACGGCTGGCACGCTAGCGACTAAGCTCGCCCTTAGCCACGCATCCTTTGGCACGGCAGACCGTGGATTGGCGGAGATGGAAGGGAATAGAGAAGAAAGGAGAGGGCAGGAAATGAAATGTGGATTGGGTTTTTACTGGATTGGGTGGGTTAAATATTTATAAATCCACATATATATATATTTATTCCGATACGGACGGCTAAATTCAACGACTAAAATAATCATATTGAATGTATTATATTTGCTGTCAAAGACTATTCATTAAAGCCTGCGGCAGTCTACTGCGTTATATGTCTGCTCCAAGGTGCGCCATCTAACCTGAACTTCATCTACATGCATTCAACCCTTACTAGCCGCCCTGCGCTGATCTCTGCTCGATCCAGCCGCAGGGCATCCCACACCACATTTATTAAGACGCGGTCTCCATTCTAGCCTTCGTTTACTCTAGCGGTTGTCGTTTTTGCGATAGACCAACTTATTTCTTCTTGTGGGTGATTAATAAGGTGATTATGGGATTATTAATGGAGTCAGGCGTTACTTTGCGGAAAGCCATCACTATGTGAACAGTTTTACTTAGCTAAGATCTACGACAAGCAAACAACAACAGAAAATTTATAATGTGTGTATTTCTGCTGGAATTTTTCTGGATTTATTTGGAACTTAAACCAAAAACATACCGAAAATCGGCTATCAACTCTCCACCCACCAACCACTATACACAACACCAAACACACATTACCACTTTTCCACCTTGTAAACGACACGTGTTTCGCCTCAACACGAGGCATCTTCAGGTATACGGAACTGGTATACGGACATATATATATATATATATATATATATATATATATATATATATATATATATATATATATATATATATATATATATATATATATATATATATATATATATATATATATATATATATATATATATATATATATATATATATATATATATATATATATATATATATATATATATATATATATAGGTATATGGAAAAGGTATACGGACTCTACGGAAGACAACCGAAAATGATTATATGAACAAATGATGATTATATTACTATAGGAACAAATACCATACTTAGAACTACCAAAACAAGTAAATTCGTCTCCAGCGTGGTTCTACCACTTCAAAAAGGCTTGTTTTTTGAAGGTTTCCATGTCGTATTCGTTCCGAAATAAAGCACTTTCAATTTTTTTTATAAAAAAGAAAATCTGTACGCAAATTTTTCTCCTTGAACGTTCCACAATGTATTTTTGTATGATTATGTTGTTTCCGGATGCATTATTATATATGTCTGAGAATTGTGCATCTCTGAAGAAACAGCATTGTAGTCTGGCCCATATATCAGAGGTTATGGAGGCGCCCGGCGTTAGTCGAGGAAGGCCGTAAATCAGTGCGAGCGACCTTCCGCTCAGTTTTATTATGTTTATTCATGAAATTGCTCATCTAGCGAAAGTGAATCTTTGTTTCTTCCGGCCCCCGGGCGGAATTTCGTCGCTGTGGTAATGTGGTTTTTCATTTCGTTGAGTTGAGTTTTTACTGGTCATGCCTTAATTAAATTGCCTGTTTATTTTTCTACAAACACTACGAATATCTACAAAGGCATGTAGTTTGGAAAGCGTTCAGTTAATATTTTTTTATAGTTGAGGAGCGCTATGAGTTGGTGTGGCAAATACTTTGACAAGCGCAATGACCCAAAATAAGTCTTAACCAATAAGAGTCACCACTTGAATCAATCTTGCGCCACCATGTGCAGTCCTCAACTTGGATCTCCTTCAGGTCTTTCTTTACGGCATTACTCCAACGGTACCTAGGAAGACCGACCGAGCGACGGCCTTTGGGCCGCCATAGGTAGACGCCTTTCACGGCTCAATCTTTTCCCATGCGTATAACGTAGCCCATCCAGCGGAGTCTTTGTGTCTTAATGTCATCTATGATGTTGGGTTCGGTCACAGAAAAGCTACCGCGCCTCGTTCGGTGAGCCGTTGAGTTCCGGAGGCCTAAACCCTCTCCCTCCCATAATGACATTTATGGGATATAATATTCCCTTAAAGGCCGACAATGCTCCTGCACTGCCTATGACACTATGGATGTCTATGGTCGGCGTTGATTGCTTTCCATCAGGTGACACGCCTGCTCGTTTGCCTTACTATCCCATAAAAAAGGAGAAGAAACGGCGAAAAAAACCTCGCAGGTATCCACTTTTTTATTTTATTTTTTTACAACATGTATAGATCATACTTTATAGTCATAATATATAACCATAACGTTCGATTATGTTTAAGTTACATTCAAGTTTCAAAAACAAAATTATAATAGCATGTACAAAACAGGACCGAGCAGACAGCCTCCACATGTATCACCTATTTAGTGTAGAAAATATTGATGGTTGAAGAGTAAAAAATAATTTCTTTGATTCTTTGAAATATGTGTTTCGATGTTTATAGAGTAAACGATGATTGCAGTGTTAGGTGCTATCATTATATGGACAGTCAAAAGTTTTACTTAGCTAAGATCCTCCACGTATAGTACTACGTAGACTCTACGGAAGACAACCGAAAACACTTTTCGGTTGTCTTCCGTAGAGTCTACTATACCTGAAGATGCCTCGTGTTGGGGCGAAACACGTGTCGTTTACAAGATGGAAAAGTGATAATGTGTGTTTGGCGTTGTTGTATAGTGGTTGGTGGGTGGAGAGTTGATGGCCGATTTTCGGTAAGTTTTTGGTTTAAGTTCCAAATAAATCCACTTAACCCAACGGAAAAGCACACATTATTAATTTTCTGTTATTGTTTTGCTTGTCGCGGATTTTAGCCAAGTAAAACTTTTGACTGTCCATATGTTATTGTTTTGCATGTCGCGGATCTTAGCTAAGTAAAACTTTTGACTGTCCATATAGTGATGGATTTCCGCAAAGTAACGCCTGACTCCATTAATAATGAGTGAGAATGAGTGCAGGTCCGTAGGATCAAGCGCTTTCCCCTTTTTTCTTCCTTCTTCCTCTCCATACATCGTTTTTCTATAGGCATTGCGTCTGTGTGCTCTTAGAATTGTAGATGCCATGGGCAGTGTTGATTATTTACCATCAGATGACCTTTGACCGACCGACACGGTGACAACCCTTCTAAATAAAAAAAAAACTCAATTTCTTTCATATCAAGTAATCTCAGCGAGCAATTCAATGTTACGTTTACTTATAAGATACCATTAAAGTATATTTCTGTACAAAATTGTCACTTTCTCTGAAGCGTTATAACTTGAATTGTATTCGCCTTGAGCGCGCTTAGGGAAAAATGCTTATGCAAAGTGTTATTATTTTTTTTTTCGAGGTATACAGACGAAGGCTTTATGCCACTGACGCGAACTGAGAGCTATTTTTGTGGGCGTAGTGATAGCGAATTTGATGGTTGTAAAATTTAATTGTGTTTCTCAATAACCAAGTAACATACCTAATGCGGTATACTTCATTTTTTTTATATATTCACGCCTATCCCCCGCAGGGGTTGGCAGACACCACAGAGCTCCATTCGCTACCATTCATCGCAGCGAAACGGCTCGTCATTGGTCGCTTTTCGCCCTCGTGAGAATCAGGACGTGACGGGTGGCGAACCACGTCCCCATCATTTTCGACAAATTAAGTATATTACATTCGTCTTAGTGAATCCCACGAGCCGCAAGGGAGGATGGAGGTCAGCCCCAGCAGAGCCCTGCATGCTGAGGTAAGGCACCATAGTCCCCGGGGGAGCCCGACCCCGGGACGACCGGCACGCTTGCGACTAGGCTCGCCCCTAGCCACGCATCCTGCCAATGCCATAGTACCCGGGATCGGGCTCCCCCGGTCGGCACGCTTGCGACTAACCTCGCCCTTAGCCACGCATCCATTGGCACTGCAGACTGTGGATTGGCGGAGAGGAAGGGAAAGGATAGAGAAGAAAGGAAGGGACAGGAAAGGAAATGCGGATTGGCGGGGTTACCAGACTCGAAATAAACATTTATAAATCCATATAAATATTTATTCCGATGCGGGAATCGAACCTGCGACCATTGACTCCGTGGGCGGAGGGCCCCGCCACTGAGCCAATCGGTCGTCTTATAAACGGTATACTTTATTACCGCTTAAAAAAAAATGTAACATTCTGTGCCATCAGCCCATGCCAAATTATCTTATTAACACTGTGTCCATCCTACGGTTGTCTGGAAGAAATCGCTATTAGCGATAAGAGCGCTCCTTGTATATAAACAATTATACAATAATTAGTTAACATAAAAACATTACCAGTATATAAAAAAATATAAAATAAACACACGCTGACACAGTGGATGTACCTTTAGCCGAAGTGCGTTAAGCATTAGGCGGATTGAGAGGAAATGGGTCAGGGCAGGATTTGGCCGCCGCTCTTATTGCCGACTGATTTAAATATAACGCGGCGAAATGAAGGGATGTAATAAGTGATTCGAAATTCGTATGAGAGTTCGCTTTGTATGGGTAGATCTGTCGCTAAATCTAATGTTATCTTCATTAATAGCTCTGTGTAAAGTGTAAAGTGTATGAATATTTAAGATCCCTGAAGATATTGTAAGAAGATTTTAGAGTGGTAGAGCGTGAATAAACCGGCTTGATACCGGTTCTTCCCCGTATCACACTCTTACAGAATATTGACGTCAATTCATAGCATTATTCTGTATTATTCGTTCAGT
This sequence comes from Baronia brevicornis, assembly GCA_031353405.1. Taxonomy (NCBI): domain Eukaryota; kingdom Metazoa; phylum Arthropoda; class Insecta; order Lepidoptera; family Papilionidae; genus Baronia; species Baronia brevicornis. Next base: position 602,994 of record JASFAT010001750.1, on the reverse strand, counting down.
ACGGTGAGTGTATTCTTTTTCTCTTATTATTTTCTTCTTTTTCTCCCACTAAATCCTGTTCCTCCCATTAAATAATGTGAAGCATTATTTAAGTCTTCGTACTGCATGGTGAATAATCTATCTGCGTCTCTGTGAGACTGGATTAAATCTTAACCTTCTATCCTGTCTTATAATTTATGAGACGCGTTTATGTTCCAAAGTAGTTGTACTTGTCCTGTTAGTGGATTGTTCGGCTGATCTATCCCCAAACTTTGTTTGTTTCTCAAACTATGCGGAAATTGAGCATGCAGCGGTTAGTTTTCACGTGAGATTGCTGATTTGTTTAGCTTAGATTTTCGCTTAAATTTGGTAATGATGTATATGTAAATATGTGGACGAAAGAAGAATTCTTTCTTCGAATAAAATTCTTCAAAACGATTTTAATTTATTTTTCTTGTTTCATTGTACATCTGTATAATATTCATATTAATTCTTTATCATATTTTATTAATACTTTTCAATTTACATTTTATATATGTGCCGGACGGGTGATATGTCTATCCAAAAGACGTCAGTCGAACTAATTTATTTTGTTTTATAACAATTTGTTTTTCATTTTAAATTTGTATATTACGAATGTAAAAAAAAATTTAAAATGCTTTTAATGTATTAGTTGCATTGTTTAGTGCGTTAGACAAAATAAATAATTTTTGATGTGAAAAGAAGCACGAAAAAGACTCTAACAAAATAAATTTAATTGAAACACAATAGACCTATATAAAATAGCTGTAATTCACTCTCCTTCAATGAATAAGATGGCGGTAAAAGGACACGAAACGTATACAGTCCGAGTCGATAAACAAACCAATTCCGAGACTGCCGAGGGAAACGAATACGCATTTTTACGAAATCTCCGCGCTTCCACAATCAAAGAAATCGACGTAAGAAGCATCGATGGCCCCTTAAAGCCCGTTGCGACTTCCCGACGACTTTTTACCGGACCCTTTGTCTCTGCCCCCCCCCCCGCACCGCCTCCACCCGGAGCGGGAAATGGCGACAATTTATGACGGGCGCTGACGACGCCTAATTCTGGGAGGCTCTCATTAAATGAGACTAAACTCGGCACCTATATTCACTTATAGAGGCGATTTTTTACGCCCGCTGTACGTTTTTCCCCTTTATTTGCGGACCGTTTCTCTCTGTCCCACTTTGGAATGCTTTACTGACGTACGCCAGATAAATTCCAGTGCAGTTGTACGTGAAATCTTTTGTGAAACACTTGCTGAATAGTGTCACGTTTATTTTAATAACGTATTTGAATTTTGTGTGTATAAAACTTATATTTAAACTTATATAATGTCAGGGGTATGATGTTCATGCAGGTAAGTGGAGTTCGATCAATTGGCAATGTACCACAGTTTCAAAGAATATCGGCGTTCAGTGATAGCATATTTATACGTTAATGTCTTTCGTACGGTGTATGTAGGGATACGGGGGAACAACTCTTTCGCTTTGCTTACATTTTCTTCTTCCATGATTTCCTTCTTACTCTTCCATTATTTTTATTTTACCCTATGGTAGGCCACGCGTTTGATCCAGTCTGCATATTGTGAAACGACGACCAATTGGCTCAGTGGCGGGCCTTTCCGCTCGCGGAGTCAATGGTCGCGGGTTTGATCGCGGCATCAGAATAAATGTATGTATGGATTACAAATATTTATTCCGAGTCTGGCAACCCCGCCAATTCGCATTGGAGAAGCGTAGTGGATTAACGTTCGTTCCTCTAGAAATAGCGAGGCTCGTGTTCAGCAGTGGGACATATGTGAGCTGTTAAAAAATTGTGAATGTCCATGGGCGGCGATTATTTACTACTCGATGACACGCATGGTTGTTTGCCCATAAGTCACACAAAAATATAAGAAGGTTTGGGTGGAGGTATTCGAGATGCGGTATTGGCTACGAATGGAGAGTAACTACGTAAGAAAAGGTAACCAACTAAGAAGTATGGGATAGGTTTAAAAAGAAACAGCAACTCTTACAACACGTTGAGATTAGAAGAGAAGATGAAGATTGCGTGAACGTTATCTGAGAGAGAATAATATCAAGGATTGAAAAGGGAAAGACTAATTAAAGTAAAGGGTAGGTAGACACATATTAAGTTGTATGTGGACGATCAGGATTTTAACTTAGCTAAGATCCGCGTTACACAAACAAAAGCAGAAAAAATTATAATGTGTGTTTTTTACTCGAGGAAGTGGACTTACAGGGAACTTAATCTAAACTTTATTTTTACATAGCCAAGTAAAAATTCTGACTGTCCACATAATAATGGATTTCCGAAAAGTACGTCACTTTGCGGAAATCCATTATTACCTGAATTAAAAAAGAATTTTTACTTGGCTTTGATCACTCTATTAATCAACGTAAGTTTTAGGCGGATAGATACTAAATATATACCTTCTATAAAAATGTCTAAACTGTGATCCGGTACATTTGTCATGTCTTACTTCGATATACGCGATAAAATAAAAACAAACATGTTCGGTGTGTTTAATTTGTTGTTTATAGCATGCAGGGCGGCAGTAAAAACGCAACGTACTTAAAGGCTGTTACACACGGTAGTGACGACTCGACACGAATGACATAATTACATACACGGTGAAACTGGAAAATTAAATAATTAATAGATTTTCAGGTTCAAATTTGCCTTTCAGAGACTTTCCTTTCAAAGCGAATTATGCATATGATAAATATACACACACACACACACACACATATATATATATATATATATATATACTCTCTCTCTCTCTCTATCTCTCTTTTAAAATGACTGTTTCTACTGGCGCTAAGGCCGTAAATTTGCAATATTTGCTATTATTATTTTATATGAGGAGGAGGGGAAGGAGGAGGGGGAAGGAGGAGGGGGAGGAGGAGGGGGAGGGGGAAGAGGATGGGGGGAGGGGAGGAGGAGGGGGAGGAGGAGGGGGAGGAGGGGGAGGAGGGGGAGGAGGGGGAGGAGGGGGAGGAGGGGGAGGAGGGGGAGGAGGAGGGGGAGGGGGAGGAGGAGGGGGAGGAGGGGGAGGAGGAGGGGGAGGAGGGGGAGGAGGAGGGGGAGGAGGGGGAGGAGGAGGGGGAATGGGGGGGGGGTTGGGCCTTTGGAACTCAGCCTGTCACCGGACGAAGCGCGGTAGCTAAGCTACCACTCAGACACCGGTTTTCTGCGGGAGTGTGGTACTACCCCGGGCGAGCCGGCCCATTCATGCTACAGACAAATAACATACCATTCTTGACAAAGTATCCGTCTGCAGCGAGGCTCTACCACTAATGTTCACCATGACCGTTGATACTTATATAATTTCTATGTTATATGTTATGTATTTATGTTTTAACACGTAAAGAATATACTTTATACTTTTTTAATCACATTGCCCGTAAAGAGGAGTATTATATTTGCCACAGTAGAAGTTCATATGAAGATCGAGTGCAGAAGGATAATATTTATGTATGATAAAATAAAATATTCATTGTTTATGTGTTTACTGTTATTGCCAAACATTTATTAGTCTGTGGTTAAAAAATGGTGCGACAGAGAGAGAAATTATCTCTAATATGTACATATGTTTGTATCTATAATATATATCTATTAATACGTGAAGACATTTTAAGCATTGTAAAGCGTGAAATTTGGCCTTGTTAAAGCTCATGTACAGAAAAATAAATAATGAATTATTTTTCGAATTTTTGGCTACTGAATGAACACTAGTATTTATATAATCGTGTAATCGCCGTGTAGTGTGATGACACCCTTATATGGCTCGCATCAACGCCAAACCTCATTTAAGCTCTCAGTCTATAAAGTTTACACTTGCACGATCATTCGCTAGATAAATTTGTAAATTAAATTTGATACCACGTACACGATTTTCGTTCATATTCCAAATGCAATATGACACAAATTCGGAGCGTTTTCAGTGTCGAATTCGGGTGTGACTTAAAATAATGATAGAACGAATACACTGAAAACAGACAGGGCTGTCGAATATTCAGTGTTTCTTTTATGCACGTCCTAATTACCTTTATTTTTTTTTATACACACCACAACTTATTCCTTGAATTTATATCAGAATGATATTTTATTCGGAGTTTTTAGGTTTGAAATAAAGAAATTCACCGGAGGACCAGAGTCACCGACATAGTTCTCGGCAAATGTAGTGTGGGGTGTCTGCTGGCCATGTACAGATGGAGTGACGATCTACGCACGTTGGCTAGTAGAGACTGTATGCGTGTAGCCGAAAGTCGAGCTAGGTGTCTGAATCTTCCTTTCGGCTACTTTATGGAGGTTATCTATACCTTATATATTTGATTAGTGAGTGTTTTTCATTATTATTTAAGGTTGCCTATCATCAATCTTTCTGTATCATCAACAAGATTGCCTGTGTAACGTTGCTGACGGCCGTTTTTCGCTAATATTTAGTTTGAGTTCCCCGTAAATCCACTCTTTCCAGTAGAAAACATACATTATAACTTTACTATTTTTGTTTGCTTGTTACGAATCTTAGCTAAGTGAAAGTACTGACTATGTAATGTAATGAAAGTACTGAATATAGTAATGAATTTCCGCAAAGTAAAGCCTGACTTCATTAGATTAAAACTCGTTAGAGACTCGTTAGAATAAAATTATTTTCTTTTTGTTTTGTGTATTTATTTGTATATATAAGATTATTAAGGATTTAATTTTAGTTATTGTAGAAAAAAGGTGTCATAAATATAGTTTCTATTCTATTCTATTAATCATCTTTGCATGTTTTATTAAATTTCATGTTTTTATCTACAAATTCTCCACGGTAACTTTGGATCTATTTCTTTACGTTGTCATTATATTTTTTACCCTTCAAGTGCAAAGAGGAACAGAAAAAAAATTAAAGCTTGACTTTTGAAATAGCTAATTAAAAATAGTATTCTTATCAATAATTTCTTGTTCTCCAGGGCTCTGCTGGGGCTGACCTCCATCCTCGCTTGCGGCTCGTTGGATTCACTAAAGACGAATTTAATATACCTAATTTATCGAAAATGACGGCGACGTGGTTCGCCACCCGTCACGTCCTGATTCTCACGAACGAAAAGCGACCAATGACGAGCCGTTTCGCTGCGATGAATGGCAGCGGATGGAGCTCTGTGGTCTCAGCCAACCCCTGCGGGAGATAGGCGTGAATATATATAAAAAAATTTCTTGTTCAATATCCACCCACACATTTCATTGGATCAAATGTAAAACAACACATTGTATTGATTTTAAAAAAATATCTATTAGTTGCCAACCCTATACATGGGGGGTCATTGCGCCTATGACTGAAGTAGGTCGGATAGTGGCGACATTTTTTCCGTGCCGATGCTGGATTTCGGGAACTTTTTCCGTACAATGAGTAATGTGGGAGTTGTTAGTTGGTTTCGTAACCGGGCTCTTTAGCGCTCCTGATATTTATCGCCTACGCCGGCGGTAAATCGCGATTACGAGTAATCTAGACGAATTTAACGAACGTCTTTAATCATTATTTTAGGGCATAAATTGTCTGTAGAAGAATAAAGTAGCGCAGAATCGAGCTGCTCGAATGCCAAATGGCATTTATTTTTGAAGATTTACCATTAAAAATAGGTCTGGGAACCGTTTTATAAGATAGACATCTGGATGAGTGGCGATCCAGTACGGTGTGTTTCCCACGAGACTTCTTTCCACGTACCACTATCCTGTGAAACCAGTTACATTCAGCGGTATTTCCGAACCGATACGACATTGGCACCTCCAAAAAGCAAGCCTAAACATACCTTAAAGGCCGGCTATTGTTTCCATTATCCCTGTGGCTTCGTGGATGTCTATGTGGTAGCTTGCCATCAGTCGACACGCTTGCTCGTTTGCTCTCCTATCCCATAAAAAAAGATAGGAAGATAAACGACCAAGCTAGTCGCCTGATGGAAAGCAATCAACGCCGCCCATAGAAATCAGAAATAACAACAGGTATTACAGAAGTATTACCTTGTACCTTTTAAAAATGTGTTGATTGATCTTTTTTAAATATTCCAATATCTTTACAGTTGGAGGGTACGAACGAAGGTAGTTGATTTGACTGAGTGTTCGTACGTGGAAAGAAGTTTCGGGAAAAACGCACCATACTCTACCATATAGATCGCCAATCATTCAGATGGTAGCTAGGAATTAAAGTAAAATAAATTCTCAACGAAACCAGTCTCTGCCAGCCACACTGCGCGGATCTTGGCTCGATCACGCTAATATGCACATTCTTAATATATAATAACAACATGCCAGTATCGTTACTACAGCTTTGCACGTCATATGAGGGTAATCAAAACTGGATAATCGGCTGCGAAACTTCGTCTTTAATACGAATATACCGACATAATAGTTTAATCCAATTGAGTTCAAGCGTGTTATGGTCGTCATTATGATATTAATTAGTTTAGTGTTTGAATTTTACGTATTGCTGTTGACTGGGAGCTTCTTACCCCTTCTGTGAGAGTCAACTACTCTCTCTTGAACAGATAGAATATGCTCATTTATTATTATTACTATTATAGATAGATAGATAGATAGATAGACAGACAGATAGATAGATAGATAGATAGATAGATAGATAGATAGATAGATAGATAGATAGATAGATAGATAGATAGATAGATAGGCAGATAGATAGATAGACAGTTAGGTAGACAGACAAATAGATAGATAGACAGGCAGATAGATGACAGATAGATAGATAAATAGATAGATAGATTGATAGATAGATAGATAGATAGATAGATAGATAGATAGATAGATAGATAGATAGATAGATAGATAATTTGATGTAGGTTGGTGATACATTATCGTTATGATGATAAAAAAGAAAGAAAAAATATTAATAAACAAAGGTCATAGTCATAGCAAATATATAAGTATATACATACATATACACATATACATTGTTCTTTTTTAGTTTTTTATTGCTGTGGGCCTCGGGGTAATGAAAATAAAAACAAATTAAAGTAGAATGTTTCTTTCACAGTTCATGTGTCACTACTGGGCACGGGTCTTCTCATTTTTGGAGGAATGGACATTAACCCACAACGCTTGTCCAGGATTGGCGGGACCTCAGACTCAGAATACCTGTAGGTCATATATATATTTATCCCTATGCGGGAATTTAACACGCAAATACTGACTATGAAACCGATAGCTTCGGCACTGAGCCAAGTAGGGCACCACGGTAGAATTTTTTTCAATTCCTGCTATTAGTTTACATTCTCCCTGTATAAAATTTACATATCTTGTTTAAATTTTCAATCGTTAATAAAATACTTTGTATTCATCTACTCAAGTTAAAATACAATTTTTAAACATGTAGCGGATGACACTTATTGTTAATACAGTATTTCAAATATTAATTCATTAATACATTCAATTAATAGTAGGAATTGACTTTAATTTTTTCTACATTACTTGTTCATTAGAAAAATATTAAAAAATGAATTCAAATCATTTGAAATTGTGATTCTAAAGAAATAGGTGAAAATAATTTTGGACTATTTTCCTCGTTTCCCATTCTATGTATTATTAAACATTTTCGTGCAAAACACGATGAGTAATTGGCTTTTATCTATATAATGAGAACTGGATTAGATTAAAGGAAAGTTAATATTACATCAATTACATTTGAGAAGCTCAAAAGAGTCCAATATATTTTATTATTATGACAATTTAGAGGTAAAATTGGATAGAGCTAGTAGGTCCTACAAGGCTGGCCCGTGCTGAGACATATCGATTCAATCATTTTTTGAATTTGGAAATAAATACATACATATATATATATATATATATATATATATATATATATATATATATATATATATATATATATATATATATATATATATATATATATATATATATATATATATATATATATTTATATATATATCGTTAATAAAATACTTTGTATTCATCTACTCAAGTTAAAATACAATTTTTAAACATGTAGCGGATGACACTTATTGTTAATACAGTATTTCAAATATTAATTCATTAATACATTCAATTAATAGTAGGAATTGACTTTAATTTTTTCTACATTACTTGTTCATTAGAAAAATATTAAAAAATGAATTCAAATCATTTGAAATTGTGATTCTAAAGAAATAGGTGAAAATAATTTTGGACTATTTTCCTCGTTTCCCATTCTATGTATTATTAAACATTTTCGTGCAAAACACGATGAGTAATTGGCTTTTATCTATATAATGAGAACTGGATTAGATTAAAGGAAAGTTAATATTACATCAATTACATTTGAGAAGCTCAAAAGAGTCCAATATATTTTATTATTATGACAATTTAGAGGTAAAATTGGATAGAGCTAGTAGGTCCTACAAGGCTGGCCCGTGCTGAGACATATCGATTCAATCATTTTTTGAATTTGGAAATAAATATATATATATATATATATATATATATATATATATATATATATATATATATATATATATATATATATATATATATATATATATATATATATATATATATATATATATATATATATATATATATATATATATATATATATATATATATATATATATATATATATATATATATATATATATATATATATATATGTGCCAGCAAATAAAGCTATTACCCTGTAAAAATCATGTAGATTTGGTTCTTACTTAGAGATTTTATTCGTTTTCTTATTTTGTTTTTTCTACATATTTGGCACAGAGATGACCTCAGTATGAACAAGAAATTACCATACCAACTTGTCAACCCAATAACTAAAGTTATTTCTTAGCCAAACTGCTCCAAAATATTAGATTTACGAATTATTAATGATGCTTAAAAAATACAGCGTAATAAAACAATTATTATTATATATTCACGCCTATCCCGCGAAGGGGTTGGCAAAGACCACAGAGCCCCTTCCGCTACGATTCCGGTACACCCTCCCTGCCTTCTCCACACTCATCCATCCTTTCATCCATTCTTCCTCTTACATTCATCACAGCGAAACGGCTCTCCATTAGTCGCTTCTCACCCTCGTGGGAATCAGGATGTGACCGGTGAAGAATCACGTCGCCGGATAAAACAATTGCTATAAAAAAAAATTAATGTCAATTCCTAATTTTTTCTAGCGATATCCACACTTCGCCACTGACGGTATTTATCTCAAATGTATATCCTGCTAAATATCGTATATACAATTTTTTTTTGATCCCGTATAAAACTATAATTAATTCATTAAATTTAATAAATGAATTAATATTTGTGAAACAATATTAACATTAAGTTTCATCCACTAAAAGTTTAAAAAAATTATTGGAACTCGTGTAGAGAGAGTGAGATATATATAGCAGGAATTGAATGAGAACAGAATTATATAAATATATATAGAATAATAACATTTTAACAGGTTCGAACCCGGACAAAATGTTTTCCAATAACGATTCAAATATGCTTTGCAAGGCTCTAAGTAACAATCTCATTAGAGACAAACAAATGCCGAAGCAAGTCGGGCGCTGCGAAGCGACGGATAACAATGCCTTCGTACTGACGCAGCTCGCGATCCAGAAGGATTTACGAATTAATTCGTTTTAGTTGGATACGACAGGAGCGGAGGAATAAACCGACGCAAATGCAGACTTGGATAAATCAATTGAATAGAACGTTTAATTGGTCATTTGTAAGCGGCAGTAAATGAATGGCTTCGATTTAAGGCATTAATACTTTGGCCTTTTTTACCGGATATTATACCCAGAAAGAGAACTTTATCTTCGTAAATGACAGTTATTTCATCAGTTATAGTTATTTTGACGTCATTATATGTTTTGATATGATTACGTATTATATATTCTTATATTAACAAAGTTTAATGCCCAATAATACCTTTTGCCTTAACCTTGATGATTACCAGTAATACCGTGCGGTATAGTCCCAAACTAACTCTTAACTTAACTCTTTCTTTTCACGATATCTACCATCTGCAAAACTATTTCTAAGCAATCTACACTACCCAGACGATTACCACATTGGTGCACAATGAGCGTATATATTCTAAACCAATAAATCAAAAATGATCCATGGATCAAAAAAGTAATATTAATTCTATTATACATACATACATATATGTAGAGAATTTCTAATAATGTTGAATAGAGAATTCTTTTATAATGGAGTTTTTTCTATATTTCATTTCTATCGTTCATTGTAATACATAAAATCTCAAATAAATATAAAAAGGCATTGAGATATATTGATTGTTCTTATAATTTGAACAATATGAACAAATCATATGAGATGGCATAAAATTAAAATTATTGCGCATTGCGTAAGTATTTTGTTCTTGAAAACAAAAATGATTCGTGTTACAACGAACATATTTGTGAACAAGTAGGAATCTGACACCAAAAGCGTTCCAACAACGACAAACAAAGCTCAAACAAACAAACATCACAAATACAACGAATACGGTAAATCTCTTCTTGTACTCTTTGAGTCTTTTATCCGTTCCGTGTCTACGGTATAAGCAGCGTCAATTGTGCCAACTTCTCGAGACAAGCCACGTGCGGAAATGCGAGAAATTCTTTATAAAATATTCATGTATTCAATTTAAAGTTTTCTTTTTTTTTATATGTTCTACGGCGTGGCACGAGCCTCCCGATTTTTGTGCCATAGACATTACTACGGTAGTTCAAGGGTGATTAAAGCAAGGCTAAGTAAGTTACAGTTAAATTATTTAATGAAAAAATAATATATTTATCTTAAAATTGTTTTATACATACATATCGTCATGCCTGTCTACCGTAGAGGTAGGCAGAAACCACAGATCTTCATCTGCTACTATCAAAGCATACTTTACTTGCTTCCTCCACACTTATCACTCTTCTCATGCAAGCACGCCGGTTAAGGATACTCTTGACCTAGCTTTGCTTAAAAACTTCAGCGATTTGGTCAAGGTATGTTTTTCGTAGTCTTCCCCTGCCGACCCTTTCATCCACATTCGCAACGTAAATTTATTTTGCCAGTCGTCTTTCATTCATCCACTCTATGTGCCCAAACCATCTAAGTATATTTTTATTTTTATTATAATAATGATTTATCCGTTTTAAGCAATATATTGAGGTGTATTAAGGGGCACTAATTTTGCATCAGAATGATCAAGTTCATCAGCACACGATGTATCCTAATCATTCCAGATGACGCAAACATTAATTTATGATTTTATTAAAGTCAGCAATAGAATATTGTTAGGAAAAATGGTTCAAAAAAATAGACATCAATTTTCTGAAGTTTGACTCGATTAAGTCAGGACTCAATCGAATCAGACGTTATTTTGCGGAAATCCATTACAACGACGAACAGTCAAACCTATTGCAAGGAACGCTTAACTGTACATCTTTATAAAAATGGTTTACTTCTATAAAAGATACAAACAACCATTCCATTCTGTTTTTGCTCACTTCTCAAGAAATTTTATGACAGTTTTCTTTATAATTGAATCGTCATAAATATAACCTGCGAAGTTTCTTTCCACATTCAGGGGAATGGTAGTAAAACCTTGATTGATAGCAAATGATGTTTGAAAAATGAACTATTTATGTCAAAAAATAAACAATTTGTATTTATCAATATGAGTTTAATATTGTAAAGTAACGCAGCCAATTATATGCAAGTTCTTGCTAATTTTTTTTGATGGCAATTAGTTATATACTATTATATTTACTATTATGCTAGTGTCAAGTGAAATATACCAATATCGAATCTTTTGAAATATAACTAGTCAGCATATCACGTTACATCTTGATAAAATGGTGGCTATTTTACCAAAACCTTCTATGGATTTTTTCAGTCAACCTCAATAAATTACGATACACGTATTTATTTCATATCACTTCACTTATACGCCTTAATCGGATTATGTTGTATAATATGCCACCACAACAACAATATAACTGATAATAATATAAGATTGTAAAAATTTAAAAAAAAAACAACGTCACTGATATAAGTTGGCGGAAAAAGTCCTTCAAAATTTTGAAGCAAAGGAAATACGACGCAGTAATACAGATAAAATAAATTTCTCGTCCGCGTATTCAAATCTCTCGGTGCTTGCTACAAACTTCTGTAGCGCAGATTCCAAGTTAAATTGTTGCACAATCGGAGATCTTGGTCCGTAGTTATGTCAGGAATCTTAGCCCGCGTAGCTAGGGCCGCACTTGTGTGATTGGATACTCGGGCGGGTTGCGGATGTGGTGAATAAGTTTCGCCGCCCAAGTCTCGAATCGAGCTAAACTAGTCATTTAATGTGCTTTACTGGATCGCAATAGTCGTTTTAGGATTTCGAAATGCGCCGTGCATACTGCTTGCGGTTACATTTGCGTGGATTCTCATGAACGTTTGTCGTGGCTTTGGATTACTTAACTAGCTAATGCTGGCGACTTTGTGTACGAAATATGTTGACGTTCAAGTATAAGTTTTAAAACAAATTTACGTATTCAAACAAATACAGTACAATACTTTTATGTGTTAGACGATTAATGGAGTCAGGTGTTACTTTGCGGAAATCCATTACTATGTGGACAGCACGACAAGCAAACAACAAATAATAATGTGTGTTTCCTGCTGGATGAAGTGGATTAACAGTAAACTTTAACCACTATACACAACACCAAACACACACTACCACTTTTCCACATTGAAAGCAAGCAGATTATTAATTTTCTATTGTTGTTTGCTTGGTGCGGATCTTAGCTAAGTAAAAATTTTAACTTTCCACATATATGTGTTAGGTTTCATTAAAGATTTATTAATACATACATTTAGAGTGGAGTGGAGATCGCTTGGCAAACGTAATGTGAGGCGTCTTCCCGACTAGATGGGACAGGTGGTAGGGACGATGATTTGTTTTTCAAAAAAATTAAATCGTTCTTTTGGTACTACTTTAAGTTTTAAGGATTACCTAAAGCATTTTGGTGTCATGGGTAGTGGTTGCTTCGGTCGTTTAATGAAAAATGTATATTTTTATCTTTTAATTTTTAATCTCAAACATAGAAAAATAAATTAACTACCGCGGTAATAAAATATAAATTTGTGGGTTCATTTTGATATTGCAGTCTGAAGACTTTGCTTCAGGTAGCCAGATCGATGATTTGCATATGGTCCTTCAAGCCGGATATACATATACTATATGGATTTTTACCTTTCATTTGTAATTTATTAACGTAAAAAATAACGTTACACACAGAAGAGGCCAAAACAACGCGAATGAAAATCAATTGGATCATCCATCGGAGATCTGCCGCCAACTTTCTTAATAGCGATTCATTATGCGCATAAATTTGTCGTCTCTAAGTGAACTTGTTCCGCGAAACGGAGTGATGTATTGTATAACCATCAGTGGTGATTGTGGTTAAATGTTAATATTTCTGTTATGCAGATATAGAACTGCGGTGAGTGGTAGATTTAAAGATTTAAAATTTAAAAAAAATCCTTCCCTTACCATCCTCCTCTTAATAGTAGTATTATACGAAATATTTTTTATGGTTCTACTACATATGTGCAGTGCTTCTGATATAGTTTATTTCCATGGATCTTTTTATATCAACTATATTTTAATGTTTTTCGATTGGTGTTATTATTATTTCAGATATTTACATATAAACTAAAGGATTTGGTTAATTTCGAGTGCGAATCATTTCCCGGGACTAAGAAATTATATATATATTTACGATAATTGACCTGGAATTTTTCGTTAAGTCTGTTTAAATTATTCGAAATTTAATGAGGATTGAAATAAATTATAAAGATGCAGGAATTAAGTTACTGAAAATTATTCTTATTTTTTTTTAAATAATATAATTTTTTTATTATTATTGAAAATAGAGTTATATTAAAAGGTCCACAATCATTAAAGTTTAGAAATGTAAATGATAATGAATGAATAGCATAAATGTTTATAGAATATTTTGAATTTGAAATCACCAAAATGGCTACTGGAAATCGGCGATCGGATGCGGGCGGGTCGTTCATTGTCTTCCGGAAGTGAGCGGCGCGAGGGCGGGCGGGTGGTTCGACCGGAAATGGCATATGTGGTCACTGCGCACCCAGTTGCGCCAGTATTGCATCTGTTATAGTTATTATAATGGCGCTTTGAATTAAATTATGGTTTGGTAATCTTTTATCGTTTTTGTATAAGGAGTCCTCCGAGGATTATTATTATTATCCTCCGAATAAATCTTGCTGTTGAATTCACACAGAAAGAAAATTTTCGTCGTCATCATCTGGATTAGTGATTCAGGAAGGTGATCTTTTTCTTGGAACTTCTTTCACGTATGCATGGAACCAACTATCTTCAGCGGAGTTTGCAAACCGGCGCGGAATTTTAAAAAACAATCCTACATATATATCAAAAGCCTGCAACGGTCCTGCGACGACATTCGTCGATACTGTAGGTGACTATGGGTCGCAGCGATGGCTTTTTATTGGGAGACGTACTTGCTCTAACTCTTCACCTCCTTCACGAGGTGTAACAGTCCTGGAGTACTCGCTATCTCGGTCCACTCCTTGATATTACGTAGCTAAGACATTCTTTTCGAGTTAGTGTATATACGGTATTAATTTTCGGATTTGTTGTTTCGCGGAACTTAGCAAGGTAGTTTTAGGCTTTTCATCTCAAAAATATATTCAAAATAAGCATAATTAAATATTTTATAGTTGTGCTTCTTTTATATAATAATAGGTGTGAAAATAATATTCCTTGTGTATGAGTAGGTACGCGTCGAAATTTAGGGCAGTTTTTTCTCATCGATCGCCGTACGTATTATCCTGTGGCAATTAGACGCAGCGCTGCGTAAGTTCGGCTATAAAATACTTTCTTCATCAAGTTAATGTAGCGGCGGCTTATTTGCGCCCTGCGGTCGTTACACCACTACCGCTCTACCGCACGTTTTTCTGCTCAGTCACTGATGCGATCGCGAGCCGTTGTTTCCACAATGTGTGTTTTTACGACACACGCTACACACGTGATGTATTGTGAACTTTCGGGCGGCTTCTTCGTGTCCGCTTGTAATTACTGTGTTGTGTTACATTTCTCTCCTTCGCCTAATGACGCATAGATATTTATGCTGTCCATGTTTTCGATTTGGTTAATATATCGACGACGTATTTGCAGTAAGTAGAAAAATGACGAATTTTATTTTATACACCATTTGGACCAGTAAAGAAAAACTGCGTAGAATGGTCTTGATGGTGTTTTACAATTTGTTAAAAACAAAACAACCGACACCTATTCGACACAGTTTTTTTTTCTGATTCAAATGGTGTGCATAACCAAAATAAGCCATTTTCTACGTACAGCAAATAAGTTTTCTGGCTTAGATATATATTTTGTTTTTTTTATGGGATAAACTATTTTTGAAATGCGACCAAGACCATTAGATGTAGTTTTTTTCTGGTTTAAATGGTGTATAAATTCCCCGGGCGAGCCGGCCCATTCATGCTAAAGACAAATAATATGCCATTCTTGACAAAGTATTGCAGCGTGGCTCTACCGCTAATAAGGTGAAAAGTCTAATTTAAATCTCTTCTCTAAAGACTGTCTTCTTACTTCTTATATGATATTTTTCATTAAAATTTAGTTATGTTAATGAAAAATATCATTGTAAATGTTGTCTTTCAAATTTAAATAAGAAATTCAAAATTTTCTGAATACATTCAAGGTTCTGAACTTCGTGATTGGATTAAATTTCAAAATAAATTTATAATAGGTGTATCGTTAATTGATATAACACTAAAAAACTATACTTTTAAAATGATAGATGATCATTATTTTTGCCGCTGACTGTACTCATGTGGTTACTTCTGATACAGAATCGTTGAATTTTAAAGAACACGATATAAACATGTACAAGGAAGTAAACGGTCCCCAAGATAAGACAATGAGGTACTCTATAAAGGCAAGGCACCTATGAGACGCTGATATCCGTTTAGAAGGAACCGGAGCGTGCAGATAGCTCCATTATCTGCAGGCGAGGGTTAATGGGGGCAACTTGTACCGGATCCTGCGGGAAACTGATCTTAAGTGACGGGAAAGTACTCTATTGTCTGTAAACTGGCAGCTAGCTAGGAACATAAAAAATATACTTTTTAAAGGACAGAGCTGAGTTTATTTTATTTATGACATTTAATAGGTAAAATTGTATGGAGCGTAGTAGGTCCCACAAGAATGGCCTGTGCTGAGATTTTCTCGGTCATTTTTCAGATTTGAAATATATACATAAATAAATACATACATATACGTATTCACACACACGCACATATATATATATATATATATATATATATATATATATATATATATATATATATATATATATATATATATATATATATATATATATATATATATATACAGTAAGTGCCAGCTAGCGATCACCCATTTATTTACTTTTATTTTGTTATTTTTATGTCTTGCCCAGTGATGATCTCGGGAACTCACCGGTGAACTAATTGATACTTTTTTTACTAATTGTACTTGTTTTTTGACTATAAATCTTTTCTTTTTTTATGGCACATATATGCTTGTATGATACCAAACAATATGATACGAATTTGAATTAATCGATACTCGAAAATTTAAAATACAACAAGAGGACATTACGAGTGGCAGTTAAAGGGAATAATGTTTTGTTTTTAAAGTTAATATCTATCATTAAATCAAACTAATTTTAAAATAGTTTTAGTCCTAAGTGATTTGATTAAGGCAATATTATTATATTTTGTATATGCTTCGAGTTAATAAACGAAATTCATTTGTTAATTAAGATTTTAAATCTAGAATAGAAACAGAAGTTCTAACTCCCATGCCAAAAAGCCGGTGTAACTAAAGTGGACACTTATATTAACAACACAATGGCGCCCAAAATGCGACTCGACACGAAAAGTGAAATTTAATTAATTTAGCCTCGTAATTGCAGTATAATGTAGCAGTAAACCTCATAGAGATGCCACTGCGGGGTTAGTACTAATGCATATGTAAATTATACACTCTAATTTTGTTCTAATAACAGTTTTTAGATGCAAGATATGCCTCAGTACTGATGTATTATAAGTGATTAGTTAGATGAATATTATATATTCACGCCTATCCCCCCGCAGGGGTTGGCAGAGACCACAGAGCTCCATCCGCTATCGACCAATCACTGAACCAATCGGTCGTCGTTAGATGAATTATACTATAAAGAAATCCATGTTTTTTTAGTAGCTTTTAACCTATCTAGCTTCTAAGCTAGCAAGAAAGTCATGATCATTGTCAAATCCTGCAGTTCACTGCTTTTTTTTATTTATGAGATGGGAAGGCAAACAAGCAGGCGTGTCACCTGATCAATACTGCCCATAGACATCTGTAGTACCATAGTTATTGCAGTATCTTTGCGGACCATTAAGAAATGTGTTGCCTTGTATTTTGAAGGTTCTAATGTTTTATCGGTTCAGAAACACCATTGGAGGTAGCTGGTTGTATGCGAAGGATGTATGTATGTGTAGAAGGCCAAGGAGAACATACCTTGACCAAATTGTCGAAGAATGAAGAAGAGTTTAAGAAAGGCCAGGTCAAAAGTAACCTTAACTAGCGAGCTTGTGTGAAAAGAGAGATGAGTGTGGATGAAGCAAAAAAAGTAGGCCGAGGTCTGTGGTTCCTGCCTACCGCTACGGGAAACAGGCGTGATATATGTATGTATTTATGTTTACAAATGTATAATAATTAGTTTATATACGAATGTATAATAATTAGTTAATATACAAATTTATAATAATTAGTTTATATACAAATTTATAATAATTAGTTTATATACAAATGTATAATAATTGGTCATTCTTATAATTTATAACTTAATATTGTTTTTTAACAAAATAAATATGATGTCATTGAGCACAGGCAATATTTTTTCAAAGGTCATAAAAGTTATACGTTGTTGAGGAGACAATAAATACGAATTGCTACAGGAAAGTGTTACTCTTATCATATTCGAGGCAATGATTGAAGGCGCCAATAAAAAACGCGATATAAACAAGAATGGCGCTATAAAGCGTTTGGTGGTCCCCCGACAGTGGCGCCACCAGCGTGGAACTGCGTCACTACGATCGAAGCTCGCGAAACGTAATAATGTTGGAGGCAACCCGACTGTGAAAGATAACTTACGGGTTTAACAGTTTTCATGATTTATTACCTGAAACAAACAATAAATTATTAGTAAAACTATCGTGTTCGTCCAAGTGAAAATGCAAGTTTTAATTATATAAAAAGGTTTTCATTTTTGTAAAGATTCATTTCAATTTTATATAAAGTTTAAAAACTATGTGGATAGTTAGAACTTTTACTTAGCTAAGATCCGCGACAAGCATACAAAAATAGAAAATTCATAATATATGTTTTTCTACTCGATGAAGTGGATTTATGGGGAACTTAAACTAAATCTCCACATAGTAATGGATTTCCGCAAACTAACGCCTGACTACATTAATTAATTTTAAAAACTATATATAAGGCCGGTAACAATCCTGCATTGCTTATGGTATTGCAGATGTGTATGAGTGCAGTTCAATGTTTGTATCAGACGACACGCTTGCTCGTTTGCCTTTCTATCCTATAAAGAAATATGTTTAAAAAATATTGTCAACGATCTTTAACACACACTTGGGATTTTCGGTAATTTTATAATCTGTACGATAATTTTCTGAAGATTAAGCTTCAAGTTGAAGAAGGTCAAGCAGTGGACTGTAGTTGCATCGATAATTATATATTTTTTTTAATAAAACGCATATTGTTTATAATAAAACGCAACCTTATGAAAAGGACAAATGTCTAGCCTCGGAATAATATCCGTAGACTATACAAATATCCGATTCATAATTTGTAACTCCAACCGTTGGTGCAGAAAGTAGACATTTCGCCAATGTGCCATTGCTAGTTTTTATTCTTTATTTTTAAAAATTTAAATTTTTGGATGTACCATACGATAGCTAGTCCCATAAATATCCAAATATGGAGGATCTACAGGAGTTACATTCATTATACATTATTCTAAATAGTTCTAAAAACATACTTAATTGTAATCCTAATTATAGATAGACACAACATTAATATAAAGTGAAAGCAGACAAATCAAATAATTATACAGACTTAAATGTTAGATTTAATACGGTGCGTGAATTGTACCACACTGTCGTAGAGAATGTCTAAAGCGTTGTTTCTTTTCATGTATTCGTGGTACAGTTCACACAATGATCGAAGCGGGGCATTGAATCCATAAACGCTCCTTTTCATTTCCTTGTGAAATAAACTAAAATTTTACACCCATGCATGTACTCAAATGTACAGCAAAATTAACACGATTTAGAATATGTACTGTCTAGAATAGAATAATACTATGATAATAATATCTATAATAGAATAATACTGTCAATATTATTATGTAACTTGATTAGAAATAACAACAATATTATGTAGATATTATGAAAGTATTTATGTACTCATTCATTGTGTCAATTTGGAATATGGATATAAGATTTTATTTTAAAAACGTTCAAAGTAATTTTTAAGAAAACAAATCCCCAAAAAGGCTCTTATTTGCGATTTTTAATAGAACCTTAACAAATAAGCACCCGCGGCGCTTCCTGTTCCGTCACCGGAACAAGCTTTAAAAGTCAAAAAGAAAGGCAAAGCGAGGGAAAGCGCAAACTTGCCAGCCTCAAGGCAGGAGTCAGCGGGTACTATAGATATCTAATTCCCATAATATGCGTTACATGTCAAACTTCTCAGATAGGACGCTTTATGGGGTCTTTTTGTGCCCACGCCATCGTTTTTTGCGACGATTTCGACAGTTTCCTACCATAGAGTTTTATCGTACACAGCCTGCGGCGAGCCGTTCTCCTAATATACTCGAATTATGTGCACGATCGCGTATGAGTAACGTGGAAAAAAAATAACAGCAGAATTATAAATATATTTTCACGAAATTTTCGAAAAATGCTGAAAGTGCTATCTCTATGAGATTTTTGTGAATTGATTTTTATGAATTTCCTTCGCCGGATGCATACTACACATTTTGTTGTGAAGTTCATCACCAACATTATATATCGTTGTCCTAATTATCCATAGTTAGTCCACACAAATAAATTTTACAGGAACAACAAAAAAAAAAAATTTTATAAAGAAAATTTTGTTGAACTTTAAAAAACCTTTTAAGGTAAGAATTTACTTTAAATGTAAAAATAGGTATTTTTGAGGTAAATACACAGTTTTTCATCGGATATCAAAAGTAAGAACAGAAAAAAATATTCTTTGGAGTTACAAATTCTAATATTGAGGCCGACGATTAAAATTATAATAAAAAATAAATATAATAATATGAAAATCAATGACAACGATATAATGATACGTCATTTTTAATGATCATCATCAAGGCATTATAGTCTCGGGTGGGCCTTAGCCTTGTGCAATAAATTTTTTCCAGTCGGATCTTAGTTTGGCTATTTCTCATCAGTCCCTCACACCGATTGCCTTTAAGACGTCCTCGACTCATTCTAGCCGTCATTTTAAACATTCAATAAATTTGGAAAAATTTTGGACAAGACATTTGTCGCGTCAGCTTGTATTTGGATTACGATAAGCACCGTCAATTTTTGGGTTGGCCAATGTCCTACAGAGAATTAGTACGACTCTACTGATTATGATGTTGGTATTATAATAAAAGATGAATCCGCGAAAACAAACAGGAAAAATAATACTGTTTACGATGTGATTGTTTTTTTTATTTACATAATAATTAATGAAAAGACGGTTTTCAACAAAATATCATAATAATATTTTGTTGAAAGCCGTCTTTTCATTAATTATTATTCACATATTAGCATATTAATTAATAAAAAGACGGCTTTCAACAAAATACTACACCACTTCTCTCTTGCCACTAATGTCAACAACGTCAAACATTTTTTTCCACAACGTATACGAAGCATGTTTCGCCTCAACACAAGATATCTTCGGGTAAAGTAAATTATAAGAAAGAAAATCATTAAGTCAATAACACATACATACCAATTGCAAATAAACTTAAAAAATAATGCCATACAAATTTGAATATATATACTAAATAAGAATAAATTTAACAATTTGGTAAGCGATGTGAAAGATAATTTTTCAACTGAAAAAGATCGCTTTCTACAGACCGGGAACAGACCACAAAACCACGTTCATGAAGTGGAAATAATTAATGTGTTCCGCAGAACTGGCGGGACGTATCCAACAGTTACAGAGATAAAGACTTATGCTAATTTAAAGGTGAGGATGGTGCGGGAAAGTGGAAAATAGATTTAAAAGTGTTTCGTGGTATTGCACGAGTTAAAATCAACGAACTGTAAATCGAAGAATATCAGTTAAAATAAAGTTAGCGCCATTAAGCTACGATAGATTAGCACGGTGGTTAGGGTATCTCATACGTAAAATTACGACGTAATCGACTCAGTGGCAAAGTTAGTGAATTCAATTTTCGCATCGAGATATATGAAATATATGAATAGCATAAAGATATTTATTCCAAGTCTAGATGCGCCGCCATTCCACCTTGTACAAGTGTGGTAAGTTAGTTTCCGTTTTTCTAGAAAAGAGGCGGCCCCATGCCGTGTCATGTATATTTAAAATGGTAATTTAGTGATCCTTCAGTGATATGACATAGTAGTACAGTCACTATGGTTCAGACTACTTCGATAGTTATTTAAAAACGATAAACACATCTTAGTTGTGAACAGAAAAACCACCAAATATTCGACCATCACTTTTTATAGCAAAGGTAGGATCCCCTGATGGTAAGTAATCTATGCTACTGGATCTGTAATTCCAAAAGTATTGCATCGGTATTGCCTATCTGAGAAAAGATAGATTTTTTATTTTTTCTTCCCTTTTCGTTTTGGAAATTAGTTATAATTATTATGCCAGTGTCAAGGAAAACATAATAATATCAAGAATCTTGAAATGCACTAGTCAGCTTGTCACGTTACATATTGATAAAATGGTGGCTATTCTATCAAAACCTTCTATGAACTTTTAAAGTAAACTTTATATGAATCTATAAAAACTATATTGTATAAAACGCCACCACAATTAAACAAATAATTGATAATAATATAAGATTATGAAAATGAAATAAAAACACAACGTCACTGATGTAAGTTGACGGGAAAAGTAGGAGGAAGATTTAACGGGAGGAGAAAACGTAGGAATGGGAAGAGTAGAAGGTAATAAAGGGAAGGAAATGAGTTTGGCCTTCGAAACTTTACATTCACTGCACGAAACGCGATAGCACCAAAATGCTATCACTTAACGCTGATATTCTATGAGGTTATGATAATTTTTTAATTCAATCGACTCATTGGCATTAGTACTAATGATTGTCGTATGAGTTTCTAATTACTTTAGTATCTATTAATTTATTTCATGTGAAAACAATAACTATTTTTTTATATATTCACGCCTATCCCCCGCAGGGGTTGGCAGAGACCACAGAGATCCATCCGCTGCCATTCATCGCAACGAAACGGCTCGTCATTGGTCGCTTTTCACCCTCGTGAGAATCAGGACGTGACGGGTGGCGAACCTCGTCGCCGTCATTTTCGATAAATTAGGTATATTAAATTCGTCTTTAGTGAATCCCACGAGCCGCAAGGGAGGATGGAGGTCAGCCCCAGCAGAGCCCTGCATGCTGAGGTAAGGCACCTTAGTCCCCGAGGGAGCCCGACCCCGGGACGATCGGCATGCTTACGACTAGGCTCGCCCCTAGCCACGCATCCATTGGCACCGCAGACCGTGGATTGGCGGAGAGGAAGGGAAAGGATAGAGAAGAAAGGAAGGAAGGAAACAATAACTAATTCCAAGATACATAACATATAAGACAATTATATAACAATAAAGCCAGTTACTACTCTCTCATAATAATGTACTAATAATAGGTTAAGAGTAGCACGTTAAAAAATTAAACAGTGTAAAAGACAAAATAAAATCAATATAAAAGAGAAAACAAGAAAAAATCAGTAACGACTTATCATCAAATGTTATATGCATGTGTGTCTCTCTGTGTGTGTGCATGTATGTGTTTTTTGTGGATATTTGCAAATATATCTTTGCTACAAATAGCAAAATCATATTAAATTATTCGAGGATCATTGCAAAAATCTGTACTAATATACTAATCGACTTTGCTATCCCAATCCTTCTTTTCAAATTTGTGAAAGTAAGGACTTATCATTGTCAATTTGAATGGAGATATGCTCTCAAAGGATGCTCAGATCACTTGAGCAGTTGAATGGGCACGGATTTGTACATAAGCCGGCGTAATTGCTTACTTTGAAGCGAGTCTTTTGGATCGCACGCAAACAGAGTCAACTCTTGTTACGTAATCTCTAAGTGACTAAATAAATAAAAAGCCTTTATTATTTCTGATATTTCTATATACTAAATCTTTACAATTAGTGTATAATTATCGGATAGGTTGCGATGTAGGTCTCATTTAGTTCTTTCCACTTGTACTGATCCAATGCTAATCTGCTCTAGTCTTTAGCCAAATCGTCTTTTCATCTTTGTACTGTTTACCTCTTCGTCTTTCTCATTTCCTCGTGTATCATTCTCCAGTGTTTTTTGGTCCATTTTTGTTCTCATCGTATAATCCATCCATTTCACTTTCAGGGCTCTTGTGTTATCCTATCAAAACACTAAATTATCGTCTGCCATTTTAGTGATGTATCATACGATAAAAATAATTTTATGGTTTTCTATTTATTTTGTAAATATGCCTTTCGTACCTATACGATACACACTTATCAAATAGTTTGTCTTATACCTAAACGCAACTCTTTGTAACTAAAAGTAACACTATCATTACACTGACTTAAATTCAATCTACTAACGACTTTATTGCACTTAAAATAGCGCTCTAAAAGCAATATGAACGATTAACAAGTAAGAATTAATTTGTCCAACTAGATTAGACTGTTACCCTGGAACATATGTACTCAACATGGTAAGGGTAAAAAACTTAATTTGATTTGTCCCAATCCACATACATTGAGAGTCCTGATTAAGTAAATGTGAACTTTAACGCATTTAAATAAGGACGAGAATTTCATGAATGTGTTTAAATAGATTGTAAGCTATGAGTATCCGATTGTACGTATATTTTTAATTCTCTTTCTCCGACTGAATCGGGTTAATTTTATGACTACCGTCGGGAAATGTGAGACCGAGTGAAATTTAGACTGACATTAACTTGGAATGTGTAACCTTTTTTGTTGGAAATTATTTGATTACCAACAAGGGGTTTGATGAGTCTTTATCTATCTATATAAAAATGAATCCCTATTTCCCTTGGTCACGCCATAACTTGAGAACGACTTTACGGATTTCAATCACCTTTTTTTTATAAGTTTCCTAATACTTTGTAGAAGGTTCTAATTGGAAACAAAAATTAGAAAATTGCGTAGAAACTTGAAAAATTTCAGAAATTATAATGACTATTGAAATTTAATGTGTTTGATAGTTCGTTATGGACTTCTTTTGTTTTACAGTTCGCTCTGAATTCGCGCGTTTGACTGTTTGCTTTGAACTTCGCGCGTTTGACATATATAAACATTATGTTTTGAAATAACTTTTTTAAATTATTATCTCGAATTTATTATCCATGGCATTGAAATTATCTTGGCATAAAAGTAAATTTTATAGATGATTTTACTAAATATACTTTTTACTTATACTTTTTAATATTTATTATTCATAAAATGAATCTGTATTTTCCAATTTGTCTGTAAAAAATAAAGTATTTAATGATTAATTTTAAATACGTATATTCGTATGTACATATGAATGCAAAATAACTTATAAGCTGTAAATGGCACACATATCAAAAAAAATGCCATTGCATATTTGAATCAGAAACAAAACTGCGTGGAAGGGCCCGATTCTCTCAGTTTTACTACCAATATGTGTGGCGTTGAAACCTATAGTTTTGATTGATCAGATAAGTTATAAGATAGATAAGATCAGTAAGTTTTCATTTAGCGGTTTACTACGTGTTCGCTTTTTTGCATCGGTATGAACAAGCGATCTTCGTGACTTTATGTCCATGTAATCCCTGCTTAAGATAACCGATGGGGTCTTAAAAGGCCCGCTCTTAAGGCGCTCCTGTCTGTCTAATGCTTCTGCGGGCTCATTCCGGACGGCATTAAGTACATCGCCTAATTCTGGACATAGTGGACATGGGAAGGGCGTGTCGCGGTGATTTTTTTTTAGGAAAATAGGCCGAGATTTTCCATGATGTGAGCTTTTATGTTAGACATAAAAGTTTTGTCGCATTTTAATCTTAGTAATAAGGCGTATATGGTTGACTTTTGAAGATTATTTAATTGAACGCTGCTACTTATCTATCAAGGAAAGGGAAAACATTGTAATTGTGAATACCTCAACTCAGTGCAGTACATTAAATATTTAGGGGTCCTAATAGATAAAAGACTTAGCTGGGCACCACACATCACATTAGTGGCGGGAAAAATTAGACGATTAATAACAGTATTTAAAAATTTGCGTGAAATTGATAATATAAAACTCAGCATCAAAATATATAAAGCCCTATGCCAATCCCTCCTTACGTACTGCATTGTGGCGTGGGGAGGAGCTGCTTCAACCCATATGCTTGAATTAGAGAGAGCACAAAGGGCAATTATAAAAGTAATGCTACACAAGCCTTACCGATACCCCACAGATGAATTGTATAAGCAAACAAAACTTTACACAGTCAGACAGCTATATATACAATCATGCGTGGTGAAATATCATAAGGAAGTCACCTTGCACGCATCAATTCCATCAAGGAGATTTATTATTTATCCTTTACCCACAACTAAAACTAGCTTTGCCCAACGACAATATAATTATTTGGCTCCGTTTATATATACTAAATTAAATCGCATAGAGAAGACTAACAATCTAAATATCAATTCAATAAAAAAACTCATAAACAAATGGCTATCCAACCTAGCATATAATTCTACAGAATTAATATTAAATAAACATTAGCTTAGTAGGACAAAATAAAATAAAATATATTCAGACACAGACACATGTAAAAAAAAAAAAAAATCTTTTTGGTTTGTATAACTTAATAAAGTTTTTTTTTTTAAATTTTAAATTTGCATAGTTATATTAAGTATAGCAAGAAAATAATATATGTAACTCATAAATATGTCACAGAAGGGAACCGTCTGCCGTAGTACAGGGTTCGCCCTAGTTCGGCGGACGGGGAAACAAAAATTGTAAACTTATCAATGAACAATAAATATATATTATATTATTATATATTATTATATCTATCTATATATATATATATATATATATATATATATATATATATATATATATATATATATATATATAATATATACATCTATAAGGAAATAAAGTGGCCCTATCCCTATCTACGCCAAGAAATACACGCGACATATTAATGTCATTATAACACAACAAAGACAGAATATTGTAAATGCTGTTAAAGCTATAAATAAAATAAAATATAAAAAAATAAAAATAAAAAGCATTTTATTCCAAACAAGTTCCAATTTTGTACAAAAAATAAATATAATATTAATGTTTTGTTTTACTTGCATGGAGCCCTCTCAGGTAAAGGCCTCCTCCAAGGATTTCCATTTATCTCTATTTTTTGTTAATTCCAGTTTGTTCATGCGGTCCTTTATATATCGTCTTCCAATCTCATCATCAAAACCTTTAAATACTATTAAATAAATATAAATAACCTTTATTTTTTCACTGACCTAACTATATAGATCAAAAGATCTTAAAACTTTGATTTTTTTTTATAACTGTGTATCATGGCTTCCATAAGCTTCGAATACAATTATTTACCTTTAACCAGACCGAGCTTGCAGCACTAACTGCTTACTGATAACAAGTGTTTTAACGAGAAAAAATCTGCCAGTTCTTGGGGAGGATATGGTATTAACTTAAAGCTTCGATACATATCGTCGGCCTAATTATCAGAATTTGTAAGTCCACATGAGTAAATTTGACAAGAACACCAAAAAAAATCGATTTTTTTTCGTAATTTGGGAAATTTATATAAAACCATTCTTACTATAGGTATAAAGATGTATTTTTGAGGTAAAAAAATAAAGTATTTCTTACTTCCAGATACATACTTCCAGATTATCCATTAGGTAATATCAGAAGTGAGAAAAAAATGTTTTTCAGGAGTTACGAGCCCTTATAATTATGCTGATGATATCTGGCTCAGATCCATGGGCTGAAAGTTCCTGACGACGAGGATCCTTTGCTAAACAAATATTTCCTTTAACAGAACGGAAGTATAAAAACTTAATTTTATCAGTAATAGTTTAATTGGACTTAGGACTGCGCTTGCAATTTTATATAGATCGCGTTCAATTGTGTTATTGCACTATTGATGTGACGACCGATTGGCTCAGTGGCGGGGCCCTCCGCCCGCGGAGTCAATGGGTTCGATTCCCGCATCGGAATAAATATTTATATGGATTTATAAATGTTTATTCCGAGTCTGGTAATCTCCCCCCACTTCGCATTTCCTTTCCTGGCCTTTACTTTCTTCTCTATCTCTTCTCCTCCTCTCTGCCAATCTCCGTCTACCATGCCAATGGATGCGTGGCTAGAGGCGAGCCTAGTCGCAAGCGTGCCGATCGTCCCGAGATCGGATCCCCAGGGTACTATGATGACTTACCTCAGCATGCAGGGCTTTGCTGGGGTTGACCTCCATCCTCCCTTGCGGCTCGTGGAATTCACTAAGATGAATTTAATATACCTAATTTGTTGAAAATGACGGCAACGTGGTTCACCACCCGTCACGTCCACGTCCGATTCTCACGAAGAGCGAAAAGCGACTAATGAAGAGTCGTTTCGCTGCGATGAATGGTGGCGGATGGAGCTCTGTGGTCTCTGCCAACCCCTGCGGGAATAGGCGTGAATATATAAAAATAAAAAAAATTTGATCCATATTTTGCGAGCACAAGTGCCTTAATTGAAATGATTAAAAATAATCAATTTAATTTTAAATAATTATAATTTTTAAAATTATTACTGGTTATATACGACTCATGGCATATCATGAGGCGTTTTTATTAAAAAAAGTAGAGAGGAAACTGTCTGAAAATGCGATCATTAAGAAGGTCTAATGTATTCAGGCACTTCTCAAGGAAATATGTGCCTGTACATGGCGAGTACGTTAAGACGCTGAGAGAGGCTGCGGTCAGGGCGCCCCTTTCTTGAAAGCTCTTCACTTCGGCCACTTTACAAAGACTCTTGGTTCCTTCACATCGTCACACAAAAGCGTTAGAAACAACGTATCTAAAGGGGCGTTGAAGGTCTAAATAACCTGGGCGGATTGGTAGACATGATCACTTCAGTCAGCCTTATTTGACACTCAACAACGACCATGTAATTAAGACCTTCCTACAGACTTTAATTATTTGCTGTGAAGTATCCTTTTGTTATGGATCCATAATATCTCTTTGTCCAATTACAGTAGACCTATGTTTTATGTGTATATTGTGTAAATTAGGGCTCTTAACGTTTGGTAATTAACGGATTACTGTCAATAAATAAGGAGTATTAGAGTGACGTCTGAACAGTTCTGTAGTGCCACTGAGCCGATTTAGGTTGATTTATGGTGTGAGTGAACGAAATTCGTTAGACGTTGTAAGGAATGAACGATACGTATGGCTCCTTTAAACTTTATTCCATTCATTAGTAGAAAATTGTTAAAAAGGCAGACTGTATAAATTTTATAATAATTGTTGTATTAATATGACATAAGAAATTATTAGTCTTACAATATTGGTTTTTTATTTTTTCGCGTCACAAAGTGTAGTATTTTTATAGCATGGAAAAGAAAGAACACCATACGTAAGTACATAATGTAGAAAGTGAGCTCTAAGTGGCTGGAGTTAAACCAAGAAAAAGAAACCTGCAGATGATAAACGCAACAACACCAGCTTTTGTGTTTTTATTATATTACCTTTTTATACACGCTTGTTTCCGGTAGGGGTAGGCAGAGCCCGAAGATCTCCATCCGCCACGTTCCCGGCACACGTTCCTTACTTCCTCCACACTCATCCACCTTTTCATCCATCCTTCCTTTCACATTCATCGTAGCAAAACGGCTCTCCGTTAGTTTAGTTATACAATTCTCTCTTAATTATTATATTATTAATATAAAATCAAATACTAAAAATATTATTGTTATTTGGGTTATAACTTCTTCGTGGCGGGATTAACCAAGCCAACGAAGAATTTAGCCATCCAAGTAAAATAACAATTTCACGACTCCAGTTGTGCACAATATAACCGCTTTTAGATTTTAATTCAAATAACTAACTTGGACAGATGAGCTTTTAAATTTTAGTTTATATTACTATAATTGTTAATAATGTGTGTTTTCCTGCTGGATGAAGTGGATTTACAGGGAACTTAAACTAAATCTAACCGAAAAAGGGCCGTCAGCAACTCTCCATCTACGGAATGACGTCAGTCAGTCTATGGAAAGACGTCAGTCAATCTAATCTAGTTTCACTTAAACAATTTATATCTTTTTTATTTTAAATTTTAAAATAATATAAAAAGTTATAAAAGGTATTATATTCGAATAAAAATTTTTAATACATAAGTGATACAATTATCAATGTATAACTGCAGTTCCAATGCCGCAAAGTGGTGGTGCGTGGAATGCAGTTTCGGGAAAAACGCATCGTATTGATTCGCCATTCATCCAGGTGGTGGAGATGAAATTTAAAATAAAAAAGTAAAATACCTCTCTAAATGTAAGTGTCGTTATTTCTTGAGGAATTGCTCGTGATTTAAAAACAACTTTTGTTGTTTTTAAATCACGAAAACTAGTGACGAAAAATAGTGTTATTTTACACTGAAAGTTATTCTAACGGGCGATACCAGCGAGTGACGTTGCAATTAGCAAGGCAGCCCGCGTAAACAGTTAATTAGCACTTAGTGCGCGCTGTCTGTCTGTACGTCCGTGTACACATCGAGACGGAATACGTAGAAACATTAGCATACATTTGAATGCTTGGTACGTTATTACCGGAGGCGAGTGTCGACTTACAAAAATAACATGTATGTACGAGTATGTATTTTAAATTTCGCTGTTACTTCAGATTTTTTAATTAATTAAGTTAATAGTTTATTTTTTAATTAATATTTTAATTGGCTTATTTCGTCTAGCTAAATTCATGTCTAAACGACGAGATTTTTTATCAGCTAACGTATATATTCGTCATAGGCATTCTATAATAAATATTTTGATGACGTATATATCCGTCATATCAACTAAAATTTAACGACATTATTGCTTTCAGAACGAAACCGATAGCAATATTCAGTTGAACTGGGCGGTCAAATCTTTTCATGACTCAGGGCCTTAAGATGAAGCATCTGCTGCTGCTGCAGCAATGCATCCTGTCTGTACTCTTTTAACGATGTTTCCTCCACTGTACAAAGTCAAAGTCGTTCAGAGAGCTATGGAGAAATCCATGCTCGGAGGTCTTCTGGTTGATATGATTTAAAATCACAAATACAGCAACAAAATAATAATCGAAATAATCCTAAAGGAGAATTACTTGTATATTTTATGTGATACACAAAAATGTCAGTGATAAATAACTCTGGCCGCTATTAGACTCGACAAAAAAAAAACAGAGTATAAAACAATTACAAAAACCTTCTGGCTTTAATAAGCAAAGCTTGGACAAAAAAAAAAAAGAAAAATAAACAATAAAAGTACGGATCCACCGGAGGCGAGCGTATCACACATGCGGTATAAATCAGGGCTGGCGCGCGAATTAATTCATTTCCTCGGTGGAAGGAGCACGCGCCAAAGCGACATGACCGTCCCAACAACTGGCGCTGCCCCATGAATATATGGGCGTCCCACGACCAGCCGTGAGCTCACACATTTCAAAATTAATGGTTTATTATAGGAAAGATTACAGGCAAATAGTTAGCTTTTCAAAGCAAGCCTAATGCGTTTTGTGTTTCAGATTTCTATGGATGCCATCGATCTTATGTTATATGAGTGATACCCTTCTTCTATTACCTTCCTTCCATAAATTCCTACCAGTAACTTCGGAGGTTACAGCGAATTGTCTACTGCTCTTGCGTACTCTCTATGTGTGTTATATTTGATATGTTTTCTATACACTTTAGATGTATTTATAAATATTTTTTTTTGAAATATTTTATTTTTTAATGTAAACAAATGATAGTAAAATCATGTACAAAAATTCTCGGTCATTACATTAAGGTAATGTACGAGAAAATTAATCCAATAACTCCAGCAGACTCAGTGTTGTCCATCCGTCTCCCGAGGAAATCCAGATTTACGACGACGCCAATTTTATAGTCCTCTTAAACGAGAACAATAAAAAGTTACGCCATAAACGGCTGCGCAGTGCTGAGGATACCCTTCACAGTCGCGCTGATGTACATGTTATTGCGTTGCACGGTAAAATATAACGGACTTGAAAGCACTGTTACTGAAAAATCTAAGTGAAAGACATTACACTGGGAATTTGGGGTCAATCATTTTTTTAATCAAAATAAAACATGACATTAAATAGGAAAGAAAAGAAATTTCTTAATACGTTAGCTTGATTGATTTTTTTATAAAAGGATATTCCGGGCGTCAGCGTTGATTATTTTATATAAAATAATAACAACCGACATTTGACAGTCGGTTTTAATATAATTATATTAAAACCGACTGTTTACTATACACTATTATACCACTATATACTATTATATAATAGTTAAGTATATTTTGTAGTTTTTAGGCGTTTAATTAGCACCATATATTCTCTTAAGATATAACAGTAACTTATAAATATAAGTGGTACCATGGAAGCTTGAGATAAACGGAAAAAATTTAAAAAAATAATATTCATCATCAATAGCCTTTGATAGCACTTTGATGCCACTGCCATATAGGCCTCTTCCAAGTTTCCAAGTACCTGTAGTCCAGCTGACCGGAAGGCGAAACCTTAAAAAATAAAAACAGTGAGACATGGAAATAACTAATTATTTGTTCGTAAAGTAGTCGAATACGACTTCTATTTATTTTTTGAGTAGTCTGAGAAGTCTAGTTAACGTTAAATTTTCTTCCGCACGGAAGAGAGAGGAAATAAACAACAAATTTGTTCAGAGCCCGTTTTGACGTACAGTAAACGATTTCAGATAGAGAAGCAATCCCGGCAGGACTCGCGCTGAACACAGCGGTGCAGGAAATGGCGATGTCTGGCGGCTGTGGATGTAGCGATAGCAAAAAAAATCTATCTATATTATTACGTATGTTATACATTATAACTTGTATAGCTACAGCAAGAGACAGCCAGGCCGCGGTATCGACAGGGTTGCTTTGTCAGTCAAGTTGGCCTATGATTTGGCTTACATCACGTTCAACTATCTTGTCTATGGCTTCTTATTTTTATTTATTCATGTAATTAACACTGTACAATGTTACTTAGGAATTTAAGAGCTGTTTTTCTGTTGTTGGAAATGTAGTTTAAAAATATCTTTCTTCTTGTATTAGCGTAAAATTATTAAGGTCGAAATAATCTTTATAACATGTATGTTGGCTATACGAGAAAGTACAGTATTTTAACCAATAAATAGACCAGCAAGCTCATTTTTGAATCGGTTCGCTTTCAACACTATGATAAGCGGAATCTCTATCCAAGCATCGTCAAAAGGTTACAATAAAGTCATTTTTACATTGTTCATATAGTCTATTAAATAAAGTCATGTTTTTTTACCTTCAGTTTCAATATAAAACTTTTTTAAAGACCCCAAAAAAACCGAGGTTATTTTTTTCCCGACGCTATCGAATGCAACACGTTATCGAGCGCGAATCTGTCTGGTTGCCATAACTCCGCGAACGGCGAGGTGTTATGATCTTTGCTTTACTCTTTTCATATGTGATTCATTTCTGAAGGATATTCAAATTTCGTTTATTGAATGATATTAAAATATACATATAAAAAAGTCTTATACTTATAAATTTAGAAATATAAAAACCTTTAATTTTAACTACACCACATTCGTGACAAAAAGCACAAAAAATAATTCATTTACGACTTGTTTGCAAAAATATTTTGGATTTTATAACATTTAATTTCGGATATAAAAGAAGAAAGAAAACGGATATATATATTTCTTTAAATAACGTCACGGATGTGGATGGACAAGTCGGAGAAGATCTAGGAGACTTGCCTTGACCAAATCGCTTAAGTGCTTAAGAAAGGCCTGGTCAAAATTTAAAATCATATAAAAGTTGAATGTCAACAAAAAAAAAACGACCGTTTGGCTCAGTGGCGGGGCCCTCCGCCCGCGGAGTCAATAGTCGCGGGTTCGATTCCCGCATTGGAATAAATATTTATATGGATTTTTAAATGTTTATTCCGAGTCTGGTAACCCCCCCAATCCACATTTTCCTTTCCTGCCCCTTCCTTTCTTCTCTATCCTTTCCCTTCCTCTCCGCCAATCCACGGTCTGCCGTGCCAATGGATGCGTGGCTAGGGGCGAGCCTAGTCGTAAGCGTGCCGATCGTCTCGGGGTCGGGCTCCTCCGGGTACTATGGTGCCTTACCTCAGCATGCAGGGCTCTGCTGGGGCTGACCTCCATCCTCCCATGCGGCTTGTGGGATTCACTAAAGACGAATTTAATATACATAAATTTGTCGAAAAATGACGGCGACGTGGTTCGCCACCCGTCACGTCCTGATTCTCACGAGGGCGAAAAGCGACCAATGACGAGCCGTTTCGCTGCGATGAATCGCAGCGGAAGGAGCTCTGTGGTCTCTGCCAACCCTTGCGGGGGATAGGCGTGAATATATAAAAAAAAAAAGATATTTATATTCTGTTGGATATTAAAAGTGGTAAATCTCAAAAAGCTGCAACCGAAAAACACTAGTGAGATCATAAAGTATCGCAAAGCGATATTAACGTTCAGCTAGTGTATAAATCTAGTCTGATGATGCGCCTGCTTTTGACAGCCGTTGTGAAAGTGTAGGTAATGTTCGTACATAAAACGCACACCGCGATTAAGTTATGGATGTATTTATCAAAATTCATTTTTTTCCCGGTTTCCTCTAGGCAAAGAGATATTGTCAGTAAAGCACATCTAATATTTTTCCTTTATTTGGGACAAAAATAGCAGCATAATACACTTAACAGAAAAACATAATACACTTAACAGGCACATGTTAAAATACTTAAACGCGTAAAAAAAAGTAACATAAAAGAATATAATAGATATATAATAAGAGTTTATTATTGTAATTACTATTACTTCAATTATTATTATATCTTTATTTATTTTACATTATTACATTATTTACTTCTTGGTGTGAAGTGCGTAAATAAGACAAAATAGTCAGTTGATAACTAATTTATGTTTTAAGTTATCAACTGACTATTGTGTCTTAGATATGTTTTAGTTTTTAAGGCGTTGATAAATTTGTTTCCTATTGTGTGATCCCTTTTGAGTAAAAACCTCATCAATTTTTGTCTATTTTTCTGTATCTGGGGCTTACTACACATATCATATACCATTCGAGGTTTTACGATGTTATCTGCCTATTTTTTCCTCTATCTTCCGACGCTGTCCGCGTTTAAGAAACGTATCATTATGTGAGGGGGAGGGGAGAGGGTTGGGTTTTCGGAACTCAATCGCTCACCCGACGAAGCGCGGTAGCTAAGTTACCACTCAGATGCCAGTTATCAGCGGGAGTGTGGCAGGTACTTCGACGGGAGAGCCGGCCCATTCATGCTACAGATAAATAATATACCATTCTTAAAAAAATATTCATCTGCAGCGTGGCTCCACTACTACGAAATCTTATGTTACTGGTAATAGGTTCCTTGAACTGGATCGAGACTTTTATCCTTGTTATTGAGGCAATGCGTGACAGAGAGAGTAGAATACATTCTTTTCACTCATAGTTCTAAATACGTCTCATCGTTTTATATATAATATGTAGATATTGATAAAGTATATCAAATTAAACATCACCAGCTGATGTTCGACTTATCTGTTCTTAGCATACATAGCACTTAAAATGTCACTTAATCCTTTTACAGTTTTACGCCCGAGTTGAAAGCGACAAAGAAAACGTAAATGTCGCAGTCAGGCATTTCACTTAGCCTCTTTACAAAATGTCTGCTTTGAATGGAGCTCTTTATTAAAAGGCTAAATGTAGGAAGTGGACTGTGATTGTCGCATTTTTTTATGCGCTGGCAATTAGCTAATACGCAAATATGATGAAATGTATGAATAACGGTAGGAAGAATACAATCATCTCTGTCATCTTGTTTTGTTGCGTGGAAGACGCAACCCTACAGAGCCTTAATTTCCCGCGGGTGTTATAAACGGTTAAAAGCAAAGCCAGTAAAACGTGTTACTTTCTGAGCTATTACGAGTTTGAATAATCTTAAATAAAGTATTATTTATATTAGCCTATGACGGACAAAGGTTTTTTTTATGGTATAGGAAGGCAAACGAGCAGGCGTGTCACCTGATGTAAAGCAATCAACGCCGCCCATAAACATCCGTTGTACCATAGGCAGTGTTGAAGCGTTGTCGGTCTTTAAGGAAACTGTCATTATGGAGGGAGAGAAGGAAGAGGAGGGGGTTGGGTCTCCGGAACTCAGCCGCTCACCGGACGAAGGGCGCTAGTTAAGCTACCGCTCAGACGTCGTTTTCTGCGGGAGTATGGTACTTCCCCGGGCGAGCCGGCCCATTCATGCTACAGACAAATAATATGTCATTTTTGACAAAGTATTCGTCTGCAGCGTGGCTCTACCACTAATATGTATATATATTTGTACACTACATCAGTAGTATAATATTTTTGAAGTGTTTAAAAACCAGTTGTGCAATTTGATCACTAGCTGAACGAAATCATTTCAATTAAGAGAAACGTATGTCTAGTTGATGATGTGAGTGACTGATTAAAATGATTTGTGATGTGTGACTTATGCAGTGGTAGAGCGATGGTAGCACGACGGTTCGATCGTGTTTAGAACCACCCGATGGCTACTCTGTGGAACCAGCTACCTTCGGCGGTGTTTACGAACCGATACGACATTGTAACCTTAAAAAAACCAGCTTACACTTTTTTTAAAGGCCGGCACCTTTTCTGCAGTGTGGATGTCTATGGGCGGTGTTGATTGCTTTCCATCAGGGACACACTTCCTCATTTGCCTTCCTATTCCATAAAAAAAAGATCACTCTTTCACGGATGATCGATGTTAAGTGGTGTATTAAACTGTTTTACCACATCATGTATGGTAAGTGCATCAAGAAGTCCAATTCCTTTCCCCTTGCTTCATTTCTTTCTTGGGATGAGGGGAACTCATCAAACCTTAAGGTATGCAAAACATCTGCCGTGCAGTATTGAGAATTTCCGTGGGCGACTTGCTTAACTTCTGGTAAACCGCTTGCTCGTTTGCCAAATTTTTCCACAATAATAATGAAAATCGCGAGCCGTTTTTACAATAAATTACCCAAATTCACAATCTCCCGCTTCTTTTGCATACATTTGTCATTAAAAATTCCATGGAAAGAATTTATGAACGCCATTTCGTTTTAATACACGCTGACCAGGTCCCGGGAGCATTTCGCGTGCTTCGCTCGCATATCAAATGGTGCTTTGACACGTAAATGTTACCTGGTGACCCAGTGGTCAGGTCCCGCCCTGTTTTATAGAATTGAATGGGCGACCAGCTGACCGAACTGGTTATTAACGCAACGCGTGTATATTAAACAAAATAATGATATAACCTATATCGAAAATACTATAAGTATTATATTTAATTGTATTTTCGAGTGACATTATGGTGAGTAAAGGTATTTCTTTTTCTACTTTTACCATAGACGCATTTACAACAGTATATTTTAAACAAAATAATTATATAACCTATATCGAAAATACTATAAGTGTTATATTATATTTTATTGTATTTTCGTGTGACATTATGGCGGGTAAAGGCATATCTTTTTATACTTTATCATAGACGCATTTACAATAGTATATTTTAAACAAAATAATTATATAACCTATATCGAAAATACTATAAGTGTTATATTATATTTTATTGTATTCTCGTGTGACATTATGAGGGGTAAAGGCATATCTTTTTATATTTTTATCATAGACGCATTTACGACAGTATATTTTTATATAACAACGAAAAAAGGCGAAAATGTAGTAAACCGCAATATGAAAATTTATCACCACAGCCAAAAAAACTTTTAATATTTCTGAAAATATTGTATCTAATCACTCAAAAACAGTTATTATTACAGTTGTACAAAAAATGTTATTGGTCATCGGGCTGTGAGGCTCAGATTATGCGACGCAGTATTTTTTTCTGATCCGAACATGCAAAATTTTATTCACATCTGCGTCGATATACACTGAAAAGTCAAACGGAAACGAAAGTTTCTTCCAAATAATCTCACCAAATCATAAACATCTAAAAATATATTGCAGACATGTTGACTGTCTTTATTTTTTTTATATATTCACGCCTATCCCCCGCAGGGGTTGGCAGAGACCACAGAGCTCCATCTGCTACCATGCATCGCAGCAAAATGGTTCTCCTTTGAGAAGGATGTAAAACGGATTCCTACCAAGTGTAAGTACGACTTAAGTGTGAACTCAACTTGTGTGTGTGTGTGTGTGAAGTGGATACTGTCAAATCAAATCAAAGGCTGAATGTGTTTGAAGACTTTAGAAAAAATATCTTTTAAATTTTAATTATTAAACAATACGTCATACACGAGTCTATAATGTTAGGTAACCCTATACTTGTACTATGGAATGGGTTCTCACAACCCCTCTTTCCGTTATCTCCTTCCAGCACATGAACAAACATGGCCGTGTCATAATTTACTTTAAAAACTGTCGGATGCCGTGTAACATGATATCCGATAAACGGTGTGATCGTGCGGAACGTCTCCAGGGAGGCTGCGCTAATCGTTCCGAGCTCTCTGTTCTCTCGTTACCCGAATCTCCGTTGAGAGGTTTTGTACCGGATGAAATATTTAATTAGGTAGGAATTGGTTCGATCAAAACATTATTTTGTTCATCATTTTATATTAAAACTACTTAAATACTCAATAGACTAATCAAGTGATTTATATTCTGATAGTATAAATGGTAATTAAAAATAAAATTTTCCGTAAGATCGTGAGTACAACTCGAAAAGAAGATATCGAGGTATAAGAAGAGGAGTATAAGGTTATCGAAAATCCTAAAAAAAAAACGCCGAGATAGAAGACCTGGTAGACCAGCCAAACATTATGGGCGAGATCAAGGCGCATCGACTTAGCTCGGTTACCTTTAGCGACTGGGCGAGGATCGGATTGTGAAGAAGGCGTATTGGTGTCGAACAAGTGGTCGAAGGCCAATCGATCGATCTAGATATCGCTGGAGAGATCAGGTGGATGCTGCGTGAACTTCAAGCCAGCAATTGGCATGGAAGAGAGGGGAATATATATAAATGGCATAGTAACTATAATATTATTATATCTAGTTAAGTTGACTGTTATTTGAAGTTGAAGTCAACTTCAAATAATAAAAATGAAAAACGTCTTTCTTAGTAATTTCTATTCTTAATTAGTATTTAACCATTTTTTAGTGTAAATCATACTGTTTCTTCTTATGGTCCTATGTCCCCGAGGTGGGGTAAAGGGCGTCCAAAGTGCTTCTCCATTGGGATCGGTCTTGAGCGACGCGCTTCACTTCAGGCCACGTCAACGCGATGGATTTCATCTCGGCCGCTGCGGAGCGCTTCCAGGTATGTTTGGGTCGGCCTCGATTCCTTCTCCCTTGAGGAGTCCAATCCAGCGCCTGTCTGGGAATGTAATCAGGGTTCCTTCGGAGAGTATGGTTTATTCAAGTCCACTTGCAGCGCAAGATTTGAAGTCCAATCGGCGATTCGAGACAAAGATCCACTCGGCATTCGTTGAATATTTTCTCGGGCCAGATGATTCCGAGAATTTGTCGGAAACATCGGTTAACGAAGACCTGAAGCCGCTGCGTGATGCCCTTTGTTAAAATCATACTGTTTAATTGTTGTTTATTTTTTATAATATTTTAATTTTTTACGAAAATAAATAATTATGATTGTCTATGTCCGGCGATAATGAAACATCCATCCTTTCGGGGGTTTCAACGGTATATATAATAGGGGGTAAGCACAGAAAGGGTTCACTTATCTGCGTGGAGATACGAAGAACGGCCTCCACGACGGACGCCTCCAATTTACGAACGTGTGCCGACACCGGTGACCTCGTAATTTTGCCACACGGGCCCACAAAGCTTATCTATTTGTTACACGATGCACATATTTTGTTCCTTCTTAAGTGCGGTTTATTTTTAGGTAATTGTTTTATTCTGCTAATTTGACATGGTCAAGCGTGATGAGTTGTCTATTCCTCCAGAAATGAAAATAATCCATGCCTAGTCGTGGTATAAAACAGTTATATCTTTGTAGTTTTTTATTTAATCCTATCCTACTAATATTATAAATGCGAAAGTTTATGAGTATGGGTGTATGTTTGTTACTCTTTCACAAAAAAACTACTTGACGGATTTGGATGAATTACATCGGAATAACACATAGGCTACAATTTGTAATGATTCTATGTAATTTTGGTCGTAATATAATTTTACTATTAAGTAAAAAAATATACATATATTTATTTAAAATAATCTGTTACAAAACTCAATGTGGCAGACCAAATTTCACGCGAGCGAAGCCGCGGGCAAAAGCTAGTTGTTTATAAATATGAAAAAATACATATAGGTAAATCAGTTTTCTATTATTCTAAAACAACGTCTAATTATTTATTAAGATAAATAGTAGATGTAAAAATACTTCATATTTGTATGTAAGTTATGTGAGTTTTTTGTTTTTATTTTATTTTATATAAATAAAACAAATGAAGATTTTCGTTTTCTTGTGTTTGTTTTCTTCAGAACAAATATTGCCAACACACAACATACCTTAACCAAATTGCTTAAAAAGTTTATAAGAAAGGTCAGGTCAAGAGTACCCTTAACTGGCGGGCTTGTATGAGGAGAGTAATGAGTGTGTTCCTTGTTTCTTGCAAGGAAAGTATGCCGAGATCGTAGTAGATGAAGGTCTGTGGTCTTTGCCTACCTCTACAGGAATGAGGCGTAATGATATGTATGTATGTATATTTAAAAATATTGCGATTTGTTTTTCACATCATATGTATGTCCCCACTGCTGGGCACGGGCTTCTCTATTTCTGGAGGGAGGGACATTATTCAACCACGCTTGTTTAATACATATTGGCAGGGTAATAGACGAGGAAATAATATCTGCAGGACATATACAGATACATATACTTATCCCGATGCGGTGATCGAACCCGTGACCTTTGGATTCTATAGAGACAGCCCCGCCACAGAGCCGTTCGTTGTTCGAGGAATTAGTCCTCACTGGAATATAACTTAAGCCTAATATTTGCAATCAAGGAAAAGATTTCTTTCTTCCTTTAATTGAAAATATGAAATTGTACCAGATCATTGTTTTCATACTACTTAACAAATAGCTGTCCAACCTGGCATATGTTTTTCATAATAGAAAGAGGCAAATATATATTAGAATTGGTGGCTAAGAGTGCTTGTAATTCTTTTGCGCATTCAGACGTACTAAAATTTTGAAATAATCGAAAAAAGGTTTGATTTATAACACTTTGTAAATCATATATATATATATATATATATATATATATATATATATATATATATATATATATATATATATATATATATATATATATATATATATATATATAATATAAATTTTTTTATAGCAGCGATAGGTAAACGGGCAATTACTACCGCCCTTGAAAGTCTGTAAAAATAAACACAAACAATACAACTTATAATACAAAAATAGAATAGAAGAAGTGAAAAATGAAGGCTTATGTTGTAATATATATCCTACAGAATTAATATTAAGTAAACATTAGTTTAGTACCAAAAATAAAAATACATTAAACATACACTCAGACACACGCACACAATGGAAAAAAATACACACTAACATATAACACATAAAAGCGCCGCACTAATTTTTTGGTTGTATAATTCAGATTATAGTTTCTAATTCTTTGTTTCATTCTTATGTAAAATTATATTAAGTATGGTAATTAGAATAAATATTGTTGTACGCTTATTTCTATCCTCACCGCTTATCTTATCTCTCTTTCACTCTTGGATTTGCTGGAAGAAAACTCAATTTTGGGTTAAGTTCGCCCTTGTACATCTTCTTTCCTTTTAATTCTTGTATGTTGTGTTTTATGTGTACAATAAAGTATTAAAACTTTATAATGATCAATAAATATAAATATGTATATGGACAGTCAAAGTTTTACTTAGCTAAGATCCGCGACAAGCAAAACAATAACAGAAAATTAATAATGTGTGTTTTTCCGTTGGGTTAAGTGGATTTATTTTTAAAGTGATTGAAGACAACCGAAAAGACACTTTTCGGTTGTCTTCCGTAGAGTCTACTATACCTGAAGATGCCTCGTG
This sequence comes from Baronia brevicornis, assembly GCA_031353405.1. Lineage (NCBI taxonomy): Eukaryota > Metazoa > Arthropoda > Insecta > Lepidoptera > Papilionidae > Baronia > Baronia brevicornis. The sequence goes on along the minus strand of JASFAT010001750.1, from coordinate 561,241 downwards.
TTGGGGCGAAACACATGTCGTTTACAAGATGGAAAAGTGATAATGTGTGTTTGGTGTTGTGTATTACTACCGATTTTCGGTAAGTTTTTGGTTTAAGTTCCAAATAAACCCAACGGAAAAACACACATTATTAATTTTCTGTTATTGTTTTGCTTGTCGCGGATCTTAGCTAAGTAAAACTTTTGACTGTCCATATAGTGATGGATTTCCGCAAAGTAACGCCTGACTCCATTAATAATAATAAATATGTAATTATATTATTATACTCTTGACTGGTTGTAAAAATTGAAATCATAAATAATTTCTCTCGTCGATTGGAAAAAATTGCATACAAAACGTGACATGATTTGCAGGTCGAATTCGTTGCGGCGGAAACACTACCATTGCAAAATCATATAATTTTATAAACAAACAACCAGGTTTGTGTTTGTAATTAGTTTTATTTTTATATTGGTTTCCTTTTGTATTTCTTGTGAATATTTGTTGTTTTAATAAAAGTAAAGTTTCCTTATTTATTGTTGGCTTTAACATTTATACACACAAGTTGCGAGAGTATTGAGTCAGCTTTAGCTGAAGGCAATGTTGACAATATATACACATATTACATGAAAACATAAATTGTTTTTTTAAATACTGATAAATGTATAAAAAATACTATACTTTTCTTAACGACTTTAACTAAGATGATTAATAGAGTCAGGCGTTACTTTGCGGAAATCCATCACTATGTAGACAGTCAGAAATTTTGCTTAGCTAAGATCCGCGACAAGTAAACAAAAAAAAAAAGGAAAAATAATAATGTGTGTTTTTTAGCCGAAGCTTCCTTGTTTAGTGGTAGTATTTAAAGTTGTAAAGCTAATTCTGTCACCTATATATAAGATATATCTCTATCTATGTTTGACAAAAATACATGTTTGTGGAGTTAGCCAGTTTTATATTAAATATTTATTCATGTATGGCCTTAAAGTACATAGGTAGTGTAGTTTTAAATACATATGCGCATTCACGAAGAATGTTTACTGAGTAATTACGCGCGTGCTTTTGTGGTTTGAACATTGTGCGACCTAGGAGTTGCTTCGGTTGATAGTTGATTGCGATCTTATTGGTAGACTTGAATACTTCAATCTTTAGTATTGCTACGATACATGCATACATATAGGCACACTACAGATCTTTATCAGCCACGATCCCGGTACACCTTCCTTGCTTCCTCCACACTCATCCATTCTTCTTCTCACATTCATCGTAGAGTAACGAATCAGGACGTGACGGGTGGCAAACCACGTCACCGCGATTTTTTAACAAATGCTACGATGGTACCATATCAACCATAAATAAACATCAATAGGGACTTTTCCCACCAATTTACATTAGTGACCTTGTGTTTTTATTTTATTTTCATAACTTTGTTATTATCAGTTATATTACTTAATTGTGTTGGCGTATTATGCTATATAGTTTGATTAAGGCGTATAAGTGGGTAGAAATGAATTAGATGCGTGTATGATAGCTTTTTGAGACTGCAAGGGTCCATAAGTTTTGGCAGAAAGGCCACCATTTTATCAAGACGTAACGTGTACATTTTAAGATGCTTGATATTATGTATTTTACTTATCGCTAGCATAGTTTTGCCATCAAAATAAAAAAATCAATAGATGACATAAGATACTTATTTTTTGATTAAGAACTTTAGTTCCGTCCTATCTTTTTCTTTTTTGCCCTATTAGTACATATTTATGTCACTATATACTTTAAATTGGTAAAACCTTACTTTACCCTTCCATCATTTAAAAAAGTTAAGCCATCATTTTTGATAATAACTTTCAGTCAAGTTCACATACAGTTCAGACTAACGTTCTTTGTATTCCGGTGGTGAATACAGGGATTAGAAGATAAAATGCTTTTGCCTATCTTTATTTCTATTTTTTTCTCCCATTATTTATACCCTTACCCTGAGGTAGGCAAGGCATCTGCAGTGCCTTTAGTGTTGCATATTAATTGACGATGGTCATTACTTACCATTATGTGACTTTCTTGCCAATTTTCTTGTATTTGTCATAAAAATATGTCTATTACAATGAAATTATCCCTGCATCTGGATAAATAAATGTATGGCCTACAAATATTTATTCCGAAAAGAGTGGTGGGTTAATCCATTCCTCCTGTCCTCAACAGTGGTGGATATATATATGGGCTGCGAAAAAAATTAAAAATATGTAATTCATCAGCAGCCTGCGGCAGTCCACTGCTGGACATAGGCCTCCCCCACGGAGCGCCACCTAGCCCGATCTTCGGCTACACGCATCCAGTTTCTGCCAGCCGCCCTGCCGAGATCGTCGCACCATCTAGCCGGGGGGCGTCCCACACTACGTTTACCGAGACGCGGTCTCCACTCCAGTACTCGTCTGCTCCAACGATCGTCGGATCTCCGACAGACGTGACCAGCCCATTGCCACTTAAGTTTGCTAATTCGAAAGCCTATGTCGGTGACTTAAGTTCTCTGGCGGATTTGTTCATTCCGAAACATATCTACCAGAGAAACTCCGAGCATAGCTCTCTCATATAAATATGTAATTATTACATTGTAATTCGATGATCAGGTAAACATTACAGCTTTATGGCAATGAGGCTGGTATAAGGCGAACGCCAGGGCCCCGTCGGAATGGAGTAGACTGCAATTACAGGTACAAAGCTTCGCTTTGATGTCGAACACAATGCTCACTTTAAACACATTCCACTGATGCTTTGACAGAGGTCGTTGCCGGCGAATCGGAGTGCATGTTTAAATGACGTCATCTATTTTTTAAATAGCTCGTTGATAAACGGCAAATTTCTACATAGTTTTTTTTAATAGCTCGTTGATAAACCGGAAACTTTTATATAGTTTTTTAAATAGCTCGTTGATAAACGGGAAACTTATACTTAGTCTTTTAAATAGTTAGTTTCTGAACGGGAAACTTATACATAGTTTTTAAATAGTTAGTTTCTAAACGGGAAACTTCTACATAGCTTTTTATATAGTTCGTTGTAAAACGGGAAACTTTTACATAATTTTTTAAATAGCTCTTTGATAAATGGGAAACTTTTACATAGTTTTTTAAATAGCTCGTTGATAAACGGGAAACTTTTACATAGTTTTTTAAATAGCTCGTTGATAAACGGGAAACTTTTACATAGTTTTTTAAATAGCTCGTTGATAAACGGGAAACTTTTACATACTTTTTTAAACAGTTCGTTGCTAAACGGGTAATTCAACATAGCTTTTTTAAATAGCTCGTTGATAAACGGGAACCTTTGACATAGTTCTTTTTAAATAGCACGTTGATAAACGGAAAACATCTACATAGATTTAAATAGCAAGTTTTTTACATAGATAGTTGATAAAAGGGAAACTTCTATAGTATATATAATATACTATAGATAGTTGATAAAAGGGAAACTTCTATAGTATATATAATATACTATAGTTAGTAGATATCTATCAGTTGTAGATTTTAAACTGCGCTGATTTGCACAAAGCGGGGACCTAGTTTCTTTGAGTAAATGCGACCGAAGAGACAAGAATCTCGAATCGCTGCTGCCGTCCTTGTCTTTTCAAATTACGGTGACAGCTGAGGGAACTATATATGATATCACCACCCTTAAATGGTAAATATTTAATGTTATTAAATATTTACCATTTAAGGGTTAATTCAATTTTATAGATAAACTTTATTAAAAAGCTACTTTTTCATTTATTTACAGTCCTATGTCCTACTCTTGGGCTCCTCACATTAGATCCAAACCCGGAATAAAGACGGATATATAATACATATGTATATACAATAAATAATAAGTATATTTAATGTGATGTGGGAATAGAATCTGCGATCATTAATTCCTTAAGCTGTAGCTTCACTACTGAGATATTTATATTATTTACTTTTAAAAATGAATTCTAAAAGCTGTGTAAATTCTAGGTGATATTTAAAATGGAACTTTTAAAAGTCTCCATACATTCAGAATGTATTTGAGCACTTCGTTTTCAGGGCTGGCTCGCTGGATGCATTCTATTTCGGAGGCTATTCATCGGGCGGTCCGTGCGCCGGTCACAAAGGCTAGAGCTTTCGCTCTCAATTTAGCTTCTGAAAGTCTCGACTTTAACACCCTGCTCGGCTGTGAGGTAAATCAACAATGTTTTTAACACTCCGTGGTTCTACGAAAACAGTATGCGAATTTAAAATAACAAAGCGACGGAGTTCTGTTTCAGTTTGATAAAATCTCATATAAAATATTATCTTTTACATATTTTTTACATCCCATGAACATATATATATGTACACATACATTTTTTTTGCTTTGCATTGCTTTTGAGTCGTCCTCGACTCCATCTAGCCATCTGAGATTAGGCCTTCCGCAGCTTTTACGACCACCTGGTTTGCCGTCGAGTAGATGTTTGGATACTCTAGCCTCGTCCATCCGTAGTACTTGCCCAAACCAATGAAGGCGTCCCATTTTGATGGTTTTGATGACGTTCAGCTCATTGTACAGCTCATAAAGCTCGTAGTTGTAAAGTGTACGCCATTGCTACATATTCCATGTTGTCGCGTCCATATTTCGGAGAAATGAAAAAACCGACCACGTTTGTTACAGTCCGACAATCACACCAGCGACCATAGACGCATTGAAAGCGGTAATTTCGGCTCTTAGACAATTAGATCATCAGTATTCTATATATATATGATGTGAAAATTTTTCCCTTTTTCGACAGCTTGTCTAAGTGTTAAAGAGTACCAAAATTTTAAAACAAGATTTTTGGGTTCAAATATCAATCAACACTAAAATTTATTTTTAGCAATAAAATTAGTTTTCTCTTTCAATCAGATCCGAAAATATCATTCCATTGAATCTATACTAAAAGACCATTCCATTGAATCTATGCTCAATACTAAAGTTTATATATATACTGGTCCCGCGTAGTTAAAACTTCTAGAATTTCCCAGAAAATATAGGAGTATCAGATAACATCTAGAGAATATCATAATGTAAGAATTAAAAGAAAATGTTTGATATAATTTTAACATATTTCTGCATTCTTTGCCACCCTCATCTACAGCATTAAAAAGCCCTTATCTGAAGTGCTGGCAACAGTCTAGCACTGGAATTGTGGCTACGAAACCAGAGGTGTTTTCAGTGGACTAAGATCGAAAGAAGGTTATATTATTTCCACTCTACTTCCTTTATTTAATTTTTTTATATAACCACGCCTGTCCCTCGCTGGGGTTGGCAGAGACCACAGAGCTCCATTCGCTACCATTCATCGCAGCGAAATGGCTCTCCATTAGTCGCTTTTCGCCCTCGTGAGAATCAGGACGTGACGAGTGGTAATGTTTTGGATATACATACATACTACAAATTGTGGCAGGTATTAGTAAAAAAGAGTAAATAATGGAGAACCGAAAGAATACCAACTATATCTAAAAATGAAAAACTTTATATTTCATGTACAATTATGATATATTTTATTCAAGTGAGTAATGCTAAAACTTGTATAAATTTCTTTATAAAATTTAAAAACTAAGATTTTTTTATATATTTAATGAATAGTTTTTATTTTATTTTTTTCCTCACCTTATTGTTATTTCCATATCATTTTTTTATGGGATTTTATAAGAAGGCAAACGACCTGCTCGTTTGCATAATTATTCTAAATAAATATTTACATAATTTATTTAGATCTATCATGTGAAATAATAGTGTCTGTATTTTTTTTTCAGAGGATAGGAAGGCAAAGACGTGTCGTGACACGAAAGAGCAGGCCGGTGGCACCTGATGGACAACAATGAACGTCACTCACAGACGTTCGTAATAAATAAATAAAGTCTCTAGAAGTTTCGCTAGTTTCATGGCCCCATCCCAAACGGCTATTGAGAATCAGTCGATCGGAATTGTAGCCCGCGGCCGGGGCTTTTACCAGCTCAACGGCATAGACTGGTGAGCTGCGAGATTGTGGGGCGGCAATCGATTTTGTAACTTTCGCTGCGCTCGTCTAGGCGGGATGTGGATAAGCCGTGTGTCTCCTTTTCCAGCCTCGCTACGGCCCGTGTCTTTGAGTCTTGTTTTATTGTCGAAGTCGAAGACAGTCGGAAAAAATACTCTTTATAAAAGAAGACTAGCAAGGTTTTTCCTATTACTAGAATTCTTGTTAACCATTCCAACTAAGCTAATACTGGTTTTGCTAGAATATGGTTCACATAACTAGTTCAGTGTAAGATACGAACTCACGACGTTCAGATCATGAGGCCAAGACATACCGACTGAGCTATTGCTACCTGAAGATAAAGTCCACCATGCCTGTACTTACATAGACTGTTGTCTATTTCAATAGATGCTCTATTGGTATTTTTCATTTCTACCCAGTAATACTGGGTAAAAATGAATTTAACAACATAACGGTCCAAATCTAAAAGGCATTCTGTGAAGTTTTTGATGCGTATGTCGTTCATCTAAATCTTTAAATTTCATAATATTGTATATTATATTTTATTTTGTTTTTATATTTGTATGATAGGAAGGCAAACGAGCAGACGTGTCACCCGATGAAAAGCAATCAACGTCGCCCATAGACATCCGTAGCGCCATAGGCAGCATGGAAGCGTTGCCGACTTTTAAGGAAAGTGTCAATACAAGGGGGAGAGAGAAAAACTCAACCGATCACCCACTCAGACGCCGCTTTTCTGCGGGAGTGGGGTACTTCCCCAGGCGAGCCGGCCCATTCATACTACAGACAAATATTATGCCATTCTTGACAAAGTAGTCTGCAGCGTGGCTCTACCACTAGTAAAATGTATGTACAAACGAAGGAAACATAAAGAAACTCTGGTTTAAAAAAAAATAGTTTGTCTTGTATCTGTACAAAACAAACTATTAATTAAATATATAGTGTGACTATTTATATTATCAAAAGTCGTTACACCAAAAAAAAACATTTTGATACACTTCTTAATTTGATGATATTTAAAGGATAATCTTAGCGTAAAAACTATTTTATAAAAATTTTTGAAAGTATGAAAAATAAGCAGTTTTAATTCCTGTAAAATTTACTCATATGGAATTCTGATAATTAGACTGACAATGTATTTAAATGTAATTAATTTACAAGAGCACGGTTGGAAACAGCAATTATATTACAAGTAAATGGTTAACGCTACTACTAAATTTATTATACAGTTTTGAAGTTAATCGCTAGAAGTTGGCAGAAGCGTGGCACGTCATGAAAAAAGTTTCAAATTCCATTACGGCGGATAAAGGCGACGCTTTATTCATCGCCACCGGAGGCCTCTGCAATAAAATAGGAATCATCGAATTACGGGGGGGCCGTGGACGATAAGCCGACTCGTAAATTTGGCCTTCGGTGTTTGGCGTTCGGCCTCTGACAGTCCATTGCCTGCGCATTGTCCCGGAAATGTCAGCGTGCTCTGGCATTGTTTTGAAATGACACTTCCATGCTTTTGTATAAAAATTATAAAAAAAAAGTTTATTTGTGCCTTTTGTTTTTTCTCTTTGAATAAGAAAACTGGCAATGTTTTTATATTACTAGAATTCTTGTTAACCATTCCAACTAAGCTAATAATGAGTGAGATTGAAACATATGGTTCATATCACCAAAGAAGAATGTTATGGTTAGCGCAATTCTAACCAATTAAAAATTAAATACCAAAGAGCTTTCAAAAATAAATTATGTGCAAACGGAAAACAATATAAAATCGGAAAGTAGAAAAATTTTTGAATTTGAATACATCTTATGACAAAATTATTAAATGCACAGATCGTATATAATATAGTTAAATACATACATACATATCGTCACGCCTGTCTCCCGTAGGGGTAGGCAGAGACCACAGATCTCCATCTGTTACGATCTCGGCATACTTCTTGCTCCTCCACACTCATTATACTCCTCATGCAAGCACGCCGGTTGAGGGTACTCTTGACCTGGCCTTTCTTAAAAAGTTCAGCAATTTGGTCAAGGTATGTTTTTCGTGGTCTTCCTTTTCCGGCCCTTCGATCCACATTCGCAAGGTAAATTTCTTTTGCCAGTCGTCTTTCCGTTATATAATAGTTAAATATACAAAGTATATATTTTTTTCACAGCCCATATATGTGCCCCACTACTGGGCACGGGCCCCTCCATTTCTGTAGAATCGGACATTAGCCCCTACGCTTGTTCAATGTGGATTTTCGGATAACCAGACTCAATAAATATCTGTAAGCCATACATATATTTATCCCGATGTGGGAATTGAATTAACGCGATCATTAACTCCGTAAATTATAAATATGTACGAGTATGTAAATAAAAGAGTATATATAATAATTTGTTACAAAATTTTAACGTTATTGATGTCTTATAAATTATAATACAATTATCTTTCCTATAGTTAGTTATATATCCTTTACAATAGTTGGTTTATGATATCGCGTAAACCAAACGAAATTATTAATAATATTTTTTAATTAATTATATTTATTAATTAATAAACAAATTAATATTCATAGCAATAGACCAATTTCTAGCACAAGCATTATAAGCTTTGTTAAAATGGTTTATTAAATTAGATTAAATTTAAAGCTTAAGCATTAAAGCTTTGTTAACATGATAAAATAGCTTTTTAACCATTTCAACTAAGCTTAAAATTGCTAGTTAGCTTTAGAAGTTATGCTAGTCTTCTTTAAAAAAAGTTAAAAAATAAAAACGGCCTGATATTAGGAGTCTCATCGTAGGCATATATACTCAGTTATATATTTCTTGAACTTAATATAACTTGAAACAATATATTTTTAACTTACATTGATATTTCATTCGACACGGAAATGATTTATTCCATTGTACAGTAATTGTAAACCAAGGTTTTATATGTGACCTTATGACATTTTTGCTAGTTCATAAGGCTCAAAAGATTCAATAAACAGTTTATGTTTCGATAGGATATCACAAATAACTAGAAAAATTATAAAATTTACTTAATATAACTTGAAACAAATATTTGTAACTTACATTGATATTTCATTCGACACGGAAATGATTTATTCCAATATACAGTAATAGTATCAAGGTGTTATGTGTCACATAATGACATTTGTTGCTAGTTTATAAGGCTCAAAAGTTTCAGTAAACAGTTTATGTTTCGATAGGATATCACAAATAACTAGAAAAATCATAAAATTTACCGAATATAACTTGAAACAAATATTGGTAACTTACATTGATATTTCATTCGACACAGAAATGATTTATTCCAATATACAGTAATGGTAAACCAAGGTGTTATGTATGACCTTATGACATTTGTTGCTAGTTCATAAGGCTCAAAAGATTCAATAAACAGTTTATGTTTCGATAGGATATCACAAATAACTAGAAAAATTATAAAATTTACTTAATATACCTTGAAACAAATATTTGTAACTTACATTGATATTTCATTAGACATGGAAATGATTTATTCCAATATACAGTACTGGCAAACCGAAGTTTTATGTTTGACCTTATGACATTTGTTGCTAGTTAATAAGGCTTAAAAGTTTCAGTAAACAGTTTATGTTTCGATAGGATATCACGAATAATTAGAATAATTATAAAGTTTACTTAATATAACTTGAAACAAATATTTGTAACTTACATTGATATTTCATTAGACATGGAAATGATTTATTCCAATATACAGTAATGGCAAACCGAAGTTTTATGTTTGACCTTATGACATTTGTTGCTAGTTAATAAGGCTTAAAAGTTTCAGTAAACAGTTTATGTTTCGATAGGATATCACAAATAATTAGAATAATTATAAAATTTACTTAATATAACTTGAAACCAATATTTGTAACTTACATTGATATTTCATTCGACACAGAAATGATTTATTCCATTGTACAGTAATTGTAAACCAAGGTTTTATATGTGACCTTTTGACATTTGTTGCTAAAAAGCAGTTTATGTTTCGATAGGATATCATAAATATTTAGAAATATCATAAAACAATAAATAAATGGCCAGTGCACATGAAAATATTAACGTAAGGGAAGGAAAAGTTTCTAAAAGTCATTTCGATCGAACAATGTTCGGGTCTGTTCGGTTTGTTTTTGAGTTCCTTATCTCTAAACATTGTAAAGGGAACCCTGTTAATCTGAACCATTATTCACCGGTTTAACCATTTATTATATTACAATTTATAGGGATCAAAATTTGAATATACATATTTGTTAGCTATTCCAAAGTAGAGTTGGAGGCATTAAAATTGTTGGCGTTGAATGAAAATAAAATTGTATTTTGAAAAAAAAAAATTAACAACAAAGAATTATTAAACAGTATCAACAACAGTAACGAAGAAATGGTATTATAAAAATGTGTGTGTATGTAGGTATATATGTGTGTGTGTCTGTATGTATGTATATGCTTATACTCGTATATTTGCTTATGGCTATTACCTTCTTTTTAATCCTTTACAAGCATTAAAAGAAAAAGAACATACAAGAATTAAAAGGAAAGAATATGTACAAAGGCGAGCTTAACTCAAAATTAAGTTTTCTTCCAGCAAACCCAGGAGTGAAATAGAGATAAGATAAGATCATAATATTTTTTTCCTTTCTTCTGTATCTTTATAACGAAAATGAATCACTAGAATAAAAATGTATCATCAGAAATCCGTATTAGCAATAAGACCGCCATTTGTACATACAAATTAAAATCTATCTATAATTATATAATTTATCTATCTATAATTTTTGTCAATGAATTTACATGTACAAAAGTGGTATCTCATTACATTCAAAAATTAATATACGATGTAACTGAAGAACTTCTACGGGTTCCGAAATAAAGTTTATAGTTAGTTACATATACACACACGAATACTCATACACATTCACACACAAAACATGCATGAAAATACACACTAGCATAATAATAAGGACCACGTTTTTGATGATAGATTAAGTTATATGTATTATTAATTAATAATATAAAATATCGTAGTTTATAATCTAGTTAAGTAATATGTCATTTGTATTTTCATCAAAACTTGTTTAGTCTATGGTAGACAATTAATATATAATGTTTTGCTGTAATACAGGCTAAGGCGACTGCGGCTAATATAAGTACCAAACTTATTACTTTGTGAAATGAATAAATAAATAGATAAAAACATATAAAATGAAAAGAAAAAGCAAGGGTTGAAACATATAGAGAATTAAAGGAACTAGCTTAGGATAGGAAAAATAGGAAATTGGTACATCGATAAGTGCTGAGCCGAGAGCTATTCCCGTGTTTTCAGTCATATTGATTATAAATCGATATGACTGAATTGTTCGATAATAGTATTGTAATCATGTATATGTTTCGTATCGATTCGAAAATACCACTGAACAAAACTGGTTCCATAGAGTATAGTGTGTGTGTTTTTTTCAGCAGTATATGGTATTAAAATGCTGTTAATTCTATCAATATGACATTTTAGGTTAGTTTAGGTTGAAATTTTAGTACTATTCATATTCAGCGGCTAGAATTTTGTTACGAATTATTTTAAAATAATCATTATTTGTGACATAGGTTAGGTTAGGTTAGGTTTGGTTTTATTTTTCTTTTTTTTTTATTTTGTTCATAGGTATATGTTCATATTATACGGTAGATAGGTGTGTGTGTGTGTGTTACGAATTATTATAAAATAATCATTATTTGTGACGTAGGCTAGATTAGGTTATTTTAGGTTTGGTTTTTTTTTTTCCACCATTTATTCCTCGTAGAATAATATTTTGTGAATTATATTATTTTGTTCATAGTAGACGGTACGTAGGTGTTGTGTGTGTGTTTTACGCATTATTTTAAAATAAAACAGATAAAGAGTTCTCGTATCGGATGCGAAGACACATAACCATTGTTAATATATTGGCCTTTCGTCCATTGAAAGCCCTAAGTACCTAAGTACCAGTACCTAAGTACCGACGAAAATCCCAAAGATCTTTGGGATTTTTATAAAATGAGTAATGATTCCGAGACCATAGACTTTTTCTTATACTTACATAGTTTGAAAAAATCTAAAACTCTATTATCGTTGCCTTCGACACCGACAATAGTTATGAAGATCTGGAACTCTGCTCCGATAATCCGTTTCACACTTGACCCCAGCACTCGCTACCCGAAACGGTAGCACGCGTTGTCGCAGTGCGCACTCAAATAAAGCTAAAGGCTCCTTATCAACAGATATCCGCGCTGGCGGCCAGAACCAACCACGCGTCGGCTTCACGAAGCCCTGAGCACGGCAACTGAATAGTTTCATGAAATGAAATCATTATTTTTTTTCGCTTACGTAAGCGATAAACTCAACCGATGGCTAGGAATCGATACTAAAAACGCTATGTGCTCGTGAACATCGATTTTTATTGAAAGTATTTTCAGTTGAGGAATGTTCAGTGAGAAATCAGCAAGCAATTATTCGGTTGGTTAGGATTGGGCTTAAAATCCGAGGTCATGTGTTCGTATCCTCCATTGAGTTATCGAAATGAAGCAATTCCGAGCAAATTCTAGCTTTTTCTATGGAATAAAAAAGCAAACGAGCAGGCGTGTCACCTGATGGAAAGCAATCAACGCCACCGATAGATATCTGCGGTACCATAGGTATTGCAGAAGCCTTGCCGTCCTTTAAGGAATGTGGAGAATTGTTTTTTGAAGGTTGAGAGATCGCGCGGCCAATAGGCATACTTGGACGTATCTTATGGCCGATTTCCGGTTGGTCAACCAAAGTATCAATTGAAGGATGTGGTAATTTCAGAATTGAGCGAGCTACGGGCAGCCAATTGACAAGAGGCTGCATAACAATGTGATCGGTTCAGGGGGGAGGGGTTTGGAGAACCGTAACTCAACCGCTTATCGGACTAAATGCGGTAGCTAAGCTACCACTTAGACGCCGGTTTTCTTCGAGAGTGTGGTACTTTCCCAAACGAGCCGGCCCATTCATGCTACAGACAAATAATATGCCATTCTTGACAAAGTATTCGTCTGCAGCGTGGCTCTACCACTTGTACCACTTGTAAGAAGCTGTCACAATATTTGAGATAAACAAACATATAACAAGCTAAATAAAATAGTAAAATAAAAAAACGTATAATGTTAAAAATTATATAATAAATAAAAAAAAAGCGTATGTTAGCAGAAAGCGTAGTGATCTAGCTTTTAGGATGGATAGCAGAGTAGCCGAACTGCGTTGTTACCTAATAAATTATCATTTTTCTGGAACTATTAGGCGATTAGAAAATAACTGTTAATAGAGACGAAAATAGGTAACAGATATAAAGGATGACTACCTCTGACCTAAAGGAATCAACTTGTTTGTAAATTTCCGAAACATGATTAGATTTCCTCTACGTCGACATCACGAAAGGGGTGAAAAAATAACGAAATAATTAAAGGAATCAGCACCATAGGGTAAATTCGTACAATTTCATGCGGAGTCACGTCCAGTGATCCAAGGATCGCGGGCGCTCGCCATTTTTGCAAATACCTGCAGGAACGCAGATAATAGAGTCAGAAGTTGAGCTCGATGGATTAAAACTTTGTTTGTTTGGTTAATCGTATTTTCTCGCTGACTCGAAAAATAGATAACCCTACCCGCTTAAAGTGTTGTCGTCTACTTTTGTTAATTATCTCATTTAACTACCAACAACAGTGCTATATTGAAATAACGTATGTAAGGTTTAATTTTTAACTAGTTTACCGTTTTGCATGCGCCTGTAACATTTCAATCAATCAGCAGCCTGCGGCAGTCCTCTGCTGGACATAGGCTTCCCTCAAGAAACGCCACCTAGCCCGATCTTCGGCTTCACACCATCCACTTTCTGCCAGCCGCCCTGCGTAGATCGTCACCATCTAGCCGGAGGGCGTCCCACACTATGTTTACCACAGTCTCCACACCAGCACTCGTCCGCTTCAACGATTGTCAGATCTTCGACAAACGTAACGAACCCATTGCCGCTTTAGTTTGCTAATTAGAAAGGCTTTGTCAGTGACTTTAGTGCTCTGGTGAATTTGTTCATACCGAATCATATCTACCAGAGAAAATCCGAGCATAGCTCTCTGAGCGACTCTGAGCTTGTAAAGCACACGGACTGTCAGCGTCCCATAACATTTATTGATTTTCAATATTTTTCCTCTGTCGTGTAAGGAGGTTTATATATAATATATTAATAGTTTCATTGGCAAGAAATGAAAAATTACCAATTTTCCTATTTCTCAATTCGATTATAATTTATTCGATAATAACATCGATCACTCTAATAATAACCATTCAGTATATTCATCTCCATATACTAATATGCTCTATTCCAATCTAAAGGGTCCGATATTACATTTTTCAGATAAAATGCGATGGGACGGTCTGAGAAACCTTTCGTTACGCATCAAACATGAGAATCTGATATTAAAATATACATCGAAGAGTAAATTTTGTATACTTCAAGATACATTATCAGCGACATATTATATTTTATCATTTATGAAATAAGGTTTCATTTCGGAAAATAAGATTGGAAGAATTACAAAATTCTGTGGAATAATTTTACATAGAATGTCTGTCAATGTAAATAAAAATGAATATTTCTTTGAATGTGTTTCTACACCATATATTCGATTGTGACGAAAATTTTGATTATTCGTTTTGCGTACGCCCGCTAAAGTTCCTAGCCTAAAAAATAAATAAACGTAACCAGAGTGAAGCCGTCTGCCACAGATAGTAATATAAAAGTGGAATGAACTTGTAATGATTTAGGTCTACCCAGTAAAAATACGTTGTTAGTGTAAATGATTAAAAATTGAGAGAAATCTTCATTGGAAATAGCCTTTAGCAAGAGTTTCTTAACGACGACCAATTGGCTCAGGGGCGGGGCCCACCGCTCGCGGAGTCAATGGTCGCGGGTTCAAATCCCGCATCGAAATAAATATATGTATGGATTTACAAATATTTATTCCGAGTCTGGTAACCCCGCCCATCCGAATTGGAGAAGCGTGGTGGGTTAACGTCCGTTCCTCTGGAAATAGAGAGACCCGTGCTCAGCAGTGGGATATAGATGGGCTGTTAAAAAAAGAGTTTCTTAAGATATGAAAGTTATAAACACTGACAGCAAGTTATCGACACAGAACAATGACTTGGTGATCAATTTGGTTTCTCCATTCTCCATTGAAATGATTGAAGATTACATGAAATCAAGTAAGGTTGAAACCTCTGATTAAATTACAATAGATAAGTAAGCTACTAAGAGATGTTCGTGTCGTTTTGCTTTTAATAATACATTTCTAAACACAATTTAGTTGCTATGTATATTAAATCCAATTACGAACATTCATCATTTATTTCAAGCCTATGTAAATTTCAATTGATAGCTTTTGATTATTACATACATGTAAAGGGTTTTGACGTGAATACGCGTACAATCAGTAATAGTTTCCAATTTAGATTCATCGGAATACATATTGATATTGTGGCTGGCAAGTTTGTTATTGACAGCTAGGAGTACAGTGGGGCTGATTGGACGTGATGATAATCTAACGCATGTTGTTGACACAGAACAGCTACGGCATTAATGAGGTTATGGCGAAACTATATACATAATATATTCATAGAGGTAAATTCATTTTAATATACATAGTTACAAGTTACTAACGACAATAGAAATCGTATTTGCTGTAAGTAGAAAATGACGTATTCTGGTTTTACAGCATTTGCATTAGAACAAAACTGAGTCGAATGTTCTTGGTAAATTAAAAAAATAAAATTACAAATTTTGAAAAACGACCGAAAGCATTCGACGCAGTATAGTATATTAAATATTAGTGTACAAAACCAAAATTCGTAATTTTCTACTTACATCTTCGTTTTCTATCGCCAATATGTATATGACGGTTAATACATTTTAATATAGATTGTTACAATGTCCGTGCAAAGTTTCTTTTTTTTTATTTTATATATTCACGCCTATCCCCCGCAGGGGTTGGCAGAGATCACAGAGCTCCATCCGCTGCCATTCATCGCAGCGAAACGGCTCGTCATTGGTCGCTTTTTGCCCTCGTGAGAATCAGGACGTGACAGGTGGCGAACCACGTCGCCGTCATTTTTGACAAATTAGGTATATTAAATTCGTCTTAGTGAATCCCACGAGCCGCAAGGGAGGATTGAGGTCAGCCCCAGCAGAGCCCTGCATGCTGAGGTAAGGCACCATAGTCCTTGGGGGAGCCCGACCCCGGGACGATCGGCACGATTACGACTAGGCTCGCCCCTAGCCACGCATCCATTGGCACAGCAGACCGTGGATTGGCGGAGAGGAAGGGAAAGGATAGAGAAGAAAGGATGGGCAGGAAAGGAAATGCGGACTGGGGGGGTTACCAGACTCAGAATAAACATTTATAAATCCATATAAATATTTATTCCGATGCGGGAATCGAACCCGCGACCATTGACTCCGCGGGCGGAGGACCCCGCCACTGAGCCAAACGGTCGTCGTCGCAAAGTTTCTAACGACGACAGAAATCGTATTAGCTGTAAGTAGAAAGTGACGTATTCTGTTTTTGCACCATTTGCATCTGAAAAATAAAACGCGTCGAATGCTCTCGGTAATTTTTAAATTTACAATTTTTGAAAATCGAACGAAACCAATCGACGCACTTTTTTTTCTCATTCAAATAGTTTACAAAACCAAAATTCTTCATTTTCTACTTACAGCAAATACGTTTTATAACGTCAATATGTTCATGAAGGTTAATACATTTTAATACACATAGTAAAATGGGTCTGCAAAGTTTCATATGAACCGTTTTAGTGAAAATAGTAAAATATACAGGTTCGAGCTAAAAAAAACCGTTGAAAAATTATTGAAATATTTTATTGATTTTATTAATTTATTTAATGTAATATACACTAAGATCTAAGAATGTAATATAATGTATTATACACTAAGACATAACATATTAAAAATATTACAACAATATTGAATGGTTGATAAATTTAATTAATAAAATAAAAAAAAATATTTTTCATTAATTACTTTTGATTTAATCACTTTAATAAGAACAAAACTTTCCTATTAATTCTTAATATTGCTTTCAATTTCAAAAAATAATAATAGGTATATATGTATGGAGTACGTATATCACGTAGTGAGTGTTCGATTCTCGCATCACTATAAATATATATTTAGTCTACAGATATTCATTCCGAGTCTGCGTATCCCGCCAATTAAAATTGGACAATTGTGGTGATTCAATATCTTCAGAAATGGAAAAGCATTGTGCCCAGCAGTGGTAAATATATGGGTAAATAAAGCTATATCAAGGAGAACAATAAATAAGTATATAAAACATACAAACATCAAAGATGTACATGTATAAGCCGCTTTCGATAATACTGCTACAGTAACCTCAATTTTAAACAATGCAGACCTGTGCGCCTCCATTCAATTATGCGAAGGCGTATGTGGCGAGTAAACAGGGGCTGTCGAACGTAATGCGTTTATCGCCGACCATCGATGCGTGCCACCAAACAACCCGACGACGTATCAATTAATAACATCGTGTAATGATTGCGCTGAATAGGACAGGGGGCTATGCTGAAACACGTTCGTACTGCAAATCTATAATATCTCTAAACGTATCGAACGTTTAGAGATCTTTTAAGAAAGACTTCATTGAATGTATTTGATTGTAATATTCGTATTTTATTATGATCTTCTTTTGTTTAGTTTCTTTTCTATTTAAACGACTCAAAGTGTCTGGTCTTGTGCTGTTTCTCGCTATTCACTAGCTCCAAACTCTTGCAAATCAGTAATCTTTGTTTCATGTTTTGCATCAGTGTTTGGAGCCTCAACTTAGATCTTGGCTAGATGGTAGGCTTTCTTGGTTGAAAATTCTCCTTCTGTTCTCTCTAGATGACCGAGCTAGCGGATTCTATTTTACATTTGTCTTTCAGATTATGTCTGTTATGGTAACAAGTACTTTTATTTCAGGATTCTTTAATTAAGGTTTTTGTATTGCATTTAAGGATTTTGTATGGTTTTTTCTTTATTTTATATTATTTGGTTATAGTTTTGTAAACATACCTACAAACATAACTTGACCAAATTGCCAAAGTTTTTAGAAAAAGCTAAACCGACGAGCTTATATGAGGAAGGTGATGAGCGTGGTGGAAGCAAGGAAAGTATGCTGAGATCGTAGCAGATGGAGATCTCTAGAACTCAACCGCTCACCGGACGAAGCACGGTAGCTAATATACCACTCAGACGCCGGATTTCCGCGGGAGTGTGGTACTTCCCCGGACAAGCCGACCCATTCATGCTACAGACAAATAATATGCCATTTTTGAAATGAATATAGATAGATCTGCAGCGTCGCTCTACCACTGCCAAAACCCCTACGGGAAACGGGCGTGACGATATGTATGTACATATATTTTTGTAAACTGAAGCTAAAATATGATGGTGTTTTTATGTGAAAAGGCCGACTTATGGTGGACTTTGGATGGGAAAAAAATGAAAGGCGTGCGTCTTGGTCGATGTTCAATACGGAAAAAGGGTAGATCCCATACCAACATAATGCTTGTACAGTGGACAAAAAGTGTTATCAACGCCGACTATTCCTCAAGAACTCTCGTATAATGGATAACTTGCCAGCTTCAATTTGCTTTTTAGTAATATAAAATAGAGGATATACAAAATAATAGATTTTTAGAGACTATCAAGCAAATATGGCGCTAACTGGTAACTTATCTTATATTTGACCACAGTTTATCGTTGGTTTACGCTGCAAATGGTTCTCAGAATTGAAGCCTATATCTTGTACTAGGTGACACTAGTTTCTCAAATATAGCTTTGAATATATTTGCATATAGAGAAGCGTCGTTTAAAATAATAGCAATTATATTTTATGCTTAATCAGATAATTTATAGAACTTGAATATTGGTATCGTGATGCACCTGAATTTGGGAATAAAGTGATAAAGAGATAAGGATAGAGAAAGAAAGAGAGGTTTCATACCATTATAGAATATTATGATGGCGGGTGTTTAATCAAGATAAAAGCAAAGCTTGTTTTGCGGAAGTTAATCAGAAAAACAACTAAAGGTCCAAGAGGAAAATAATTATTTGTCGTCTCTGGATGTGACAGCAAAGACTCGATATAAATCTGCGTGTAAAGAGGCGGAGGAGGACATTAAAAATAAATAAGGGGACGCGGTTAGCAAAGAAATGTATTTGTTCGGCTTTTAGGATTATTTACCACTTCCAACTCTTGGCAGTCATCGGGAAACTTGCGTAAAAGTGCTTTATCCTCCACAGATATTAAAATTAAATTTAAAAATTACTTCTAACCGAACTGAGAACTCACACTAAAATATATCTATTAATATTGTGTCATACATAGTTCAAGTATCTAATATAGGAAATCATTAATTCTTCTATTATAATTTTAAAAAATCTGATAAATATATTAAGAGAAATGGATGTAGTGCGGATAATATAGTATAATAGCGTGTATCGTGTCACCTGATGCAAAGCAATCAACGCCACCCATAGACATTCCGCAGTGCCATAGTTATTGAGGGAGCGTTGCCAGCCTTTAGAGAAGTTCAGAGAGATATAATCATTTTAATTTTTTTGTTTGTTGCGGACTCTCTTAATGTGGGTGGTTGCGGAAATCGCTAAACCATCCAAAAATGGGAGAGATCTATGTTTGTCAAAGAACAGACTATTAAATGGTGTTAATGTTTTATTTAAAAAATATATAATATGTGTGAAGTTGTAAACATATTTAGCAGTGTAGATTCGATAAAAATGATGCAATTTATATTAAAAGCTCTTATAAGGAATAAAAACTTTTAGTGCTTTTTTGTATTTGATTGAACACTGGCAGTGTTGTATGAAAATATATTTCTATACAATATAAAGCTAAAAATTGACGCGCGATGTGTACAAACGTCATCAAATGCCAAAATATTCAGTTCACTGCCTTCGAAATATAGGCGGAACAGTGTCGAAGGCTCCACAATTTGCATGTAGATGGCGCCAAAACGGCGGCCCCGGGGCTTCACACCGTCATAAGCCGTAACTCGGCTAAACTGATTTAAATTTTCACCATACACCAGAACTGCACACTCATATAACGTTTGTATATGACAATGATAGTATTGTTATTTATTAATATTTTAACCCTATAAAGTTATGGACGAAAGTGTGCGTGAAATAGATAGCGAAGGATACAACATGTACAGCATATATGTGAAACAAAATACTGATAAAAATATAAACAGTCCTGCAGATACTTCATCCTTATCACCTGGATGAATGGCAAATCAGTACGGTGCGTTGTTCCCATTACATCTTCCCACGCAACACCGCCCCGTTGAACCAGTTAACTTTAAAAGTGTAGACCATGTAAAAACATTTTCAAAGTGATGGAACCAAGCTGCAGACGAATATTTTGTTAAGGATGGTATATTATTTGTCTGTAGCATGAATGGGCCGGCTCGCCCGGGGAAATACCACACTCCAGCACCACCGCAGCAAACCGGCATCTGAGTGATAACTTACCGTCCGGTAAGCGGTTGAGTTCCGAAGGCCCAACCCCCTCCCCCTCTCCAATCCCTTCCAACTTGCATAATGACACTTTCCTTAAAGGCCGGCAACGCTTTTGCACTGCCTGTGGCACTGCGGATGTCTGCCTATGCTACTACTATGGGTGGCGTTGATTGCTTTCCATCAGATGACACGCCTGCTCGTTTGCGTTCCTATCCCATAAAAAAATCAAAACATTCAAAAAACAAGCCTACATATGTATTTCTCAAGGGCTGCCAACGCTTCTGCAATGCTTATGGTGTTCTATATATCTATCAGTGACCTTGATTGCTTTCGATCAGGCGTTATACTTGCTAGTACAATAAAGATGATAATATATGAGAGTATACGAAATAATATATAATATTAAAATTTTGCGAGTATCCGTTTAAAATAAAACGAGATATTGTGTCCATATTTTAGAAATACGTCAAAAGCGGACGCATTCCCGTTGGAGTTAGGCAGTTTTATATCAAATATTTATTTTGGCCTGCAAGTAATGGGGTATTAATCTTACCGCGAGTGCCTTTGCACCGTCTTCGACATCCTGCCGGCTCGCCGTTAACTGCGAAAACGCTGAGTTTTATAGGGCCGAGGAAAATAACTTGTGGGTGTGCGAATCTCTGCTTATTTAAGGGAAAAAACGAGAGGAAATACGTAGTAAAATAAGTTAGGATATGGAAAATTCGATGATGGCAATATTATTGTGGAAAGGACGACATTTCTATTACTGAGAAATTTTGAAATGGGTATTTGTAGATTCAGTAAAAGAAATATTCTATCGTATAATTAGTAATATTCGAAGTGGATGAGAGAGTGGGAAGGCGGAGTTGAGACACCGCAGGGAGCTTCATTTCGCTACCATTCGTTATGAATCTCCGTCATATTTATATAATAAATTAACATGGTCCCGTAAGCCAAATAGCGCTCGTGATACCAGGGCATCTAGGTCATTACTTGGTTCATTACTAGGTTGTTCCTCGCCTCTGCTCAGCTGCGTTTCGTGGTAGATTTAAATACACCGCAAGTAAGTGTTGGAACAACTTACCACCAGCTCTTTCTGACTTGCATACTATAAATATGTTTAAAAAAATGCAAAAATCTAATTTTAAGTATACGAACAGGAACTGTGATTGCTTTTTAATATTCTATACACGGCTGGTCGTTTGCCTTCCTATCCCATAAAAAAAGTCAACAATATTGAGTAAATGGCAAATACGACAGACATTCATTAACTTCAGTTGCATATCCATTCTTTCTTAAATGCCTTAAACAAGCATTTACCGAAGAAAGTAAATATTATTCTAGCCAGTATCTTATGCAAGCAGTAATGTAGCGTTGCTAATGGTCGCTTACGACGGCCGGGCGAAAAATGTTCCACTGTCACATGAAAGAAGAAAAAGCGACATTTCATTCTATCTTAAAAAGTCACTCTTTCTTAAAAACGTCTTGCATTTTATCTATTACACTATAGCTTTACAATTGTTTTAGTAATTTGACAACGATATATCTACTCTAAAAAGATTCTTGGTATATGAACATAAGATTTATTTTAAAATGACGATGGAATTTTCTATTCAATAAAATATAACGAGAATCTGTGACCATATAATCAATGGACGAATATTAAAGTAAAATATACATATTTCATTCTTTTATTGTCATCAATTCAAAAGGTTTGAGATAAATTGATTACCTGAGATTTTTAAATGTGCAGTTTTCCAACATACCTGAAACAAATAAAATACAGATTATAATAGATTCTTTTTTTCTTTGATGGCAATAAGTTATAACTGTTATGCCAGTGTCAAGTAAAATACAATAATATCAAATCTTTTGAAATGTAACTAGTCAGCTTGTCACGTTACGCCTTGATAAAATGATGGCTATTTTACCAAAACCTTCTACGGATTTTTTCAGTCAACTTAAAAAGTCACGATACACGCATTTATTTCATATCACTTCACTTATACACCTTAATCGAACTATATTGCATAATACGCCACCACAATTAAATAATATAACTGATAATAATATAAGATTATGGAAACGAAACAAAAACACAACGTCACGGTTGTGAGTTTGCGGGAAAAAGCCATAATAGGTTCTTTAGTTGAGTCAAATGTTCTTTTGCGGCCAACAACTAATTCTTAACTTGGAAAAGTAATTCTTGTCTTTCCATCTCCGTAACAAAACTCAGATAGTTCTTTAAAAACCATATTTCTCTTATCACAACACGATGGTGACTTATTCGATGGCGTCAGAAAAATAAATATCATAAAATCAATAAGCGATCATTTTCATTTTATGCCCCGTCACACACACCATAGCCGTCGTAAATTCCGACAGTTACGTGCGGTTGTCGCGCGATACCGCTGATTTATGCCTGTTGACATTCGTAAAACTATGGGTTTGATGGGGGTCTAGTAAAGCGCGCATTTGTATTGTACGGATGGGCACTTAAAGTACCCTCAAAGAGGGTAGCTGAAGTGCATGGAATATGCTTTTTATTTTCAGCGTACGTTTGCGTTTACTATCGCTCACAATTTGCAAGTTTCTTTGATTTTATAATAAAATTGATGTATTACTTCAGTTTTACTTTACTTTATCAATCAATATGATTACAGCCGCAGAGTCAGTGTTGAATATATTGCTAGACGTTTTTAGTTGTAGAGCCACGCTGCACACGAATAAAACTTTGTCATGAATGCCATTTGTCTGTAGCATGAATGAGCCGTCTCGCCCGGGGAAGTACACTCCCGCACAATACCGGCGTCTGCGTGGTAGCTTAGCTTCGTCCGGTGAGCTGTTGAATTCCGGAGGCCCAATCCCCCTACCCCTCCCATAATAACACTTTCCCTAATGGTCGGCAACGCTTCTGCCTATGGCATTGGGGATGTTTATGGGCGGCATTGATTGCTTTCCATTTTTGTTAATACCTAAATTGTGGTACAAAAAATAGTTATTGTCAGTATTTTTATGGGATATGAAAGAGGACAAAGGAGGCAAGCGTGTCACCTGATGGAAAGCAATGAACGCAGTCCATAATAATCTACAACACGTTGCTGACCGTTTAAATATTGGTAAATTGTTTGAAGGTATTAATATCGTTACGATTTTGAAATTTTGTTGAAGGTAGTTGCTTCCACAAAGTGGCGGTATGTAGAAAACAGTTTTTGGGAAAAACGCACCGTATTGGATCGCCACTCATCCAGATGGTCGGTATATAAAATATTATGGTATGTATGTATTTTAATATTGCAAACATAATTGCCGTTTATATGTATTTATCTACAAAAATAATTTTGGTGGGTAGAAAGTGGCAAAACTTTACTCTAGCCTTAAGGTCACATTGCACCGCCGTTATTTTCGTAAATACCCTAGACTCGATAAATAAATGAAACTTTCACCGAAACAAGAGCTCACGTACACGATATCAATTTACCGGACAATACACGTGTAGATGTTCTCACGGGATTTAAATTATTAATTTATTCACGCGTTGGCGCGATGCTGTTCGGACCGATTATTCGGCCTCGTGCGTCCTTATAATCGGTGGAGCGTACTCGATTGTTATTCATTCGGCACATCGATTACAGGTTATATCCGTTTACGTATATAAAATTGCGAATTCCGAATGGAGTTGGCATTATACGCTGCCATTAATATTTGAAATGATATGTGCTTAC
This sequence comes from Baronia brevicornis, assembly GCA_031353405.1. Lineage (NCBI taxonomy): Eukaryota > Metazoa > Arthropoda > Insecta > Lepidoptera > Papilionidae > Baronia > Baronia brevicornis. The sequence goes on along the minus strand of JASFAT010001750.1, from coordinate 536,927 downwards.
CTTTCAGCGGTTTTGCTACGGTGAAATGAGCCTATTTTATTTTACAGTGCTGGAAATTTGGAGTAGTAGTACCTACTCTAAAAAGATTCTTCGTGTATGAACATAAGATTTATTTTAGAATGACGATAGAATTTTCTATTCAATAAAATATAATGAGAATCTCGTGACCATATGATCAATGCATGAATATTAAATTAAAATATACATATTTGATTCTTGATTTTTTTTAAAAAATTAGGAATAAACTATCAAGCGAGACATGCGGTAAGAAATACTTTCGACCGCAATGAATACATGCAATAGAGATAGAAGAAACCTTGACTGTTTTCGTAGAAGTTGTGAGATTACGTTACGAGAAGGTTGAGAAGTATGATAGCAAGATTCAAACTCTTGAGCTAACCATTCAATGTACGAAGCGCAAAGTTTCTATTCAAAAGTTTCTGCGAGTGTTGCGAAAAATTTGATATCAGTACTTCATTTTGTCGTTTCATCTGTGAACCTCTTTTGGACGCGTCGTGTGTGTGATGAAGGTCCTAATGAAGCCTGGCGTAAAATACGCACAGGCCTGCGATATTTTTGATCTGATGAACTGATGATGTCGTTAAGCTTAGCAGATGCTAAGCGAGGATTTACCTAAGAAGTAGACATCTACTCCTTAGGTAAATCCTCGTAAATTGAGAGAATCCTGTGTTCACAATTTGACTCTTAAAGGATATTGCTTATACGCAAAGAATATGGGGGATATTGAGACAGGAGGAGGCGCACTGAATGTGCCTTCAGCTACCATCTTCAATCAGACATGATGGCGCATAAATATATGTATGTATTACACACACACAGTTCACATTGGACAAGCTTGGTGGGTCAATGTCCGTTCCTCCAGAAATGGAGAGGCCCGTGCTCAGCAGTGGGACATATATGGGCTGTTAAAACTTAATAAACTTGTTGTTTACAAGCATTTTTATATTTTACGGAGATTTTACAAGGATTTTTATATTTTACAACATTTTTATAGGTTACGGAGGCAAACGAGCAAGCGTGTCAACTGATGGAAAGCAATCAACGCCGGCCATAGACATCAGCAACATCATAGACATGACATCGCATCGCACCATATAATCTCCTTCGCGTAACTAGCTTGCATTCAACTAAAAAGTGTGTCAACAGAATTTCCTATTAGTGCGAGCGAATATTTCATGGAAATAATAAATTGTAGTATCCCATCGTTAATTGCCTTCAATTATCGGACCGTCCGTCGTTATTTGTATCGTATTCGGGAACACTCGATAAAGATAGATGTGCGTTAATTCACAGTGAATTAAGGTCATCTGTTTATTCATAAAGGGAGAGATGAATCGTTTGGTAAATTGGTCGGTGAAATTATGTGAAGTGTGGCAGATTTTATTTGACATATAATAATATATTAATTATATCTTTAAATTTCACCTACATATCTTTATATGCGAGTAGTTTTTTACATTCGTACATATATATTGTCACGCCTGTCTCCCGTAGGGGTAGGCAGAGACCACAGATCTCCATCTGCTACGCTCTCGATATACCTTGTGCAAGACCGCCATTTAAGGGTACTCTTGACCTAGCCTTTCTTAAAAACTTCAGCAATTTGGTCAAGGTATGTTTTCCGTTGTCTTCCCCTACCGACCATTCCAACCACATTTGAAGGTAAATTTCTTTTGCCAGTCGCCTTGTCATCCATCTTCTCTATGTGCCCAAACCATCTAAGTATCCCTTTCTCAACTTTTATCACGACACCTTCTTTTACTCAACATCGCTCTCTTATATCATTTTTTATTCTATCATTTAAAGGTACCCCACACATACTTCTTAATGCTCTCATTTCCACAGCATTCAGTCTAGTTTCATGACTCTCCTGTCAAACCCAACTTTCACTACCGTGCATCAGAGTCAGAACAAGCACTCCCCAATGAACCGCCAGTCGGGCCGTTTTAGACACATTCTGACTTTTCAGGGCTCCATTAAGAAGTTTTTTAAAAATTTCATTAGGCATTTTTTATTCAAGAAGAACCTCTTTCTGTAACAATACTAGCAAATTACGGATTTGAACGAATTAATCGTTATCTTTATTAGTTTATATAGCTCTTTAGAGACCGTAATTATATTTATGAGTCAAATTTAATTTTTTAATAGACTGTCTGATTACAATCTCTTTGGTAAATTCTTGTGAAACTTTTAAGTGCATAAAACTGTAATTTTTAAGGGACCTTTTCTTTTCTTTTATTTTGTTGTAAATTAGTTATAACTATTATGGCATTGAAGTAAAATACAGTAACATCAAATCTTTTGAAATGTAACCAGTCAGCTTATCACATTATCTCTTGTTAAAATGGTGGCTATTTTACCAAAACCTTCTATGGACTTTTTCAGTCAACTTAAATAGTCGCAATACACACATTTATTTCTAATAAACTAATAATAATAAGATTATAAAAATGAAATAAAAACAGAATGTCACTGATGTAAATTTGGCGGGAAAAGTCCGAGGAACTTTTAATTGTAAATTCTCATTTATGTTATTAGCTTGTATGCCTTTAATAAATAACTTCGGAACAATTTCACTCAAATTTACATGGAATTTAGTTATAGAATTATAAGTAATACACATTTATTATTACAACTTTATTACTACAACAACGTACACATTTGCTTTAATTAAGTTTATTAAATAACTTTAAATAATCCAAATCATCAAATCTATCCAACTAGTATTTTCCTATAAATGAATTTATCCGTCCGCCAATCAAGAAATTGGCGGCAATATCAAACGTTGAAAAACGTCAAACTAGTCCCGCACTAGCCGGATCTAACTAGTTAAATCCGGTTAAAACCACTCCCCGAACGGACCGACCGACGGTTGCTGGACGTGGGACTGTATTTAAACTGAGTTTAACAGTCGAACAGCTCAGGTGTCGGCCGTGCTCCCAATTAGCGCCCCGCTGTCACCAATTTACTGGCGAAAAGAATTTCCCGTTTCGAATCAACGCGATGTCATTATTAAGTTTCGTGAAGTAACAAAGTGTACGTGTTTGTAATGACGTTAAAAGCTAGGACGTATTTTCGCTAGTGATGTGACTTAAAATTAAATTATCCATTTTTTTCTTTTTCCATGATTGAAATTAGCTATAACTATTATGCCAGTTTCGAGTAAAATAATATAAAGTAACTTTAAATGTTCAGCTTGTTACGATACGTCTTGATAAAATGGTGGTCATTCTGCCAAAACTTGTATCGACTTTTGCAGTTAAGTTAATAAGACACAATACACGCATTCATTTCATTTCACTTCATTTCTACGTCTTAAGTAATACGCCACCAAAATTAAACAATGTAACTGATAATAGCATGAGATTTTATATATAAAGATTATAAAAATGAAATAAAAACATTATCTCTGATGTAATTTGGCGGGAAAAGTAAATTATACTTTTAAAAATAAAATTCAGATATATGAAATAAATTTGAATTTTATATTGTACCGATTATAATGAAATTTCAAATAATTTTTACACTCGAATTTTTACACTAGTATTCGATGCGGTTATAAATAAACATATAAATAATGCGATGAACATCCAGACTCAGAATACCTGTAGGTCATACAGATATTTATCCTAATGTGAGAACTGCGACCTCTTCTTACGGGATAGGAAGGCAAACGAGCAAGCATGTCACCTGATGGAAAGCAATCAACCCCATCCCATAGACATTTGCAACAACACATGCATCAGAAATGCGTCGCCGGCTTTTAAGATATGAGTAGGCTTGTTTTCTGAAGATTCCATTTATATATCGGTTCGGAAATATCGCTGAAGATAGTTAGTTCATAGAGTGGTTGTGTGTGGAATAAAAGTTTTTTAAGTTAAGTTTAAATTTCTTTTAAACTCAAATCTCTGTCTCCATAAGTCATCCTCCTCCGTCATAATTGTATACACACACACACACATAAATATATGTGTGTGTGCTTCTTTTCTTTTCTTTGATGGCAAATAGTTACAACTTTTATGCCAGTGTCAAGTAATATATAAAAAATTTCCAATCTCTTGAAATGAAACAAGTCAGCTTATCACGTTACGTCTTGATAAAATGGTGGCAGTTTAATCAAAAACCTTCTATGGACTTTTTCAGTCAACTTAAAAAGTTACGATACACGCATTTATTTCATATCACTTCACTTATACTTCTTGATCGAACTATATTGTATAATACGCCACCACAATTAATCAATATAACTGATAATAAAATAAGATTATGAAAATGAAATAAAAATCCGTCACTGATGTAAGTTGGCGGGAAAAGTCCTTTTCTCGTGTATGTGTGTGTGTTATTTACAAAGTCATTTTACCTACATTTATCTTTTCCATCAATCCAAAGGTTGACAGAGAATGTCTTCCGGCATTCAGTTCACCTTTGTAACAATAATGAACATTAAGAATAAATAAATAAATAAACATTGTTTTCAAAAATGTACACACACGTACACGTATATACCGTAAGTGAAAGAACTTAATAATGAAGTTTGTTGTTAATGCTTTTTAACAATACGAGCGTACCACAAAGGAAATAAAAAGGGAGCAAATAATAGAGGCTGTTTCTTAATCCCTTGTTAGGTAGGGTACAAAGCAAGGACCCCACACGAGAAGCACTAATTGGGGCCGTTGAAAGCTTAAGGGAAAAGTTGCAACCTTTTGAACATGGAGGCGCGCACCATTTTTGGAAAATGCTAGAGAGAAACATAAAACTTATTTCTTATTTAATAGTATTTTAACTTAATAAAGGAACTCTGAAGAGATTTATTGAGAAAATACACATTGATTTTATAAGGAGATATTTGTCGTCTATGTCAAGTTATTTGTATAAGCATGACATTAAGAAGACCTTTTACCTTCACGTATTATTTATTTATTTAATTTGAAAATAGCTTATTCTACAAATTTTATTCTAAAAATATGTATGTCAGCAAGTAACATTCAAATATTATAGCGTTCATACAAAAATATTGTTTTATGGGACTTCAAAGAAATCCTGTAAATGCATCAAATACTTGTACGCCATCTTCGTAGTATTTGTTTACTACTATGCATGAGACGCATGTATTCATAAGTATGGCAACAGGGCGTGCGAAAGAGAAAAAATGTCTTTTGTCGGCAGGTTGCGCAAATTGTTTTCATTCATAGTTATCCCTTCCGTACGTAAATATTACGCGACCAAATTAGGTTGGTTTGGGTGCAGTTCATATTGGAATGATAATGATGTCTATTTGAATTAGCAAGATTTTTTGTTGTATAATTTTTGGTGTATATTAAGGACATTTTTAATAAATATTTCATAAAAATAAAAATTTTTTTTCTTCGCCAAATTTAATGTATATCGATAACTGAATATATTACTTAATATTCTCGGGTAATTAAAAAGTCACGGTGTATATGGTATAACTATGAAGTCAGTACCATAACTTCCATTCATTTTACCTTTATAATCTATAATGGTTTATAATATATAGGGCTGGGCCTTCGAAACTTAACCGCTCATCGGACGAAGCGTGGTAGCTACCACTCAGACGCCGCTTTTCTGCAGGAGTTTGGTACTTACCCGGGCGAGCCGGCGCATTCATGCTACAGACAAATAGCATGCCATTCTTGACAAAGTATTCGTCTGCAGTGTGGGTCTACCATTAATAAAATATTAAAAATAAGATACGTGTACATTTTGCTTTTCATCGGGCGACACGCTTGCTCCTTTTACCTCCCAATACAATAAAAAATAGTTTTATGGCAGAGATACACAAACGAACAAGTGTCTCGCTCGATGGATGTTTATTGATGATTTTGAACTTCCAAATCATTTTATTAAGATACTTTTTAATTTATTATGGCCCGGTGAACTTCGTTTCACCTACAATTAATGTTTCACTGTATTTATCTTCTCCTGATATGTTAGTACTTACGTATGCAATATTTTTCAAAATCGCACAAACGAAACGACAGTTTTGTACAACACGTCCGTTAAACGATAAAGTCGCCACGAACGCCATCTATTGAAAGTAAAAGGAAGAAAAATAATTTTTCATTTTTCAAGCTATTTTTAAATGATTTACCTATATTTATTTATAAGCAAACCTTTCCTGTATTAAAGTGAACAAAATAAAACAAAACAATATTCAAATCGGTCGAGCCGTTTTTGAGTTTTAGCGAGACTAACAAAATAGCTATTTTGTCCATAATCTATAATTAGGATTACATTTAAATATGTTTTAGAACTATTTAGAATAATGTATTATGTATGTAACTCCCGTTCATGGTCCATAAATAAATAAATAAATAAATATCGACGCATAAAAGCAACACAGTAAATGACACGTGTCTAAAAATTTAATCGCAAATACTGGTATGGTCTGAGTCTTACAGTACTGCGATCAATAAGAATTTCGTACGGCGTAGAAACTGACTGTTATTGAGTGGTTAGATACGTTTTTTTTAGATCTTAAAAATTGTTTAGGCTCCAGTGGTAAGTTTTCATTTCGCCGGTGGTAAGTTTTTTAATACGTATTCGCTATTTCGCATCGATATAAACATATTTCCAGCGTATCGTTCTCAGTCGACAAATCATTGTATTGGCTACAAATGCGACCCATTGGAATACAATAAGAACGAACGCAGACGAGCTTAATTGAAACAGATTGCCAATATTTTTTGCAATTGTAAAGGTCGTTGCACACTGATAGACATTTAATTGTCCATAATCGTAGTCTAGACTGGTTAATGTGGTGGGGCACGTCAACGCTACCTAGTTCAGGACCATTTATAACCGTTAGGCTTTGACAAGAGCTATCGAGTACATAATTGGGGATCAATACTAAATCACGCTAGCGATGTGTTTGAGTGTATTCCTTTAATATTGGTAGAGATATTTCTTAATGGGTCGGCTCGAGGGGAGAAGTATTATATCTCCACAGAATATGAGTGATTAAGGTAGTACTTTTCTCTGTGAAGGGATTCCGAGGCAACCTTTCTATTCCCTCTACCTTTTTTAAGGGGTTGGAAGGCAAACGTGTACGCGTGTCACCTGATGGAAAGCAATCAACGCCGCCCATAGACATCCGCAGCGCCATAGGTAGTGCAGAAACGATGCCGACCTTTAAGAAAAGTGTAGGCTTGTTTTGTGAAGGTTCCAATGCTTTATCGGTTCGGGAACACCGCTGGAGGTAGCTGGTTCTACAGGGTGTGTGCAAAGAACTGAAAGACTCAGACTAAATACCTGATTTATTCTGAGTCTGGATACCCTGGCAATCCAACTTGAATAAGCGCATTGGATCAGTGTCCATACCTTTAGAAATTTGAACGACCGTTCCTAGCAGTTGTGAAAAAAATACTCCAATTGATATTATTCTTCCAAAGCGGTATATAAAACCTAATCACCTACAAATTTGTTAACTGTAATAACATAATGGAAATGTAATTTGTATTCAAATACAGGGTGTTTTTCACTCACTTTCTAAGGCATGGATAATAACAAAAGATGATGTATTGTCCCATAGATTTAAACGCACCCTGTGTTTGAGGAACCAATTTTATTAATATCGTCACGCGATGCAGAATTCGAGCCGTAATGAAGTAAGATTGAAAATTACAAGGTAGGTTTAATGGTTTGACAATAGGTTTTATTCCAGATTCTTATACTGAGTGAAAACCTTTTATGACATAATAGTGCTACACAGATATATCGTATTTTGTTAAATTATTTAATTTTTTTCGTTATATTATTTCACACGATTAAAAAAAAATGTTGAATATGAATAATGATTTTTGATATCTTATATATAAAGATAGGACGACCAATTGGCTCAGTGGCGCGGCCCCCTGCCCATGGAGTCAATGATAGCGGGTTCGAACCCCGCATCGGAATAAATATATATTATATATTGCATACAGATATTTATTTCGAGTCTGGTAATACCGCCAATCCGCATTGGACAAGCGTGGTGGGTTAACGTCCGTTCCTTCAGAATTGGGGAGGCCCGCGTTCAACAGTGGGATATATATGGGCTGTGAAAAAAAGGAAAAAAATTATTTTAATTTAATTTAAATAATTAAAAACAGAAAGAATACATTTATTTCTCGCCACATGCAAATAATAATATAAAAAAATATATGCACTATAAAATATTAACCACATCATGAGGGTATACGGAAAAACTTAAGTTTGTCTATGCCGTTTAATAATGTAAAATTATAATAATAAATAAATAAAAAAAACATTAAACTAAATTAAAATTATTTAAAACAACAAATGAATCTACAAGTAGAAACTAGTTTCAGTTGTTTTTACAAATATTAAAACAAAAATGTAACTCAAATATGAAATTCTTTTTAAGTATATACAAGTAATCATTCTGATAAATAAAATTAAAAAAAAAAACTTAAATTACTCTACAGCAAAGACAGTTAACCTCGATTGTAGATCACCTTTGCGACGTTTATGGCGGTTGGGGTGAGAATTTTCTAGAATCATTAACGTTTGAATTAGAACTTATCGCCACGATCTTAATTAGGTGCCTCAAGTTATTATTGTAAAACGAACGCGATGCCTAAAATGTTACGTGATAACGAATACTTAAAAAGAAGATATTATTAAAATTAAATAAAAAAAATTCGCCTCGGGATTCCCTGTGTCATGATAATCTTTGTATCCTAGGATATATTTTTTTTATGGGATAGAAAGGCAAACGAGCAGGCGTGTCATCTGATAGAAAGCAATCGACGCCGCCCATAGACATCCGCAGCGCCATAGGCAGTGCGGAAGCGTTGCCAACCTTTAAGAAAAGTGTCATTATGGGAGTGGGAGTGGGAGGGGGAAGGTGTTGGACCTCCGGAACTCAGGCGGTTCACCATACGAAGCGCGGTAGCTAAACTACCACTCAGACGCCAGTTTTCTGCAGGAGTGTGGTACCTCCCCGGGTGAGCCGGCCCATTCATGCTATAGACAAATAATATGCCATTCTTGATAAAGTATTCGTCTGCAGCGTGGCTCTACATCTAAAAAAAAATTCGCTTTTATTCTTGTCAGTGTGTGCTAATGACAAGAATAAATGCAAAAGATCCTCGGCTCAAAACGGAGACCGGATGGAAGCTGGAGAGTGCTACAGAATGCTGAAATCGAAGAGCTTGTGACCAATGCCAACGTAATCAGAGAGAGAAAGGCACATAGATTCCGTTGGCTCGGTCACCTGGAGGGGGTGAGAGAGGATTGTGCAGCCGAAAGGGTGTATGTGGCAATACTATCCGGTCGGTAGCTATAGTGATACGTTAATAAATGTATCACTAATGTATTAAAACTTTTTATTTTAATGGCGAGGTTCTTAGACAAGTCAAGGAAAAACGTGAATTTTTAAAGAGCGTCAAAGGTAGAAAAGTTGCTTACCTGGTTCATATCATGAGAAATGACAGGTATAAATTGCTGCAACTGATCATGATGGGAAAAATCGCGGGCAAAAGATAAGTTGGTCGAAAAAGAAAGTCTTGGCTACGTAATATCAGAAAGGGGACCGGGATAGCGAGTGCTCCAGAACTGCTGCACCTCCCGAAGGAGGAGGAAAGTTGTGCAGAATTTGCTGCCAACCTTCGCAAGTCGGAGAGGCATTCTTAAAAGAAGAAGAATTTTTTTATTGTATTACTTCGTTTTAAATTCGTAATTTTAAAATTTAAAATAGAAATAAATTGTTTTTTATAAAAAACAATAAGATTCGATCGACTGACGTTTTTTGAAATACATATCGCCTTTCCTTGCAAAAAAAATATTGATAATATGTAAATAAAGTATATAATTAATATATAATGTACTGTGATTTATTAAATAATTCATTTCACTTGGACAGAGTTTAATTATATCGAAGATAATATATGATAAGGGGTTTTACCCTTAAAGATTCCGTGTCGCCTTATCAGTACGGCTGGCACGTTATAGTACCGATGGAGTGACGCAGTGATCGCTGACCTGAATGAGCTCGGGCGGGCAGAGGCTGCCCAAGATCGTGACATTTTGGGTCGTTGTGCGCGAAAAAGTGTGTAAGTGAGTAAGTCATACTTCACCGAAGATTTGAAAAGAAAAAGTTACCAACGCAGAAGTTTGAAGAAGAGTACAAGTGATATTGCAATTCTGGATTGGTAGAAGCGTCACAGTGCACAGTTATTTTGCTAATCTGTTAAGTGTATTGTTGCCATTCCGACGCAAAAGTGAAACTCCATGTATCAGCCGCAATTCCATACGAATTCTGGTCACGTGTCGGCGGGAGATTACGCGCGCTCGACTGCCGCGTACCGCGCTTCGCACGAATCGCCGCCGTTTTAATTTGTTACTCCAAAAACCTGTGTCTACACGCTCGCTCCAACTGTCAAATACAGGGGTAGAATTGGTGACTAATAGACAATAATTACGCGTTTGGGGCTGATTTAAAATAATTGAATTAATTTCTTTATTTAATCAGCATTTTATCGTGTATTTATGGACACATCAAATACTACGCAGAAACGACAATATAGTCATTAAAAATTGGTTCAAATCACTCAGTTGGAGCCAAATCAACATAACATTTGAAATATAATGTGGTCCACGATCTAACCACATTGGTTCTTGTTGAAAACCAGCGCCAGGTGCTCCAATAGAGCGCCTGGTATACGCTAAGCAAGAACTTTACTACTTTTTAGATTTTAATTATATGTTACTCTTTTTACACATACACGTACAATATAATTTTGTTGAGATGATTAATGGTTGTGGAGTGGATGTGAAAAATAAGAATAAATAAATAAATAAATAATAATAAAACAATCGGGAGGAATAACCAAGAGGTTACAATACAAATAATACAGGAAGATCTGTATTGCTTCTTGCAACCGACAATCAAGGTAAATGTTTAATTTCAATGCATTACACGATGCCTCCATACGATAATAGTGCCATGCAAGTTAAAACCTAGTAAACATAGGAAGCCGCTGTCACGTGAGCCTAGAATTACAACCCCCCCAGCGACGTTGTGCTTCTAATCTAGATTATCCTTAGATATCTTGTCTAGAACGTGAAACGCCTCGAGGCAACCGATAGACGGGTGCCTTGTGTTGTTGACCAAGTATTGTCAGATATATATCAAGTATATGTATATGTATGTATCTGAAATGTCGAAATAAGTAATAGAAAAAAAAAAAACTTAAATCTATCTACACGATTCGCTACTGAAGGTGTTTATTCTTAAATTTATATCCTGCTAAATATCTTAGATGGTTTGGACACATAAAGAGGACGGATAAGACGACTGGCAAAAGAAATTTACGTTGCGAATGTGGATGGAAGGCTCGGTAGGGGAAGAACACGGAAAACATACCTTGACCAAGTTGCTGAAGTTTTTAAGAGAGGCCAGGTCAAGAGTACCCTTAACCGGCGGGCTTGCATGAGGAGAATAATGAGTGCGGAGGAAGCAAGGAAAGTATGTCGTGATCGTAGCAAATGACGATCTGTGGTCTCTGCTTACCCCTACTGGAGACAGGTGTGACGATATGCAAGGCTGGTTACTCGAATTTTTATACGTCCTTTGCTATTTGCTTCTTGTTTTAATTAGTCAGCAAACTTTATTCTTGGTCTTCCCCTTTTTCTTTTCCCTTAAATTTGTCTCTGTCTATATTAGTTTAAAATAAAGTTTTTTACCCGTGAATTGGCGGAGAAGAAGGAAAAAGGATAAAGAAGAAAGCGAAACAGCGCACAGACGTCTGCAACACGATTGATGACATGACAAATTAAATGCTCATTTAATCCCTAACTGAACTAAACGTGCTGAAATGAGATGTGTGGAAAAAGATTTAAAAAAATGTTAGTATTTGTAAAAATGTTGTTAGTATAAATATATTAAAATTAAACTCTCTAACAAATTATTTCTTAAAATGTCACAAAACTCAAATTTGTAGGTGGAAGGGAATCTATAAAAACGATATAGGTACAGACACACAGTGCACACAACAATGTTCCCGTGCGACATGCTCCGTCAAACGCAATTAGTGCTAAATTCGCTTAACAACGTTGCACTGGCGTGGCGCTGGGCCAATTTGCCAAGTTCGCTTGTTAGTCAGTCTGGCCGTTCGCGCTCTTGTGCCTACGTCCTCCGCTAACCCTAAAATGTCGACGAGTGTTTTGGTATCTACATTTTGATGCAATGTTAAAATATTGACTTCAATGTTTTTTTTATAGTATAGGGAGGCAACTGAGTAATCGTATCACCCAATGGAAAGTAATTAACGCCAGACTTTTCCCGCCAACTTACATCAGTGACGTAGTGTTTTTATTCCATTTTCATAATCTTATATTCTTATCAGTTATATTGTTTAATTGTGGTGGCGTATACAACATGGTTCGATTAAGGTGTATAGGTAAGTGAAGTGATATGAAATAAATGCATGTATAGTAACTTTTTAAGTTGACGAAAAAGTCAACTTAAAAAATTACAACAGAAACAATAATAAATAAAAATAGAAAGCTTTGGTAAAATAGCCACCATTATATCACGACGTAACGTGACAAGCTTACTAGACATTTCAATAGATTTGATATTATTACATTTTACTTGAGACTGGCATAATAGTTTTAACTATTGGGTTGTCCGGAAAGTTCGTGCCGATTTTCGGTAGGTAGCGCGAGAGATCTGACTGAATATATCACAATTATTGAAAACAAATGACGTGTGTACATATTCTAAAAGAGGTAGCTTCAGTCATATTAGGAAAAAAGTTTGGTTACGACTCGTTAATTTTTATCAGTTTTGTATGCCTCAAAATATGGTGGCAAATAAAGTGCATTATAAGCATTTAATGCTTTATGGACAGTCAAAAGTTTTACTTAGCTAAGATCCGCGACAAGCAAAACAATAACAGAAAATTAATAATGTGTGTTTTTCCGTTGGGTTTAGTGGATTTATTTGGAACTTAAACCAAAAACTTACAGAAAATCGGCCATCAACTCTCCGCCCACCAACCACTATACACAACGCCAAACACACAATATCACTTTTCCATCTTGTACACGACACGTGTTTCGCCCCAACACGAGGCATCTTCAGGTATAGTAGACTCTACGGAAGACAACCGAAAAGTGACCCGCCATTACAACGGGCGCCTTATATAAACAACCCCCAACCACAATGTAAGAAAAGATATATAAAAGATATATAGAAAGTGGTTCGCTCAGTTTAAAGCTGGAAATTTCGACCTGGAAGATCAAGAACGCCCAGATAGGCCGTCCACTACAGACGAAGATATGATAAGAACAGAAATCGAGAACAACTCATGCTCGATGTTACGTCAATTATCAGAATGGTACCTATATTATTTAATAAATGTATATAAATATTTAAATGAGCTGCGTTTTAATTGTCCTAAAATATCGGCACGAACTTTCTGGGCAACTTATTCATTGCCATCAAAGAAAAGAAAGAAAACACGTCGCTCATAGACATCTACAACACCAGAGTCATCAGAGATGCATTACCGAAAGCACTTGGTTCCATAGAGTGGAACCAAGTGCCTTCGACAGCGTGGAATGTAGTTTGCGGATAAATATTCAGTTCCATTGAATTAATATTTAATATCTGTGTATTATGTTAATTTGTTTTTTTTTTTTCAGAAATTTATAAACGAACAGAGGAGCTTAATTTCTAGTAGAATGAAAATTAGATCCACCATGATTGTCCAAGTTGGTTTGGACCGGGATACCGTGATTCAGAATAAAAACCTGTTAGTCTCTAATATGTATGAATGACTAAAGATGCAGGATAGCTTCGCAAATAAGCCAATAAGGTCTTCATAGGTATGTCCCAGTAAATTATATAATTTGTGCGTATAAATTAAATGTTATTTTTGCGTAACACATATGAGAAATCATTTTTTTATGAAACCATCAAAACCTCATTTTGAAATCTCAAAATGCTGGTTAGGCAAGCCATTAAAACTTTTAATAATAAATTGACAAGACGTCCGTCAATGCGTGACAAGAACAGTAAATAGAAACTAGCTGTGCACGGAAGAGACATGACGACGCCTAGAAAAGACTACACATTGCTGGAACTTTTGATCGTTTTATCTATATAAAGGCGCGACAGTGCGTCGAAGTGGAGTTTAAAAGTTTAATACGGAAGAAAATAGTAGAAGAGAAGAAGTGGAAGTAAAGTGACGAGAAGTGAATCTAGTTGCCGATTTCATTTTTCCGATCCCTAAACACCAGCTCGTAATATTATAAAGAACTACATATTTGTATACATGTAGTAATTAAGTATATATAGTAAATTTCATTTATAATTATGCCAACGAGTGTAATTAGGTACAGTTGCATCCAACGGGCAGACTTTGCTTTGATATTAAATGCATGAAAAAGCAATTAGTAAAAGAAAGGAGCTTGCAAAAGTGGAATGGCCAGACTGGTTCTTATTTTTTTTAATAAATTGTAAAGACCATTTTAAAAGAACAATCGTACATTGTATCTTAAAGGACCCTTAATAAAATTAAGTTGTAGTCAAAAATAAAGGTTTCGAGCAATATAAATATATTCTTTTTTATTATATATTTTAGAAATAAAAACGAACGTGCGTGTCGCCTGATGGAGAGTAATCAACAATGACCATAGACATCCGCAACACCATAGACATTGTAGAATCGTTGCTTGCATTTTAATAGTTTTGTAGTGGTAGAGCCATGCTGCAAACGAATACTTTGTTGCCAACCCGGGGAAGTACCACACTCCCGCAGAAAACCAGCGTCTGAGTGGTAGCTTAGCTGCCGCTCTACATCTCGCGAGCGGTGGACTTCCGGCTTTTTCTCTCCAGTTCTTCACACCGATTGCCTTTACGTCGTCGTGAGCATAGGTCTGTCACGGCTCCAACGACATTCTGGTTTGCCGTCTAGTAGTTTGAGAAATCTAGCCTCGTCCATCCGTATTACGTGTACGTCCGATTTTGATGCTTTTTCATGACGTTTGGCTCATTATACAGCTCATAAAGCTTGTGGTTGTAAAGTGTACGCGATCGCTCATTTTCCAACACGGGACCAAAGATCAAAGATACACCTTAAAACCTTCTGGTAATAAAGTTGTTGTAAGAATCATGAAAACTTACTGAACGCGGTGGAAATAAGAGCGTTAAGAAATATGTGTGGGGTAACTTAGAATGATAGAATAACAAATATGGATATAAGAGAGCGATGTAGAGTAAAAGAAGGTGTCGTGACAAAAATTGAGAAAGGGAATTTGAGAAAGACGACTGGCAAAAGGTATTTACGTTGCGGATGTGGATGAAAGAGTCGGTAGGGGAAGCCCACGAAAAATGCACCTTGACCAAATTGCCGAAGTTTTTAAGAAACGCCAGGTCAAGAGTAAACCGGCGGGCTTGCATGAGGAGAGTGATGAGTGTGGAGGAAGCAAGGAAAGTATGCCGAGATCGTAGCATATGAAAATCTGTGGTGTTTGCCTACCTCTACGTGAATATATGTATGTAAAATGCGAAATCTCCGAATCTTCATTGATCTGTGCGTTATCATCATAACAGCTTTTTAAATACGGGTTCCATCCGATCAAAACTCTTACTATAGAAAGTAATTAAGTTTTGTGTCTGAATATTCACAAATTATTTATGCAGGAAAAATAAATTATTTATTAAACTAAAGTAAGTTAACAATATATAAACAGTTTAGAAACGAGTTTAGAAAAGGGTTCATCCCGAAAGATGAGTTAAAAATTCAAGCGTGTTAGCAAAACCAAACCTCAGGCCAATTAACCCTCTTCGGATCTCGAAGGGTTAATTTTAATGAGACACAGCCACCTTGTCTATGAGACTAACACAATGGGCAAATATTTGTTCAAATTTCTGCAGGTGCCAACCTAACTAGACACCTCGTCACTCTAAACCTGTCTCGGTGCGCTCGCAAATTAAGGACCGGCTTAAACGAGACAAGACCAAGTTGCAATGGACGTTAATAACACCTACAGCCAAGTCAACTCATTGTTTCTTGTGCAAACGTTTGATGAATATATTAGGACATTTTAGTACTTTAATTTATTATTATTAAATAAAGAGATTGTTTGATGAATATATTAGGACGTTTTATTACATTAATTTATTATTATTAAATAAAGAGACTGTTTGATGAATATATTAGGAATATTAAATTGAAGTACATTATCCATTTATAGCGTCAGAGGTATGGTAGAACGAATCGTGGGTTCGACCGAATAAGTACCACATCTTCGTAGAATATCGTATTTTTTTTCTTTATTGGCAATTAGTTATTACTATTATGCCAGTATCTAATAAATTATAATAACAACAAGTATCTCGTAATGTATTAGTCAGCATGTATACTGTACTAGTCGTCTTCATAAAATGGTGGTAATTTTAATATTGAATACTTGAGGCAGTACTTTACACCCATTCATCGTCTCCAGCTATAACAAGCACAAGTGTGGCCACATATGGAGTACTGCTCTCATCTCTGGGCTGGAGCTCCTAAGTACCAGCCCTTTCCATTTGACTGCATTCAACACAACATGCCGAATCGTAGGCGACAGCAATATTTCCGATAGGCTCGATTTTTTATCTGTATGCAGTGATAATACATCTTCTATGCGTACTGTATCGAATTAATTTCGGCGAATGCTCTGAGGAGTTGTTTAATCTCCTCCCAGTCGCACAGTTCCACCATCGCACTATGCGCCACAAAAATAGGTTCCATCCCCATCACCTGGATGGCTGGCCGTCAACCAATATGCGATTTACTCGCAGTTTTCTACCAGGAACTGTGGAAATGTGGAACAATTTACCGCCTGCGGTTATCCCGCGTGATTATGACATGATGGTATTCAAGAAAAGAACGTATAAATCGTAAAAAATACGTATAATAGAACGTATCGTTAAGGGGTTTTTTTTCCAATGAGATAAGGTTAATAAAACTATAAGAAGGATATACATACATACACACAAAGACTAAAGTGGCGTGGGTCTTAATGAAACCGTATATCTTTCATAGCGTAATTCAATTATACAGAGCAATCACACTCGCCCACTGAGTATAACAGGTGCATTTTATACAGCCGCCAAAGGAACCCTAGCGCTGTAGTTTATTGGCTGAGCAAGTCATAGGCGGAGGCGTATCACTTTCATTAAAGTTTTTATTTAAAGTGATAACGCTGCCGCTTATGACTTGCTCAGCGAATAAACTACGGCGCTAGGGTAGCTTTAGGTGAATTTAAGAAGTTTAAAATAAAAAACACTTTCAATTTCAACTTTATGAAATATCTAAATAAAAGTTTTTTAAATTATTAATTTCACTGTAGATATAATGAAATACGAGTATCTAAGTTAAGAATACAAAACAGAAAGTATAGTAGGGCATTTGATTCGGCACGACCTTTTTTATTATAATATGAAGGAAAAACTGAAGAAAGAAGGAGAAGAGGAGGACGAGAGAAAAAAGTTAACAGATCAAATTAACGAAAGCGCACGATAGAGAAAATTGATGGTGCTAACTTTGGATTCAAAAAAGGATATCACTATGGCGACAAGGTAAGCGTTTAAGATGGATACTTACGGCTCCATCCAGGGTCTAAGAAATTGACAATTATTTTATTATATAAATATGCAGATACAACTCAATTTGTTTTGTTGCTTTTATATAAAAGACACATTTACATTTTTAGGTGAAAAGTAAGTACTATATAATACAAAACATTAAAATATATTATGGTATATTTTATTTTTTTATAGATCTAAGACTTAGTTCCAATTGCTGATGTTTCAGTAGATTGAAGTTGCGTTCTGAATCGCTATCGCTTAACCCTGTACCACGGACTCCAAGTGGAAATATCTATAAATCCTGGAACCCTCCAGACTTCACCGCGCCCATTAACACGGGCCCAAGTTAGATTTTATGCCGCCGCCAAGAATAGAGAAAACAAACATGGAATTCGGTAACATGACGCGTATGGGCTTTTTGATCGAGAAAATGTGGGTACTTGTACTTTATAAATATATTAAGTTTATACTTTTACTATATACTAATATTTAAAAATGGATATTTATTTTTAAATACTCAACTATTTTGGTACGAAGCTTTTATGGGGCAAATAGATATCATTGATATTTAACAACAACATATGGCATATTAGCTCGAGTCATCAAGTTGGTCAAGTGGATTATATATATATATATATATATATATATATATATATATATATATATATATATATATATATATATATATATATATATATATATATATATATATATATATATATATATATATATATATATATATATATATATATATATATGACTTAATATACTTACCAGTCCTTATCATGCTTCTGCGAAGAGCAACTAAGCAGTAGAAATAACGGACAAACAATGACTTCGATGCTCTCGTATCGCTAACAGTATTTTGTTGACTAAATTCAATTTATACACTACACAACAACATATTTTACAATTTATAGATTTAACTACATAGATATTAGGAGATGTATAATTAATTCTAATTAAATTTGACGGCGTAGAGAGAAGAACAAAAAGAACGCAAGACAGCCTTGAGTAGATCGGTCTCACCAAGCAGCATCTGATCACATGTTGATGTACGATTTTAAAATTCCTAATAATATATAGTTAATAGAATGACATATAAGGAAATTCAGGCTCTTTGGCTTTAAAAATAAAGTAAATAATTAAATAGAAAAACAACATTAAAGCAATATGGCTGTCGTTCCCAAAACATTTGTCCCGGAATCACTGTATCTCTAAAAAAACACGTATGTTCCAAGGGGTACTTTGGAGGCACATTGTCGTTGCCCTACTCGGGACACCTGATGCTGGATTTATTGCTGGGGGCAATGATACAGCGCCGCTGGGATGTCGGCTTGACACCTGCCCTCGTTTCTATACTACCGTTTTAATTTGCCATAAATAAATGTGCACTTCGGATTTGTTTCGCGACGTATATAGTAAGGGATAAACTGTCTCTATAGATTGTAATGTATGCACAAGGGCTGTTAGCGGTTTTCTCTTTTTGTTTTTTTGTGTTTTTGTGATTAATATTTTAGGATCTAGAAATATGAAGTCCTATCTGTAGCTAAGTAAGCTTAAAATTCATTTAATTATAATAAGATTACAGTTTAATTATTTTTGGGGGTATTTTTATGCTGTTTTCAAATTAAAGTTAAGATAACAAAACTATATCGCTGATGAAATCGTAATAGTGAAAAACATTATCAACACTTGTTATTTAATCGAATCAAGCGTTACTACAAGGAAATCTATTATTCCGACGGATAGCCAATCCCTACCTTGTTAAGATAATATTGTAAGGCAATTATAAGTTTTAAAAATAAATGTTTTAAAACCGTTAAATAAATATTTAGAAGTGGTCTTATCACTTAAAGCGTTTGAAACTTTTTAATACTTTATTGTACACATAAAACACGACATACAAGAATTAAAAGGAAAGAAGATGTACAAAGGCGAGCTTAACTCATAATTGAGTTTTATTCCAGCAAACTCAGGAGTGAAAGAGAGATAAGATAAGCTGTGAGGTTAGAAATAAGTGTACAACAAAATATAATAACAATATACATAGCGATACATACTAACATACTAAATATATATAATATAATACTATATAAATAAGAGGATACATATATATAATATACACATAAATATATATATACATATATAATTATTTTATATTGAAAGGAAATGTTCTTTAAAAACGAAGGAAGTTCTTAAATCATCCACAGTGCAAGTTGAAATTAAACAAATGAATCCGAAATTAAAACAGATCACGTGTAGCGAGTGCAATACATTTTCATTACGAGACTCGGCGGTCTGTTAACGAAACTATCCCGTCGCAACACCACGCCGCGCGATACTTCAAGGCGAAGGCGTCGAGAAAACGAACAAAAGTCCGACGGGACAATGCGCCATAGAAAACGCCATCTTTCAACCGAGGCCATCACTATAACTTCAATATATAGTGTTCAATCTATTGTTCCAGAAACGCGTTTTCCAAGTAATAAAAAGGGTTCGATTGTGGTCCAAGTTATAAAAGACTCTTCGATTTACTTCCTTAGATTAAATTGACCAGTTAAGAAAATAATTTGAAAAAAGGAATGGAAAGTAATAAAGGCTGGTAACTCCTAAATAATTTGCAATGCCTATGGTGTTACAGATATCTATGGTTGGCGTTAATTGCTCGCTATCAGACGACACGCTTAATCGTTTGCCTCCCTACTCCATAACAAAAATACAATAATACCACTATCTAACTGTGCTAGAGTTATGGCAGCACGAATGGATCAGACTGACTTGACTGGAGACGTCGAATTTCCTCACGAAATATCAGTGTTAAGTGGTATGATTTCATTGTGTTATCTCGAAAAATACGGTGAGTCCAGAAATCCAGAGACTCTATTCGCTAATTTATTCCCGTCTCCCCCTTCCATTACTTTTTCTCCCCTCTCATTACTTCGTGGACCTCCACTACATTTGCCAAGTCACGATTTTCACTCCAACACTCGTCTCATCCTATGTTTGGCAGTTTTCAGGCAAACATGATTTTAACATTCTGAAATTCCACTTCATATATTCTGAAACATTTGTTAGCTTGAAGAACTATATTAGTGTATTAGCTCTCCAACAAATTTCTGCATTTCGAATTATCTATAATCATTATTATATTATATGAATATTAAAATTTTTATGCCAGAAAACGCTATCAGTTTATTACTTGCACCTGTATTTAGCGCGTTCAAATGGTATCGATGGCACGTGGGTTCAAATTCATGCTTTGGCCACAAACCGATTAAGCTAAGGCCTACAAAAGGCGATAACCCTTAAATGCTAATGGGGTGCCATAGAATCGCACCGAACAAAGAATACAATACAACCCATTCGCCAGCGATAGCTTCAGTTTGTACAGCTTTGTGTTTCGGCTGGAGTGATTAAGATTACGCGCGGAGTTACGTATTAGTTCACGTTTTGCTGTAAAAGGAAATGACTGAAATGTAGTGGAGAGATGCATATCTTGTGTTCCGGTTGAAATGGAGTCGAATATATTCGAAGTTCAGAAAAACATCGCTCTATATGTTTGTACAAAATTGTGTTATTAATTGATCTTAAAAGATATTTATGATATCATTTATTCTAAAATTATTGTATCTCCATTTTTTTTAGCTTGCTACACATAGATAAGTTTCGTGTCTAATTTATTTCGTGTCTAATATTGTATAATTACATACTCCTACTTTAATTTATTAGTTCTAATTATCGGCAAATCTGAATCTAATTTTATGAATTTTATTGGATATCTACATGTATCATCATCAACAGCCTGCGGCAGTCCACTACTGGACATAGGCTTCCCCCAAGAAGCGCCACCTAGCCCGATCTTTGGCTTCACGCATCCAGTTTCTGCCAGACGCCCTGCGCAGATCGTTGCACCACCTACCCTGTGATGTCCCACGCTACGTTTGCCAAGACGCGGTCTCACTCGTCTGTTACAACGATTGTAGGATCTCCGACAAACGTGACCAGCTCATTGCCATTTCAGTTTGCTTATTCGAAAGACTATGTCAGTGACGTTAGTTCTCTGGCGGATTTCTTCATTCTGAATCATATCTACCAGAGAAACTCCGAGCATAGCTCTCTCCATAGCTCTCTGAGTTACTTTGTGCTTGTGATGCAGACGGACTGTCAGTGTCTACGTTACCGCATCTACATATATACGACAGTTTTATTTTCTGTCTTTCTTTACTACCTTTCTTCTCCTCCCTTTATTCACATTTTACCCTAAGGTAGGCAACGGATTTGTAGTATTCTTCGTCCTAGAAATGTCCATGGACAGCGGTATTTATTTACCAATGGGTGTTCTCTTTACTCTTCTGGTGTCCTCTTCAATAAAAAAAAGTAGGGTGTCCCACCAACCTCATTTACTTTCAGGGATATATAATAAATTTTAGTGATGTACCTGTTAATATATACGGGTATTATAGTACAGACATTTTGATTGATACAAACGTTTGTACCAATCAATATACACTATTAGTATTTGGTACAAATGTTTTGGTACGCCTGGCGGTTCCTTTGAACTGTTCCGTTGTATTGCGTTGTAAAACAGCGTACCGGGTCGGTTTCGTCCCGCCGCGTAAATACTGTTAAAGGTGTGTTTATTTGGGCCTAATACGCCATACAAGCGTTAAGGGTGTTTGAAGTGGCACGCGAGCCTCTATTGAAATGGAAATTTCCTTTTGTTTGCTGTCACCTTTTAATTTCAAAGGTTTTGTCGCTGAAAACGTTTGTGACTGAGAAGGGACGTTGACCTTTTGGAACTGATGACCGATTTCCGGTATCGACTAAAGTTTTTTTTTTTAAAAATGGACAGTCAAACTCACTTTGCTTAGATCGACGAACACATATCGGAATAAAAATATTGTATTATTGTGAAGAAATGTATAGCGAATTCTAAATCTATTTCTCACCGAGAAACGACTGATAGCAAATCCTCCAGCACTTGACCGTATTTTTCAACGTTCATTATAAACACAACGCGTTTCGCCTCGAAAAGATGCATCCTCAGGTGTAGTAGTATCCACGAAAGACAATCACGAGTGAATGAAATTTTTTCTTAATATTAATCGAATGTTTAGTAACCATTCCAACTAAGCTAAGAATGTTTGTGCTAAGAAACGGTTCACATTAGTAATTGAAATCGAAGATACGAACTCACGATATTAGATCGTTATTCCGAGCATTAAAATCTGAGCTCTTTTTTTATGGGATAGGAAGGCAAACGAGCAGTCGTGTCACTTGATGGAAAGCAATAAACGCCGCTCATAGACATCCGCAGCGCCATAGGCAGTACGGAAGCGTTGCCAACCTTTAAGAAAAGTGACATTATGGGAGTGGGAGGGGGAAGGGAGTTGAACCTCCGGAACTCAGCCACTCACCGTACGAAGCGTAGTATCTAAGCTAGCACTCAGACGCCGGTTTTCTGCGGGAGTGTGGTACTTTCTCGGGCGAGCCGGCCCATTCATGCTTCAGACAAATATGCCATTCTTGACAAAGTATTCGTCTGCAGCGTAGCTCTACCACTATCAAAAAGAGCTATTGATACTTATATTAAAACGTAATTTAAAATAAAATTCATATAGTATTTTACTTCTCTTATTTCTTCTTTTTATGGAAGATGTACACAAATGGGCAATTTAAGTCGCGTATGAATAGGTGACCCACTTAACGAAGTGTTCGCTTTCAGAACACAAGTTCTTAACTTCGAATACTGCATCATGATAAATTTGTATGTGGCCTGCAGGTAATACTTAGTATTTGTCCTTCTCATTGGTGTGTTATTACAGCATCAAAGACACCGGTTTTTGTTGGCAAATAGTTAAAACTATTATGCCAGTGTCATATAAAACATTACAACATCAAGTATCTTGAAGGACTTTTCCCGCCAACTTACATCAGTGACGTTGTGACTTCATTTTCATAATCTTATGTTATTATCAGTCATATTGTTTAATTGTGTTATTAGATAATATAGTTCGATTTAGGCGTATAAGTGAAGTCATATGAAATAAATGCGACATATCGTGACTTTTTAAGTTGACTGATAAAGTCCATAGAAGGTTTTGGTGTTTGGTGATTCGGATGGTTATATTCGAAGATGTTAATGCTGGTAGCCTATTGGCTTTAACAGCTTTATCGTATTCAGGGCCGGTGGGCTGGAAGCTCACGGGCAAGTAAAATATAATTGGGAATCTGCGCAAATCGCAGACTCCATCGGCCTGACGCGGTATCGGAGGTACACATATGTGTGTGTGCTGATTTTAAACTCGTCATGATTCTACATTAAACATGTAGGGGAGGATTGAACTTTAGTAACTATAGTCCCTATTAGTCCCATAGACCCTAAGATCTAGGGGGTGAGAACCGACCAGGTACGTGAGAGAATCTCGTGTAAGCGGCCGGTGTAGAAGTGTTCCCTACTTTACGTGCTCGGCTAGAGCCGGGGTGCGTGTGAGTGTTGGAGTCGTGAGTGGATCCGAATGACGCTATTTCGTCGTCCGGATCGTGTGTTGGTGATTTGGATAAATCATCATTTCATCAAGACATAACGTGACAAGTTAACTCGAACATTCCAAGAAACTTGATATTATTATATTTTACTTGGCACTGGTCTAATAGTTATAACCAATTGCCATCAAAGAATACAAAGTATCTTGTAATGTACGTCTTGATAAAATAGTGACAATTCTACCAACCTTGTTTGGTCTTTTGCAGTCAACTTAAAAAGTCACGATACACGCATTTATCACTTATATACTTATATTGTACAATATAACACTATAACTGATAATAACATAAGATTTTGAAAATAAAATAAAAACCCAATGATGATATATATATATATATATATATATATATATATATATATATATATATATATATATATATATATATATATATATATATATATATATATATGTGAAGAATAGAAATAAGTACCTATTTTATAAGCACAGAGGAGAGTGAGATTTAGCATAATTAAAGTTCATATGAAAATAGAGTGCACAAGGATATAATAAAAAATAAATATATTAAACAATTTATTAAGTCATCTAATAAGACATGAGTGATAATTATCTCAACATGTAATACACACCGTTGCATATTTAATCTGTATCCTACCACAGATAACACATAACATGTGTGCCCAAGACGATACCTCGTCATTTTATCACAAAGTTTGCTCCTTAATTTCAAAAGGGACCGAACCTGTACCTTCAATATTTGAATAGCGGATTCCCTATCCCAAATAATTACCCAAATTAGGGGAGAGACTTTTACGCACACGTAAATAAATGATGAGCAAGCGAGGGTAGTAGTTACCTGGTGTAAACTTGAGAGATAGGAAATTTAGATCGACTCAAATATGCATTGCGCACCGCAGGATAATAATGTTTGCTCTATGGTTTATATGTTAGACATGTTATGAATTTACTGGGGAACCATAAATTTTAAAGTGATATAAATTTGAATAAGTGTTTACTAATACAAATATCTGTTATTTAAGAATTGATGTTTATTGAGTAATTCAACTAATATAGTAGTCTTGAATATTGAATGATATCATTATTTCAGTTTCATTTATATAAAATCTAGTGTGTCCGGTGGCATAATTAAATATTTAAACAACATTTAATTATGCCACCTTATTATATACACACATATATATATATATATATATATATATATATATATATATATATATATATATATATATATATATATATATATATATATATATATATATATATATATATATATATATATATATATATATATATATATATATATATATATATATATATATATATATATATATATATATATATATATATATATATATATATATATATATATATATATATATATATATATATATATTGCCGAGGAGAGTAATGAGTATGGAGGAAGCAAGGGAAGTATGCCGAGATCGTAGCAGATGAAGATCTGTGGTCTCTGCCTGTCTCCCGTAGGGGTCTACGGGAGACAGGTGTGACGATATGTATGTATGTATGTTATATTACTAGCACAATTGCTTTTAAAATGGCTAAAATAGTTTTAAAATGTCATTGCTTCTTTAGTTCGATAGCCCTCAGTTCAGAAAATATTTGCGTTTCACTCGATTAACTATAGAACGAACGCAAACATAGAAGGGAGTTTTTCCTTTGAAAAAAACACAGGTGCTGTGCTAACTACATTTCGGACTATACACAGTATGGGCGGGTTTTCCATTTTAATCTGCATACGATAATCGGAGGGAGAGGGGCGACATCTGTCTCGGATCTGCATAAGTTTGAGTTTCGCCCAATTTGAGCCTCCGCCGGCCTTTTAAATTTATATATTTGTCCGTGAATCTATATAAAGGATGTGCTTTAAAAATATTAAAATATATAATCGTTAATTTTTTTCTCTAGTGGTTGGTTTTAATTATTGGGTTCCATAATTAAATACATACGACACAAATACAGTATTATGTTATTTTTTATGAGATAGGGGGGCAAACGAGTAAACAATCAACGCCGCCCATAGACATCTCCAACACTATAAGAATCACAAACACCTTACCGGCCTATGAGATATATGAAGGCTCCATGTTCCAATCTTGGAGTTTTGTACAATTATCGGATATTACTTATGATAAACTGTATTTTGACTCGAAATACACATTATGTGAATTATTGTGTACCTTCATTAATTTACTTTTGCAAATACTCATAGAATTGGACGTGGACGATGTTTACCCTTTCTGGGATTTTATTTCCATAGTATTAGGTATCACATCCACGGAAATAAATGGTGAAACTCTGTTCTATTCTGGGAATTGCAAAGCAAATATTTACCAGCAACTTTATTTTGTTATGTCCGCTTTTGGTTAATAGATATAGTAATTTTTTGAGAGACAAAAGCGACTCTTGAGGTTTTCGTATATGGGGAACGGGGGATTTTACGCAGATTTGTACAAAATGTTATTTGACTTTGATTGTTTAGAATTTTTTTCAGTGTTATTAACGTCATATTTTAAAAAAAGGAAAATTAATTTTGTTACTTGACAGAGATTCTCCGCATAACAGCGGAGGAAATACGCGAAAAGCTAAATTTCATTATAATTTGTGCAGCCTTTTATATTAACATTAATTTCAAATTAGCGCGCAACAGCCTGTATGCAAAGTCGGTGGTGCACCCCTATTATTATGAGTTTTCCCGAATTTTCCCTCAGGTTTTCATTAGTTGGGGTGCGTTTTAGTGACTTATGCAAACAAAGGGAAGGGTGTAAATGGTAACAAGCTGCAGACTGCACCGGGAAGCAGGTTTCGCTGGCGAATTTCAAATAGGCGTTTATCTTTATAAAATTCTTATCTATAAATATATTTATACCTATTACTAGTGGTCTAAGGTACATATTGATCCAGCATCATCATCATCATCAGCAGCCTGCGGCAGTCCACTGCTGGACATAGGCCTCCCTCATGGAGCGCCACCTAGCCCGATCTTCACGCTAGGTGGCGCTAGGTGGCGCCCGAAGATCGGGCTATTGATCCAGCACCGATTGAAAATTTGGGATTTTATGTAGTTTTGCGATTTTATGAAGAAAAAAATCTATCAGTGATACGTGATTTATATATTATAATATATAATATATACTCCTTAGAAAAAATAGCAGGCAACTTACAGTCATTGACTTTTCTATGGACTATATTAATATTTTTAGTAAGTCATTAGCTTACATGACTAGAAATTTCTTTTTAGACTTTTTTTTAACACTAAAATCCTAGAATCCGTGTTTTAGTCAATGTAAACAGAAATCCGTGTGGAAATAGACATTTTCATGGTTATAATCTAATTAAGGCTACGAATATTTTTATGGTACTTTAATATATAATTAAATATATAATTAATAACGAGTATGACCTCCTCTTGCAGCAATTACGGCATGTAATCATCTTAACATGCTTTTCACTAGGATATTAATGGTGTCCTGTGATATGTGTTCCCACTCAGCCGAGATCACACGTTCCCTGATGATTTGTGGAGATGAATGGATAGATCATACTCTCTTTTTTAGGAGGTCCCAAACGTGCTCAATGGGGTTAAGGTCCGAGCTTCGCGCTGACCAGTCCAGTCCGAATACCGACCTCTTGCATATCTACGTCGTATATCCATGTAAATCGCATCTTCTTGTACATGTTCACAAAGGATTTCTGTTATGTACCTTTGCGAATTTAGTGAGCCATTTGAGCTAAAAAAGAGATTCCTTTTTTCAAAAACGAATGTTTCAAATTTGGAATTTTTTTTTTCATACCCAAACTCTTTATTAAGTGCCAGTAACATAGTTTGGCTATTAAAACCTCTTTAAAACTAAATTATTACCAATAATGTAGAAAAACAAAAGCGCCGGTTTTTTTTTGTAAAAGAGTGTATTTAGATAAGGAAGCTTTTTCAGGTCTTCTTGTCATTCATAATTTACAACCTGAAGTTCTCCAGTGCATCCTGTTGTTACCGTTGTAGGGTGTGGAAGTGTAAACACTGATGATCTGTCGTTACATAAGTTTAAATTCGAGTTTTTTTGTGTAAATATTTTGCTATCTAGTATTGATAACGGATTTTGTTTTTGATTTAATCGCGAAATAAACTGTTCCTTACCTTAATGTATATGTAAATGAGTTTGTAAGCTAAGCAATCAACACAT
This sequence comes from Baronia brevicornis, assembly GCA_031353405.1. NCBI lineage: Eukaryota > Metazoa > Arthropoda > Insecta > Lepidoptera > Papilionidae > Baronia > Baronia brevicornis. The sequence continues at coordinate 508,566 of JASFAT010001750.1, read as the reverse complement.
TTACATCGGCTTTGTGTCGGTACATTCTGTTATTGTTCCCTTGATTATTTCGTGATGAACTTCAATAATGAATTGGGAAAGTTCTAAGTCTTTAAATTCGCACTTCCACCCCAGTGGGGGTCGATGAATTTGGAAATAAATACTAAGTCGTCGTTGGAAACTTATTTATTTACATTACTTTCATTTAATTATTGTATCTACAATCTCTTGTGTGGTTTCAGCCACAGAATAGAGTCACCATATTTACTTCCTCTAGATATTTTAAATTACAAGAAAACGGAAGCAAATACCAGTGAACGGTAGTGGTTCTTGCCCAGCAGTCGGACGTAAATGGGGTGCAAAAAAAGGTAAACACAAGAAATAAAAAAAGAGAAGCGTCATAGGATGCTTGGTAAATATGAAATATCAACGATGGCTCGGTATCAACGATGTGTAAGTGACGCTGTATAGAATCGAGTGGAGGGGAGTGTAGCCTGAATCGAGACGACGTCTCGGTCTACGATTTCACTCTCATACCCCGCGAGAGGACAGAAACATGATTCACGTAAAAAATGTATTGTCCCTGGAATATGTCACCAAAAACTCCTCATGCCGTAATAATTAATTTACATTATTAGATATTGGCAGTTGAAATAAAAAAATATATAAAGCAATTTAATAAAAAATAAAATATAACGCGGGTGTGATTGCGGTTTTCACAGTTTACCCCAGGGAGTCAGGACACCTGGTTGTCTAGACGATGCGGCGAGGGACAGTTTTGCTCTAAAAGTTCGTAAGTGCTCGTTATTTGTTACCGGGATGGGATGAAAGCCTCAATCCGACCCTGTGGGAAGCGCTGGCAGGCAAACGCTTTTCAATGTATATATTTTTTTGTATTACAACCAAAGGCTTTACCACGATTTGAGACAAATAAATTGAATATTGATTAAAATAATCTAGAAGGGTTATATGTACAGTACATCTATATGGACAGTCAAAAGTTTTACTAAGCTAAAGTCCGCGACAAGCTAAACAATAATAGAAAATTAATAATGTGTGTTTTTCTGTTGGATTAAGTGGATTTATTTGGAACTTAAACCAAACCACCGAAAAGTTCACTTTTCGCTTGTCTTCCGTAGAGTCTACTATACATGAAGATGCCTCGTGTTGGGGCGAAACACGTGTCGTTTACAAGATTAGTAAGACAGAAAGACACACATTATTAATTTTCTGTTATTGTTTTGCTTGTCGTGGACCTAAGTCGGACGCGAGCTAAATAAGCAATAAACATTTTCAGCATTTTCGCTTTTTTGCCTCGTAATAGAAGATATAATTTTGGTAATTGCCTTAATTTTATTTATAATAATAAGTAGACTAATAATGCTAAATAAAAAAAATTCTATATGTAATAAGTTATATAAACATTTATTTGTTGTCTGTACCTTACAGAACTCCATATAAATGGCAGCAAATTATTACCTGAAAAAAGAGAAAAAAAAACGTTTTAATAAAGCAATTTAAAGGCCCCGTGGGAAATATAAAACGCGTCATTCGAGTATAGCATGCATTTTCTCATAAACAGTCAGTGAGTGAAAAACTTCATTTACATAAACGCGGCACATCAAAGTGGACAAGTCGGAGCGTGACGTCACGAGATCAAAGCACGCCGCGCGGCCCGACCTCGCCGCGTTATAAAAAAGTGGCACTGAACTCTTTGAGTGGCACTGGAATCGACCAACTTTTATCGTTTTTCACGTGGTACAATAAGAACGGAAGCCGGGCTGAAGTTATGACTTTAGCGATAGTGAAATTACTTACATAAATGTGAAGTAATTTTTACTTGACTCGGTGTTTACATTCTCTAATTATTTACACGAGGACTTTTAATTAAAAAAAAAAAAAAGTTTACCATGAAGAGTGCTTCAACGAACTGTAAGAAATAAGTCCTGCCGCTGAATAGCACAATTCACCACAAAGAAAATTTTTATCCTTACTACCTGGATAAATGGTTATGTAAAAAGAAAGCAGGTACTGGCTTCTAACTTTTGCCAGGGGCATTTCTGTATCATTATGATATTGGAAGTATTTTTGCTATGCCTCCGGTGTTTCATAATCATCGACATGGGTTGCGTTGTTTGCCCACCATTAGAAGACTTCTCATTGGCGTTTGTGGTCCATAATAATTAATAAACCAAAACTGGAAGTCTAGAATTAAACAACCAGATGAAGAATGCACTATATATCTTGTATACTTATTTATGTGATCGGATAGCTAGAAATTAAATTTAAATATTTGCTCACCCAACGCTGATTATGACGACTAATTATTGAGCTCCGATATCCTTTCCTTTAGACATAGGAAAGCTCGTGCTCATTAGTGGGACAACATGGGTTGTTAGATAACGAATTTTCATGCCGGGAACAGTTCGAAGAGAATTCGAAAAACGTATTTCAATTATGTTTGTCGCAAGTATGTGTCAATCTAACTTTATGACAAAACTCGAACTTGGATCCGCACAGGAAGTGGATTCCGTCCGTTGGGAAGGGACAAGATGACCCATTGATCGTTTAAGTGGGCAATTGGTCGCCACGGGTGGTCCAGTTGTCGGGGAATTGACGCCGGACCATTCTAGCGATGGCACCGTAACGAACTCGTTAAGAAAGGGCTCCGTACTTGTTAACGAACCGGAAATTATGCTTATATTATTATATGCTGCCATAAAAATACTTTTTAATCATTTCCTTCTTACCTTCTGAATGGCCGGTAGCGTGTTATATTTAATTTAGCGGATAGAAGTGTTTTAAGAAATCCGCAGGAGAACGTAAGTCACCGGAACAGTTCTAACTAGCAAACTGAAGAAGCAAAGCACCGGTCACGTTTAAAAGAGATCCGTCTACCGTTGGAGTAGACGAGTGCTGGAGTAGAATTCGCGTCTTCGCAAACGTAGTGACACCTAAGTGGATACCCCAGCATGATGGAGCGACGATCTGCGCAGGAAGGCTTGCAGATCCGCAACGTAAAATTTTTATCAGTCGTCTTTCATCCATCCTCTCTATGTGCCTAATCTAAATCCTAATACAGTGGACCCAAAGTATTCCGACAAACGTTTTGCAGGGCGATGACGGATTATATAGTACTAAACAAGAAGAAGACACTTTATAGTACCGAATGTTTCGAATAAAATTACAACAGTAATCCGACAAATCATCATACACGTCAAAATACAAACACACATGATGTTAAAGCTCAAGACCAAAGTTTTGTCCCTTAGTCTTCTTAACAGTAAAAGCTGTCCAAAATTTTATATACAATCAACAGTGATTGGTGCGCCGGATTAGACAGGATCCGGATTAGACAGGGTCCGGATTAGACAGGGTCCGGATTAGACAGGGTCCGGATTAGACAGGGTCCGGATTAGACAGGGTCCGGATTAGACAGGGTCCGGATTAGACAGGGTCCGGATTAGACAGAGTCCGCATTAGACAGGGTCCGGATTACCGCAGGTCCTCTGTACATGAAATAATAAGTAGGTACATAAGGAAGTTCAAGCGCTCGTACCAAATAACAAGTCATTAAACCCCAAGATTAATTATCAATATTCGACTGGTTATAACTTGTGTTTCGCGTGTACTTACGTAAGTTTGCGCCGGTGATAATGACTGCGGGTGAGGTGGTGGGGAGCGGCAGGTGGAAGGGGGGGATAAACTCCATGCTTACACTAACGACTGTTCCTGTTTGTAGTGGTCGCTTCAACTTTTCACCACTTCACAAGATTGAAGGAGTGTCTTAAAGAAACGCTTTGTTTTTGCTGAAAAGCAGCGTACCTTGTCACTATTAGTGTATATTTGAAGGGTTTATTTTGATATTAGCATATAAGTAACTTGCAATATCGGATCTTACAGGATAAGTTTTTTAATACTTGTAGTTATAAAAAAAGATAAACTTTTACGGGTAATACTAGTCTTTTGTTCGCGACTTCGTCTGTGACCTTAATATTGATGCTTTTTTATTTCAAAAACATCTATATATATTTTTACTATTATATATATATTTACTATATATTATATATTTTTGTTATATTTTTATAGTCCTTTTAAAACAAGCCAAACTTTATTTATCTGTCTTTCTTAAGGACGGCTCTTGCACAAAAATCCTAAATAAAGCTAAATGTGTACACTTCTAAATCGCAGCTGAGAAAAAGAGAATCGGCCCCTAGGATATTTTTGAAAATATTGTATTATATATATATATATATATATATATATATATATATATATATATATATATATATATATATATATATATATATATATATATATATATATATATATACAAATATTGTTTTATACATTAAATACACTAAATAAATTAACAATTATATAGAAGCAATAACATCAATGAAGTAAGTCGGTATTCATATTTTTGTTAACAGCCCATATATGTCCCACTGCTGAACACGGGCCTCTCCATTTCTGGAGGAACGGACGTTAACCCACCATGCTTGTCAATGCGGATTGTCGGGGTTACCAGACTCGAAATAAATATTTGTAATCCATACATATATTTATTCCGATGCGGGGATCGAACCCGCGACCATTGACTCCACGGACGGAAGGCCCCGCCACTGAGCCAATCATATTTTTTAATAATTATTTATTGTATGTTACAAATTGTAGTATGATATTAAGGGATAAAAAATTAAATCTGCTAGCAAATTGTACTCTGTTATTAATAACGAAAACGATTGTGCTATTTATTAAGAGGTATATAATATTAAATTTAATTTACTTGATATTTTAAACGATAAACATGAATTTGAACTGAGTTGATTACTTAGAGGGAGCTCTTTCAATATTGAAACATAACTTCAATAAGCGAGCCTTTTGTCGAATTTGCAACAGTAATAACTTCTTGGGTGGAAAGGAAAAATTTTGTAACACTTCGTGAAACAGGCAAAGAGATTGATTTACGAAAAGTCGCGAATATTTTCGAGATTTTTATAAACGCGCGTACATTTCCGATAATTTCCTACGGCTCCTTAGAATGGGGTTCCTTCGGTTATTACTTTCGAGTCGTTGTCAGATGCAAATCAAGTGGGGGCCCGTCTTTTTCAGGGGTTCTGAAATATGACGGTAATAAACAGCAATACGGTGCGGGCCGACTGTTGACTGCACCTGGCGTACGGTATGGTCACCCCACGAATCGCGGGCATGAATTTTAAATTGAATATTCCCAGAATTAATAGTTCGTAATCCTATCGGGGCGATGTAATAAACCGACAAACATTTTTCATTGTTTTATTTGATAATCCAATTCAGCTATATAAATGTCGCTCATAGCAAACTTTCTACCGCGCTTCGTACGATGAGCGGATGAGTTCCGGAGGCCCAATACCCTCACACCTTCCTCTACCCCTCCCCCTCGCATTCCCAATCCCATAAAGACACTTTCCTTAAAGGTCGGCAACGCTTCCGCACTGCTTATGGCGCTGTGGAAGTCTATGGGCGGCGTTGACTGCTTTTCAATAGGTGATCCGAATGCTCATTTGCTTCCTATCCCATAAAAAAACTTTCAAATAAATTTTCAGGGAATAAATATTTCATAAATAACTTTGACTAGCATAGAATGCTTTCGGGCTTTAAGTCCACCTTTTTACTAAAAATGCATTGGACATTAAGAATAATTAAATAAATAAATATTAAAATTAGGTCTCACCATAATTTTCTATGAATTGCGCAATCTAATTAATTTATTTTTCGTAATACACACAATAATTTAAAAAAGCAAACAATATACCATATTGTTTGCTTTTTTAAATTATTGTGGTATTTGTTCATTCGCTCATGTGGTATTTCTACATGTGGTGTACTTGTGTATCATTAATAAACGATACATTAATTGATTCATAATCGAATATTTAGTTAATATTCACACTCTCTTGGCACTCATAAATAATTCCAAAGAGACGCATAATAGAAACTTTATTTTAGACTTATAAAGCGCTATTGATAGCTGAATGCTTTATTATTTCAAAGCTCTGGATCTTTACTTACTACAATTTATCGCTGCGATTACATTTTCGGCACTTGGCGTATGCTCGCTTACATTAAACAGGAGGTATTTTAGATTTTTTTAGGTTGGTAAGAAAATTAGGTAGTACCAACCTAAAAGTATTATTTACGTTTGTACAAAAAATATTTAGTTTTAACAGGTAAAAAGATAATTTTATTCACGGCTATTTATTTTTTTTAAAGTGGCACCTTGTGGACATAGGAAGTGCAGCTAAGCCAAGAGGTATTGCAAATGCTGTTTTTTTTTTAAATTTTGTCTATTTGTCCAGAATAATCATGGAAGCGGTTAAATCTATTTTAAAAGGATTTTTATGATTGAAGAAAATGAATTACATGATTTTTTTGAGAAAAAATGTTTAAAGGTTCCTAAGTGTCTAATAGTTGGTATACTTTTATTTATTATATATTATTATTATTATTATATAGATATTTATATATATATATATATATATTCACGCCTATCCCCCGCAGGGGTTGGCAGAGACCACAGAGCTCCATCCGCTGCCATTCATCGCAGCGCAACGGCTCGTCATTGGTCGCTTTTCGCCCTCGTGAGAATCAGGACGTGACGGGTGGCGAACCACGTCGCCGTCATTTTTCGACAAATTAGGTATATTAAATTCGTCTTAGTGAATCCCACGAGCCGCAAGGGAGGATGGAGGTCAGCCCCAGCAGAGCCCTGCATACTGAGGTAAGGCACCATAGTCCCCGGGGGAGCCCGACCCCGGGACGATCGGCACGCTTGCGACTAGGCTCGCCCCTAGCCACGCATCCATTGGCACGGCAGACCGTGGATTGGCGGAGAGGAAGGGAAAGGATAGAGAAGAAAGGATGGACAGGAAAGGAAATGCGGATTGGGGGGGTTACCAGACTCAGAATAAACATTTATAAATCCATATAAATATTTATTCCGATGCGGGAATCGAATCCGCGACCATTGATTTCGCGGGCGGAGGGCCCCGCCACTGAGCCACTCGGTCGTCATTATTTATTTATTAATTACATGATATTTTATTCTTCCCATAGAAAAAACTATGTATGAATGAGCATACTCGATCGGGGATGTACCACATCCTTACAGAATATCAGCGTTAAGTTATAGAATTTTTCTGTTTGTGTGAAGCGATCTGGTTACCTAACTCCCGTTTCTTTCTCTTTTCTACTTTTCATCCTATTATTTACATTCTATCCTAAGGTATGGTATGGCACTTCTTCAAAAATAAGAAGTTACCTAAAAAGTCAAAAGTACCCTTAACCGGCGACGGTGTATGAAGAGAGTGATGATTGTGTATAAAGCAAAGAAAGGTATCTTAGCAGATGCAGACCTGTGGTCTCTGCCTACCCCTACGGGAAACAGTACTTAAAAATTCCAACTGGTTGTTACGTAAAGTCCCTAATCTATTCTTTATATAAACTATACCTTATACTAGTGGTAGAGCCACGCTGCAGACGAATACTTTGTCAATAATGGCATATTATTTGTCTGTAGCATGAATGGGCCGGCTCGCCCGGAGAAGTACCACACTACCGCAGAAAACCGGCGTCTGGGTGGTAGCTTACCTACAGCGCTTCGTCCGGTGAGCGGTGGAATTCCGTAGGACCATCTCTCCTCCTCCCTCCCATAATGAAACTTTCCTTAAAGACCGGCAACGCTTCTGCACTGCCTATGGCACTGCGGATGTTTATGGGCGGCGTTGATTGCTTTCCATCAGGTGACACGACTGCTCGTTTGCCTTCGTATCCCATAAAAAAAAAACAAATCGTTGTGTTTCATTTGGCGCTTAATTGAAATAACTTGCAGGATAGAAAAAAAGTCTACTTAATTGGAGTTAACTTTTTAATACGCCTTTTGGAAAAGGCGCTTCGGGCGGTTATAAATATGGCTACATGCCGGCGATGAATTTTGCAATTACGCATTCCTCCAGGCATACTTTTATGGAATAGGAGGCCGCACGTGCCTAACTCGTGTTGGACTTTGAAACGCATCCCCGGATCAGTTCATCATCAGGGATCAGCTCTATCGTATAGTGGTTAATTATTTAGTTTAGACTATAATATTCCCTTTGATATCATTAAACTCTTAGAAAGAGCTTGTAATAAGACTTTTAGGACATTTTTTTATGTTATAGGCAAACGATCAAGCAAGGAACAACAATACACATATATTTACCATCGAGTGATCTCACTTGATAGTAATTATATATATTTTTTATATAAATTTACCTCGGCTTTGGCTCTACGACTCGAAGTTTTACCGTTTAATTTATTTAATTCAAATTTTACTTAATTCTAAATGTCATTTATTCATTTAAAAGTTATGTGAAGGACAATTTAATTTATATTAATCTTTTTTTAAATTAAATGGACATTCACATGACTTTATATTTCATAGACATAAATACACGCACACAGATAGCGTTAGCGCAACATTAGAGTTCAACATGGGTCCTTTTGCAAAGGAATATCAAAATGATGAAATTGATTGAAATAGTTTTTAATAAATTAAAAAAAAGAGGGATAGAAAAGGGCTTCGAAAAATCAAAGCAAGAAAAATCGAGGACCAAAAATAAATATTCAAAAGCGTCGCTGTATGTGGTGATGTAAATCACCTCCGCTGGAAACTACAATTCAGCGTTAGACCGGAAGTGGGTACATAAAATGATACCGAATTGCAAGCGGAAGTGCCCCTCCACCATGCCCCTCCGTGCGCTGCCGCCGGTACAATTGTCATGTAAATGTATGAATTAATCGCAGCCGGTTAGTCGTTTCAGTGAAAGTTTTGTGATCCTTAGAACTCGTTGATTGCCACGTTCGTCTACGAAAACGACGAGAAATTATACGGAATAGATTGAATTAAACAAATCGATTGGATCCATAAGATGACTTTTCGAATAATTAAGGTAGTTATATAGGGAAAGTGTGAACTAATAGTCGGAATTGATGATATTTATATAATTATCATTAGTTGTGTATAAATTATATTTATTATGTATAGTTTTTAATGTAGCAATGTATGGACAGTCAAAAGTTTTACTTAGCTAAGATCCGCGACAAGTAAAACAATAGCAGAAAATTAACAATGTGCGTTTTTCGTTGGGTTAAGTGGATTTATTTGGAACTTAAACCAAAAACTTACCGAAAATCGGACATCAATTCTCCACCCACCAACCACTATACACAACACCAAACACACATTATCACTTTTCCATCTTGTAAGAGACTCCGTAGAGTCTACTATACCTGAAGATGCCTCGTGTTGGGGCGAAACACGTGTCGTTCTTTTTGCTTGTCGTGTCATTGTTTTGCTTGTCGCGGATCTTGGCTAAGTAAAACTTTTGACTGTCCATATAGCGATGGATTTCCGCAATAATCTTAAAAAGTAGCAATGTATCTAATTTTAAGTAATTTTTCTTTCCGTTTTGTTGTAAAATAAAAGAAGGAATAAATCTATGGGTTTATTGCGTACACATATATGTATGTATATTTAGTATTATTATTGTTTATTCTTATAAACTTTCTATGCTCGTATGTTTAATAGTTGAAATTCGTGAAATATATTCACGCATTCGTTTACTTTAAAAATTTCGGTTCTCGACTTTGGAGAGCAAACGATAAAACAGTATATTTTTTAAAATAAGTACGTATATTCTGTGTCCGAATAATTCGTGCATTAAAGATCATTGCCGCGAGTGCAGAATCGAACCCCAACAGCTTTTTGTGACAAATTATCCCACCCTACCCAATTTTTGTGTCAATACCGCCCGCGGCCGCTTCAGCGTTGGGGGGAATTTAACAAATTCACTTTGCGGTCAAAGCAGTCTTTGTTGCGGTATAAGCACTTCTGATTCGGTAAACAAATTAAGTTTCACTCGCAACTATTTTACTAACAGGGAAATAAATATGGAAAGGAATTACAAATAATATTGTAATCACAAATAAAAAAAAACATCCTATAAATTATATAACTAACTTTATGTAGTAGAATTTCTTTGTTTTTCAAGATCTTTTTGTAGGATAGCAAGGCAAATGAGCAGGCGTGTCACCTGATGGAAAGCAATCAAAGCCGCCATCCGTATCCATAGACATCCGCAGCGCCATAGGCAGCGCGGAAGCGTTGCCGATCTTTAAGAAAAGTGTCATTATGGGAGTAGGAGGAGGGGGGGGGGAGAGGGGAAGGTTTGATCTGAATTACTAAAGCTGAGGCCTTTAGTAATTCAGATCCAACCTTCCCCTCTCCAAAGAACAATAATATTAAAAAGAAATCTCAGATAGAGACATAAGATTTCCTCAGAAAGCTCTGGAAAAGGAGATGTTTGAAATTTCTCTAGTATATATGAGAATGTGAAGTAAATTTAAAAACATAGTATGCATTCAGCAAACTAAAATGACACTCGAATAGTCAGGTTCTTCGGAGAACCGACAACCGTTGGGGTAGAGTAGTGCTACTCTATAGGCTACGTCTTCTTCTTTTTTGTAGAAGAATAGACATTAACTTGCCATACTCCTCCGAACCTATATTCGTTGCGGGATTCAATCCACCACCATTGACTCTAAAAGCACTTCGGCACTGGGCCAGTTAGGTAATCGTAGGTAATGAAGTACACATTTTTTTTCACAGATTATATATGATCACTACTGAGCACGGCCCCCATTTCTGGAAGAACGGACGTTTACCCACAACGCGTGTCCAATGCGGATTGCTGGAGATGCCAGACTCGGAATAAATATCTGTAGGCTGTCCATATATTTATTCAGATGCGGAGATCGAACCGCGGGGGAACTCGCCACTGAACCATAGTGGCGTCAAAGTAATATAAAAAAAAATTCTCTAGGAAATCTCTCACATCATACCAGCGCTAAATTTATCTCCGACACTTAAAACGACCCGTTGTTGTGGATAACAACAATAGCGACAGCAGACACCGCTAAACTAATTTATTTGTCGGTCTGTTTCTCCTCCTCAGACTAATTTCATAACGCTTGGCTTTGCGGTGACACAAGAACGCAGTTGTACCACTAGAAATACAATAATATAAAAATATACTATTGTATACTATTTGTATATATACTCGTATTATATAAAGCTTGATGTATAAAATAAAATAATATATATAATAGCATTATTAATATATAAAATAAATAATTAATAAAATAAAGAGTGAATATAAATGATGATGTTCATGCGGCGGCGGTGATTGCTTGCCATCCGGTGATACGCTTGAATGTTTGTCTATCTCTTTATAAAAAAAAAATGGTATCATTGTTTGTTTATGGATATAATGCTGAAGTCAGAAGCGAGATTTAAAACTATACAGTAGATAGTGCGGAAACAAACTGAACACAGCAAAAACGAAATCAAAACGGGTGAGACATCCCAAAGACTAATAACCACCCCCGGCGTCGTTTATTAAGGAACCACTGCACCCGTTGCACTCCTAATAAAGCCCTGTCACTCTCGCGGTTTTTGCCGCCATCTTGCCAACGCCATCTTGAAAGATACTCGCGCGATGCGAGATTAACGCGCGCAATTAGTTAACGTGTCAAAACTTGACGTTGTGGAAACGGTTAGATTTTAATTGGTACTTAGGTCTTAATTCGAACTGAAAAGTTAGTTTGGTATTTTTAAAAAATATAGCGAAGAATATTATTTTAGCAGTCATAGATAAATTGTTGTGAATAAAAAACGGAAGAATATTATTTTAGCAGTCATAGCTAAAAAAAATTGTAGTGCTAGAGCCACGCTGCAGATGAATACTTTGTTAAGAATGGCATATTATTTGTCTGTAGCACTAATGTGCCAGCTCACCCGGAGAAGTGCACACTCCCGCAGAAAACCGACATCTGAGTGGTAGCTTAGCTATCGCGCTTCGTGCGATGAGCGGCCTGAGTTCCAGAGACCCAGCACCATTCCTCTCCCACTCCCATAATGTCACTTTCTTTAAAGGTTGGCAATGCTTCCGCACTGCCTATGGCGCTGTGGATGTTTATGAGCGGCGTTGATTGCCTTCCATCAGGTGACACGTCTGCTCGTTTGCGTTTCTATCCCATAAAAAAAATTGGTAAGGTTTTATAGGCTTACCCTTTAATATCGTCAGCTAAACTTTAACATTATTCCATTGATGTGAATCATATTATCCGAATACAATCATTATTAGCTAAGTTGTAATGGTTAACAATAATTTTATTAATATCAGAGCACAGCTAGTTTCCTTAAAAAATAATATGTTTCTTGTGTATAGATTTTTATTGCATAAGTTAGTAAAAATAAGGTAAGTACATCTAAACGAAAATAATATATGTGTATGTGTTTCCCTTGTTGTTTACAGTCTATGACAGCGAAGATAAAAGATACCTTTACGAGATATATAGGTGCGTATTATGTTTCGGATGATACAGGATACAACGCATCTATTATCGATGGACGAATAAAAGAAATCTCCAAAACTGAGAGCGTCCATTTTGAATACGACAAGCATTCGCATATATCAAGTGGTCCTCACAAATGAAATAGCTACGGGGACAATTTCTCAAGCCTGACAGAGCTCTCAGAGGGACACTTGAAAGAATCCGCCAAGTCCCTTCCTACAGTAATCTTGGCGATTATTAAAATCATATATCTCTGAAGAAAGTAGGGGTGGAATGCACCCTGATTTCTTGAGTATCGGGAGGGTGCATTGTGATTCGTCAGGTTTCCTTGGATTGTTTTACTTGCAAACATGTTTATATATGTTTGCAATATGGAGAATCAAATGCGAAATCTATGTTCTAGTAAAATCAGAAATAATTTTACATTGAATTATTTTAATATGATATCATTATTATGTAAAACCTTAAAATATTTATTTCTATATTTTATAAAACAATGTGGACAGTCAAAAGTTTTACTTAGCTAAGGTCCGCGACAAGCAAAACAATAACAGAAAATTAATAATGTGTGTTTTTCTGCTGGATGAAGTGGATTTATTTGGAACTTAAACCAAAAACTTACCGAAAATCGGCCATTAATTCTCCACCCACCAACCATTATACACGACACCAAACACACATTACCACTTTTCCATCTTGTAAACGACACACGTCATCGCCCCAACAAGAGGCATCTTCAGGTAGACTCTACGGAAGACAACGTCACACACACAAAAAAACAACACAGAAAAAGTCACAAACACAGTGATGAATTTCCTCAAGTAACGACTCCATTAATAATTTTATAAAACAAAATAAATCGGAATTATGGTTTCGGTGTAAATTAAATAGATATTTATTTTTGAAAACAAAATTTAAAATTTTTAAAATTTTCCGTTTTAAAGGCAGATTTAGTATTTTATACTAGTCATCTGTTTTTAGATAAAATGATTTTTCTATTCATCATTACTGTCATCATGATCTATGCCAGTGTCACTGTTAGATATAGGCCTCCCACAAGATGGACCACTTAGCGCGATCTTCGTTTTCACAAATTTTATTTCTGCCAGGCGTCCAGAGCAGTTTAGCTTTTCGTTTAGCCGGCAGGGGGCATCCTATATTACGTTTACCAAGACGCAATGTCTTTCAGCCCTTTTCCATTTCAGTGTTTGTGCATTAATTATAGAAAAATGTGTTACAAAAAGCATATCTGTGAAATATGTAATTTCGCAAAATGGCCAGTTCAAATAAAAGTACTTTTTCGACATTTAGTACCGAAGTTCTTTATTAGTCATTGACAAAACAATGCTTATTTAAAAAAAAAAAAACAAAAGAACTAACAATTGCATGCGCATTCTAGTATCGCAATGCGAGGTAATAGCTTTCAGTAGAATGTCACGTAAAGGCAGGCGGCACGCGGCGGGCACAATATTATTCTTACCTCCCGTACCTCTCATTCCTTGCCTCATTCTTGCCGCTCATTATCATTCGCTCTGTCATTCGCTCATTCAACAGATAAGCGGGATATTGTGAGTAGAGCGACGACGGTATTAAGGTGTTTACATTTAATTTTCCTTTCATTAGATTCAGTATTTATGTTATTGTTTTTATTCAAATGTAAATTAGAGAATAAATTCAAATGTAAATCACATTAAAGGAAAATTATGAATAATTTATCAAGCAACTTATCATTATAGGTAGCGCTATAGTAGAATAAATGGGCGACTAGATAACCGCCACATTCTCACAGAATATCGGCTTTGAATGGTAAAATTTTTCCATGTTATCGTATTTCGTACAGTGAGTGTAGGGCTCTAGAGGCACTATTCCTTTTCAGCTCTAATAATTCCTCCTTCCTGTCCTCGTATTTACATGCTTACCCTGCAATGCAATTTCAGTGCCTTAAATACATGATGTACATGAGCGATGGTGGTGATTTACCATCATGTGACCAGCTTGCTAATTTAAATTCTGCCTCTTCCATAAAAAAATAAATAAAATATTAACATCCTCTCTTCTCCATTTCTCACTCTCCTCGTCTTCACTCGTGACAGAAAGAATCGTATACAAGTGTGTTCGTTTTTTAATGAAATTTAGCAATGTTTTGATATTACATACATACATATATATGATCACACTTGTTTCCCGAACGGATAGGCAGAGACCACAGATTTCCATGTGTTACAATTTCGGCATACTTTCTTTGCTTCATCCACACTAATAACTCTTTTCATGTAAAGAATACTACTATTACCACTGGCCTTTCTTGAGACCTTCAGCAAATTTGGTCATGTTCTGTTCCCTTTGGTCTTCTCTTCTTTCTTCTTGTTTTCCTTGATATTACTAGATCATTTAAATCGTTTCAATTAAACTAACAGTGTATGTGGTAGGAAAATATGGTTCACATTAATATTCCAACGGTAGAATTGAACCCAATACCTTGAATCATAAGTGCAATCATTACTAATTAAGCTATTGTTGCCTATTATTGATTATTGCTGTTTTTAAAACAGAGTAAAGGCATTACAATAATTAATTTGTATTTTTGCTTTATATGTATGTAAACTCTTGTCTGCAAGATCTGTGTAAAATGCACAGACAGATATTAAAGTCAGGAATGCTAATAAACGTATATCAAAGGAGTCATGACATCGACTTCTTTGATATCTTTACAATACAAAGAACCCTTATCCGTGATACTTCCCTTGCGAAAATATGAGCGATCTATTTCTCGTGAAACAAAAAGAGGAAACAAAAGATTGAGCGTTGAAATCTTTGATGAAACTGGCATAGGTGTTTGTTTTGATTAGCTTTTTCTATGAATTTAGTTAAAAATAAATTAAAGAAGGTATTTGAAATATAAGCAGAAATACTTTTCGTATAATAGCATTTCAGATCTTAATAAATAGGTAATTATTATATGTCTACTACTCTAAATAAATAAACATGGTAAAAAATTAAAATGGTTGTTATTTATTTTTTGCAAACATTTTCAACTTCGATAGATAGAGAGATATATTCTTTGTTATACACCAAAAACAAGGTAATACAATTATTGATTGTAATATTTATATACACATGGCGCTCTTATCGCTAATAGCGATTTATTCCAGGCAACCGTAGGATGGACTCAATGTTAAAAAGATAATTTTATGTAAGTTGGTGATAATTTTATACATTATCGTTATGGTGATAGAAAAAAAACAAAAAAATATTAATAAACAAAGATAATAATAGCCATAAGAAAATATATAAGTATATACATACACACACACACACACACAAATTTCTGATCGTTAATAAAATACTTTTTATTCAACGACTCAGGTTCAAATTTCAACATTGTTTTCAACTTAATGGATGACATTTGATGTTAATATAGCTTTTTCAAATATTAATTCATTATTTAAATTTAATTAATTAATTTTAGTTTTATATGTGAGAAAAATATTTCTCTTATATAAGATATGTATCACGATATAAATTTACATACACAAACATATATATACACAATATCCATTTTTTTTTCAAATTATTGTGTGCAGGATGATTTTTTGTAATGATAACTATTGTAATGATACTGTTGTAGCTTTTCTCATTATAATTACAATCTAGCCATGGGACAACGAGTTGTTTGTTTTAATTTCAAAGTTAAAAAAAAACTGTAGGATGTGACTTGAAAACTAAAACAAGAGTGATTTCGGCGGATAGCTTTATGTATGCAATGCGAAGTTATTTAAAAAGATAAAATCCCGTCAGATAATGGGTCTAGTTATAAATCGCTGCGAGGCTTAACTGCATCAATATGCTGAGCTAGTCGTCAGTCTGTAGCGAAGCAATTCCAGTCAGCGCTTCGTGTTTTAAAATTTTATTTTGCATTACTCAGCATTTATAACTGACACAAAAAACTCTAGTTGAGTTTTACGAATAACAGTATAATAAACTATGATCAAGTTGTATATTCAATTTCTCTCTCTCTCTCTCTCTCTCTCTCTGATTCTTAAGTCCTCCTGGCGGGGCATAGGACAGACAAGACGCTTCTTCATTTCGATCTTTCGGAATTTTTTTTCAATTTTTATTTTCATGCCGTTACAGGACGTCGTATTAGAATCGGTCCGATTTATCATTGTGCCTGTTTCAGTAATCAGGGTTTTTTTAGGTATGCAGATGATTAGCCCACAGCACCCTATTCCGCTAGCGCGGCTGCAATTTCAGAGCCTACAAACTTCTTGGTTATGTTATATATATATATATATATATATATATATATATATATATATATATATATATATATATATATATATATATATATATATATATATATATATATATATATATATATATATATATATATATATATATATATATATATATATATATATATATATATATATATATATGTTCCCTTTCCATTTCTGGAGGAACGGACATTAACCCACCAATCTTGTTACAGGCCCTCTGAAGGGCTAACCAAACTCAGAATTAATATCTGTGGGCTGCAATCGAACACGCGACCATTGAGCTCTGAATGAGATAGATCAGACACTGAACCAATTAGGTCGTTACTACATTTGCAAATTGATTTAAAAACGCTAAAAAAGTAAACTTCAAAATACATAAATCGTAATTCAAATATCATTAATGACGTAACCGACAAAAACAGTTTAAAGTAAAAAATATCATAATAATAAGCATTTAAAGTTGTTTTAGACATAGATGCAAAGTTGTGTTTGTATACTGAATACGAAATGAGAAAATCCGCATTAATCTTAGCTCGAGACGGGCGAGCGTGAAAGTTCTTTTCTAAAGCTAATGGAATCGAACCCGCTACCCTCGGCTAATGCAACGCCGCGACCGCCGCGCCAGATTAAACGGCTCCAAGCTTTATTGGTTTAAATCCCCGCCTGCGAAGGAAATTGCACAGTGGGTGACTTGCAACTTCTAGCTTAAACGTATAATTTTTCAAGTTTGTATACATATTTTATAAGTTAAAAAATTTATCTTTGTTCATAATAAAATTGCTGCAAATAAAAATAGAAGAATAATAATGTGTGTTTTTTAGTGGAAGAAGTGAATTAACGGAGAAATTTCAATAAAAGATATCGACAAAACGGCCGTCAGCAAGATTCTACTTTCCAACTACTATCAACGACACCAATACCAAATAAACACCACCACTCTTCCACGACGTACACAACACGTGTTTCGCCTCAACACGAGGCATCATCAGGTATAGTAGATTATACGGAAGACAACCGTTAAGTGTCGTAAATAAATGTGCTTTTCTGAAGGTCCAAATGTCATGTCATTACAAAGTGATGGTTTGTTAAAGGATGAAGGAATGTTTACATTTGTAAGTCTGTTTGTTAGCTCATCTGATATATTTATTTGAGTTCCGGAGGCCCAACACGCTCCCCTTCCCACTCCCCCTCCGATTCCCACTCCCACACCCACTCCCCCTCGCACTCCCACTGACATAATTTCACTTTCCTTTAAGGTCGACAACGCTTCCGCACTGCCTGTGGCGTTGCGGATGTCTATGGGCGACGTTGGTTGCTTTCCATCGGGTGACACGCCTGCTCGTATGCCTTCCTATGCCAAAAAAAATATATACTTGTATAAAATATATATATATATATATATATATATATATATATATATATATATATATATATATATATATATATATATATATATATATATATATATATATATATATATATATATATATATATATATATATATATATATATATATATATATATATGTAAAACAACCCTACACAGCGCTTAAAGGCCAGCGACACTTCTGTTATGCCTATGGCACTGCAAATATCTATGGGCCGCGTTGATTGCTTTTCATCAGCTGACATACCTACCCAATTGCTTTCCTATTCCATAAAAAAACCATCAGAAGTATGGTTTTTTTTTACTTTTTCTTTTTAAAGTAAAAGTTTTTTTTTTACTTTTTAAAGTATCTTTCTTAGTTGGATAGGAAGAGGTTGGACGTGTTTCTTAGCTGACAATAGACAATAGACGTGTATTAGAAAAGTAGGCACAAAATAATGATAAGTACCAGGCTCGCATATAACGCTACGGGTGTCATCTCAACCGAGATTGCAATGCCTCTTGAGGCACGCCTGTCACTCGGCGAGATATTTTTCATTCTTATGAAGCAAAAGTACGAAAATGCAGACACGCGTTCCACTAGCTAGTCCGTACTGCATTCCTGGTACATACGTTCGAGTAATAACCTACTGGTATTTTTAAGGTATCTGAAAAACGTTTTTTGCAAAAAAGAACGCGAGTCCTTTGTGTAGAATAGAATTATGTTTTTTCATATTAACATATTTTTAAAGGGTTTAATAAACAAGTTTGTTTTTTATTTAAGGATACTATTTAAGCTGAGATATTGTTTGTGGTATAAAATTTTCATAATTAATAAACAGTTTTTGAATTCCTACTATAAGTTCACACAAGTATGTGTGTGTGTGTATCAATTTTGTCACTGAGGTGTCTGACCACATTGATTCTTGCCGAAAACCAGCGCCAATTTTGTTTATGTGTATAATATAATATTATTTAGGTTTTTATTTTAGCATTAAGTTATTGCTATATATAAAAAAGGGTCATGAATAAAGTTATCTATTTTTATAAATTCTATTGTAGGATTAACAGTTCAAAGCGACTATTTAATTTAAATCTTATTAATTGAATTTTAACAAAAGTCCGTGTACATCAAATCCTTAAACGATCCAACTATAAAGCACAAATTGATCGGGATCTATTTGATTTAAGCCGAAGGTCAACCACCACCATATATATATACGGGGTGTCCCCAGATCGATGGGTAGCATTAAAGAGGGTAGGTCGGGGCGCGCGGTGCGCGTCGAATACGAATGAACCCGCCCGGCCTTATATTTCAGTGTGCAGACCACTTTCACCCGACCTTCCCGAGATCAGGTGGTTTGAAAAACTGCGCCATTTGCCGTGCAGTCGTTTGACCCTGTACTAAATAAACAGCACGTAACTAAGTGTCCGAAATAAGAATTTATTTTTGTTGTAAATTGTCCCATAGAGACATGCTTTTATGAGGAAAACTGATGTTTAAAAAAAGAAAAAATATTCTTTAACTTTTCTTACTGCTATAATAATAATAAATTTAAGACGCCGAAACGTGAAAACAGTCCGTGACAGACAGATCAGTGGACACACGACAGAGTGGCTCAGAGAAGCTCTCTGAGCAACTCTGTTTGGCGTTTCTCTGGTATAATGAAATTCGCCAGAGAACCAAAGCCACAGATAGTCTTTTGAATTAGTAAACTAAATTGGAAATAGGCTGGTCACGTTCGGCGGAGATCCGACAATCGCTAGAGCAGACGGGTGCTGGAGTGGAGACCGCGTCTTGATAAACGTAGTTTGGAACGCCTCCCAGCTAAAACTGGATGCGTGAAGCCGAAGATTGGAATAGTGAGCGTTTCTGGGGGAGGCCTATGTTTAGCAGTGAACTACCACAGGCTGTTGATGATGATGATGAATAATAAATACATATTTTAATGAAGTTAAGAAAACCTTTGTACCCTTTTCTAAACACATTGAATTGTAATTTTTTCACAGTCCATATATGTGCAACTGCTGGGCACGGTCCTCTCCATTTCTTGAGGAATGGACATTTAGCCGCCACGCTTGTCCAATTCGTATTGGACAAGCGTGGCGCCAATTCGTATTGGCGGGGTAATCAGACTCGGAATAAATATCTGTAGGCCATACATATATTTATCTCAATGCGGTGATCGAAACTCGTGACCATTGACTTCGTAAGCGGCAGCCCCACAACTGAGCCAATTGATCGTCGACTTGTATATGTGTGAGAGAGAAAGAGAGAGAGGAGGAGGAGAAAGATACAGAACTTAAAAGAATAATGAATTATGATCAAATCTTTGGACGACACCAGTATTAATAAAACTTATCACATATAGGCAGCCTCACACTGGCAAATGATAAAAACAATTATCTAGATTCAGAAAAAATAGGCCATAAAAATTACAAATAAAGTATAGAATGATGACTCTAATGGCGCACTTGTAATGTCCAATATTGTATAGGTTTGAAACAAAAGCTTAAGATAGCTGATACCACAAAGTAATATTGTTTGAAAAAAAGTTTCAGAAAGAACGCATCGTACTGGATCGCCACTCATCCAGATGGTGAGGATAAAGCTTTCAAAGATGTAGATATATCTTAAAAGAATAAAAATGTCTTGCGAACCGAAATATTTAACACGGTAGTCGCTGTTTATATATTTATACCGTAATTCGTTTAAATTTAAATTGTTAGGGTGCAGTGTATGCAAATGCGTCCCACCCCTGCACGCTGTAATATTGGGGATGTTTGTCGTGCTTTCCCTGCGTTTATAAACTTGAGTAACTAGATATTCATTGTTTCAATTTGAGATTAATTCGCGCGAAATTCAATTATACATATAACATACATTTTGAAAAAGAAAAGCTTTATTTAAGACAACTTTTTTTACAATAATTTTTTTTTCTTAAAACCTTATTATAATATACAAAAAAAAAACTAAAGGAAAATAATTTTAATCAAACAAGTGTCAAAAAACCGATTTTGCTTAGCATATGCCGGGCGTACTATTGGAGCACCAGGCGTTGGTTTTCAGCAAGAACCAACATGGTCAGGTCGCGGACGCACAGTAACGACATTTATACTGATACACACACATACACATACATCCATATATATACTACTACTCATACTCATATCCACATAGAATACAATAAAATTAAAAACAACTGAGTCATGTTATAAATTCACCGCATCCAAAAGAACAAATTTCTGATTGCATGCTTAAAATTAGATTTTTGTATATTATAATAATATTTTTTTAGAGAATTCACTGTATTTTATTCACTTCTTTTGTAAATAGATAATAATATTTAGATATTATTAGTTATTAATTTTGTCTTCAGTACAAGCTACATCACTTTATAACCAATTTTCTCAGTTCTGTCCACAAGTTGACTGATTGAGAATGCCCAATGGCATTACGATCGCCTGATGTACATTTTGTGCAAAAGATTAAATAAATATTCTCATTGCTTTGTTTTATTGGATTATAGCATAGTTAATTAATTGCCCATATTAAAATTGACTTCCGCAAATTAACTCCTGACTCCATTAATCATCTTACATTTGATAATTTTAAAATAATACTTAATGAATAAATTTGCCGAAAAACAAAAATCACAGATTTTTCAAATAATATATTAGTTTATGTGTCTTCATCTCCTCTGACAGTATTACAGTCATAGATAGACATGTCTATGATACCTACACTATAGATATACATAAATTACATCCATAGACACAAAAATATTTTTTTTGGGTTTTTCTTTTCTTTTCTTTGATCGCAATTAGTTATAACCATGATGCCAGTATCAAGTAATATACGATAACATCAAGTCTCTTGAAATATAACCCGTCAACTTATCGCATTACGTATTGATAAAATGGTGGCTATTCTACCAAAACCTTCTAGGTGACTTTTTCAGTCAACTTAAAAAGTCACGATACATGTATATATTTCATATCACTTTACTTATAAGTCAAAAGAACTATATTGTATAATACATCACCACAATTGAAGGATATAACTGATAATAATATAAGATTATGAAAATGTAATAAAAACACAACGTCACTGATGTGAGTTAGCGGGAAAACTCCTTTTTGGGTTTGAAATAATTCTTCAATTTCGACTGTGATTGGAAC
Source organism: Baronia brevicornis (assembly GCA_031353405.1). Classification (NCBI taxonomy): domain Eukaryota; kingdom Metazoa; phylum Arthropoda; class Insecta; order Lepidoptera; family Papilionidae; genus Baronia; species Baronia brevicornis. The sequence goes on along the minus strand of JASFAT010001750.1, from coordinate 486,322 downwards.
CCAGAACATTTTCGCCAGAAGTTCTGAGTTAAGCGGTTGTCGTAATAAATTATAACATTAAACGGCAGACTCTCCCGTGAAAACAAATAAAACTAATTGGGAAACCGCAAAAGGTAAATTAATTTCATCGAACTGAATCAGATCAAAGTGAACGCCTGCTTTCGCCGATGTCAATATTTTACGGTAATTGATTGCACACTCGAAGAAAGGTTAAATATGAAAACGTTCATCAAACGCTACTTTCCACTCCCGGCTAATTGCGAACTGTATTCGAACAAATAGACAAATGGAAGCGCTGTGTATGTCGACAACTTTAGTTCTATTCTTTTCTAAATTAGAAAACTCTTTATATAAACTACGGTAGAGTTTAATTTCCCCTGGCTGAAAATACGTAGGTAGCGAGCGTAAAGTTGTGGAAGATGTGACAAAGATGAGGGGAGTCCTGTTCCGTTTAATTTTCATTGACAAGTGTTGCCAGTCTACGTGTGTTTACATTGCAATGTTTTATTATTTCGTGCCTTTAATTTTGCGGACGTGTTGTCGAATGTAATAAACATGGCAAGTACGAGTGTGTGCTGTTCAATATGATAACCGTATGTGTATTAAAACGAATGATGTTTTTTTTTATATGAATATGGATGTTGTCTAATAGAAAGTAATCAAAACCACTCATAGTTTCATAATTGTTGCCGGCCACATCACCTCTACTGAAAAATATTTATCTGAATTATATTTAAATAATTTATAAAGTTTATTAATGCAATGATTTCCTTTGCAATTATTTCTTCACACTTAATAACATTATTTTAATGGTAGATCTAGACTCGGAGTTGTCAATCACAGCTATTAGTTCAGGAGATCGCCGCAAGATATAGAAAAATATATAATAATTTTAATCCTTAACGAACGTGCGCATTTTAATAGATAATCGACCGATTTTTAAAAAAATGCTTAATGTCCAGAGAGAGAGAGGGAGAGAGAGGTAGAGAGAGAGAGAGAAAGGGAGAGAAAGAGAGAGAAAGAGAGAGAAAGGGAGAGAAAGAGAGAGAGAGAGAGAGAGAGATAGAAAACAATTAAGGTATAATCTAAATAGATTTAAGTCCCTTCCATCCACATCATCATCATAATCATATTCAGATCTGTTTCGAAGCGATGCGATGTTAAGTTTTTGATGAACTATTGATTATGTAATTGATATATCGCACAGTCTAGTCAATAAACAAAAAATCTTGGGTCTAATCAATTTGACCACCCTTGACCTAGGCAAACGAGCAATCTAGTTAAATATTTTTGTTGCCTATAAATAACTGCGCCGCGATCTACCCGTCTAAAATATTTTTAACTATAACGGGGTGCAACCAATTACGAAAAGTTACCGTGTAACATAATTGGACAAATATCTCATGTGTAGAGAGATAACGTTCGACAAAGTGTATTTTAAAAATAGGCGGATAATATTAATAGAGTAGTAACGCCCTGTTGTTTCGGAATGTTCTTGTGGGCAATTTCTTTCTTATAAAAGTTTGTAGTCTTATAGTATTAGACTTTGAAAGTTATAAGCCAAATTTTAATTCATTTTATTTACCGCCTGTTTTGTATGGGTCATCTTTAAAATAGTAATTTAACTTTTAATGAAATCGAACAAAATGCCGAAATATCGAGCATCTGGTGGCCCAACCCAATGTAATAGGAGTGACTAAGGCTCAACGATTTCATTGGCTAGGCCACGTTGAGAGGATGGGGGAGGATCGCGTAGTCAAGGTAGCGTATGTGGGTCGCCCAACTGGACGACGTCTTGTCTTGACGCTGGCGCAAGGTACCGCTTGAGAGATGTGTTCGAGGCTGACTTGCGCAACCTTCAAATCTGCAACTGATAGGAGGTGGCGCAGGACAGGGCACGGTGGCGTCAGATCTGTTTGGAAGCCAAGATCCATTTTGGGTCGCTGCCCTTACAAAGTTAGTTATTTAACTATTAATTGATTGATTCCTCTAATTCTGGAGGAATGGTTATTAACCTATCACGCTTTTATACGGGATAGGAAGCAAAATGAGCAGACGTGTCACCTGATGGAAAGCAATCAACGCCGCCCATAGACATCCGCAGTGACAGGCATTGCAGAAGCGTTGCCGGCCTTTAAGGAAAGTGTCATTGTGGGAGGGCGGAGGGAGGCGCCGTTGATTGCTTTTCATCGGGTGACACGCCTAATCGTTTGCCTTCCTAATCCATAAAAAGCATCCATTAGAAAAATAATAATAATGAGAACTGTATCACATTACATCACATGTGTCTCACTATCTACCCTAAATAAAACACAAATAACTTTAAAACACACACATACACGCATACGTTTTTATTATAGTCAATTTACTTTCATATAATCTTAATGATAATGACGTTCAGCTTTTTAAAGCACAACTTACGTCACACATGGCCTTAAGTAAAGTTCGTATTTTCCCGAATTTAATTGTTCACAAACTATTTTGTACCCTAAGACCCTGTAATAGAAGCGATAATAATAATTTCTTTGCTTCGTAAATATTACAGTAAGAATGAGTTAGTTTATGAAGATAAGAATGAGGAGATGTAATTTTTAACTAAATTTATGATATGATGCGTTGGTTGCTTTACGGTAATCTGTTAGTAAGACAGAAGGGATAGATAATATTATATGTATAACAAGAGAGCATACAAAATACAGATACAATATTATTTTTTATTTTTGACGCAAGAAAGCGAGAACGCTATAAATGATACAGTTTACAGATTTTTTATAGCATTTCAGGATCAAAAAAATAAAAATTCTGGTCATTTAGTCTTTCATACTATAATATGACATTAAGGGTTTAAAATTACAACAAAATAATTTGGTGCCGCAATACGGGGAACCCCCGTGTCGGCTTACAAATAAAACAGACAATTACAAAACACAGCCGGAGGGCTCGGCGTCGTTACGCATCGGATCGGATAGCAGACATCTTTATTTTACGGTCGCTCGTTAAAAATAAAAACAGTTAATTTTGTATTAGAAATAATGATATATTTGTTTACTATATCATAACTTATGAAATAATGTATAATATACGACGTAAAATATGAAATAACAAAACGAAAGCACAACGAAAGGACGCTTTCTTTCTTAGAATTTGATCTCTGCTTTAGGACAAAATTCTTTTATACTAAGAATGTTATTTCATGAAAAAGAAATAACATTCTTTGTATAAAAGACCTTTGGCCTAAAGCAGAGATCAAATTCTAAGAAAAAAAGCGTCCTCAACAAACAAGTAATATATTATAAAAAAAAATAAAAATCAATTCTTATACTTTTATTCCAGTGATCTACACGCTTCGCCACTAAATGTATTTTTTCTTAAATAACAATTTGATACATATCTTATATAAGACAAATATTTTTCTACCATATAAAACTAAAATTAATTAAATTTAATAAATGAATTAATATTTGAGAAAGCTCTATTAACATCAAATATCATCCACTACAAGTTGAAAATAGTGTATTTGAACCTGAGTGGATGAATAAAAAGTATTTTATTAACGATTGAAAATTTGAACTAGATACAGAAATATATATTATTACAGATTATACAACAGGTATTACAGATGCCTATGAGCGGCCTGGATTGTTTTTTCATCAGATGACACGCTTCCTCGTTCGCCTCCTTATCTCATAAAAAGAAGAAAAATTTCATCCCCATCACAATTGGTTGGCAGTCTACCCCCGTGCGATTCAGACGCAGTTTTCTGCCACGAACGGTGCAATTGTGGATCAATCGTGCACATCAATGTTCCTGAACAATTACGACATTACAATGTCTATGGGGTTGTAGATGTCTATGGGTGGTGTTGATTGCTTTTAACCAGGTGACACACGTGCTCGTACGCTTCTTTATACCAGAAAAAAAATGTTGTTGTGTTTAGAGATTGCAATGCCGCAGCTCATTCAATCCCGCGGGATTGATATGCGGGATCACGCGTGATCCCGCATCTTTGACATTATGTTAAAAAATCAAATTGAAACTACAGATTTTTGTGTACAAATTAGATTTAATTAAACATTCCTTAAATTAAGCAACAGAAATTATTTCTTTTCTATTAATTAAGTATAAGTAATTAGTAATCTGTTTTCTTAGATTCATCTTTAAATGTTTGGCATAGTTTTGTTTAATTTCATCTTTACTCCTAACAACAACAACTCCTATATTTTCGATTCAGTCTTATTCATATAATGACTAATAATCAAATCACAACTTTCTCTTAGAGCTACTTGCGATTTACGTGAAAGTTTCAGCGCCAAATTTTTAGTTATTAATGTGAGATAGCGCCGATTTATTAATATAAGTAGCGGGATCCTGCGGGAATGCGTGATCCCGTTTTGCGGGATTGCAATCCCTAGTTGTGTTCAAGAGACGAGCGTTAGTGTACACTAAAAGGCGACAACGCATTGTGGCGCGTCTGATGTCTGTGGTTGGCGATGGTCGCTTACATCAGATGACCCGCATGTTTCATTCGTTCACTGTCATTTGTTTGTTTTGCTAAAAAAAAATTGTTGATTCTCCTAAAGCATAACATAACCGTCCTTTTCAAAGTGAAATGTAAATAAAATCAGAATCGGCATAATGGTTTTCAATATTTTCGCGCGATATTAAATTTCGTCACCCCCGCTTTAAAGAGCGCGTGGGAGGTGAGGTGAAGGCAGCGCTAAAGAAAATATCCGATGTCTTATTATTTTTAGTCGAGTGCCCCCCGACAAGTGAGTCTATTCTTCCATTGAAGTCCTCTCAAGTGTGACAGCTGTTGGAATATACATTTTCGTTTAAGAAATATCTTATTTCCTTATAATTAAAGTGACAACTGGGAGCATTCAAATTGTTACATTTCCATTTATTTATTTTGAGAGAGCTATCAAATAAATATGGATAGTAGGACAATATTATTTTATATGATAGAGTTGTTGAAAGTGACGTATTAGAGGGAGAGAGCGAGGAATAGATCGGATTGGAGGAATGTTTTGGACCAGACCGAGGCCCAATCGCGGCTGCAGCACCTTTGATGATGATGAATTGTTGAAAGTCTACCCAAACAGAGCTTTTATTTACCGTTGGATTATAAACATATTTCCAATTAAGATACAGTGCTCAGTTAAGATTTAAACTTATTATTCGTTTATTTAAAAATCATATTAACCACTATTCTTTATATACTATAAATATGTATATAAAACGTTGTACATGTATATAATGACCGAAATTATAATATGAACAATTGATATAAATTTATGATATTGAAATGTGTGATTAAATGTCGTGTTAAAATCACTCTTGTTCAAATATATTGCGTTCACACAGTTTTTAATAATAGTTAGTTAATTCATGTATTATTAATTCAAATTATATTCATTATAATATAAATTCAATATTACTTAACAAATAATAATAGTTCAAATAGTTTGTAATAATAGTTAAATGAAATATTATTTATTCAAATTATATTCAATATAATATAAATTCAATATTATTTATATCAAATAATAATTTAAATATTATGACGTCTTTAAATGTCACAGTGTTTTAATGTTGCGTGTTTAAGTGTCGTGTGTTCTCGTATTGGCACATCCGCATCTGCAATGCCCTTATTATTGTGGATATTTGTGGGAGGTAGCTTGCCATCAGGTTTATGGTAGCGAGTAAGTGCGGGATCCAGGAGACTTGCGAAGTATTCCATAAGTTGGTTGGTTATTTAACATAAAACTAACCAAAAGCGTTTACTCGTTTGCCCTTTTATCCCATTGAAAAAAATATATATGAATGTTGAAAAATAATAGACAAATACATACGTAAATAATATTTGTAACCGTGAACTTCAAGTAACGCACGGAGATCCCCGACCTAATCCACGGCTGTCTATTTATGGCCCCCCTCGCTCATAAAACTTATAAATAATAAACGGTCGACGGTAAAAGTCGTAAGAAGCGGGCCGTAACGCGCCCGGGATAGATATCTCTACGTGTTATGTCACGGAATGTGTTTCATGCGTCAGGGATTGCATAGAACAGTGCGGTAACAGCATTACAAACACTTTTGTGACTCACACAACTAGCATAGAATAGAACAGGATCTTACAACATCAACTTGTTTTTAGTTAGTTATCTTGTTCCTAGTAGCATATGTTCTATATGCATACATACATATAGTCACGCCTGTCTCCCTGTAGGGTTAGGCAGAGACCAAAAATCTCCATTCGCTACGATCCCGATACACCTTCCTTGCTTCCTTCACACTCATCCATCTTTTCATCCATCCTTCTCACATTCATCGTAGCGAAACGGCTCTCCGTTCTTCGCTTCTCGCCGTCGTGGGAATCAGGACGTGACGGGTGGTGAACCACGTCACCGTCATTTTTTAACGAATAAGGTATATTAAGATTCGTCATAGTGAATCCCACGAGCCCCAGCAGAGCCCCGCATGTTGAGGTAAGGCATTATAGTACCCGGGGAGCCCGATCCCGGGAAGGTCGGCACGCTTACGCCTAAGCTCGCCTCTAGCCACGCATCCTTTACCATGGCAGACCGTAGATTGCCGGAGAGGAAGGAAAAAGGATATAGAAGAAAGGTAAAAGCGGGAGAAAGAAAAGATGGATTTAGACAGAATGATAGGTACGAAGACTAGTGTAGTACGAAGTAGAATGATAGGAACGGTAGGGTCGTGAACCCGGGTACCAACTCCCTGACCATAGTTGACCTTCCTTTCTCTGACCACGTTCTATATATATTTGTCTAAGTTTTACCAATGTAGCCAAAGTACCTCAAAAGCCAATGACTGAATAATAAAGTTTCTCGAAAAGTGTTTCTCGAATTATATCATCTTTGAGTCTGGGGTCTTTGCGGAAATCCATCACTATATGGACAGTCAAAAGCTTTACTTAGCTAAGATCCGCGACAAGCAAAACAATAACAGACAACCGAAAAGTCACTTTTCGGTTGTCTTCCGTAGAGTCTACTATACCTGAGGATGCTTCGTGTTGGGGCGAAACACGTGTCGTTTACAAGATGGAAAAGTGATAATGTGTGTTTGGTGTTGTGTATAGTGGTTGGTGGGTGGAGAATTGATGTCCGATTTTCGGTAAGTTTTTTGGTTTAAGTTCCAAATAAATCCACTTAACCCAACGGAAAAACACACATTATTAATTTTCTGTTATTGTTTTGCTTGTCGCGGATCTTAGCTAAGTAAAGCTTTTGACTGTCCATATATCTGGGGTCAGTATTTTTTATATTTAATATTCCACGTAGTAAACAAGGCTACTATATCATGCACATACAAATAATCTCCTGTAACCACCCTTCATATGCAATACATTGGGGAACCGAACCCAAACCTACCGCATTGTGTGTTACGTGAGGGGAGTGCTGATTACGCATTTGTCACGGGAGATAACGCGTCGAAACTTGTTTTAATCTTTACGAAAAACGTGTCTCAGTTGAATCAGATAGGACAAACAAGTATACATGAATTTTACAATAAAAATAAGATTTTTACATGGGATCGAAAAGGAAAATGAGCAAAGCGTGTCGCCTGATGGAAAGCAATCAACGCCGCCTATGGACATCTGCAATACCAAAGCCAAAGATATTGCAGAAAGTTATTAAGGATATTCTTAAAGGTTACATGATCGTATTGATTCATAAATTAGGCTAGCTGGTTTCTGCTTTGAAGGTAGCTGGGAAAACTATTGAGAGAAACGTACTAGATCACTGGATCGGCACACTTCACAGGTCATTTTGGCCTTATCATTCAGAAGACTGCGAAACTGGACGTCACTTGATATGCCGATGCTACGCATTTCGATGGCCCGGATGGTTTCAAGGGGAGAGTATTCAAAACATGACATATTGAGTAACCGAATAAAAAAGAGATGTCTAAATATGGCGATTGCAGTCAAAACAAATAATAAAATAGAAACATATTTTAAAAAAATATTTCATCACTAACGACGATAGAGTAGAAAAAAAAACCAAACAAAATCAACTGATAGAACATTTGAATATGGATCCAAAAAATATTTCTATCAAAAAAACGTATAACCCGCAATTTAAAACACACCGCCATTCTCTGGAAACAGACATCGGTGTTCCCTCTACCGCGAATAATCGCTTTATCGCCCTCGGAAATATTTTGACGAATTGAATTTGTTTTTCTTTCTGCCGAGAGGCCGCGGAAAGCGCCCCCGCCAGCTGCGGCCATTCCCGTCGGCCAGTGATTGACACCCGATATGTATATTTACGGTTCACCGGTTAGTTTTCATTATATTTGAAAATGCATTATTTTCTCGCCAACTTACATCATTGAAGTTGTAATTTTATTTCATTTTCAAAATCTTATGGTATTATTGGGTTGTCCGAAAAATTCGTGCCGTTTTTATGTAGGTAGCGCAACAGACTTTACTGAATACATCAGAATTATTGAAAACAAATGACGTGTACATATTCTGAAAGAGATAGCTTCAGTCATATTTGGAAAAAAGTTTGATTACGATTCTTTAATTTTTATCAGTTTTGTACGCCTTCGAATATGGTGGCAAATAAAGTGCATTATAGGCATTTAATGCTTTTCTTTTTCCGAAAGGGCAAAAATGCCACACAAGCGGCGGATGCTGTAGCCGAAAGAACTGTGCGGAAGTGGTTTGCTCGGTTTAAAGCTGGAAATTTCGACCTGGAAGATCAAGAACGCCCAGGTAGGCCGTCCACCACAGACGAAGATATGATTAGAACGGAAATCGAGAACAACCCACGCTCGACATCACGTCAATTAGCCGAATGGTCCCTATATAATTTAATAAATGTATATCAATATTTAAATGAGCTGCGTTTTAATTGTCCTAAAATATCGTCACGAACTTTCCGGACAACCTATTATTAATGTAATTACATTGTTTAATTGTGTATTGTACAATATACTTTAATTTTGGCGTATAAATGATACGAAATGTGTTGCTGGTTTGTTGGAAGAAAACTCAATTTTGAGTTAAGCTCGCCCTTGTACATCTTCTTTCCTTTTAATTCTTGTATGTCGTATTTTGTGTACAATAAAGTATTAAAAAAAATGTGTTTATCGTGACATTTTCAGTTGACTTTGCAGTCAATAGAAGTCCATAGAAGGTTTTGGTAGAATTGCTATGATTTGATCAAAATTGAATATGACACGCTGACTAGTACATTTTAAAATACTAGATGTTCTTATATTTTACTTGACACAGGCATAAGAGTTATAGGTAATAGCCATTTATAGATATACATAGGTATATATAGGGATAGGCAAAGACCATTCATTTCCACCCGCTATGACCCCGGCACACCTTCCTTGCTTTCTTCACACTCATCCACCTTTTCATTCCTCCTTCCTCTCACATTCATCGAAATTCAGCGAAATGTTCAGTCATTTTTCACACTCGTGGGAATCAGACATCTTTATTTTAATATAAATTTTATTAGGTATTTAAATAAATATGATGATAATATGCAAAAAAATTTGTATCTTGTAACGCGTATTCTAATTAAAGATACTTCACTCAGAAAGCTGGTTGCTGCAATCACTAAGTCTAACTATAACTGGTGCCTTGAAAATTGGGTCAAATACATAACAGCTCTGTAGCCGTAAATCGCAAATTTCGTATTGAAACAAAGTTACGGAGCCCACCAATCGGAGAGGCCCTTATCGCCAACCTAACGACACCGGCCCAATATCACCAACGGAAGTAACTTCGTTAATTAACGGATAACGGGTGCGGTATCGCGGTTGATTATCGACTTCCGGTGTCCAATTTAAAATGGAGGCTGTCGATTTCTTAAAACTTCGTTGGTTTCTTTACGGTAATTGAGAACCATTTTTTGATGTGTCATTTTTATAGGGTTTTGCGAATGTGATTATTAATGGTGTATAAAGTTTAACAAAGTTCAGTGGTTAAGTTTCAACTTTTGGAGTTAATGATCACGGATATGTATTTCTCTGATGCATAAATCGATATGCATCAGAGAAATAGATATATGTATGGCCTACAGGTATTTTGACGATCAGAATTTTTACTTAGCTGAGATCCGCGACAAGCAAAAAATAAATAATAATAATGTGTGTGTTTTTACTAGAAGAAACGGATTTATTTAACGGTTGTCTTCTGTAGAGTCTACTATATTTGACGATATCTCGTGTTGTGGCGAAACACGAGTTGTGAGCACTGTGGAAGACTGGTGGCATGTGTTTGGTGTTGGTGTTGTTGATAGTGGTAGGGAAGCGGAGAGTTGCTGGCGGCCGTTTTTTTAGGTACGATTTGGTTTAGGTTCCCCGTAAATCCACTTCTTCCAGTAAAAAACACACATTATTATTTTTCTTATTTTGTTTGTTTGTCGCGGATCTTAGCTAAGTAAAAATTCTGACTGTCCACATAGTAATGGATTTCTGCAAGGTAATGCCTGACTGCATTAATCATCTACAGGTATTTGTTCAGAGTATGTGCATCCTGTCAATCTTTTTTTCTTCTGCAATTATTATTCCATACCTAGCGCTAAATCTGTCATATATAATATGGATTGTAACAAAAAGTAATTTGTCATGCCATTGTAGAATTAAATAGTTTATAAGCAAATTAAAATGTAGAGTCTAAGCACGTGACAGCTGAATGAAACAGAAAAAGTTTTACTGTGACACAGAACTAACCTAAGATGTATATATCTAGCTCCATTTATTTATTTCCCTTCAAACTAAATCTAAGGTTGCTTGGAAGAGATCCTCCTTTGTGAGAAGTCTTCTTTTTGCACTGTTTTTGTTATGATCTGATGTCTTATTACTTTCTGTTATTTACAATAAATTAAAAGCATTTCCCAATTAATATAAAATTAATAAATCAAATAGTGTTTAATATCAGCTAATAAGATTTATAAAAATAGTTACGAATAACATTAAAGACATAGTTAATGCCTCAGAATATAAAGACGACTTGTCGCCAAATCTCATTCACAGTGACGCCTAAAAAAATATTACTTTGGCTGTGGTTTTCTTATAATGGAGACGAGGTCACCCGGTTAATGCCGATTCTATAACATTATTTATGTATCTATGATTCTACCAGTATTGGGTAATCGATAAGCAATTCTCGTCACAACCACAGATAGCTCCGATGTAATTGCTCGATCGTTTATGTCGATTGTAAACAGTGACTTTATGAGCTCATTAAATCGAACCGCGTCGCACAGTTCGATTCGATACGGTATCGATGTGACATCGATGCTGTAATTCGGCAGCCGACTGCCTTCATTAATTTACGTCGGAGGATTCAAGTTGCCGCTTATTACGGGCACTTTATACTTCTGGTTATGATTTAAGAAATTAAAATACCATCAATGTAGCTAAAATATTACACTTCTGGATATTGACCTTCCTCAAAAATGAGAGGTGTCCAATTTCCCACTGTTGGTATTGTGGTTTTTATTCCCGCGTAGAAAGTTGCCTATCTACTGGTCTCATATTCGTTTCCTATGACACCCATGTACAAAATTGACGTGGTGTTTTCTATGCCGTGAAACATAGCATCTGAAGCTATGAATACATTGGATGTAAATATAATGAGTGAATTAATAAAAAATGTTGCTACTGGCAACACTAACTTTTAAGAGCTGCGCCATATCAGACGCCATCTTGGACACATTCGTTTCGTTCCGCTAGTGTATGTAATAATCATAATCTGTAATTATTAAAAATGTAAGACGATAAATGACATATGCTTGGTTTGAAAAACTTGTTAATGGAAAATGGGTAAAATATTTTTAATGCGATTTATTTTTTAAATTGCCTTAATGATTTTTTTATAGACTATTAAAAAATTACGGCTTCGATTGCTTTCCATCAGGTGACACGCCCGCTCTTTTGCCATATAAATCCCTTATAAAAAATCTGTGACCGCACTTCACGGTCGAAGTTGCCCGTTTGTGACATAGCATGGTTTTCTGTTTCCTCAATCGTTTACTCCTGGCACAGAGGTCATGGTCATGAATCGTTTAACAAGGTCCTAGTGGCCTAGCTGGGTTCTCCACCTCTTTCTAACTGTGGCACTTAGTTTACAGTCGCTAATAGAACACTAGCTTTGATAAAGTCTGTTCAACTTGTGGGTGATATTGTTATAATTTTTTTATTTTATGTGTTATTTTATTATTTTTTATTGTAATATGTGCATGAATAAGTAGCTTTTTATTATTACAATATAACTGTACTGTGCGCAAATTAATTCTCTTTCCACGACCGTAATTTGTTTTTGTTCCGAATAAATAAATGAATAAAATCGGCCGCGACACTTAGTAAAAGCCATAATAAAGTCTGTCCTTCTTTTGCATGCCTATAATGTATACGGTAAGAGAAGTATATTAAATAAAACTTGATGAGTGTTTAGAATATACTGACTTATTTATCATATTGGTTGAGTTTATATGTGTGACATACATGCGTAATAGAGGGGACCTTACAAATGATTCTAAAGGCTGGTTAAGTCAATATTTAGCTGTATGGGTTACCTGAGTATCTCACGCTGGGCGGCATGGAGCTTTCCAGCGAGCCTGGCCGCGTCTTCTTCAGCAGTGCGGGCCCGAGCCTCCCAGTCTCCGCGAGCGCGCCGCTCCCTTTCCGCATCGCTGCGCGCCGCTCCCTCACGCTAAAACAAATGAAACCCAACCATTATTGTCAGTGTCAAAAACCCATAAAATCCATAGCCAAGACCTATAGTTTAACACTGGAGTGCAGGTTTTATTCCAGTCCGGAGTTTTAACATATGTACATAAGATCACGCTTGTTTCCCATCAGGGTATGCAGAAACCACAGACCTCCATCTGCTACGGTCCCATAAAAAAATTAAATTGAGACATATTTCGCCTCAACACGAGGCATCATCAGGTATGTGTGGAATCTACTGCCTTTATTTATTAATATATTTATTTATTCTTTTTCTACAAATTTTAGTACAACGAACTTAATGCCTAAATGCATTCTTTATCAGGTAACATTTAACTTGATAAAAGAGATTTTTCAAGAATAGATACAATAAAAATAATTGGTTAATTAAATACACCCAAACACATACACACCCACACACAGACATATAAAAAATCGTATTGGCAAGCATTGCTTTTAATGGTAAATGATGAAATACTACGTAAAGAAAAATACGTCATATACTTCTAAGTACTAAGATTACTCAAATACTTTCTTATTTACTATCTTTTTTTTATAAGATTGAAGGGCAAACGAGCAAGCGTGTTGCCAGACGGAAAGCAGTCAACGCAGCTCATGGAAATCTAGAATACCATAATCATCAAAAGCGTTGACGGCCGTTAAAATATATGTTTGTTTTAAGAAAGTTCCAATTTTGCATTGGTTCACAAATACCGGAGTAATAAGATTCGAAGATGTTAATGCAAGTAGCCTATTGGCTTTAATAGATTTATCGAATATTGGGCAAGTAAATTATATTTGGGAATCTGCGCAAATCGCAGATTCCATCTGATCGACGCGATGTCAGAGATACACATGTGTGTGTGTTAACTTTTATTTCATCATGACGAGACGTTAAACGTGTAGGGGAGGATTATACTGAAGTAACTTTAGTCCCTATTAGTCCCCTAAGGTCTAGGAGGTGAGAACCGACCGGGTACGTAAGAGAATCTCGTGTAAGCGGCCGGTGTAGAAATGTTCCCTACTCTACGTGCTCGGCTAAAGCCGGAGTGGGTGTGTGTTGGTGACGTGGGTGAGACAATAGTGAAAACGCTACAATATTCAATTATGAAATTGAAATGTCCCACTGAACCTTTTTTCTGCTTTTGTTCCCTTCCTTTTTTGTCTACAGGATTTTGATAAAGTAGCGGGTACGTGGAAACCATATCACAAATTCATAAGGATCTCACCAGAGTAAAATACTCTGATGAGATCTTTATTAAGTTGTGATAAGTTTAGTAGTGTATAATAAAGTTTTAAGTTTACAGACTTGCAACAGTGCATGCCAAAGAAAACAACGACCTTTCAGTACCGAAGAGCCGTGTCTTCGGCGAAACTAAAAAGTGAACAACAATCACAATTTTCTTTACAGCAGGAGTGGAAACAATTTCTCGAATTTCTCGAACATTCCGCGCCAGCCCGACGGTGCGGAACCGTTCTTTGTCGCTGGTTCAGATCAAAATCCAATTTCGTCGCCGTCCACTCGTGACGTCACACGCGTCGATGTTACGTCACTGATCTGTCGGGAGCATGTGATAGCGCACACGATCCTTTCCAACAATTACGTTTTTTTTACGACGGAATAAAGAGGGTGTCCTAATATATCTCTTATCGCTGAATAGGATTTAATAATAGTTTCGGATCAAATAGCAAGGGTAGAATTTTATACAGATAAGATAGCATTTACGACAACTCAATATACAGATAAATTTCTGTCTGCCTGTAAATCCTTATAACATTGAAGTAGTAGTAGATCGTCTGGTTCGAGTGACAAACAAAAAAGTAGCCATAAAAGAAGCAAATATAGAACAAGGAAAAGCCAAGGATAGAGATAAATATTCATCCCATAGTTCTAAATTTAAAAATACAAGCAGTATTCGCAGTAGTAAAAATTCAAGTTCTAATAGTAATAAGTCAAAAGACGACAAAAGTTTTCCACGGATGAACAGAGCAGAATTTTCAGCATAGGATCATCCTAGTTCTTCCTTACTCATTTCTTTCTGTCGTACAAAAGAAAGTGATTCCGTCAGGTCTTTTCGTCGCCCATTTCTCAGCCTCAGACCATTCGATTTTTTTGTAATTTTCTTGATTCGAATATGCAATAAAAAATTTGACATCTGTGTCATTTACAGCGTTTTCGCTTTTTTGCCTCAATATAGTATTTTAAGTATTAAGATAGATTTCAAATTCTAAGAAAATGGCCTCTATTTTATCGTTAATATAACAGGATAGCGTTTAAGTCTAGTCAAATAACTTTTATACGAGTATATCCAAACAACGACAGTACCCAAACTGACAGCGTATACTAAAGTTACCTGCAGCTTTTGATGTTTTTGCTAAGATTGTTTATTAAGGTGCGGCGTAAGTAATCAACAAACAGCGTTTTTGATCATCATTAATCTCTCGCAGTCAACAGTTGAACATAAGCCGCAGCCAAGCTAGGAAACTTTACTGTAGTCCCTACTCTAGGAAAGTGGGTGCCTAACATCGGTTTATGACTTACTATGCCTAGCTGTATTTTCCCTGTTTTGTTTTGTAGGATAGGAAGGCAAACGAGCAAATGTGTCACCTTGTCTAAAGCAATCGACGCTACTTATAGACATCTGTAAAAGTTTTGCAGAAGCTTTGTCGGCCCTTTTCATTAAGAATTATTGGGACATTAGTAACAGTAATTTTCTTTGCATGTCTTTTAGAAATTTAATCATCAGATATCTAAGATAAACTTTATAACTTTATAAGTCCACAAAGTTATACTGACAACAAAACCACACCATTAATATATTAATATTTTAGAAAGACAAGTAATATTTTTCGTCATACAGTCTTATGGTGATATAGAAGGGAAAATTACCTGTATCTAGAAGGTTTGATTCGAAAAATTTATGGTAATTAATTAAACAAAAAATGCTGCTTGTATAGAAAAGAGGAGTTTACTGTTTTCTATTACGGAACTATAATATAAATTTAAATAATGAAAACAAAAAGTTTTAGGTATATAGCAAGTAACTAAATTCCAGAATAATCGTTATTTTTCAAATAAGAAGTTATTCTATTTCCGCTACCGCTCGTAAATGTACCAACAGCGTAAGTTCGTCCTAGCTTAAACTTTGATGAAGTTTTAATTGAAAATTAGTCTTGGCCGTATCTTGCCGCCTCCAGTTCACTTGGTCCCGGTAGACCGGCAAATGAAGAAAATTTTCGACTTATTTAAACTGTGGACCATTAGACCTCTGTCAACAATATAACGCCGGTTTGGTTACGTGTTAAACACTTTGGAGTAGGGGCTGAATGTTATAAATTTAATTATGACTTTAACTAACTGTTCTCCAAGGTAACGCAAACAGTGGAAAAGAGTTTTGTCAAGTTTTACATCTATGTGGACAGTCAAATTTTTACTTAGCTAAGATCCGCGACAAGCAAACAATAACAGAAAATTAATAATGTACTGTAATATACACAACACCAGACACACACTACCACTTTTCCATCTTGTAAACGACACGTGTTTCGCCCCAACACGAGGCATCTTCAGGTATAGTAGACTCTACGGAAGAGAACCGAAAACTTTTCGGTATAGTGGTTAGTGGGTGAAGAGTTGCTGGCAGTTTTTCGGTAAGTTTTTGGTTTAAGTTCCAAATAAATCCACTTCATCCAGCAGGAAAACACAACAGGATCTTAGCTAAGTAAAACTTTTGACTGTCCACATAGTGATGGATTTCCGCAAAGTAACGCCTGACTCCATTAATCAGTTTAACATATTCTATAAGAAGTCACATTAATGTATCCTAAATTTAATTTAGACCACAAGTCATTGTAAGATAAGAAAGTGTTTTAGATTTAATCATCTCAAAACTTTTGTTTCTATTATATATTGTTGTTAATATTATTGTACTTGTAAAACTGAATCGTAAAGTACCTAAATTTATTATTGGTTAAAGCAGTTATGCGAGTATTCTGATAGTATTTCGATAGAAGTAGAGTCACGCTGCAGACGAATACTTTGTCAAGAATGGCATATTATTTGTCTGTAGCATCAATGGGCCGGCTCTCCCGGGGATGTATCACACTCTCGCAGAAAACCGGCATCTAAATGGCTCACCGGACAAATCGCGATTCCGGAGCGACATGTTCGGGCAAAATTTAATTGTTTTTAAGCTTTTTATGTCTCATTTTTATTTATACTAACCTAT
The DNA here is from genome assembly GCA_031353405.1 of Baronia brevicornis. Classification (NCBI taxonomy): domain Eukaryota; kingdom Metazoa; phylum Arthropoda; class Insecta; order Lepidoptera; family Papilionidae; genus Baronia; species Baronia brevicornis. The sequence goes on along the minus strand of JASFAT010001750.1, from coordinate 469,370 downwards.
GTAAGCAAACGTCTAACCTAAGTATGTGACCTCCATCCTCCTTTGCGGCTCGTGGGATTCACTAAGACGAATTTAATATACCTTATTTGTCAAGAATGACGGCGACGTGGTTCGCTACCCGTCACGTCCTGATTCTCACGAGGGCGAAAAGCGACCAATGGCGAGCCGTTTTGCTGCGATGAATGGTAGCCGATTGAGCTCTGTGGTTCCTGCCAACCCCTGCGGGGGATAGGCGTGAATATATAAAAAAAAATATAATAAAATAATGAAAGCAAACATATTATTTTTATCTATGTACAATCATAGTGGTCCGCGATCTAGCTATATTGGTTCTTCTGAAAAGCGCAGGTGCTTTTATAGAGCGCCTGACTTATGTTGAATAAGAACCTTTTTTGGTACATATTAGTTTAAGTTTTTTTCTTCTTCCCTTTGCCTTAACATTTAAGTTGTTGTTATAAAAGGTATGTCACGAATAAATGTTTATCTATTTCTATATAATACTACAAACTTAACATCGATATTCTGTCAGAGCGTGGTACTTCCCCGGTCGAGTCGACCCATTCGTGTTGCCACTGCTCTATAACTATTCAAAATGTATCAAAGAATTTGTATATTGTGTCTTAACTCCAAACTTGTGGAATAATGTGGAACGCGCTCGTTGCGCACTCTTCTGCCGAACTATTTTGAGTGTTCCTCGGAAATCAGTTTTGTATTATAAATAGCAATGGGATTTTTACCGCAAAGTTACATCTGTGGCTTCGAGTTCTTACTTCATTTTTATAACAGAAAATTACCTGTACCGAGAAGGTAATATAAACAGGTTTTTTTAAATCTAATATTTAAAGAAATTGACAGTCAAAAGTTTTACTTAGCTAAGATCCGCGACAAGCAAACAATAACAGAAAATCAATTATGTGTGTTCCTGAAAAAAAAAACATACATTATTGATTTTCTGTTATTGTTTGCTTGTCGCGGATCTTAGCTAAGTAAAACTTTTAACTGTCCATATAGTGATGGATTTCCGCAAAGTAACACCTGACTCCATTAATCATTAAAAAAATGTTTAGTGCAGAAGACAACAGGAAACCACTTCACTAAATTCCTAAGAAAATCACCATGTAACTTACGGAAAAATAGCGAGTTTGTCATGAAATGGAAGAGCCTAACGAACCGCTGCGTGAAGTCTGGTGATCGCGATCTTCAGACATGAAAGATCGACCATAGAGAAAGGTGGACGGTCAAAAGTTTTAGTTAGCTAAGATCCGCGACAAGCAAAACAATAACAGAAAACTAGTGATGTGTGTTTTTCTGCTGGATGAAGTGGATTTATTTGGATCTCAAACCAAAAACTTACCGAAAATCGGCTACCACTATACACAACACCAAACACACATTACCATTTTTCCATCTTGTAAACGACACGTGTTTCGCCCTAACACACGAGGCATCTTCAGGTATAGTAGACTTTACGGAAGACAACCGAAAAGTGACTTTTCGGATTGCATTTCCGCAAAGTAACGCCTGACTCCATTAATAATCGTAGAGAGAGGGTTTGATTCAAATTTAGGGTAATTAATTAACCAAAAAATGCTGCTTTTATAGAAAAAAGGAGTTAAAATTAACTATTTTCTATTACGTAACTATAATATAAATTTAAAGAATGAAATGACTCAATATATAATATTTTTAGTTTATTTTAGTGCAAGCTGCTGTAATTTCCAAGCATTTTTCTCTGTTTCGGCCGCAAGTTCACTGGGAGAGAATGCCGAATGGCATTAACTGCACCTATTGTGCAAAAAAGTTAAAATAAATGAAAAAAAAATAGTTCAATAAGGAATCGAAGTTACGTGAAATTAAATAAATGTGTAGTGTATTTTTATCTTGAGTGCAAAAGTCCATGCAAGTTTCAGAAGAATGGCCACCATTTTATCCAGACGTATCGTGAAGAGCTGAATATACATTTCAAGATACTAGACATTATTTTACTTGACACAGACAATATTTATAGCTAACTGCCACCAAAGAAAAAGAAATATGACGTGCACAAAACATTCGAGCGGTGCACGTCATGATTTGTCGTCGCTTTTATGGATTCTAAAGTGGTCCGGGATACGCTGCATAATTCCATTAACTTTATGTCTTAGAGGGCAGATGTATAAACGATTGTATTGAAGAAATCGTTGTTTTATATACACTGGTATACTAGTAGTACACTGGTACACTCGTATACTTAATGTTACTGTACTGTTGTGTTCATAAATTTATCAAATGTGTTAAAACTTTTTAATTGAAAACAATAAAAAAATATTATATTACTTTTTTTACATTCATAATTTTAAAATTAATCTCACTTGGTTGAATTTCATTTTAAAGAAGAAAAAACCCTCTAAAAATCAAAAAAGAGTGTCGCCGTAAGAAGTACGGCAGGCACGCTACAGTATCATACATACATAGATAGATACATATCATCACGCCTGTTTCCCGTAGGGGTAGACAGAAACCACAGATCTCCTACAGCAATTTGGTCAAGATATGTTTCCTTGGTCTTCCCCTACCGACCCTTACATCCATATCTGCAACGTTAATTTCTTTTAACCGTCGTCTTTCATCTATCCTCTCTATGAGCCAAAATGATTTAAGCATTCCTTTCTCGGCTTTCGTTACGACACCTTTTACTCTACATGTATAAACATATTATGATACATTACTGTATGATTGTTCTGTTTGTACAATAAAGAATATATCTATCTATCTATTTAGAAATAATTTACCACTAGATCAAGGGAACCCAACAATAACTCACTTATGAAGAACTATCTAATTCGTTTATCGACTATTTTTTTTTATATATTCACGCCTATCCCCCGCAGGGGTTGGCAGAGACCACAGAGCTCCATCCGCTGCCATTCATCGCAGCGAAACAGCTCGTCATTGGTCGCTTTTCGCCCTCGTGAGAATCAGGACGTGACGGGTGGCGAACCACGTCGCCGTCATGTTTCGACAAATTAGGTATATTAAATTAGTCTTAGTGAATCCCACGAGCCGCAAGGGAGGATGGAGGTCAGCCCCAGCAGAGCCCTGCATGCTGAGGTAAGGCACCATAGTCCCCGGGGGAGCCCGACCCCGGGACGATCGGCACGCTTGCGACTAGGCTCGCCCCTAGCCACGCATCCATTGGCACGGCAGACCGTGGATTGGCGGAGAGGAAGGGAAAGGATAGAGAAGAAAGGATGGGCAGGAAAGGAAATGCGGATTGGGGGAGTTACCAGACTCAGAATAAACATTTATAAAGTCATATAAATATTTATTCCGATGCGGGAATCGAACCCGCGACCTTTGACTCCGCGGGCGGAGGGCCCCGCCACTGAGCCAATCGGTCGGTTTATCGACTACTTTATATAATATATAAAAAAATATTTTAAGTAAATTATTATATATTATTAGCATCATATTTTTTATATTTTGGTACAGGGCCTAATTTTTTCTAATAATTGACGGGCAAAGAAAAAGGGACCTCCAATCTTTTATGTAAAATTACCTAATAGCGTAATCAAAATAAACAACTTGTAAAGAAATATAATGATTTATATAATAACCATTGCTGTGTTATCACAAAAATTAATAAGCCCATAAAAATAAATCATCCGTGAATGTGTACAAATTGACAAAGATAATTAAATTTAAAAAGGGAACAAATGGCTGCGGGCGGAAACAAACGGAAATAACCGAAACCAAGTGTTTCCTCTTCTATTTGTTTCTTCACGGTCGCCAATGTCGCGGCGATACTCGCGTCAGCCTCAATTAACAAGTGACAATTCAATTGAAGCAAAGAAATAACTCATGTGGGTTTAAAACAAACAAACGTACATTTTTTAATTACTGCAGTCAAAAGAGCGTATGTGGGTCGCCCAATTCGACTTGTGGGGCGCCTTAGGTACCGCTGAAGAGACATAGTGGAGGCTGACTTGGCCAACCTTCAAGTCAGTAACTGGCAAGAGGTAACGCAGGACAGGGCACAATGGCGTAAGATCTTTACGGAAGCCAAGATTCATTTTGAGTTACTGGGCCCAATTTTCCATCCCTCTCCCCTTACATAATAACCTTCTCTTAAAGGCCGGCAACGCTTCTGCTCTACTTATGGCACTGGGGATTTTTATGAGCGGGTTGATTGCTTTCCATCATAAAAAAAATCATAACAACTATTTTGCATGCTATTTTTGTCAAGGCTAAATTGAAAAACGCTGATATGAAATTGTAAATTACCCAACTTAATGCAAATAAAATTAAATTATTATTATAATTAATCCAAAATAAAAAATATTTCAAACATTATCTGGTGTATCTGACGTGTATAATAAATACCCAATCCGATATACTAAAATACATAAAATCGATTTATTTGCCTCGCCGCAAGAATTGAATTGGTATCTCCGAACAAGGACAGTTTCCTTCCCGATAAGCTGACGCTGTGTACATGTCAAATCGCGCACAAGGCTTCACACCTGTCAACCTGCCATCTTGACATAAGTGACAAGGGGTGTGCGCCACGCGACACACCCTTGAGTGTACTTTTAGTAAATATTTGTTCTTGTATTACCAGAACTAGTAGCATTTAGTAGCTTTGGTCTGACAACCGTAGAAAAATGGAAAAAAATTAAATGTACGAGTAGGACTTCAGTGACGTTGTGTTTTTATTTCATTTTCATAATCTTATGATATTATAAGTTGTATAGTTTAATTGTGGTGGTGTATTCTACAATATAATCCGATTAAGGTGTATAAGTGGAGTGATATGAAACAAATGCGTGTATCGTAAGTTTTTAAGTTGACTGCAAAAGTCCATGGAAGATTTTGGTAGAATAAAAAAACGTGTAAAACTAAAAAAGCTAATTAGTACATTCCAATTTATTTGATATTATTATATTTTACTTGACATTGGCATAATAGTTATAATTAATTGCCATCAAATACATAATTGTATGAATTGTACCACAAACACATGAAAAGTAACAATGGTTTGTACATTATATCATAGAAGATAGATTATTCTTTTTTCACTTTTTTTAATTTTGTGTCCATCTTTAATTAGGGTTATATTTTAATATGTTTTCTGACACTATCTCGAATAATATATGGTCCATAAATAAATTAAAAAAAAGAAAAATTAAAAGAAACAAAATGTTCAAATATATTCGACTTTTCCCGCCATTGTATACGAATGACGTTACGCTATAATGTGTTTTTTTTGTAAATTCAATGATTATACATTGAGGGATTCAATAGAAACTTTTTCCGTCCATAACTAGCAGCTTCTTTAAACGGAAATTTCAAATGCAATGCGACACAGACACTACATTCAGACTTGGAACGTTCCTGCTAGCCCCTTGTGACTTTGCATTTTTCTGTGTAAGTACTTCTACATACCATTTTGTGTTTCATCAGGAGAAACGATAGTTTGTCTGCCGGTTCTATATAAAAAAGTTTTACTTCAAGAATTAAGCATCTTAGCTGCTACCTTCCGCGGTCTTTCCGAACCGATACGACATTGGCACCTTCAAAAAACAAGCCTATATACCTAAAAGGCCGGCAACGCTTCCGTGACTCCGGTATCGCGGTTGTCTATGGGCGGCGATGATTGAGTTCCATCTGGTGGCACGCTTACTCGTTTGCCCTTTTATACCAAATAAAAAATCTTACTTTTTTCACTTTCTACTATGCCAAGCGGTCAAGGAATTTTTTAAATCAGTAGGTAAAGGGTATCCCCCTTTACCTTTGTTTATAAAACAACCAAAAATAGTGTAAAATAAAAGTGTTAAGTTCGCACAAAAATACACAATACTGACAAAGAACGAAGTATTCCCATAAAAATTTATAATAACGAACGCGAAGTTGCCAGCGTTTAATAACTTAAAAAGGTTCTCTCGGCGAAAGTTTACCGCTTTAACTCGTTCAAAACTTTTCCGTAACGAGATTTTCATTTCGAACTTGAGCCCGGCGCACCCCGAGCCCTGATGCACCGACAACGCGAGGTTCGAGTGGAAACGTCTCCATTCCGGATGGAAGCAAGTAATTTAGAGCTCAATCTTGGACCGGTGATCAATTATCAGTCGGAGTAAGCTGGCTAGTTGATGTACCGATATATTTGCAAAGAACGTGGAAGTTACAATCCAGGTTATACATTTCTAGATAAGAAATATAGACGATACTGTCTAAATTTCAACTTAATGCTACAATTTATCTGTGTATTACAATAAATTGACACTTTTTATTAATTATCATTATCTTATTTAAAAGTATTAGTATTGTTATTGTCACATATTGTAGTTATATATATATATATATATATATATATATATATATATATATATATATATATATATATATATATATATATATGTGTGTGTGTGTGTGTGTATGTTAGAAATGATTTGAGAAGAACAATACTTGTAATATTTAATTAAGATAATTATAAATTTACAAAATAATATTAGATATTTGTAAAGGATGTGTTCACACAACATAAGGTTGTAGTGAGTAGTTTTTAAATAGTCAATAGAAATGTAAGTGCTAATAATTAAAAAAAAAAAACTCATTTTAAACTGTAGTAAAATAAATGCCATGCTAAATCAAAAGTAGACAGAAAGAAATTAGTACGTTAAAAATAACTTCTGGTTGTCAGCGCATGCACCCGTCTCACAGAGAAAAAAGGACGTTGACTGATCGCGTCATTTTGTTGTGAAAAAAGAGATAAATCTCCATTTTAATAAACACAACGATGTGTCAGCTTTCAAATAACAGTTTTTAACGTTCTAAAACTTAATGTACGACGTTTATTGCGTTGTTAGCTCTTAAGACAGTCGAGTACAAAAGTGAAACACATAAATTATAATGTATATAATATTCTACACACACTACTATAATACATTTCAATCTGATCAAATCGCATGAAATAGTTAGTTTAAAAGGTACGGTTTAAAACAGTTCAGTTATTTCAAATACTGTGATAAATGAGGAGAAAATATATATTATATTTTCGCTTATTATTAAAAACAAATTAAATAGTATTCAGCATGTATACGATCAAAGGAAGTAGAGCACTGTACTTCCTTATACGTTTTCAGCTTATACGTAGTCTGCCACAGTGTAAGTTAAAGATATCATCATCATCATCAACAACTTGCAGTTTACTGCTGGACATACTTCTCCTAAATTCAGTTTCTGACACCCGCCTTGGGTATATTTTGCTTCACCTGACGGGGAGCGTCTAATACTACGTATGTCAAGAGGCTGTTTCTACTCCAGCACTCATTTACTTCAAACCAACAAACATGGCCCTTTTGTTACACAAGTTTGCTTGTTCGGAGAGTTATATCAGTGATATTGGTTTTACAGCTGATACAATATCTTTTTCCATGACTCCTCAGTGTTTCCGAGTTTGTGAAGCAAAGAGACCACAAGTGTATCTGTTTTGCATAACATTAAACATGTAAAATAGCTGGCTTTATGAGGAAGGAAGAGGCCTAAGTTCATTAATAGAAATCTATACATTTCTGTTTTTATTGATTATTTGTGATTCGAAAGGGACTTTTCTCACAGGACTGCCATGTGTCGTGTCTAAAAAAGCCACCAGCTAAATTATCTCGGGGAATACAACACCCTTCTTAATTCGACAACAAACATCCCTTATTGACAACTTCCCTGTACTTAGGTACTATCACAGTTTGTTTAGGCGTTAGGTATTAAAATGAGGGTGCACAGGGTGCTTTGTACAGGGGTCGAGTACACAAATAAATAGTGTACACAAATATTTGTCAAATATTGCAAATCAGCTACGTTCGGTTCGCGTTCGTTTGTTCTTGTTGACTGTACATAAATTTCGTATCAAATTTGCTTAGAGTACGCGACAAGTGAGTTATATTTGTCTTTTACAGATCTTATATATCCCATTGCTAGGTACAGTCAATTAACAGCCTGCGGCAGTCCACTGCTGGACATAGGCCTCCCTTATGAAGCGCCACTTAGCCCGATCTTCGGCTTCACACATCCAGTTTCTGCTAGTCGCCCTGCGCAGATCGTGACCGTGGCATGACCATCTAGCCGGGGGGCGTCCTACACTACGTTTACCGAGACGCGGTCTCCACTCTAGCACTCGTTTGCTCCAACGATTGTCGGATCTCCGAAAAACATGACCAGCCCATTGCCACTTTAGTTTGCTAATTCGAAAGGCTATGTCGGTGACTTTAGTTGATGATTAGTACGATATTAAAGAATTTTCCTCAGGAATGTATTTCGACGGACAAATCGGAGTATACTGTAAAAGACAAAGTACAGTGGGGTCCAAAAAATCTAATTATAGTATTTTGTAACACCGTTCAATATATCATCTCTTACGTACGGACCCTATGCCTACATGATGACGTCATTGCCTAAACAATGACTGGCGATTGGTTGAAATGATGGCACGTGACAGCCACGCGTCGGCTCTTTTCCCGGCAAATTAGGTGCGAGGGAGCTTAACTCCGTTTATTGCGATCAATGTTGAGAAAAATGATTTACATATTTTTCATGTCGACTGTACCGAGTGTTAAATAAGGTTTCTGACGACTATGTTTCATCACTGAAAGCGATGCGAGATAATATACGACATATTAATTGTAATAATTTGAAATCCTTGCAGATTTTAACATAATTAATTATTAAGATTATTAATGGAGTCAGGCGTTGCTTTGCGGAAATCCATCACTATATGGACAGTCAAAAGTTTTACTTAGCTAAGATCCGCGACAAGCAAAACAATGTTGTGCTGTGCAATGGTGTTGTATATAGTGGTTGGTGGGTGGAGAGTTGATGGCCGATTTTCGGTAAGTTTTTGGTTTAAGTTCCAAATAAATCCACTAAACCCAACGGACAAACACACATTATTAATTTTCTGTTATTGTTTTGCTTGTCGCGGATCTTAGCTAAGTAAAACTTTTGACTGTCCATATATTAATTATTAAAATTAGCATAAGGATTTTTATGTGCATACAATTTTCGAAGTGAAAAATAAAATTTTCACAAACAAACCTGATATATCGTATCCTAGACTTTCTTCTCCGACTAATCTGTCTTTCTTCCGCTCTTCCACCAGAAATATTATAGGTGCAACAATTTTCTTAGTTGTTTCGTAGTTTTCCTATTTTTACCAAGAAGATTGTGTGTCAAAATTTACTCACATTTTCCATTTATTCGTGATTAAAATTATAACAATTTAGTGATAGTAAGAGGATCCTAATAACTTCTGCCAGCTGACCAATCAAGTCGATCTCCAATTAAATCTCTACTACTTATAATGCTGGCAACCCCAAAAAATGTGAGTCATCCATTACTCCCTCGTTTTATACGAAACATCGCATTAATATAATAAAGCTCTCAGATTCCCTACCAAGGATTATTGCTATAAATAATTCAATAAACAATTATGTATGTCATATGCCAAGATCGAACTTGCGCTCCCCAGCACGTAATCTGCTTACTTTAATCTAATATAGACGCCTTGTGTTACTGGACGATGCTTTCACGAAAACCTTAAGCTTTGGAAGCCGTAAGAAATTTAACGAAATACAAATATATTTTTAAATACAAGAAAAAAGTTACATCATTATTGTTTATTCCAAGTTGAATGTTCTTTTTTTAGGGAAGGCATAGGATCGAAACAATCACTACTACCCATTATTATCAGCAGTATTAAGAGCACCGCAAATTTTTGCCATCCTAAGGGTAGGTAGTAATAGGAGAAAGACAAGAAACGGAAGGAGGAAGTGCCAAAATTTCTCGGGCACAAGTCAAAGAGTGTCAGAACAAACTTACGTCTGAAATCCAGACTTCGTTAGACCAAGTCTCGGATTGGGGTCATCGCAACTTAGTTCAATTTAACCCCAAAAAGACAGAAGTGGTTAGACCTCCGATCTCTACACTTACCGTACGCATTGTAATGGTATGGTAAAATGCTACAACCTGACGCTCCCATATTCCGTAAGAAATGTTGGTCATTCGAGCACCGTGTACGCTAGAGTTCTGAATAATTCTTAAGTAACATACATACATACATATCGTCACGCCTGTTTCCCGTAGGGGTAGGCAGAGAACATAGATCTTCAGCTGCTACGATCTCGGCATTTCCTTGCTTCCTGCACACTTATTACTCTACTCGTGCAAGCCCGCCGGTAAGGTGAGAGTACTCTTTGCTTGGCTTTTCTTAAAAACTTCAGCAATTTGATCAAGGTATGTTTCCGACCCCTCTATGCACATTTGCAACGTAAATTTCTTTTGCCAGTCGTCTTTCATCCATTCTCTCTGTGTGCCCAAACTATCTAAGCATCCCTTTCTCAACTTTTTTCACGACATCTTCTTTTGCTTCATATCACTCTCTTATATCTTCATTCCTTATTCTATCATTCAAAGTTACACCACACATACTTTTTTTTTTATATATATATTCACGCCTATCCCCCGCAGGGGTTGGCAGAGACCACAGAGCTCCATCCGCTGCCATTCATCGCAGAGAAACGGCTCGTCGTTGGTCGCTTTTCGCCCTCGTGAGAATCAGGACGTGACGGGTGGCGAACCACGTCGCCGTCATTTTCGACAAATTAGACAAAATACATACTTCATAATGCTATCATTTCCACCGCATTGCAACTTTGAAGTAAAGTTGCAGCATTTCTTTAAAATGGCACCATATTTGTTTAACTAATTGAATAGAAAAACAAAGTAATCATGTTTTTTTTTGCGAATTTCAGTTACCTATATGAGTGTACATAATATGAATTATTGAATAGTTAATTCATAACTACAATTTATCTTTCCTTAATTAAATCAATAAGCCCACTGCAACTCACTAATTGACGTAACCATATTCTAAGTAAAATGAACGGTAGTGTAAACCGCATTGGACGGAAGGCTTTGACCCCTCACTGGATCAACGGAAGACTAATTATCGTGAATTCGAACCCGTGATTTATAGCCCGCTCTTTAGCTATCTAGTGTTATATTCAAACGTTCTTTACTATTGAGAACTTAAATCAAAAACTAAACTGTTGTAGAAATTTTTATTTCATCCTTAATTTTTTTATAGCACAGTAGGCATACGATCATGCATGTAACCAGTTGGTAAGCGATCATCGCCGCCCATAGACATCCGCAACACCGTATGCGTCAGATTTAAACATTATCTTCGACTTGGCGAGTCTTGAAACATTTGAATATATAGGAAAAAAACACCGAATATTTTTTTTGTAAATAGAGTCATAATAAAAAAGTCTTTGTGATAAAGATATATCTGATATATGATATTATTGATGTTTCCATTATTTTTAAAAATATATTTAAAATAGAGAAAGCCTGATAAATTAGTCATAGGATAGAGTTAAAATTAAATATTTGCAAATTGATTAAAATATACTAAACTTCGTGAGAATGGAACACAACATTTCTAAAGAAACTGTAAACTCCAAGAAACATATTTTATTCATCTATTAGACACTTGACGTAAGAAATCCTTTCTAAGTAGAATACCCACGGTTTTAGCGGAGAGGACAGGAAAAACACTATTTACTAAGTTCCCACTGTTAGGCCAGAGGGTTATAATCCCAAGAGAAATGGTACAGATTGCAGAAAGAACGTAACTTTTTAATTATATAAATGTTCTTTTTTCTTATATGTAAACAAAGTAAAGTTAATATACGTTCCTTTTTATGGAATAGAACTATATATTATAAAAAGATCATAAAAATTTACATCTGTCAAAAAGATCAAGCTAACTTGTACAGAGTATAGTGGACCAAAGCCCGTAGCGCAAACGGTTATATAATGTGATGCAATGGAATGTAATTCAACTTAATTTGGCGCCGTCGTAGTTGCATAATGCATTTCACGTGTTTGCAAACTTCTGGTTTATGGCTCACCATTAAAGAGACAATTATAGTGGTATCTACTGAAATTTTAGGAGTTCGTGCCAAATGTAAAGTTCTACGCGATCCGATTCGGTGTTAGAATATAGACTATGCTATTAAATCTTAACTACACATTTTATGACTTCGTAAAACTAATTAGAATATAGCACGAAAATAAACAGTTTTTTCACGATTACTTTGTCACGCCACGCTGCAAACGAATACTTTGTCAATTATGGCATAATGTTTGTCTGTAGCATGAATGGGCCGGCTCGCCCGGGGAAGTACCATACTCCCGCAGAAAACCGGCGTCTGAGTGCTAGCTTAGCTACCGCGCTTCGTACAGTGAGCGATTGAGTTCCGGAGGCCCTCCTCTATATAATTAATTTACAGATACCATTAATAGAATTTTGATGCACGGTTCCTAATAAAGGATGTTGCAGACATCCTATTTTTCCCGTGGATGTTGAACCAGGCTACTTAAGGACCAAATACTAAGGAGTGAAAACTAGTAACGGAAATCGGCGTCAAAGTAATAATAATGTTGCCATCCCCAATCCATCTACCAAACGTAGAAATTATGGCAACACTCCTCATTTGTGAAGGAGGCGAATGTCCAGCAGAGGACTACCAACTATCAGAATAATATCCTGCATACAGTCAAAAATAAAATATAATTTAAATACTATAGTATTTATCACAAATATGCCTAGATTGTTTAAAAATAGGATATTAAAACGTATCTAAATCGAAACAGACATATTTATACTAACTGAGATATGTATCAGCTTGTTTATTTCAATATAAATCCCCCGCAGTGGACAGTTTTGCTGACGCTAAATAATCCAAAGTTTGAGAGTGGCTTAAACAAGGGAAGTAGAGATTTTCGCCGAGACGCGTTCGGTCCAGTGGCTGGTTTTAACGAAGCCGCCGATCGGGGACAACCCGCCTTTGTTTAGATAAACTAATTGATTATTTGTGTAACGAAAATGCAAAATTGTATACATCAGTCAGACGTGGTAAAATTTAATATGAAGGTGAAATGAACATTAAAATAATTTGAAGGAAAAAATGGTAGAACGGTAGGTATTTAATATATAAAAAAATATAAAGACACATTTTTTTAACAGCCCATATGTCCCACTGCTGAGCACGGGCCTCTCCATTTCTGGAGGAACGGACGTTAAACCCACCACGCTTGTCCAATGCGGATTAAAGAAACATTACAAAACATTAATTGTGTGTAAAGGTAACTTCACACCAAAGCAATTAAATCAAAAGTTATTTATGAAATAGGGGCTTAACTCGGTATTGACCTTTGTCAAAATTGGAAAATATCAAACATATTTATTTTAAATGATAACTAAACCATAACTCTGCATTGCACGGTTGTCTATGGGCGGCGTTGATTGCTTTCCATCAGGCAGCACGCGTGCTCATTTGCCCTCCTATCCCATAAAACAAAACTAGTGCAAGGCCCCATGCTAGTCCATGCTACGTGTCTCGAGGAAGGGTCATTAACCCACTAGTCTTGTATGTAGTGGGTATATATATATATATATATATATATATATATATATATATATATATATATATATATATATATATATATACTATATACATAGACTAGTAGGTATATATGACCCTATCATCATATTTCAACGCTGAAGCGATCATTGACTTTAAAAGCTTCCGAAAACTGAACTAATTAGATCATCAATAAACTAGGATTACAATCTAGAATTAAAATACACCATCCACTGTGACATTTAAAATAAGCGGAACTTCAAAATCAGCAAGTCTGGCCAATACACCACACGGACATTAAACACGTAGACAAATAGACACGCATATGTCAGCGAAAATTTTTAATTTACTTCCATCGAAAAATACAGTGTACGAATGGAAAAAAAAACAGACAACATTCACATCAACCCTTTCATCTTACGCAGCGTACCGGTGAAAATGAAAATAAATCTCCGCAGCATCGCAGCGCTGTGGTGATCTGCAACGAATGCCCATAAAACTGTCAACGATATATCTATTTAATGTACGGACTGATAGACAGATAGGCCGCGTACATCGTTCGAATTCGTGTTGTAGTGGCATCACGAAAATATGTTAAATTGAAATAGAAATATGGGTGGGATCAAGCGGCTGCCAAACTAAGTTCCGCTATCTGATTCTCCGAATAATAACAAATATTAAATATAATATATTTGTTTATTCGTCGTTAATTTGTTAAAAATGACGGCGACGTGGTACGCCATCCTGTCACGTCCTGATTCTCACGAGGGCGAGAAGCGACGAACAGAGAGCCGTTTCGCTGCGATGAATGTGAGAGGAAGGATGGATGAGTGTGAAGGAAGCAAGGAAGGTGTGTGGACATCTGTGGTCTCTGCCTAACCCTACAGGGAGACAGGCGTGAGGATGTGTATATATTTAGTTCCATATAACGTCCAATTAGATATTAAGTGTAATAGTTTTTAACTAAAAAGTCAGCAGATTTCTCTGTTTTATGTCCTTTTGGAAAGATACAGATAGCACAAAATAGGGACCAGTGAAAAGAATGAATGCCTTTGCCCTGCAGTGGAACATTTTAGGCTAAAAGTAAATAAAAATAATAATTTAAAACACCCTTTGCTTCGCTTCACAATTATACCTTCTAATCAGTAATTCAAAAAAAAACAATTATTAAATCACCATTACCACTTTTAAAAATTTATACTCAAAGTAAAGAAATGCACAGAATGTTGCTGATGATGAAACACAATTAAAATGAAGACAAGATTACAACAAATCAAAAAATCTGCGTAAAGTAAAAGAGTAACTTACTGATCCTTTATCCAAAATTTGTCTCACCAACGAGTGCAAAAGATTTATCAAAGACATCATAGATCAAAAAGCTATAAATTATTAAAACTAATTTAATGTTCTACCAGTAACTGAACCAAGAATTAATAATAAAGATAGTAGGAAAATTATTATGCAACTAAGCGACCACAATTTTTAGCAAGGGAAATGGAACAAGGTTAGACAGAAGAAACACAATCATTCAATCTTCCAACAGAAAACAGCTCTCTTTGATCAAGCTGCAGAATAAAACTGCAGTTATTAAAAGAAAATACCCGCGTTATTTTTCTCAAGAACATTTTAGAGTGTGAATAAGCAAGTTTGAAAGAAACGAACTGTAGCGAAATAAGACGTTGGAGAGTTGTGAAAGAAAATTGGAAGCAGACCAATATAGCAACTTGGGAGCGCCGCTGTAATAAGTCTATTGTCGTGGAAATAACAATTGCTGTATTGTATTTGATCTTCCATGCAGTGAAAAAAAAAAGAAATATTTATATGAAAATATTTAATATTTATCAACCTCCACTTTATTTCTTTTGTCGTTTGGAAAATAACAATAAAAAAAAAACGAAACAATTTATTGCATTTCAGAATTAATTTTAATAATTGACAAGTAAGCATTTGGAATCGACAGTTGTCGGATATTGATTTCTATAGTCCTCCGAGATTATGCCGCAAGTTATAAGAGAGTGGCGTTATTAATAAAATATTCTCTGTTAATTAAAATATATTGTTTTCCATGATCATAGTTTACTATTTTTACTAAAATACTGAAATTTTTTAGACATTTAACAATTCCATTTAAGATTTCCATTTTCGTAGTAAAATTTATCAAATGTTATTATTATATATATGTATTACAGTAGACTGATCACCTTCAAGAACGATTTTGGTTAGACTATACGAAAAAAAAATTTGTATCCATCCACCAAGACAGAGATTATAACAACACCACTTTCAAACAGACAACTGAGACGGGCATTTGAGAAAGAGCTGAATTCTAAATCTTTTCAAGAAAAGTATAGTCTTACTTAATTTAAATGTTTTTTGTCTTTTACTATGATAGATTTTTAAGTTACTATTTTTGCCTAAAGTATAATATAATCAGAAAACAGTCACAATAAACGATAATATATTTTTTGTCTGTTCATTCTCCGCGCTCCGCTTGTGACTTGCATTAATGGATAATGTCACCCCACAAAACAAGGGTGGATTTGCGGAATTAAATAAAAAACGCACCTTACTGGACACTGAAATGGCGTCAAGCTTGTTTTGGAAGTTTTCTTAATAGTATTATTTTAACGTAGTATTGTTCGAGTAGGGGGAGTGAAGTATCATATATGTACTGTTAGATTTATAGTTTCTTTATCTTATATGTTGTTGTATTATAATTCTATTTCTCTAACATTTATTTAAATAATTTCTGTTCATCGTTAAATATACAACCTTCATCTAGAACGTTCATTTCTGACATTGTTTTATTAATTTTTTTTACTACAGCTATAACCTTTCCAATTTCATCTTCGCTCTTTTCTGCAACCACTTTTATTTCAGTACGGATTTTAGTTGATACAGCCAGAACTAATATAAGAACTATGTTATCCGAATTATGTTGAGTGTTTTTATTAAATACAAATTATCAAAAAAATCCCGCAAATTGAAAATCACTTTAATTTTTTAGAAGCCAGAGTTCATCTATCCTAGTTAACTCTGGCTTCTCTTATTTTTTTTCATTTTGTCTAAACTCTGTCAATATCAACGAAATTGCTCCCAAGATACGCTTTGAGAGCAGACAAAAATTCAAATAAAGAAAAATTTACGAAAAGTTTTTGAGTATTAGTATCATCAATAAAATTATAAGAACTTAGAGAAAGACTGATTTCATTTCGATTATTGTACATATGTATCTAGTAACTTCAATTTTATTTAAATATACGTACATGCATATGCACGTATATAATATAATAAGAAATAGAATGGACATTATGCATATAATGTCCATTCTATTTCTTTTTTCTTCAATATATTTTAGCAGACTTAGTATTTTGTCTTAGCGCACTCAACAAAATAGATGTTACGGAACTGGTAATAAATGTAACACAATAAATCAATATTTGCACCGCCGAGCTAAAAGCACCCTTTCTGTTTGTTCAAATGCAATTCATTCGACTTATGCATGATGCATGGAGTGGTTGGCGGTTACGCATTCGATATGACCAATTCCATTCGGGCAGCAGAAGTCAACAAGCGAATTAATGCAAAACTGAAAAGTTTTAAATATCAGGATGCTACTAGTTCTTATAGACTCCGATTCTAAACTTGTTCGATATGAGTGCAAGCATTATATAAAGCGATATTCAACGCGTTCTTTTGTAAAGATCCTAATATAAATAATAAAAACAGTAATAGAGGCCTCTATGTCCTCAACAATTACTCTTTGTGATATTAACATAACATAATTTGTCAAGGACCTCTCTTCAAGAATAGGCTTCTCCTAATTCCTTTAATTGATTATTATAAGTATAGTCCTTTAAATCAAAAGCAAACTGAAATAGCAACGTCTATTTGAGAACCAAAAATCGTTGGAGTAGACGAATGCTGGAAAGGAGGTTTTGTCAAACATAGTTTGGTATACCCATTTAATCAGATGGCTCAACGATCTGCGCGAGGAGGCTGGCTGAAACTGAATGTAGGTGAAAGGGCTAGGTGATGCGCGATGTCGATTGGACAATCCAATGGTGGATGCATCAGTCTGATGATGATGAAATTAAAAAACAAAAAAAAGATTCCATCGAAATTAAGAATCAAAATAGTGAACACGTTTGTAATGAAATTAAACTTTTCAAAATAAGTTTTGAAAAGCTTATTAAAAAAAACGTTTTAATAAGAAAAAAACTTTTAAATAATATATATATATATATATATATATATATATATATATATATATATATATATATATATATATATATATATATATATATATATATATATATATATATATATAACACAAGATATACAACACCAAAGGTTTGGAACAAGGTCTGAAAATTTATTGATATATTTAAATTTTTCATCCGAGCAAAGAATTGATTTAAAACAAAAATAAATTAAAAGAAGAGACAACAAAATTCAATTCGAAGCGCTTAACAACAAGAACAACCCGTATATGAATAATATCAGTAATTCCATTTGTATCTTTTAATAAAAGCAAATAAGTTCCTCATTACGGGCCCTTTGTACGCTGTGACCCTACAACCTATCTCGTGAGTCATCGACATGTAAACCAATAGGCTAATGCAATTAAATGCGTTTGACGTGTGTAATCTGCGCGCGACGTCCCTGATAGTCCGTGACGTTTTATTGGATGCGAAACACTTTGATCTTGCCGCGCCGCGTTTACTATTACCAATTAGACGCGGCGTACGCTGCCTGCGCACTGTAAGGTTGTCAAAATCATTTATATTACATATTTTGATATATAATATTATACCTTGTGCTCGCTTTATGTATTATAATATAAAAATATTGGAATAATCTGCCACCGTCTCATTTATTATTTTATTACATTTATCTTTCGACGATGGTTTAGTGGTTAATATTCGATAGCGTAGTCAAGAGTTCACGGTCTAAAGTGAAACTTAAAAATAAGTAGGTAACCAGATAAAACTCTTAAATCGAGTCCGACACAAAAGTTGGGGAAATCCCGTTGCAAGTAATCGAATATCTCGTATTGAAGCGGATATTGAATTTTCCCGCGCTCATGCCGGAAGTTGCCGCGGCTGCTACTCCGCTTTGATTGGTTGGCGGGCCATCATGGCGCCGGTTATTTATCTTATTTATGGTATAGCTGCGGAAAATACATCATCTTGAGTACATTTGCATAAGGATAATACATGTTACTTTGACTTGTGTAACTATAGACAATATAAAATTGTTTATGTGTAGATAAATATAATATTACAATCGTTGACTAAAGTATTTATTTCATATGTCGTATGGTCTCTGAACTGTACGACTAAATTGATGGTTCTTAGTCATTACTTTAATACTTTACCTTTAGTACCTTTGCAGTGGCAAAATTATTTTGTGTCGTTTATTTAGTAAACTTAGCGTTATTTTATAACTATTGTCAATAAGAGAGAGGATTATACTACGTCGTGGGTAGCAAATTTGATGAGAACTCAAATCAGTAGATTTTAGTTGCTTAATAACTAGAATTTAACAGTGGTAGAGCCACGCTGCAGACGAATACTCTATCAAGAATGGCATAATATTTGTCTGTAGCATGAATGGGCCGGCTCGCCCGGGGAAGTACCACACTCCCGCAGAAAATCGGCGTCTGAGTGGCAGCTTAGCTACCGCGTTTCGTACGGTGAACGGCCTGAGTTCCGGAGGCGCACTCCCCTTCACCTCCCCTCCCTTCCCCTCCTACTCCCATAATGTCACTTTCCTTAAAGGTCGGCAACGCTTCCGCACTGCCTATGGCGCTGCGGATGTCTATGGGTGGCGTTGATTGCTTTCCATCAGGTGACATGCCTGCTCATTTGCCTTCCAATCCCATAAAAAAGACGCATAGCTATATTTTATTATTATAGATGCACTAACTCTAGCTTACAAATCTTTCATACTAATAAATATTATGGATAATTGGTCTGAAATAAAATTATATTATATTATTGTCTACATAATCAATACTTCTTTACAAATTTAATATTGCATCATATTTCACATATTGATATGATATGATTTCATCATATTTCACATTATTAAGCATATAATAATTACCGATTATTATGACGTGACATAATTGTGTTTTTTTTTCAATTTATGCCTTTTAAAAATCAACATCACAATCCCTTCGGAGATTATTTAAGAAGAGAAATCTCATCTCTCATCTTTTTATCTCTTCTATACAAGATGAGTATCTCTACCTATGTACGTATGAACAATTGATTGTAATACAATCAATGTATATACAACGTACATATCGATATCGGAAGAACTCACAAAAAACGAAGATAGAAAAATGTTTTACTTGGACACTAGAATCATGGTGTTTGCTTAATTGCATATGGAAGGTGAAGACACGCCCTTGACTGATCATGATAAACGATCCGTGTGACATATGATCAATGGACATCCGACACCCCTGATGACGTACTAATTTCACAAAGTGCGTTGATTTGCGATGATGAATGATTGCGCAAGTTGTATATGTGATAGGTTTTCCATTGGGGCGATTATGTAGTCGCAATGGTACATTGTAGGGAGTGGTAGGAAAATAATAATTGCACATAGTCGATAAATACGGACTGGAATGTTACATACATACGTATATACAGGCGTTTTTTTTTGCAACTTCGTTTTTGGGGGCATGCTAATTCTTGAAAGTTGTAGGTCTATAATTTTTATACGCCCTCCCCACCCCTTGTAGCTGTGTTTTGAGGAAAAAATACGAAGTGTATATTTTTTTTATTGTTTAAATCATAATATCTTTGGAAATAAAACGTTTATGGCAATTTTTTGGAAATTTCTTTTGGGGGCAATTTGTGCCCTGCGTAAATACATACAAATCATGCCTTTTTCCCGTAGGGGTAGGCAAAAGCTACAGATCTTCACCTCCTACGATCTCGGCACTCTCTTCATACAAGTTCACTGGTTAAGGCTACTTATGATCTGCCCTTCATTGAGAACTTCAGCAATTTGGTTAAGGTTAGTTTAGTCAAGTTATATTAGGTATACAGTTGGTGATAATAAAATTAATACATTCATAAAATCACACCTGTTTCCCGTAGGGGTACTCAGACACCACAGATCTCCATCTGCTACGATCTCGGCACTTTGTTTTCTTCATCCACATTCATCACTCCCTTCGTGCAAGCTCACCAGTTAGGGATACATTGTAGATGAAACTTTAATTAATACAATGTTCACTGTGGACGGGTAATGTAGAACGGATGGACGAATGGAGAGATGGAATGACTGCATTATAGAGGACATGGTGATGATGGAAAGATCTAGGCTATAGAGAGGGTTGTATTGGCAATGGAAGAAAATTAATAAATACATGTGAAAAACGGTATGATTGGCTCAGTGGCAAAGTTGCCTCTTTCGGAGTCAATAAAAAAAAACAAACGTTTAGTCCGATCTCTGTCTGGATGTCCCGCCAATCCGCCTTGGAAAAGCGTGGGTGTCCATTGTGTATGTGTGTGTGTGGGATAGTATTAATTGCTCCAGAATTGTGGAGATCTTGCGCCAGTATTGGGCCTTGTGCCAGTACTGTCCCATATATATGGGGTTGTATAAAAAAAATACTTCATTCGAAGTTTAAGTCGCTCACTGACTACTGCCTACGCAGTTCGAGAGAACGTATCACAATAAAAGTGCTTACGGCAATCCAGCTGACAAGCCATATTATGATTAAGTTAATTCCGAGGGGGTTTCCTTCAGCTGCGGTGGAATTATAACAGCACTTAAAACACAAATGTCGAAACATAACTGTGCCACCAAAGCCACGGTAACCCTCCCGAAGCCATTACGAAGCGCCATAACTCAGTTAGCTGCCGTCTCTGGAAACATTGTTAGTGTCTCCGCTAATCGTGTGGCGATGGTAAAAATGGCGCCGGTGTTGCCATCGCAAATAATTGTAATAATGTTTATGTGCTCTATATAACTTTGTTCTTTGTAATGCATACTCGTATACCACAAATTTAAATAAGTAAACACACATAACACTAGAATGTTAGTATGCATGGTTAGTAATAATAATAAAAATAATTCTTTATTTGCATATAACAAGATGAAAACAGACGTATAAAAGCTCCATCACATTGCCACTTATGGCGTATAAATTTCAATCAATTATTACATACGTAGAGATCTAAGTACATAATTAAATTATTATATTGTCATTTAAATTATAGTTGATTTATCTATTACATACATTCGATTGATATTTAAAAGACAAAAGAGTCCTTAGTAATATAAATATTGCGATCTATTAGCCATTCATATAGTCTTTGTTAAATAATCTTGTGTTCATTTGTAAATGACATTCCTAGTGGATTCGGTTAAGAAGATATATTTTAAGGATTTCTAGAAGCGTCAATATGATAAAGTGTCTTAAAGCATAATTGGTCTGGTACTACGTCCAGCAATTCGAAATCGAGTATCGACTCATACAAGTATTTTAACCTTGTATGCGTGGTTTGGCAGGCGAATGTTTCGCTTTAATTGTAGAAAAAAGTTTATGGCTTATAACTAAAATCAACTTTCATAGTATTGACGTTAATCAAGGTTGTACGCATTAAATACAGTTAATAATGGAGCACAATTAATAACAATGTAATATAGATGAACACTTTTTATTCATATCTGAGATGAGAAGGGTGATTCATATGGGGTGGTTTAACTGAACGAGTGAAGGATCGATAAAGTTGCCAGATGTAAACAACACTCAATAGTTTTATTCTATTTTTAGTTATCGAATCTTTGCTTCCTAGACTTTAGGTTTTTAAATACTACTATTATAGTTATATATAGTTTTTAAATAATACTAATGCTTTTTCATCATCAACAGCCTGCGGCAGTCCACTGCTGGACATAGGCCTCCCTCAAAAAGCGCCACCTGGCCTATCTTCGGCTTCATGCGTCCAGTTTCTACCAGGCGCCCTGCGCAGATCGTTGCACCTTCTAGCCGAGGGGCATCCCACACTACCTTTGCCAAGACGCAGTCTCCACTCCAGCATTCGTCTGCTCCAGCGATTGTCGGATGTCAGACAAACGTCCAGCCCATTGGCACTTTAGTTTACTAATTCGAGAGACTACGTCGGTAACTTTGGTTCTCTGGCGGATTTCTTCATAAACGGTTCATAATAGACTTAAATTATATTATTAATTTAATTTAGTTTATTTAATATAATTTATTAACACATATGTACGTCGCTGTTGAAATCCGGCTCGAAGGACCAAAACCAAAACGATTTTGTATCTATTATACAATATTTTGGTCGATCATTAGTTTCTAAGTATTTTGCACTTTTTTATTAAGGTTGGTTATATTTTCATTTGTTAGTTGTCACAACATACGTTCTTAATGATGTGCAGCTATAGGCGGAGAAATTTATGTTTTGTATTGACAATTTTTCCTTGTTGTTTGCCTTCATCATTATTATATTTACAACGTGTGAAAATTTTTTTTTTTATCATAAAAACATTTCTACATTGGATACAGAAGCATCCATGGCTATCATTGTACGACATAAATTCAATATATATCCTATATTGCTTCCATTAGAAGACAGTTGTTTGTGGTTTGTACAGCTTGTAAATCAAAGTTATTTGTTCTGGTAATATTTTACACCTCTCAGCTTATGTCGCATACACGGCGACACTTAAGGATACTTTGAGTGAGAAAAACACACACGATTTTATTTTTATAACAGCAATTTCTGGTTATTTTGTATGTTATCTGCGATATACAAATAAAAATTGTCGAAGTACCCACAGTATATGTAAAAATGTTTTCGGAAATAAATCTTTTATTCGATTTACATCGCTCCCCTGTATCGATGTTTTATTTCTATTATCGATCGATTTTTGAGCTTAATTAAAGTTTGACTGTCCATTTTTATAATAAATTTTCCCAAAGTAACGCCTGATTCCATTACTAATCACAGTATTGATATAAAATAAATGAATAATAGAATCAGGCGTTATTTTTTCACAAGATACAACGCGAGTCACATTGTCTAATGCTTTGAACTAGCTATACTGAGCATGCAATATTACGTAAAGAAAAAGTGATTAAGAAAAATATTATTTTTGGAACACAAGACTGCGTACGCAGAATAACTCGCCGAAGTTTCATCATAATTGCATGAATAGTTTAGAAAAGCATATAGGACCAATATACAAAGAAACATTCATTTTTATTAAGATTTTCAATTGACAACAATCATGCAAACATGTGTAATAAAAAAATGTTTTGTAATAAAAAGTGTTTTGTAATAACAAAAATTGTAATAAACGAACGAAACGAAATAAAAGATTTTTGTAATAAATATTGTAATAAAATAATTTTTAATTAATAATTAACAAAAGAATTTTCATAATAGCCAAAACAATACTAACATGATTGACACCGGAGACTCTGGTCTTGTTCAATTTAGATAGGTTGGTGCCCATCCGTAGCCATTAATGACAGTCCTCCTCAAGCTTTCCGATTCTGATACTTATCGCCTTTCACATAAAGCATAATACACAGTGACGAAATAAGTTTGGTCAAATATTTGGCACAAGTTTAAAGGATACAGTACGTCCCTTCCACTATCACAGTATTGTTTTTAGTAAATAATTGAACACAGTTTGTTTATCTAGTTTTTAGAAACACATATTTCAGTCATTACACGATCACCTGGAAAACAACCAGAATATAGGTCATCTTGTAGATATTATAAAAAATAAAACTCACTTAAAGAAGGCAAAATTAAAATGGGGAAGTGAGGGTTAAACAGCAACAAAAAATAAACAGGAGTTTAGTTCAAAATTTACACCAGTGGTATGCTTGCTTCTTTTATAAAATTATCATTAGACTTATTGTATATGTGATTTTTTTTTTTAATTTTCGTAAGTTGTCTGTGTATTCGTTGAATATTCTGTAAATCTCTTTTAGCGTAATATGTGAAAATGTACTAAAGCACTGAATTGTAAATAGATTAATCTGTAACAAATACATTACTTCAAAAAGGTAAGTAACCCTTTACTATTTATATAGTAATATTCAGATTCCCAAGACATGTTCAAGACTATTTTATTTATAATATAAGAATAGATCTATTTCTAAATTACAATTGTAATAAAAGAATAATATCCGACCAAAAATTTGATTACACTTTTTCTGTAATATTTGAAATTGAATTTATTCGTCGTATTTTAGTCATTAAAACTGACGCATTTATTCGACATTGGTATAATAGGTCATTTACTTATTTGCCATTGTAATAAAATAATAATATCCGAACAAAAATTTCATTACACTTTATTTTGTGCAATATTTGGAGTTCAATTTATCTGTTGTGTTTTACGTAATCTTCCTAAAAAGGGCAAAACAGACGATCTCGGCTCATTCAAGTCCGCGCCGCCTACATTACTGCGTGGGGGGACCCGTGCATGAATCAATGCGACCGTATCAATGAATGCATTTGACTTTCAAATTTCGCGTCTAAATATATTTTCCCTTTTTTTATTTTTGTTCAATCAAAGTATAAATAAAGTTAAACGCATCGAAAACAAAAAATTCTTATGAATACAGTAGGATTTTTATTTAGATTTTAATTCAAAATACAATTCTATATGTTAACAAAACAAATTAAATTTAAATTCTGTAAAAATATCTTAAGGTGCGAGTATATAATTTACTTTAGTTTCATAAAAATTAAAAAAAAAACAGATCGACGTATTTTCCATTTAAAGCATTAAGTTAACACCATTTTGAATTATTTATTAATCAAATTTAAAAACATGGGTAAAAACAAATTTTATTTTTCCGCTCGATCGAAATAGTTCTATAGCCAAATCATCCCTTTCGGAGTCAGCGGCCGTGGGTTCGATACCCGCATGAAGATAAATACATGTATAACCTACAGGTATTCATTCCTAAGCAAGATATCCCAGCAATTCGTTTTGAACAAGCATGGTAGGTTATTATCTATTCTCACAGAGATGGAAAGGCCTCATGCCCAATTGTGGTATATATACGGGCTGTAAAAAATACGAAATATTATTAGATAAAAAAATATTTTAATGAATGTTTGGCAAGTAAAAATGGTTTAAGTCGATAAAATATTTTAATAATTATTTACCTAAGCTAGTAAAACTATGTAATAAATAGTTAAATAATTGGCTACCAACTGACTAGCGAGTCGGTGGGGCACTCAAAGAAAAAGTAGAAGATAAGTAATAACAAGTAACCCCAACTCACTCCGTTCAATTACAACGTAATAAATGATAAGAACAAAACATAGACTCAAATTCAATGCGCGTTGCATCCACCTTATCGTAATAACTAATGTACAAACATGAATTACAACTGTAATTAGCATCTCTATCATGTGATCTACAGGGTAACAGAGTTAAAACCGGTGACTCATCGGGATTACGGCCTGTTATGGTGTATTCAGTAATAGGGCCGTATTAGTGATGTAGAAAATAGTCAACACAGATTACTCTATAACTTATTTTTTTGCATAATTACAATTACAGTGTTTTCGTGTTGTTGTGTAGGATATTTGATACAGTTTATTTAAGGATTATTTTAGTTTTTATTTTATCTTACTGTGTGTACTTATATTATAATTATTACCTCGCTTTATTTTAAACAAAAATGTTATTTAACTAGTCTTGGCTAAAGTATATATATATATATTTGTTTGACTATATAATTGTATAAATGACATTAGTGAATTTTGTGTTACTCTCGACATATTGACACAAATAAAGCGAAAACGCTGTAAATGACACAGATCACATCAAAGAAACATTGTATATGGCAACAGATAAAATATCACGTCAAATGGTCCGAGTCTCACAATTCTACGACCAATAGAAAAAGTTGTACAGCGTTCAAATTGACTGTTTTTGAGTGATCAGATACGATTTTTTCGGAAATCTTTAAAATTGTTTGGGCTCTGGTGGTAAGTTTTCATTTTGCGGTTTACTATGTTTTCGCTTTTTTATGTCGATATGTATATAATAAAATATATTATAGTTAGCATTCTGAAGTGGCAATGGGCTACTTATGTTGTCGGAGTAAACGAGTGCTGGAGTGGAGACCGCATCTTGGCAAACGTAGTGTGGGGACGCCTCCCAGCTATATGATGTGAGGGGATAAGTGTAAGACATACATATTTATGTCTAGCAATGAACTGCTGCCGTTATCAGTATATTATTTGTGATTTTGAAATATTTCAAGTGAAAACAGAAACAACAGTTTTTTAACATATTTATAGAAATAGATTAGAAATAGAAAAACTTTATTTATGACACCTTTTTAAAAAAAAAATTAACTTTGTTGGCGCAGCGACCCAAAATAGATCTTGGCCTCCGAACAGATCTTACGCCACTTTACACGTCTTTTTTTACAATAACTAAAATTAAAACCTTAATAATATTATAATATACAAATAAATAAAAAAAAAATTATTTTAATCTAACAAGTGTTATATAACCGACGTTGTCCATACATAATGTTACAGTGTAATTTATTGGAATTTTAATAAAAAAATATATTTTGTTATTTTAATAAAATGTTTATTTTATAATTCTTAAACCATTCTCAAAAAAATTATCTCGAATATTTACTATAGCTATTTCAAATTTATGTTTTTAAATTAAAATAATTAAAAAATATTATTAATATAAATCGAAAATGTTTTTTATTACAATTCATTCAACGGTATAGATGTAAAAAAATGAAAACCTGCCACCAGTGCCAAAAAACTTTTAGGATTGCTGAGAAATTGTATCTGATCACTCAAAAACAGCCAGTTTCAATGCTGTACATAATTTTCTATTGGTTCTAAAGCTGTGCGACTCGGATCATTCGACGCAGTATTTTTTCTGATCCGAATATGCATGTATTTACAGTCTTTTCGCTTTTTGCGTAGATATAAACAATCGAGTTCAATAAACTATTCTTAAACGAACAATATAAAACTATTTTGTATGTATACCTTTCAGAATGCAAGCTAAAGCAGAAAGAGAATAGAAGGCATACTATTTTATTATTAACCATGGTACCAGACAGTTCAAAGAGCTTCTATTCTTTATAAATAGGTCGCTCTCTATCGACATTATTAAATCAATGTATCCAACACTTAATAATAAATGCGAAGTTACTTTCAACATACGGGCTGTATCGATTTCTTGCCTTCGCCTCTTTTAGACTTTTCAAGGTGAAAATTTTAAGTATCATGGGACGGTTTGATTTAAAATACGTTGTAAGTACAGGCAGATCGATTGGGATAGTTTTAAATGAGCCAAGCGAAGGGTTGGCACCCCCAATATCACAGATAACTGCTTTAAATACATAGAGTAATTTGAAATCTAGAGGCGAATTACCGACTAATATTTATAAAAAAAAAATGAATGATTTACACTTATAATTCCTTATAAGGATTTTTCGTGATGTGATTATTATAATAAATACACAAATGACAAAAACAAATACTTAGACTCAAAATACATATCGGCAATCGAATCTAATCGATATTTTACTGATATGTAAAATTAGATATGATATCATTTTAATAATATGCGATGTTTATGATGATTATGTAATATTATAATTATCACCAACTATTACTACGATTCTCTGTCTCGGGAAAAAATATAAACATATATGTATATAACAGGTACGAATAGTCAGACTTAAGATCAATATGTGGTGAGCCATACAAGAGTTTATTTTGATCCGAGAATCGATCCTATAAAGGTTGGCTCATATAGCCAACACTTCGTCACTGCGGCGGTTATAATTTATTAAATAAATTTATATATTATAAATTTGTTGAATTATTAGTAGTATTATTATATTAAATACAATAAAAATAGTTTTTTTAATATTTAATTTAGGATAGACTTTTATTTTTACCTTAATATAATTATTAAAAATCTTCGCCAGAGTTCATCAAATTAATTTATATGCGGGTTTAATGTCATGCTTAACATTACGTACCGTAATAAGTTATTTATTGAAATAATTTATCGGATATCGGATATAAAATACCCATTCGCAATTTGGTATTTTCAATTTCACTCAACGAGTACTCTGAATTAATACCTACCGAATGAACATTCCAAGCGAACGATTTCATTACTCTACAATCAAACTTATTATCATTTCAATTATGCGGGAATCGTTATTTAAAACATGTGGGAGGTCGATTACAATGTGAAATGGTATAAATTACTCATAATTCAGGTAAATAAAATTATATGAAAGCTTATAAAGTACGACCAAGCATTCAAATAAAAATATATTGGGATTGATTAAAAATAAAACTTAAGAAAACAAAGAAAATCACCTTGAAAAACTGATACAAAATAATTTTTACTCCTTCTTTCGGTCCTTGCGCGAAAAACACACAACCATTCGTTTTGTAAAATACACGAAAAAAATCATCGACGACAGTTCAAAAGTTAAAACGTGAACACCCTGTCTAATTTAAATAAAAGTTCATCGACGTTAAGCATGGGACACACAGTCCAAAAGGTCACTTTTAATACACTTAAAAAAATGTCATTCGGGTGCGTATCGTTTACGTTAATCGAGTGTTCGACACGATCCTGCGCTATTCCAGCCAAACAAACCGGCACACGTCCGTCCCTGCTGACGGTCGATCTCTCACTGCGTTCACTCGTCCGGGAACCTGCACTCTCCCTTATTTTCGGTATACGGAGGGCGCTACGTATTTGGCCTCTTTGTTGTATCCCTAAGAGGGGTAAATTATTACGGTTTTGCGATAACATAATAGAACGTTGCACTAAATAATCGAAAGGATAACGCTTTTTACTGACCGTTAATATTATTTATATATTGAATTTACCCGCCAACGTATCGTTTTTCACAGATAGTTTTAAAGTACGATCCATTTTCCAATAGTTTCTCCTAGATTGCTATGCATATTTGATTACGGCTTTAAAATACAATACTATTTTGAAGTTATACAAAATGCAACTGACTGATAATGGAGTAGACTGTGTTGAAGCCAAATAGAGGGACGATCTGCTCAGGGTGGCTGGCAAAAACTAGATGCGTGAAGCCTAAAATCGGGCTAGGTGGTGCGCCATAGAGGATGCATGTATCTATCTAGCAGTGGCTACCGTAGACCTTTGAAGATGATAATGCATAAAATAAACCTATTCCTTTTTTCCCCCATTTCTCTTCTTATATTTCTAGTAAAGTGACTATGGGCGAATTATTAGTTGAAAGAAAACAGCTTCTATTTGACTAATTATAAACCATACTTCGCTCCCCAATCTGTCTACCATGTGTCGATTACGGCAACAATTAGTTCCAATGTGGGAACTGAACTTCGGTCCTTAGATCATCAGGTCCTGGTTCTGGAATGTCTGAGTCTAAAAAAAGTCAATAAATTATTTAGAATGGATAGAAAGAATGATTTTGGTATTGAAATTTTTGATCACAAGGAAATTTTGAAGATACTAGAGGTAGTAGCGTATAAAGTGGAAAAAGCTCAATTGATTAAAGATCAAAGATCGGGAGTGATTCGATATATCATTTGGGGGATCCAATTAATTTCTCCTTCCACTCCCATTACTTCTCCATTCCCCTACCGTTACTTCTTTCTTCCCCTCCAATGCTCTTAACAGTGTATCCATAGGCGACATTGGTCTCTTATAATCAAGAATTTATATTTTATACATTTAAAAAAAACCTTTATTTTTAACACAAGCATATTTTACTTAGATCAAACTAAGTAAGACAAAACTTAATAAGATATGCAAGATTTCTATCTATCTATCTGTTGGAAAACCATTTTTAATTATATCTAAGATTTCAATTCCTCTCTTAGTAACTGGCAATATCAAAAGCATCACACGAAAAAAAATCAGACGATTTGAGAATCATTATACAAACTCAGTTAAAAAGACATTAAATTGATTGTGAATATTAATTAAAATCATTTTGAGATTATAACATTTCAATTTCTCTCCGAGTCACTGGCAGTATAAAGCCACATACGAGAAAAAATACAGTCGATTTGACAATCTTCATACAAATTCAATTAAAAAGAAATTAAATCGATTGTGAACATTGTATATTATTTAAAATATTTTGAGATTATAACATTTCAATTTCCCTCCGAGTCATTGGTAGTATAAAGCCACATACGAGAAAAAAAAATAGTCGATTTGACAATCTTCATACAAACTCAGTTAAAAAGACATTAAATCTATTGTTAACATATTAATTATTACATGAACATTATGAATGAAGATTTGGTGGATAATGAGGTCGTAACAGCTGTGAACAAAACGCATCGTACTAAAATAGATCGCACTAACATCGTAGGACCACCGCTGAGTGGGTACACGACGCGGCGTAGACACACTGCGACACGGATCTAAAGCCACTTATACATTATATGGCTATTATAATTCTTGTAGTTAGAGCCGTAGTACCACGAATGGGCCCGGTTGATTGGGGAAATTATTGTATGAGTATGGAGCCTGTTACCATTACCGTATTCATTTATAAAGTGGCCAATGAAGAGGTTTTCCGACCAGTCAAGCAAAAACGTGACCTTTTGCAGGCCGTCAAAGGTAGAAAAGTTCGTTATCTGGGACATATCATGAGACATGACAGGTACAAATTACTGCAAGTAACCATGATGAGAAATGTGAAGGGCAAAAGACAAGTTGATTCGAGAAGAAAGCCTTAAAAACGTAATATCAGACAGTGGACCGGAATAGCGTGTGCTCCGGAACTGCTGCACCTCGCGAAAGAAGAGAAGAGTTGTGCTGAACTGGCTGACAACCCGATGAAGCATGCTTTTTTTACGCCTAATCGCCTTTTTACGAATAGACAGTGTCCGTAAAATATCAGAGTTAATTTTACGGTAAATGCAGTGATTAAATATTTATTTCCCCCATCCCCTCCCATTAAATCCTTCTTCTCCCATTATTCACATTCTTATTCTATAGTAAGCAACATATTTATAGTGTCGTTAGTATTGTAAGTGGCCATAGAAGGTGCAGGTTTCTTATCATTAGATAATCTGTTTGATTGTTTTGTATCTATATGGACAGTCTAAAGCTTTACTTAGCTAAGATCCGCGACAAGCAAAACAATAACAGAAAATTAATAATGTGTGTTTTTCCGTTGGGTTTAGTGGATTTATTTGGAACTTAAACCAAAAACTTACCGAAAATCGGCCATCAACTCTCCACCCACCAACCACTATACACAACGCCAAACACACACTATCACTTTTCCATCTTGTAAACGACACGTGTTTCGCCCCAACACGAGGCATCTTCAGGTATAGTAGACCCTACGGAAGACAACCGAAAAGTAGTGTTTTGTATCTGTTGCAGAAAAAAAATATTTCCAACATTGTTTTCCAATATTCTTGAAAATCCTGAAACCGAATAGCTTAGGACTAACAAAAACAACCAGAGAGACTAATATTTACTACTCGTATATTATCATATATAATAGTCTTAATAAAACAAAAACGATGCTAACACTTTTGTCGCTGACTGTACGTATTCTCGAGAGCGTGTAAACCATAAACACGTGTTAGTCACAATGTGGTAAGAGTTGTCTATATATTTTTTTTTTCACTGCGTTTCCTACTTGATGTCAAATAGGCCATAAAGACCTACTTAGTAGTGGGTGCTACGGAAATTTGTTATCATTTAATTGAGTGTGGGGGTTATTAATGGGTTAAGTTTGGATAATGTTGGTTAGACGACTGAGTTTAGGCGGTTAAGTTGGTGCTAGTTACAATGTAGTTTGATTAAACTTTTTATTTCTTTTACAATGAGAATGAAGATTTTTTTATCCATAGTAATAAATTTTCATTTACATTTAGCACATTAATCACAGCTTTTTCCGATAATAATAATTATATCTGTATTCCTAGATCAAAATAAGTATTTTTTAGATAATTTAAAAATATAGATATAAAAATTGTAAAACCATAATGTATTTATTACAGACAAATAGAAATTATGAATTAGGAGGTCTACTCACTATGTGTATAAAGAAAAACAAATCAGAATTTAACAAACATTAAAATTATAGCAACTAAACAAAAACATTACAATAATCCTACTAATATTATAAATGCGAAAGTTTGTGAGTATGGATGTATGTTTGTTGCTCTTTCACGAAAAAACTACTGGACGGATTTGGATGAAACTTTACAGTAATATAGGTTACACATCATGTTATACATCGGAATAACATATAGGCTACAATTTATAATGATTTTATGTAATTTTGGTCGTAATATAATTTTACTATTAAGTAAAAAAAAATATACATTTATTTAAAATGATCTGTCACGAAACTTAATGTGGTAGACCAAATTCCACGCGAGCGAAGTCGCGGGCAAAAGCTAGTAATAATATAATAAGTAAACCTGCAGTCATTTATGTTGTCTTTATTAGTATCAGTACTTTCATGAACTTAATACTGAATTATATTTATATATTACTAGAAAAAAAAAAAGTTTTATTTGAAAAACCATAGTGCAGTTGACAATTAAAAATGGAACAAGAAAATAAAAATTGTGAGCAAGGAAGGCTTATTATATTTATAAAAAAAAAAATAACGAATCATAAATCAACAGACATTAAAAATTTTACAAAGAAATAAGAATACAAAAATATTAATAATAGTGAACCTTCATTCAGTTATCTTCTCATCTGTGGCTTCACCAGTCGAGAAAAAACCCCATCTGTGGCTCTTCGCCGCGAGCATCCCACAGAATCTGGTCGCGGGGGGTGCAGTTCAGCAACAGTTCTTGTTGGATTCAATCTTTTTCCAATAATACTACTAAAATAAGCAAAAACTAATTGGATTTTGAATCTAGAAATACTAATTTAGTGGCATTATTAATTACAACTGCGCTGAGTTAGAATTGTTAGAAAGTAGCTTTGGAAAAATCCGACCGCAAAATGGTAAGCAAATCATAACAACCGTGCTGCGTGCCACAGTTGGCGGTCGGATGGCCTTGCTCATTTCGCGGTGGTTGTACAGACGAGATGATATTTTTCCTGCATTTACTGTAGCACTATAAAAAGGTACTACACTTAGAAAGAAGATGCGGCAAGACACAGCCCTGATTTTCAGTATTCCCAGGCTGGTAGTGCACGGATAAATATTGTTATGTAAGGTATATTTAAATTATCATATTTTTGCCTTGCCACAGACTGCACAAATAGCCGCGATCGACCGGTTGACCACCCCTGAAATAGAATATTAGCTGTTTGCATCTACACGATGAATAGTGTTGCATATCAATTAGACAGTCCATTATTCAAAATTCAAATGCAAAGCACGTTAAGTCCGACTTGACCTTGACCCCTCCCTCCTCAGCTCCCGCACGCCAGTCTAGACTCACCGCACACAAGCGTCGTAGTATCTAAAATTGCGTCAAACTGAAATTTTACTGAAACTGCGTCGCGAACCTATTTTTTAATATATATTATAAAAGAAGAACTTCATTTTATCCTGGCTCATACGAGGATATTATGGGAATTATCAGTAGATCAGTATAAAGTAATTTGTAATCCCGAATCTGCCCACCTGGACTGTGTCCTCTCACTAAGGATATATATATATATATATACATATATATATGTATATATATATATATATATATATATATATATATACACATATATAGACGAGTAATTGGCTCAATGTCCGTTTCTCCAGAAATGGGGAGGCCTGTGCTCAGCAGTGTGACATATATGAGCTGTCGAAAAAAAAATACTATACATACAAATATATATGTATTTCTATATAAAAATCAAAATCGTAACCTTTGCACACAGTGTACCAATCTATCTATTACTGAGATATTAAGGTCACCTTTTTATTGAAAAGCTATTTGAAAAAAAAAAAGAACATTATGACAAAATAATAGCTGAAAACTAGAAATACGAAATGTAAATAATTAATACACTATTCATAGGAACTATTTTTTTAATTTTTAATACAACATTAATTAAACAAGTAATATAAAAAAAATAAAATACAATTCTTACTTAAGTCAACAAAGAAAAATTTTATTTTCGTTATTTTACTGCTCTCTATCTTATGGAGAAATGTTTTTCTCCCATATAAAATTATTTTTTTTTTAATAGCCCATATATGTTCCACTGGTGAGCACGGGCCTCTCCATTTCTGGAGGACCGGACGTTAACCCACCACGCTTGTCCAATGCGGATTGACGGGGTTATCAGACTCGGAATAAATATTTGTAATCCATACATATAGTAGAAGAACTTAACAAGACATATCATAGCTTACAAAAATCAAAGTAACCTACACACGATACCCTTAATCTTAGCATCTGGCGTCGTAAACATCTCGGCTCCCACGGCATCCGTCAAGCATCCAAGATAAAACCGTGGCCGATTACCGGGCTCATTACCGCCCGGCAGTAAACCCGGCGATCCATCAAACGGAGGCCTGACTTACTGCCGGATGCCGGGGGGGAGCTGCGCGATGGACTGATGAAAACGCGCTCTCACCCCGCGTACTTCGAATTTGCCTCACTGCGACTTGCAACGCTAAGTGACAGGATATCTTATTTTTCATTTTTACGGAATAGATAGGAAAATAAGCAAGCGGACCGTCTGCTGGTTAACAATAGGCCTATGGATATCCACAATATTAAGGGTACTGAAGTTGCATTATCTATCTTAGGGTAGACAATGTACCTTAGGGTAGACAATCTACCTTAAGGTAGGCAATCTACCTTAAGGTATGCAATCTATTATACCTTAGGGTATGTAATCTACTTTCTTGGGTGAGGTCTATGTCCAGCAGTGGATTGTCACTTGTAATGCAGTGAATTGATTAAGTATGAAACAGACTCAACAAATCAGACACCTTACGTAGTGTTTCGGATAAAAGGTAATATATTTAAGTATATTCTCATATTTGAAAGTAATATTACACCTCGTGCATGCCCGCCAGCGTCTTAGATCAGAACACCGTTTTGAACGTAAGCGGTGCGTAATGTAAAGTGGGTTCAATTTACACTGTCACTCAAGTTGAAGCGACATCCCGTACTCAGCGTCACGGGGCGGACCCCTACCATTTGTTTATTAATAAAAGAAAAGACGAGAAAATGATTTTATAATCAAAATGAGAAGAAAAAAATGGGTTTCATAAGTATTGAACAATCATTTAAGAAAAGCATTAAATGCGCCAAAGTGTTCTTAATAAGTAAAATTTGCATTTATAAGTTTAGTATATAAAATAATTTTAAATATCATAAAACTTGAAATTTTTTAAAAAGGTATTCAAATATAACATCTAATAATGACCAATATATGGCGGTATCATTATATAGTTAATAGTATAATAACAGTTTTTATACATATACACAAGACCTCCTGATATATGGGAGATTATACATTAACTCACTGTGTTTATTCTAGGGAGATTATGCCAGGATTTATTTTGAAATCATTAACTTCGCCACTCAGACATTTAGGTCTTCAAATTTTATTTTCTTACTTAAAATTGTTGTTATTATCATCGATATAACAGTTATAGATCACTGCTGGGATCTGCTGGGATCAGATCTGTTTTATTATTCAGGTATTGTTGCTGTCCATCAACTGGTAATTGCTAATGATATATATAAGTTGTGACATGCACGCACCCACGGGAAGAAACAAGCCAACTTTTACCTTCTTTTTTTTAAATGAAAATGACGTTTATTAATTCGAAGGGGATTCCTTTGAATATTACAAAGTGGCTCATGCTAATACCAAGCGCCCGACGGCCACGTCTCATCATGAAAATCAATTTCGGTATCGATTAATGTTATATCGAATAAAAAAAAAATAACTCACAAAACAAGAAAAATTTAAATATTCGAACACAACTCACCGCTTACCCGTAGTAAGTGCTACTACTTCAGAACTTTCAAGGGTTTCAAATATCCGTCTCATCTTGACGTACGCGCGAGAACTTCAGTAAATTACTATTAGTTTCATAAATACAACAAAGGGGAACACATAAGTCGTTTCATATTATGTCAACTAAGCGATTTCTAAATATGTACATACATATATTTATTATTATAATCAGTTTGCGTAGTGTCTGGCCGTAGAAAAACCTTATAAGATGGTAAAACAATAATAACCCTACTAAGATCTTCGAAAAAACAAATTCGATATTTTTTTTTAAATTTTTTAATTGCATGTATACAAGCTAGCACACACAACACCACTTTTTAATAACAAACACAACGCGTTATAGCCTTAACACGAGGCACCCTCAGATGTAATAAACCCTCTAGTAATAGAATTATCTCAACTTAATGATCAAAATAGATCAAAATTGATAATAATATTATTATTTAGTGATTTATTTATTTTATTCTTAGTGTACATTTTCGGTACAAAGGTGGACTCAATGCCGGAAGGCGTTGTATGCCAGTCAACCTTCGGGTTTATGGAAAAGATTAAAGTAGGTACAAAGACTATATAAATAAATACAAACACACATATATATATATTTTTCATAGCTCATATACGTCCCAATGCTGAGCACGGGCCTCTCTATTTCTGGAGAAACGGACAATAAACGTATAAATATAAATATAATCATCAGCAGCCATCAGTTCTCTTCTAGAGATAGGCCTCTCTGAAAGCATGCCATCGAATCCCACCTTACACACGCATTTTTTTATAGCAGACCTGACGTACAAGCATGTGAGTAGCATAGTAGTAAATAATCACTCCGTTCAAAGACATTCACAACGTCGGAGATATTCAGTCTCTACCAGCCGTCTCGTGCACATCGCCTCATCTAGCCAAGAGGGCGTTCCACACTAATATATCTTCGATTTATCGTAAGCACTATTGCCTTACGAAATCTGTCGTAAACAACGTTCTATTGTAAACAACAATCTAATAATATATACTCTACGTAAACAAGTATCTAAACAATAACGTAGCGATTCAACATGGCAGTTTTCGGTCGCAAACATAGTACCGTATTGCACACTTTATGACCGCTAACTCCATTACAGATTTGGGGAGTATTGTCCGATTTAGATTTTCTACCATTGTGTTGTGCCCAAAGACGTAATTGCACTTATGTAGTTTAGGGGTCGGAAAAAGGAGGGTTTTATCAATGCATCATAAACGCTGTTGGAACAATCTAAAAAATTATGTCTTTGTTCTACTTAAATAAAAAGAAAATTGTTTTAGTTTATAAAACTATTTATTTTACAACAAATAGTTATTCTATTTTCCATAATTTTTTTATGTTATTTCCCTAAAATATGGGTGTTTTTAGAAAAAAAAAATTCTTTATCTACTCAACATAAAAATATTTGAACTAAATTTTAACGAATGATGTTTAATTTAATGTGTATGTGATTAGTAGTTATGTCTTATTTCTTAACCTCTGAGATTCGTTTAAAATCTTCGACTGGCATCGTTAATAATTTACTAACGGTACGAATATTACTGAGAATTTAGCACCAGCCTCTAAGATGCAGGTTTAAATTTCGGAGGAAATTATTTGATCATAAAAAAACAACTAGATGCTTTTAGGATTGCATTCTAATTCTCAAAAATGTTTTAATTCTACTAAGTATGACAATTATTTACTAAAATTTAAATAAGAAAGTCGAGAGATCGTCTTTTTTGTATAAATACTTGTATTTAAGGCGAATTAACTATGTATTTCTATAGATTTTTTTCAATACCATATTACTACAATATTTATTAGGAAACATATCTTCTTATGGATATCTGATAGATCACTTACGAGTACAAATAATGTACCGTGCAAAAGATTGAAAAAAAGGTACATCATAACAAGCCTAAACAATCGCCCTTATTTAAAATATTCATGGGACAATAAGTGGTGTTTTATGGAGGCTGGGTAATGGCGCATCGAGAACATTAAACTGGAGTTTTACTGTAAGAGCGATGCAAGACTTTACTTTTACTTGATCGGGACGTATCCCTGCGAAATTGCTTTTTCATTGCTCACACACAATTTCCCTACTAATGTTAGAAATATTAAGGGGCGTAACTTCAAAACAATATCATTATTGGTTTTATAGTCAAGGTTTTATGAAATTTTAATGAAATCATGCAGGTACAAAGTTGGTGTCATTTGTTAACTACCCCTACGGGAAACAGCCGTGACGATATGTATGTATATAACATACATATCGTCACGCCTGTTTCCCGTAGGGGTAGGCAGAGACCACAGACCCATCCATACATCTACTACGATCTGGGCATACTTTCCTTGCTTCCTCCACACTCATTATTCTCGTCATGCAAGCCCGCCGCTTTAAGGTACTCTTGACCTGGCCTTTCTTAAAACACTTTAAAAAAAATATTTTTAATGCAACTCCGGCCTTTCTGCTTACAGGTATTTTCAAGGAAACCATCATCAGCAAAATCGGATCACTAAAATGGAACGTTTTGAACACCACTCTTCACCTGGCCTTTTCTTTATGATCCTTTAGTTTTCTTAAAGACCAACAAAGTATCTGCAACGTCCTAGATATGGTAATCGTTCAACAGAGACCGTGATTACTTCTCATCAAGTAAGACGACCGCTTGAATCAGTGTGACAAATATATGATAATATAGTTTTTGAGTATTTGGATGTAATTAGTGCATCGTATTGGAATTCTCACTCGAATAAGTAAGACGACCGCTTGAATCAGTGTGACAAATATATGATGTTATAGTTTTTGAGTATTTGGATGTAATTAGTGCATCGTATTGGAACTCTCATTGGGATAAGTAAGACAACCGCTTGAATCAGTGTGCCAAATATAAGATATTATAGTTTTTGAGTATTTGGATGTAATTAGTGCATCGTATTAGAATTCTCATTCGAATAGGGAAAAACTGCCTACTGTATTTACTCACGCCCAAAAATATACATACATTTATCCTGCCTAGTTGAAACTTCTGCGTTTTTGATCCATAACCGAATCGGCCAAGA
Source organism: Baronia brevicornis (assembly GCA_031353405.1). Classification (NCBI taxonomy): domain Eukaryota; kingdom Metazoa; phylum Arthropoda; class Insecta; order Lepidoptera; family Papilionidae; genus Baronia; species Baronia brevicornis. The sequence continues at coordinate 429,821 of JASFAT010001750.1, read as the reverse complement.
TAATAATATTACTGAAAATTGTGTAAACGTTTATACAATATTTATAATCAATACGGGATGAAATCTGAAAAATGATCGACATTCACTACCTCCATTAATATTGGCTGTTGTTTTCAAAGTATCTTATTTTTTTCTTATTTACATGAAATATGACGGCATTTTTAACCTTTGACAAGCAGGCAACCACTCGTTTTTTGCGTGAGCGGATAGTAATGGAAATTTTATGGTGTTTTTATGCTTTTATAGAGGGTTTCTTTGCACGAAAATATAGTTCGATTGTTTTGGTTGAGACACTTTTAGTGGCAGTACATGATAATGTAAAGATTATATGAACTCAAAGTGTTTTTTATTTTTGTTTGTTAGTTAGCTTGCTTTATTTATCTAAGAATTATGGCCTTATTTCCCAATAAGAATTAATAGTTTGTTTAACAAATACATATTTAAAAAAAAGAAACTAAGACTCGCAATGTTTAAATGAAATGAATGGATGATTATAAAGTGGATTGCAAGATTACTCACGATACATTAGTACGAGTCTAAGTATCTACTATGACTCATAATACTATATCAAAAAAGCCTAGGACTAGGAGGCTCTAGTTCTAGGCTTTGAATAGTGCTAGTGTGAGCTTTGTTAATATGATTAGTCCAGGATTTTGAGCGTAAAAGGATTAAGTAATTCCATAAATTTTCGTCATCTTCAATCAATTATCTTTTATTTTTGCGACTAAAACGATATCCATTGCGAACACATATTCTATTCTTATCATCATAATCAAAATAATTTTCCACTTAAATATTCATTTTTAAGTGGAAAATTATTTTGATTATGATGATGAGAGTCTTACCGTAATACTTAACAAAAATTATTTTATGAATATCATTCCAAAAACACCTTTGTCAACCTCCAATTCCAAGTCCTCATCGTGAATAGAAGTTATTGGAAAAATGCTCCATAATTTATTTACCGCTAACAAAGTGGAAATCAACGACCGCCGTCCACCCCGGTGAATCGCCCGGCGTACAACCTTAGAAAACCTTACCATGCGTTTGTTACTCGAATCGATTCTAAAGTTATTCAAAATAATCAATCATCAAAACAAAGTGAGAATATTTGTTTAATACATATACTAAATAATGACACCGTAGTATTGGCATCCTATAGACGATTATTACATGGTTTTGATGTAATAATCGTCTATAGGATGCCAATATATTATATAATTAGACTGTAAGACTGTAAAATCACAGAACTGATTTTTGGCTACAGAATGTAGATTGAGCTAGACTACGCTTTAAATATACGACAAAAGAATGAAAAATTCTTCTCTTTGGTTGTCAGCAGAGAATTGGGCCATTTCTGCCCAAAGTTTCATACTAGAAAACTATAATGGCAAACATGTGACTTTAGACGTACAGCAGCGTATTTGATGGTAAATAATCATCTTAGTGATAAAATGAATTTGCAATTTGAAATCCACCGAAGGTTAAAACGCAAAAATAAAACAAATAAATAAAATTTTATATGATACTGATATTATCATTATTATATCAGCATGAGCGTGTAATTTATATTATTATAAATATAAATTCGAATATAACGTGAGTTTCCGTAGTAACGCCACCCGACGCACGAGTATATCGAGCGGTGTCGTATTAGGAGCGTATGATATTTATATTGGAACGTCAATACCAGCCGTCGGGACGTTTAGCAACGACCGCCTCATTACTGAAGAAAACGCCTTTGTTTCGAGAAATTTAAAACTTTATTTACTATGTTTTATTATTACTATCTTAGTGATGAGCATGCCCATGACCATTTAAAGGCTAACACATAAATATTTAACGACATAATGGGTAACGTAGTAAGGCAATTATCACTTTCAGAGTCAATGGTAGCAGGACCGATTCCAGCGTCGGCGTCAGCACCATTTTCATTCCGCCTTAGACGTGTAGTGGGCTAACGTCACATCCTCTAGATATGAGGAGGCTCATGCCCGGAATTGGGACATATGTTTTTTCTTGTTACGTCACTATCGGTGTAGTGATAGAAACCCAATAATGGCACAAATCTTCACTGAGACACACAGAGACATGAGATATAACTAATATTAGTACATATAGTATACCAAACAACACTGAGACCGATGGTGTAGTCATTATTTCTTAGACTTCTGGACTATTCCCCTAAGTGTCTTCAATTCCATTTTCTCTCAGTCGTCCCGTGAGGATTATCACTCTACCATACGTCAGATCGGACATTTTTTTTTGGTAGTAAAGTAAACGAGCAAGCAAACCTGAAGGCAATTATCGCCCCCCATAGACATCCGCAACACCATAGGCATCACAAACACGTGGCGTACCACACTAAATTTAAAGTATTATACATACATATCGTCACATCCATCCCCGTAGGGGTTGGCAGAGACCACAGAAATCCATCCGCCACGATTCCGGCATACCCCCCATATTTCTTCCATACTCATCCATCTTTTCATCCATCCTTCCTCTCACATTCATTGTAGTGAAACGGCTCTCCGTTAGTCGCTTTTCGCTCTCGTGGGAATCAGGACGTGATGGGTGGCGAACCACGTCGCCGTCATTTTTTAACAAATTACACTTAAAATGTGTGAGACAAAGACGGCACTATAGCCAAGCGTAATTTATAAGAGTGTATAGGAGAGGATACAAACAAAAAGTGGATAGAAGGCATTTTAATTTCCAAACTCGGTAGCTGTATTTCGGCAAGGCTCAGCAGAGATTTATTAGTATCGGTTTATATTAAAAACATCCCTTCATACTTGTTCATAGCCCGCGTCGGTTGTGGAGAATATCGTGAAAGGGCGTCCGTTGCCCGTCTGCAGCGCATAATGGGGATATATTCGCGTGCCGTTTGTTCGGGATCCCTGTTGAACATTCCCGTCTCAGATATGGTCTAGACGTTATCGCAATTATTTTTCTGATTTGCTACAAGACGCCATATTCGTACACACATATTTCAAAGAGTAACGCTTCTGTATTATCACGCTTACTTATCTACCTTCACATCCTACAAAAATAGGCTGGAGATAAAAGGATTAAAAAAACATATTATAGGATTAAAATAACATATAGTGGTCACCATGCGATTTAGTTGCAATTTTGTGCCATGTACGCTGAAAAGATGATCTTGTCTACAAAACAAAAATAAGGATCTAAGATTATACCTCAGCAGCTTCTTTTTGTTCTATACTTATATAGAACACAAAAAATTGTTTTAGGTTAAAAAGGCAAGTATATATTTATTAAATTTAGTCTTTTTTTTATGGCATAGGAAGGCAAACGAGCAGGCGTGTCACCTGATGGAAAGCAACCAACGCCGCCCATAGACATCCGTAACGCCATAGGTAGTGCGGAAGCGTTGCCGACCTTATAAGAAAGTGAAATTATGGGAGTGGGAGCGGGAGGGGGAGTGGGAGGGGGAGTGGGAGGGGGAGTGGGAGGGGGAGTGGGAGGGGGAGTGGGAGGGGGAGTGGGAGGGGAGTGGGAGGGGAGTGGGAGGGGAGGGGGAGTTAGAGGTGGAGTGGGAGGGGGAGGGGGAGTAGGAATCTCATTTTCTAATCTACGTATCTATCCGATTCCGACCGATTTGAATTTTTATATTTTGTTTAAAATAAATTTTGTTTGCTCGAATACAGAGAAGGTTTAATTAATAAAAAAAATATAAGTAATAACTAATAGAACAGTTGGAAAAACGAAAAACTCATCACACATCGTTAACAAACCATCAAGTATGCCTATTAGGCTCATACCGGTGAACTGCATGTACTACTGGTGGTCTATTCAACGATGCGATTAGAGATTTGGTGATCGAAAGGTTAAAAGCTGTACTACGATCAAAGAAGCTAAAAGGTTTTCACAAGGAAGTAAAACACACTCAATTTCATTTTAAATTGGAGTACTTATTTCATTTCTAAATAAATAAAGAGTAGCAGTGTACCGAACCATATTGGATAAAGTAACATAAATGTGGTAAATACGTATTATTAATGGAGTCAGGCGTTAAAAGTCTTGTTTTTGTCTTTTCGGTTGTCTTCCGTAGAGTCTACTATACGTGAAGATGCCTCGTGTTGGGGCGAAACACGTGTCGTTTACAAGGTGGAAAAGTGGTAGTGTGCGTTTGGTGTTGCGTATAGTGGTTGGTGGGTGGAGAATTGATGGCCGATTTTCGGTAAGTTTTTGGTTTAAGTTCCAAACAAATCTACTTCATCCAGCAGAAAAACACACATTATTAATTTTCTGTTATTGTTTTGCTTATCGCGGATCTTAGCTAAGTAAAACTTTTGACTGTCCACATAGTAAATACGTATGTATGTGTGTATGTCCAAATGTATTGCAAATTGACAAAGTTTGAGATATCTAGACCCTTGCATATCTAAACCAAACAACATACAGATGACGTGAAAGGTTGCTACGGACAACCAGGCACACGACTCATTTGCCAGGTATTTCATTACGTCTGTCCGTTGCAGAACTCACTTGACAAGGGACTAGTGACCCTTACAGGACAAACTCACACGAATCAAATGCCAAACGAAAATTCACTTTAAACTATTACGAATAAGCAAACCGTTGGTGTATTTGACAGCGAGATATATAAGTTTCAAAACTGCAATTTCAAACGACATCCGGCATATGCAAAATTAGACTTTATTGCGATTGTAAAACAGGTGGGTTAAATCGCATTTGAAGTTCGCTGAAAGTTTATGATGTATATCAGGTATTTGTTGTTGAAATAGCAGCGATTTTACAGGCGTTTAATGTTAAGCGGAAATTAATGATCGCAGATAAAGGTTACAGATATTCGGCAATAAATTTATTGATAATGTTAAATTTACGTGGGCCCTTAGAGCGGATATATGCGTATTTGTTATCTTAATCAATTGGTATGTGAGTCATTAAATATATTACAGATTAACTAATTGTAATTCTTCTCAGAAATTTAACAATAAGAAAGCTTCTTTTTAGTTTGCTTAGCATCATCATCATCATCAAGGCATTACAGCTGCGGGTGGGACTTAGTCTGGTTCAGTAAACGTTTTCAGTCGGATCTTAATTTAGCTTTTTCTGTCCAGCCCCTCACACCGATTGCATTTAAGTCGTCCTCGACTCTATCTAGCTATCTGAGCTTAGGCCTTCCGCGGCTTCTACGACCATCTAGTTTGCCGTCGAGTAGGCGTTTGGGTACTCTAGCCTCGTCCATTCATATTACGTGGACATCCCGTCCGTCCGTCACACGAAGGCGTCCTATTTTAATGGTTTTGATGACGTTCGTCTTGCTTAGCATAGACATTGTTATTTAATATATTTGGGAATGGCTTTCTCGTAATCCCTGAGTATTCACATGAGAAATAAATAAAACGTAAAAAATTTATACATTTTTGTATTGCGTTCTTGGCTTCTACAACTTCATCGGAAGACATCCAGAAAGCTCAATAAACCTGTAAATCGCGGACTGGCGAAGAAAACGACTACGTAATCTCAGTGCCTAGGCTGTTTCTCAATTTTGAAATCCGTGAAATTGATGGAAAATTCTTTACAACAGCAGAAGAATGGCTAGTGAGTTATTGATAACAGTATGTTTATTTTGGTGGTTTCAATTTCATCGTCTTCTTTTTCCTCTTGTCATATCTACAAGGCAACGTATTTCGCGGCTGTATAATCTGATACCGTAGGCCCGGCAAGAAAGTGACGCGGAGGCCGGCATAGATCCGCCTTGGTGCCCCCTCAGTTCTTCTCTTCTTTTCTTTCTCTCTCGTCGCTAATCTTGCGACGAAAGAAAAAGAGAGAACTCTCTCAGCCACGGTAGTTAATTTCCAAGGTGCTTAAAACTCGTTGTTAAATCAAGCAATAAATACAGCTGCTAATTATAATGATCCTGCTAGATGACCTTCTTCACAAAAGATGGTGTTAGCGTAATCCCAACGTAGGGCAAGCGTTGTTATTATTACTTAGGTAGACACTGGTGTTCATCCATTAGTATTTGCTCCGTATTCACGATACCCCCGAGAAATTGGGTGGCTCTATTCTATTATAGAAAAAAATATATATATATCCATAATAAACGTCACGCATAATTTTCGGTGAAAGCATATCCTATTTTTACAGACGACACATTCCCTCGTAGCAAATCAGTACATAACACCAGAGGTAATCATCTGGAAACTATACTCTATTCAAAAGCTTCAAAATTTGTACAAAAAAGGTTACCTATATACAGCCTCCCTTCCCAATTGATAATGACCTCTCAAATAACAGCACAACCTACCTCTCATAGTGAAAAGTGTAAGGTCGAAAGGAGGTGGAGAAGGCCAAGCGTAACTGGTGCTTGGGAATTCACGACGACGTGCTCATTCAACCATTCTTTCCAGGTGATTTGAAGTGTCATTAGCATGGCCATGCGAATGTCAGATAAAGTTGAAAAAAGAATTAAGTGAATAGAATTTTATACAAATTTTCGTCGTTTTTATTTCACATATATTTCGGTTTCAATTTCAAATTGATAAAATAGAATACGCTTTATTTATTAATGGAGTCAGGCGTTACTTTGCGGAAATCCATCACTATGTGGACAGTCAAAAGTTTTACTTAGCTAAGATCAGCGACAAGCAAAACAATAACAGAAAATTAATAATGTGTGTTTTTCTGCTGGATGAAGTGGATTTATTTGGAACTTAAACCAAAAACTTACCAAAAATCCTAAAAAAAAAAGACTTTTCGGTTGTCTTCCGTAGAGTCTACTATACCTGAGGATGCCTCGTGTTGGGGCGAAACACGTGTCGTTTACAAGATGGAAAAGTGGTAAAGTGTGTTTGGTGTTGTGTATAGTGGTTGGTGGGTGGAGAATTGATGGCCGATTTTCGGTAAGTTTTTGGTTTCAGTTCCAAATAAATGCACTTCATCCAGCAAAAAAACACACATTATTAATTTTCTGTTATTGTTTTGCTTGTCGCTATTGATGTTAGGTACGTAAAACTTTTGACTGTCCATAAACTTTATTTTAATTTATACAGTATATTGCCAATGCAAATAAAAGTACTGAAAATTAAATAAAATACAAAAATAAAATAAAAAATATACTTAATCATTCTCCAAAAATTCTAAAAATATGGCGATATGTTTAAAATAATATGTATCGAGCTCAAGGTAAAGCAGTTATTTCAAAATCACAGCCAATTATATTTACAGGTGCGGTGTTTTTTCGCAGTCCATATATGTCTCACTATTGGGATTGGGTCTTCCCGTTTCTAAAGGAATCGACATTAACCCACATCGCTTGTCCAAGACGGATTGGCCGGGACCTAGACTCAGAATAAATACTACAATTATATTTAGGTTGTACATATACTTTTATATATTTATCCCTATTCGGCAATCGAACCCACGACCTGTGTCAGCAATAGCTTCGCCATTAATCCAATCAGGTCGTTCAATTATTATCTACATAAATGTACATATATTAGTGTCATAAATGAAACATTATATTCACGCAAAAAAGTAAACCACTAGATGAAAACACCACCAGAGTATAAAAAAAATTAAGGTTTCTCACAAAATTGTATCTATACAAAATATTCTATTAGTCGTACAGCTGTGAAACTTCGATCGTCGACTTTTTGATAGAATTTTCTGATCAGAATATGCAATATATTTTTTACACCTGTATCGCTTACAGCGTTTTATTCAATGTATATAGTTGTTCAGTATGTGCTGAATTTAATATTCTATAGCTAGCGGTATATTAGTTCAGTGCAAACGCTTCGAGATCTTCCGGCTAAATTTTCTGGAATATTCCGGAGGATGAATTTCAAGAGTGCGTGCAGCCGGCAGCGAAGATTAACATGCATGGTACTGGCAACCCGGAACTAATGCAGACGCTTAATCATAGAATAAGTAATAGCTTGGCTGCACCCAAACCTCACCCCACGTATTACCCCACGCTTCAATTTCTTGTACATAAGATCTTTCAATAAAATATTTAGTTATATCCTATTCTTCTTGTTGAAAATGACGGCGACGTGGTTCGCCACCCGTCACGTCCTTATTATCACGAGGGCGACTAATCGAGAGCCGTTTCGCTGCGATGAATGGTAGTGGATGGAGCTCTGTGGTCTCTGCCAACCCCTACAGGGGATAGGCGTGAATATATCTAAAAAAAAATATCCTATTCTATAATATATTTCATACAATTAGCCTGACTTGCGGGATCAAATACATCACTCAAAGAAAACCAAATTCTCAGTAGGGACTCAATATCTGTACTCCTCCCTCCCCTTACTTCCCTCTTCACTCCTAGTATTCACGTTTTACCCTAAGGTAGATGACGAATTTACTACTGATTAAATTCAATTAAATAATCATTTTCACATATCGTTTCATACTTGTTTTACCTTCACATCTGCCGCATAGAAAAACAACCCCGTGTAAAATTCAGTAGTATCTAAAAAGGTGAAACATTTTTCCTAACGTAAAAATTTTGTAGCATGATTGAAATGGTTATCAAAATTTTGAGTGATGTATGCATTAAATAGAAATGCCAAAATTCTTAAAAAAAAGTCCAGGAACTGACAAACTAATATTTTTGTTAGAGGCTTATTGGACACTTGAAAATGTATTGCAATACATCAATTGATAAGCTACTGTTTACGCGACAGATTTGGTAGATATCGTCGAGAAGGATTTAATATGGTTTCAAGTCTTTAAATCTTTCAATAACATATAAAGGTCAAAATCGCTAGAATTCGTTATTCGCAGAATATCATTTAGGTAATGAATTCGCTAAACGATATTCTGTTCTTCTCACATTAAGCTGACGTGATAACGACATAAATCTGCTACCTACAGAAGTGCTGAATCATATATTTTAAGAAAGCGAATGTCACCCCTCTTGACGTGTTCAGCAGAGTAATGGAAATATTGAAGGGATCACGGATTTCAGATAAGCCTATGAATTCCTTGATCCATAAGAAAGCTGTGTGATCGCTTGCTTTTATGATACCCAATATTTGACAGCTTGAAATGATGCAACTCAATTCATTTTAAAATTGAGTAACGTATAGATTCAATTTTTACCCGTTATTGTGGGTTTAATAATGGTCATTTCAAAGATAAATAAATACTTTCTGCAACCAATAGTTTAATGACAACAAAAACGACTAGCATCGTTGTTGTGGTTTCAATAATGGTCATTTCAAAGATAATTAAATACTTTCTGCAACCAATAGTTTAATTACAACAAAACCGATTGGCATCGTTATTGTGGTTTCAATAACGGTCATTTCAAAGATAAATGAATACTTTCTGCAACCAATAGTTTAATGACAACAAAAACGACTAGCATCGTTGTTGTGGTTTCAATAATGGTCATTTCAAAGATAATTAAATACTTTCTGCAACCAATAGTTTAATTACAACAAAACCGATTGGCATCGTTATTGTGGTTTCAATAACGGTCATTTCAAAGATAAATGAATACTTTCTGCAACCAATAGTTTAATGACAACAAAAACGACTAGCATCGTTGTTGTGGTTTCAATAATGGTCATTTCAAAGATAATTAAATACTTTCTGCAACCAGTAGTTTAATTACAACAAAACCGATTGGCATCGTTATTGTGGTTTCAATAACGGTCATTTCAAAGATAAATGAATACTTTCTGCAACCAATAGTTTAATGACAACAAAAACGACTAGCATCGTTGTTGTGGTTTCAATAATGGTCATTTCAAAGATAATTAAATACTTTCTGCAACCAATAGTTTAATTACAACAAAACCGATTGGCATCGTTACTGTGGTTTCAATAACGGTCATTTCAAAGATAAATGAATACTTTCTGCAACCAATAGTTTAATGACAACAAAAACGACTAGCATAGTTGTTGTGGTTTCAATAATGGTCATTTCAAAGATAATTAAATACTTTCTGCAACCAATAGTTTAATTACAACAAAACCGATTGGCATCGTTATTGTGGTTTCAATAACGGTCATTTCAAAGATAAATGAATACTTTCTGCAACCAATAGTTTAATGACAACAAAAACGACTAGCATCGTTGTTGTGGTTTCAATAATGGTCATTTCAAAGATAATTAAATACTTTCTGCAACCAATAGTTTAATTACAACAAAACCGATTGGCATCGTTATTGTGGTTTCAATAACGGTCATTTCAAAGATAAATGAATACTTTCTGCAACCAATAGTTGTTGGGCCCATATCGGTGAATCTTACTTTAAAGAATTAAAGTGTTAAATAAAAAAAGATATTAATAAATTAATGATTTTTGATAGAAAGTAATTTTTAATAAGAAAAAAAATGTTTCTTAAAATTATAACAACATTTAATATAATTAATATAATAATCATCATATATTTTCTGTTTGTTAACGATTGACTAGAAGAGATTACTCTATGGGATAAGTCCGATGTACATACTGTGCACAATTTCAGTGTATTTAAATCATTAATATAACATGTAACGTACAATCATAAATAAATCATGAAAATACAAATAAATAAATATTTATCCCATAAAAAATTTTTTTCACTTTATATGAAAAATATGATATAATTCTGTTGTAAGAGATGAGATAAGATATAATGACAATTTTGACAGATAATATGTTTTGAACTCTATATCAGATATCCCATCATAGTGACTGAGTTGATAAGATACGTTACATTTATCGCTTTGTCATTTTCTTAGATGAAAATAGCAATGAATCAGTAAAAATTATGTATCACACACATTTTGCTGTAACATCTAAAATATCTTTTACATTGGAAGCCATTACAAATTTATTAAAACATTTTGGATTTAAATCCAATATCATTTTTTCTAAAGCGGTATTGAAATTAAGAAATCGTATTTGATACGGTTTTTCCTCTAAATCTTTAACCACTGCTGTTAGATTAGATGCCACTGTTGAATCCATATGCCTGAGATGGCTGCCGTCGATGATAATAAGAGAGTCCATGGCAGCTGTTTTAGTAGCTCGAAAAATAGCACGTCGTACATGCTCAGCAGCACAATACCATAATTTACCAGAAAAAGTTAGTATAATTAAGTCTCCCTTATCACCTATTATTGTTTTATATTCTATGTTTGGTCTTGCTGTTGAATATAATAACATCATCGAGTCTACAACCATGCCAGTTACTATTCCATATTCTAAACCAACGAATAAACAAACTATAATAGTGGAAATTAAAATCACTAATTCTCTCTTGCTATTCGTCCAAAGTCTAGGGAATATTGTACAGTCTATCAGAGAGAAAACAGCTGTTATAATCAGTCCGGCTAAGCACGCTTTGGGAATGTAATAAAAGGTTGAAGTAAGTAAACTCAATGACAATAAAATTAGTAATCCTGTAAATATACCGCCCGCGGGAGTTTGAACTCCAGAAACATGGTTCAAGGCAGCGCGAGTGAAGGACCCAGTAACAGGCATACTTCTTACAAACGATCCAATGATATTACAAAAACCAAGTGCGATCATTTCTTGTGTCGCGTCAACTTGTACTCCTCCAGCAAAGGCCTTGGCTATCGCAACCGATTCAAGTATAGCAACTAGTGGTAAAACAATTGATCCCGGCCCCAATACTTGTACCATATCCTTAAATGTATACGTTTCATTACCAACAGTAGTGCTAAATGGTGGAGGACTGAATTTTGGTAAACCACCATTAATTTCGCCTATTAAAATCATTGGTTCACTATTAGTCTTCATTTTGATAATATACGTTACGATTATACCAATTATTACAACAATGGCATTTCTTGCTAATGATAAAGACCAACGAACCTTTTTGCTGAAGCAATCATTTCGATTACAGCCTTGTCCAATTTTTTTCAAAAATATTAGCATGATAATAGTTGAGAATCCCAGCACAGTATCCCAAAGTTTAACAGTTTGTATGTTTAAAAGAAAGTAATAAAATGATTCAGCGAAATATTTCCCAGATGGTCCAACGAGACCAAATAATGACTTCAGCTGCGATGCCGCAATCTGCATGGCCGCAGCCGTAGTAAATCCACTAATAACAGGTACTGATATAAACTCTACAAGGAAACCAAGATGTAATACTCCCATAGTCAGTGTAACTAATCCAGAAAGAAATGCAGCTAACACCGCAAAATCCGAAGAATAATTTGCAACGTATTTTGCAGTCAGGGTCGACATAATTGCTGTTGGTCCAACAGTTACATCTTTACAGCTTCCGAAGACAAGGTAAACAAATCCATTCAATAACCCAGAATAGAGACCATATTCTGGTGATAAGCCAGCTATGCCGGCGTAGGCTATTCCTTGAGCTACGGCGGTCAAGCCAACTGTAATGCCAGCTATCATATCTTGAATCAAATATGCACAGCTGTATTTTGGTAGCCATTGTGTTATGGGCAATCTTTTCTTAACCGTTTTCACACTGCACGTATTATTGACGAAACTATTAATTTTTTTGCGTATTTTATATTTATCATCATTATCCACCACACTATTTATTACTGTCATGTTAGATATTTGAAACGTAAGACACTTTTCTGTGGATCGAGTGCGACTGAATGAGTTCCCGATTGTTTAATTTCTTATCGAGTTCCCAACGAAAATCTTTTATCTGTTATCTAGAATAACATAAACTCAATCAATCATAAGAGAATTATTATATTATTCCTGAATTTCATTTCACAATTTGGACGTAAGATAGTGTAATCAATGTCTTAACGTTGACAATGGAGTCAGTTGTAGGTTAAGTGCGAAATACGATTATTTTTCCTGACAGGCAGTAACTATTATAAATTAATATTTAAACAACAATATTGATAAGGGGTGTCGATTAGGATAATTTAAGGCTTGAATCCGTTGTGTTGATTATAGGAATATTTACGTGAAAATGTCTTCCCAAACACTGCCATTATTTCGTTTAGTTATAAGTAATGATATAGTGCTTTGTAAAACATACTTTTTTATGTATAATTATCAAAACTGGGATTATAAAATATTTTTAATCACCTCTTATTGCGTTAATTAAAATAATCACTTCATTATGATGATATTCATGATCGAACTTGCATTATCAACTTGAAATGTTAAAAGATTAATAAGACTCATTACAAAATGCTAAAATCATTGTTACTTAATAACACACAGGGCACGGGGAGATCTGACAGAAGAATATCCCAGTTGCGAAACTTACATCATTGTTATAATAGAGGTAGGTACTGTAGTGATACATTGATAAGTGTATCACTAATGTAATATAACATTTTATTTGAATATATTAAAAGCTTTTATATTATATTTACTCTTTTTAAATTCGTAATTTTTAAATTTAAAATAAAAAAGAAACAAATTGTTTTATATAAAAACAAAAAGATTAGTCCGACTGACGTCTTTCGATTGACGTGTCATCTTTCCGGCATAAGATATTGAGATTGAATATAAAATATAAAGTGAAAAGTGAAATTTATTAATATAAAATGTAATGTTAGAATATTATTAAAGTATAAAATTAATATAAAATGTACAATGATACATTAATAAATCAATTTCATTTGGAAGACTTTAATTATAGACGAAGATAAACAACCCACTAAACATTCCGTTGTTGCCGTAAGCAGTACGACTGGCACGCTATTTCAGATGCTGATCGGAGCTACAGTTTCCATAGTTCGAATAGCACTAATAATTGCCAAAGTCCAGAATAAAACGGCAATGTAAGAAGAAGATCTGATACACGCACAAATTTCACTAGACATTAATAAGCCTGTATGTAGCATGATCTGCTAGACTCGTGCAGAGCTGTATAAGAAATTCTAGAATACTCTCGCCAAAAATTAAGTTTTGTACTATCAACCAAAGGATGAAGTAGTTTAATGCGTTTCGTTTGGTGAGCGGTGCGAAGCGAAAGACCAATTACCGTCACCTACCTTACTTGTTTATTTAAACTGCTATTGAAAATTTCCATGAACAGCATTGATGATTAGGCATTTGGTGCCTTGCATACTAGTTTGCTTATACATACATACATATATACATATCGTCTCGCCTGTTTCCGGTAGGGGTAGGCAGAGACCACAGATCTTCATCTGTTACGATCTCGGCATACTTTCCTTGCTTCCTCCACACTCATGACTCTCCTCATTTCGGCAATTTGGTCAAGGTATGTTTTCCTTCGTCTTCCCCTACCGACCCCTCCATCCACATTCGCAACGTAAATTTCTTTTGTCAGTCGTCTTTCATCTATCCTCTCTATGTGCCGAAACCATCCAAGTATCCCATTCTCAACTTTTGTCATGACATCTTCTTTTACTCCACATCGCTGTCTTATATCTTCATTTCTTATTCTATCACTCAAAGTTACACCACACATACTTCTTAATTGATCTTATTACCACCGCATTCAGTCTGCTTTCATGACTTGTCTGCCAAACCCAACTTTCACTATCGTACATCAGAGTCGGAATAAGCTGCAAATCACTTCTATAAAAAATAAAGTTAAATTAAGATTCAAACGTGACTACTGTAAATGTATTAAATTCTCTAAAAACCACTTAACGTCTTATGCTTGTATCTCTATCTGCGATTTAAGAGATTACGTACAAGCACACTTAATATTGATTGGAAGCCAAGCTATGTTTCGTATATAGCGGTTGCAAAAAAGGTTTTTTTTTAATTCAACACGCACGTTGCAATATGTCGTGATGTTATCAGCTCTTGCGTGTGTCGGTCTGATAGGTCCGGGTTTGACCGGGGTGGCTCAGATAAGGGGTGACGAAGGAGCGCGTGATCACGCATAAAACTCCGGCATTATCCAATGCAAAAAAAAACACTTCAAAATTCATTACCGAAAATACACTTTAACACAATGTGATAAGAACGAACATAATATTGCGTTTAGTAAAATCTGTTGTATTCAATGAAAGGATTTGTACAAAACGTTCGCCATTAACTTTTGTTGTATCTTATTTATGTATTTCAAGAAGTTTACGGCTCGAATGGTATTTATTAGTAGGTACTCACATCTTAAAATTAATAATTGATGAATTATTCTGAAGTATATTTTGTTGATACCTTTGTTGAGGACAGTAAAGCTTTACAATTATAGGTATTAAACATTATTTTTTATTTTTAAAAAGAGCATTAGCAATGTTTTTTTTAATATTACTAGGATTCTTCTGAGTCAACCTAACTAAGCTAATAATACTTACGCTTGGATATGGTTCATCCCAATGATCCAGTGGAAGATTGGGAGGTAGAAGAGTTGTTGAAATGTTGACTAGTTACACTAGAATTCCCAGTATCATGACTTACAATCACTGATGTCACAAATAACAAGGATATTCTAGGAATAAATAAAAACAAATAATCATTTATGTTAGGTAGCCAGAGAGAGTAGCTGGCGAATAACTCCTAAACACCTAATTTTAGCTTTATTCAACAATCCACATATGAAATGTTACATAAATCTACTATGTAATATATAATTTATATAATATAGCGCCATCTATTGATGAGTGGCAAACTACACTCAATAGGTTTTTAACGAATTATATTCATAATAATGGATTTTTCCCGCCAACTTATATCAGTGATGTTGTGTTTTTATTTAATTTTCATAATCTTATATTATTATCAGTTATATTGTTTAATTGTTGTGGCGTATTATACAATATAGTTTGGTTAAGACTTATAAGTGAAGTGAAATTAAGACTTATGAATGAAGTAAAAACATGTATCGTGAAGTCCATAGAAAGTTTTGGTAGAATAGCCACCAGTTTTTCAAGACATAACGTGACAAGTTGACTAGACATTTCTAGAAATTTGATATTATTCCATTTTACTTGACACTGGCATAATAAAAGAAAAGAAAACATTCATTAAATTTATCTTTACACTGTTTGAGTTTATATTTTATATGTAAAATTTGATAGCCAATTAAGCGATAATGATAGGGGAAATGACGATCTATCATCATTAACCGATTATGAAGTATTGGATGACATTAATTTAAGGGGACGTAATGTTCCCGGGCTAATTTGTAAAAAATGGTTCGTTTGAATCATTGTAATGAACGATACTATTTGTGATTAGATATTTTTATGTAAAAATTACAATTAATTTATATGAAATCGAAAGAAATATAAGGTCCGGTGGCAGAATTAGGTCTTCATCCTCGACTACTACCTTTCATCAAAATAATTCATAAATGAACCGGCTCGCCCGGGAAAGTACTACATTTCCGCAGAAAACCGGCGTCTGAGTGGTAGCTTAGCTACTGCGCTTCGTACGGTGAGCGAGAGTTCCGGAGGCCCAACACCCCCCCTCCTTTTCCCTTCCCTCCCACTCCGATAATGACACTTTTTATCGTTGGGCAACGCTTTCGCACTGCCTATGGCGCTGCGGATGTCTATGAGAAGCGTTGATTGCTTTCCATCATATGACACGCCTGCTCGTTTGCCTCTCTATGCCATAATATATATACATATATATATGTGTGTGTGTGTATACGCAAAATTTACCTTGCGAGTAATCTCATCTCTGTGAACAGTAATTAAAATATTTTCGGAATTTAGTTTAAAAGGAATTTGTTAGTGGGTTTTTTAATGTCAAGAGGAATGTCATTCCAAAGCTTTATAGTCAATAATTAAAAAAATAACATTATAAAATAATTTATTAAATAATCATCAGTCATTGAAACTCTTAAAGATCAAAAAAGATCCCTTTAGAAGTCTCTAATGAATAAATCATAGAATAATAACATTCGTTTGGCCGTGCATGCACCTGATTTAACCCTTTGCTTGCGAGAGGGTGTCGCTAAGACCGAGTTGGCGAAGAAACATTATCTAGTTTGATATATAGAGGTATTAGTGCCCATTCAAAGTTAAGCCTCATGTTAAATCTATTGCCTTGCGAATGCTGAAAGTTTCGTAGCACAATGGAGTGACAAATACGTAGATTTCAAGTAAAGGATTACATTAACTTTACATGAAATAGTTACTAAAGGGATGTAAATGATGTATAAAATTATGGGTACAGTCAATTTTTTTTATAAAGATCCACGACAAACAAACAAAAGTAGAAAAATAATAATGTGTTTTTAAATGGAAGAAGTGGATTTATGGGGAAATTAAATTTTACCGAAAAAACAAAACAAATTGTGTGTCTACACAATATTATTTTTTTTTCGCGGATTTTAGAAAAGTAAGTTTGACTGTCCATCTTTATAAAAATTGTAATTTTAATAAACATAAAAAAAAATATCTGCCATTAAGTGCGTTATTTAACGGCTTTTGCAATGCAAGCAAGCAACACTTCCGCAATGTCCGCAAATTTGCGGATGTCTATGGACAGCGTTGATTGCTTTTTTTCAGATGACACGTCTGCTCATTTGCCTTCCTATCTCGTAAAAAGAAATATTCAATTATAGCAGTATTTACTTACTTTCTTCACCTCAAAGGCACCACTAACTTACTTTCTGTGTTGTAATTTTTGACCCAAATGTAAAAATTTACCTGAAACAGATACAAAAAGTTTTTAAAAATAAATTCAAATACAACATAAACAACAATTATAAAAATTATTTTGATATTTTTAAATAATTTCAAACGAGTTAGCTATATATGAATGTTATTATACGTGACTGATGTATGAATATTCACCAATGCAGCCCGAGTTTTATGTCATTTCATCAGAGACTTATATTTTTATAATTATTATCTGAAGTCTTAGGTATGTTTTATTATAATTGTAATATATAACTATGTTTAAGTTATTCCAAAATCAATATTTTATATATATTCACGCCTATCCTCTGCAGGGGTTATCAGAGCTCGATCCGCTACCAGTTATCGCAGCGAGACGACTCTCCACTGGTCGCTTGTCGCCCTCGTGAGAAATAGTGTTATGACGGGTGGCGAACCACGTCGCCGTCATTTTCAACAAATTAGGTATATTAAATTCGTCTTAGTGAATCCCACGAGCCGCGCAAGGGAGGATGGAGGTCAGCCCCGGCAGAGCCCTGCATGCTGAGGTGAGGCACCATAGTACCCGGGGGAGCCCGAACCTGGGACGGCCGGCACGCTTGCAACTAAGCTCGCCCTTAGCTACGCATCCATTGGCATGGCAGACCGTGGATTGGCGGAAAGGAAGGTAAAGGATAGAGAAGAAAGGAAAGAGCAGGAAAGGAAATGCGGTTTGGGGGGGGGGGTACCAGACTCGGAATAAATATTTATAAATCCATACATATATTTATTATTTAAATAAATAACATACATAAATGTTTCGACGTTATAAAACGACAATTACATATTTAATCCCTATTATTAACAATGTTAACTATACCAATATTCCTAGACTATTGTATTAACAATGTTAACTCTACCAATATTGGTTTTCTATAACATCTTCGATTCATTAAGCCGTGTACGGTAGCCCGTTTAATTCCTTGGCCAATAATAACCAGTACTACACTAATTCCGCGTTTGTTTCCGTTCAGAAATGCACTGGTCTGGAAACACCCCCCGAGCGGTTTGTGAAGGGTTAACGTATAGGGGATTTGGGGCGTGTACCGTTCGATCAGACGGAGCTTTAGATACAACTAATCGATGATTGAAATGAAATAAATTATTGTTATTACATTCAAAGAAAAAGTGATACAATTGATTTGTTTTTTTTTATTCTTAATCATTTTTGTACTAATACAAAAGCGGACTTAATGCCGGAAAGCATTCTCTGCCACCAAAAACTACATACATAGATATATACATATTATATTAAGGACCAATATCACCGATATAGCTCATCACAATATAGACGTGATGAATTAGTTACGTTTCGTCATTGGTTGCACTTTTTGTAGAGAAAGGTACCAGTAGGACACTATGATAAAAGACGTATTTAGTACACCTGTTCTTTTTTTAACATATATATATATATATAAATAATATAAATAAAGTTTCTATATATGTTATTATTCATATAATTAATAATATATAATATATATGTTATAATTAATAAATGACCATTGAAAAAAATTCGCTCAATGTATTAAACATATTTTCTAATAACCAATTGCACAATGTAGTCCTAAAAATTGTAATTTTTAATTTTATTTTAAATGTTTATGCACATTTATCAATTGCTATTAAATAGTTTACTTCTTGGAACAAGTAATATAAAAAAATTCTTACTTTCATATCCTGCTAAATATTTTATATAAGAGAATTTTTTTTGTCCCATATGAAGCTAAAATTAATTAATTTAATTAATGAATTAATATTTGAAATAACTGTATGAACATCAAGTGTCATCCACTGTAAGTTTAGAAAAAGGTATTCGAAGTTAGGTGGATGAATAAAAGAGTACTTTATAAATGATTGAAAATTTGAACAAGATATATAAATATATATAAAAGGGGATTGTGAACTAATAGTAGGAATTGAAAAACAAAAATAAAACTCTGAGGCTAACACATAAGGGATAATATCTAAGAATTTCTCTCTAAACGTGCGCCATATTTCTAAGCTGTCGATCCGCAAGTTCATAAGTTACTTATGGAATCGCTATCGTAAAATATAAAACTCGGCTATAAAACACGGGCCGTAATAGTACGGGACAGATTTCGCCGTCACCCGCCGCATAACTTTACACGCACGAATCAAATAGCCCACCTGCGTTTACGATGGCCGTAAAATTTATACATCTCTTCATTTCGATCGGTTTATGATGCGGGCGGAACGGATTTTTTTTTAATTAATATCTCGCAATGCAATTCTGTGACGACCTAAATAGCTCAGTAGCGAAACTATAACTTTCGAAGTCAATTGTAGGAGATTTAATTTAATTTTTATTTCAAGTCTGGATATCCCGCCAATCCACCTTGAACAAGCATGGTAGGTTAGTTTCCATTCTTCTTAGGAATCTAAAATCCCCACGCTGAAAGTGGGGATATTGAGCTGAAAAAAAAAATGCAATGTCCCTACATATCGTCTCTATGTAATGGGGTACAATACATTATAGGATTGATTATGTTTATTTCTATTATAATACATTCTCGAGGACTGTTAGACTAAGTTCTTACGGTACATTACACTAGAGCCAAAAATTCTAATCTTAAGTCCCAGTTGAAATTAAAATTTAATTTAAAACTCAAATATTAGTTTTGTGGTCTTGGATGTAATTGTTTTTGTGGAATAAGAGGGCAAACGAGTAAGCGTCTCTTGGTGGAAAGCAATCAACGCCGCCCATAGACATTTAGAACACTAGGCATCATAAACGCGTTGCTGGCCGTTGAGACATGAATATGCATGAGTAGGCTTTCCACCGCTGAAGGTAGCCGATGCTACAGAATAGTGGTGCGTGGAAAGAAGTTTCGGGAAAAACGCACCGTACTAGATCGTCATTCATCCAGATGGGTGGGGATGGAACTTGTTATCGATACGATATAAAACGATATTAAAAAGACCGCAGGAACAAACTGGCTGGAAATAGTAAAAAATAGAGAAAAATGGAGCCTCCTTGGAGGAGGAATATTACCTGAGGAAGAATACCTGAGAGGGGTCCATGCAACCAAAATAAAACATTAATATTATATTTATTTTTTGTACAAAATTGTAACATGTGTGGAAATTTTATTCCTTTTTTATTTTATTTTTTTATTTTATATCAACACACGTAGTCATTAGCTTTACTACGTTCCGTATCGCTTCAGGATAAACTGCAAAAGCCCGGGATCGTTGATTACGTACAAGAATAGATTGATTGAGAAGGCGCCACGTTTTATGAAGAAAATAAATTGTATGATGCATCCACTGATAAAGTCGTAGTATTTTAAGATACATAAGATACATAATATATCGGTGCGCACGTGATTGACATATTTATTTCAAGTACACGCCAATTCCATTTTGGAGAAGTGGGGCCGGTTAGTATCCATTTCCCTGGAAATTGATAGAGCTCGTGCCCAGCAGTGGGACATTAAACAAATAATAATTAATATCGAAGCTCAATAACTTTCCGATTTATTACTTCTTATAGTTTTTTTTATTGGATAGGAGGGCAAACGAGTAAGCGTGCCGCCTGATGGAAAGCGATCAACGCAGCCGATAGACAACAGTGACACCGCAGGAGTCACGGAAGCGTTGCCGGCCTTTTAGGTATGTGTAGGCTTGTTTTTTTTAAAGGTGCCCATGTCGTATCGGTTCGGACAGACCGCCGAAGGTAGCTGGTAGTTTTAGTGTTACTACATTAGTAAAACAAAAATACTTTTTTGCTGACTCAAATGACTTTCCATGGTTTCAGTGGTCAAAAGGTTCGCTTGCTGGAAGGAAGGAAAATTAACACTGATACTACTCTTCGAGTTTCAAGATCTCAAACAGAAGAGACATTGAACTAGTTAAATTTGTCGCAGAACCGCTGAACTTTTGAGTAGACGAGAGTTGGAGTGGAGAACGCGTCCTGGCAAACGTCGTGTGGCACGTCACCCGGCTAGATGGTGCGATGATCTGCACTCTACTCAGGTGGTACAATATAGATGTGTGAAACTAAAGTTCAAGATAGATGGCATGCCTTGAAGAAGGCCTCTATCCAGTAATCCCAAGATGTAAGCCGATATGGATGTTAGTAAAGATTCAAAAACAACTTGATGCGTTAGTATTTTATTATTAACAATACGAATCTTAACAATACGAGGTCATGTGTATGGACAGCATAAAATATATTTTATTATTTCGTACTTTTACCCTATCATAGTAAAGATGCGCGCCAGACCAGAGCACTAGTTTCATACAATATAGGTATTGCTCGATCTTTCATGTTTGATTTGTTATTTGGATATGAACCAACGTCTAGTGTATCGTTTGGCGTAAAAGGATCGTGCTTCTTATAGGTACAGTCCGCAAAATAAGTTTTAATATATAAAACACGGGGGCAAATCATAGAGGAATTTTTTGAACAGCAACACTTTAATGCATGAAAAATTGCTATATAAAATAATAATGAGTGTATAGAAAATTCAAATAAAGGAGTTGAAAATTATAGCTCCAATAACACTTTCTTAAAAAAACATACAAACTTTGATTGAGATTGTAGGCAAAACAAAAAAAAAACGTATTTTGTTGCAGATAAATTCGAAAAAAACTTCAGTTATAGTAGACTCTACGGAAGACAACCGAAACTTTTCGTCTTGTCTTTTCGTGTTGTCTTCCGTGTTGGGGCGAAACACGTGTCGTCAGTCTTACCATCTAGCCGGGGGCGACCAACGCTATGTTTACCAAGACATGGTCTCCATTCCAGCACTCACAACAAGCATTAATTTACAACGCATAAAGTGATAAAGTTACACTGCGAATGCTTGGTATGTACATTTATCATTAAAACAAACCTGTCGGTATACCATAAATGTACACAATTACGCTATTTTATAAATGCAACTTTAGTGCAAGTTGAATTAAGAGGCATTTGGGTCCGGCAAAAACCCGTAGGGTTTAATGGGCTCACGCTTTTTTTTTGTTTTTGAGATAAGAAGGCAAACGAGCAAGCGTGCCGCCTGATGGAAAGCAATCAACGCCGCCCATAGACAACCACGACACCGCAAGAGTCACGGAAGCGTTGCCGGCCTTTTAGGTATGTGTAGGCTTGTTTTTTGAAGGTACCAATGTCGTAACGGTTCGGAAAGACCGCCGAAGGTAGCTGGTTCCACAGAGTGGTGGTGCGTGGTAAGAAGTTTCGAGAGAAGTGCACCGTAGTAGATCGCCACTCATCCAGATGGCGGGGATGAAACGTTTCTTTACGGCGACTTAATACCTATTTTATATATTTGTCATTTCTATTAATTAAAATAAAAATAAATATGCTCACCCTACTCGGTACTTGAAATGCATTAAAATTGCCTTCAACCCGTATGAGTTAAGTTATTCCACGATGTGTATACTTCTCACTGTGCGTATAAGGAAGAAAATAATTACGCATTCATAACTATCGCTGCGTCGGAAACAATTATTTCGGCGACTGTACCATATACGACGGCTTGACTTTGCCAAAAATCAACGTCTAGACTAGTAAACGACCTCCACTCACGTATAAATTATTTAAATTGTATGAATATAAAGCGAAAGTATGAATAAGTATCTAGAGGCTTATGTATTGATATTTAAAAGACAGTTTATTTCGAATAGTATTATGTATTTTATCTGATCTTAAAAGAGGAAACGCGAAACGCGCCCACCTGGAGCGACCCGAGGCCGTCGCCTGGTCAGTCGTCCTAGGTACCGCTGGAGTGATTACCTGAAGGAACTCCAAGTCGAGGACTGGCAGATGGTGGTGCAGGATCGATCCAAGTGTCGACTCTTATTGGTGGAGGACAAGATTCATTTCGGTAAATAATGCCCACCGAAGTAAAAAAAAGAGTAAAATACGTAAAATGGAAATTGTTTTTTTTTTTTTTATAAAAGCGATAATGAAAGAAGCAAACTAGTCATTTGATGTAGAACTCTCTGTAGAATTAAGCACTGCAGATCCATTGCTTACCTTAGGGTAAGGACATTAGAAATGGGAGGGAAGGAAGTTAGTACATTATCGGCTTTTTTCTTAATATGTTACATTTTTGATTTTAATCGTCTATGGTTATCGAAACTATATTTTTTTTATTAATTAAAAAAAGTGCCCAAGCCGCCGAAATTTACCTCCTCACTCTTTATTTTTAATAACGGATAATTTATACGGATATGGGTCAAATATATCAAATATATGGGTCAATGACTCATTAAATATCCAGCATTGTAGTGTGCTATAAGAATCTAATATATTTTTGCGATGTCAATTTAAGAAATCAGATTTAAAAGAAAATTATTATATAATACGAGTAATATAGTTAAAACAATAAAAATAATCTCAAGCAATATCAATACAATGACGTACTGAACGCACGTACGTAGAGAACGTACTGACGTAGATAACTGTTTTTTTATGATAATTTTGAAACATTGCAGTTGTAATCTAATCTTCGACTTCTCAAGAGTAGGTACTTGTATTCTTATGTAAGAGTATATTTTTTTATGGGATAGGAAGGCAAACGAGCAGGCGTGTCACCTGATGGAAAGCAATCAACACCGAGCCAGCCCATAAACATCTACAGTGACATTGGCAGTGCAGAAGCGTTGCCAGCCGTAAGGAAAGTGTTATTATGAGAGATGGAGGGGGGAAGAGGGTTAGGTCTCCGGAACTCAACCGCTCACCGGACGAAGTGGGGTACATAAGCTACCACCACTCAGACGCCGGTTTTCCGCCGGAGTGTGGTAATTCCCCGGGCGATATATAACTAAACATCCCAAATTTAGATATGAACTGAAGTATTATTTTAGGGATAAAAAATAAAGATAGAATAGAAAAGAATGATATTTTTTTTTTTTATTTTTTTTTTATATATTCACGCCTATCCCCCGCAGGGGTTGGCAGAGACCACAGAGCTCCATCCGCTGCTATTCATCGCAGCGAAACGGCTCGTCATTGGTCGCTTTTCGCCCTCGTGAGAATCAGGACGTGACGGGTGGCGAACCACGTCGCCGTCTTTTTCGACAAATTAGGTATATTAAATTCGTCTTTAGTGAATCCCACGAGCCGCAAGGGAGGATCGAGGTCAGCCCCAGCAGAGCCCTGCATGCTGAGGTAAAGCACCATAGTCCCCGAAGAATGATATTTCAGAAAATATGTTAATATTATCTTACTACATCAATTTTCTTTTCACGTTGCGTCCATCCTACGGTTGTCTGAAAGAAATTAGATAAGACCGCCATTTGTACATAAATATTACAATCAATAATTGTATAACTTTGTTTTGGTGTACAATAAAGAATATATCTATCTATCTAATATTATAATGTGATTTAAATTTGTATAATCTACTAAATTTCCTGAATGGATCTATACGTCTAGAAGGATTCAGCTGGAACGGTTTAAGATTTAGAGAACTAAGATATGTCCAAAAAAATTGGTTAAAAATGTAATGCGATTCAAGCACGTATAACCTACTTAAAGGATCTATACCTCTAGAAAAAATCTGTTGGAACAGTTCAGTTAAAATTCGAAGCATTTAGTAAGCTTCAAGTTAAAGTTATCGTTGGAGCAAACGAGTGCTGAAGTGGAGACCGCGTCTCGGTAAACGTAGTGTGGGACGCCCCCCGGCTAGATGGTGCGACAATCTGCGCAGGGCGGCTGGCAGAAACTGGATGCGTGTAGCCGAAGATCGGGCTAGGTGGTACTCCATGGGGAAGGCCTATGTCCAGCAGTGGACTGCCGCAGGCTGTTGATGATGATGATGAAGTTAAAGGCTGGTAGCTCCTCTGATTTAAGAACTCAAAGTCGCACTCAAATCTGTAAAAGAGCTATTCGAAAGTGTTATCCAATGCATAAGATAAAAGATAAAGACCAATGTCACCGATGTAGCTCATCGAACTATAGACGTGATGGATTAATTACGTTTCGTCATAGGTTGCACTTTTTGTAGAGAAGGTAACAGTACGAAACTGTCGCTGATGATGGTGACAATACGACGGAAGATCTATTTAGTACATCTATTCTTTTTTTAACATATATATCTTTATATATAAAAATGCAGAGCTATTTTGTGAGTCAAAAAACGGTTCGATCGATTTGAATATTTTTTTTTCTTTTGGTCGCTGTAATACTAATACAGTAAAGGTTTAAGAATAAAAAAAATATAGGGAAAGCGTAAAAGATCAGCTTGAAAAATGAAAATTCTTTTTTCCTTTTACATTCAATAGATGGCGTTCGTGGCGGCTTTATCGTCTAACGGACGTGTTGTTATACAAAACTGTCGTTTATTTTGTGCGATTTTGAACAGATAAATATAATGGAACATAGATTATAGATAAAACGAAGCCACCAAGTATGCAATAAATATCATTAAATATATTATTTAGTAGCGATGTCATCGCTTTCGGCGTCAATGGTCACGAGTTCGATTCCCGCATCGGGATAAATATATATGTAAGGATAATTTTTCCGAGAATTAGCGTCTATTCCTCTAGACATAAGAGGATTTTTATCTAGAGGTAGGGGTAAACATACAACTATGGCACTGCGGATGTCTATTGGCGGCGTTGATTGCTTTCCATCAGGTGATACGCCTGCTCGTTTGTCTTCTTTTTCCAAAAAAAGGAGTAAATGAAAACATGGGAGAATGAACGTCTCTTAAACTAGTACTAGGGGCGCATAAAACAGAGGTGATGAGAAGGGGGAATTTTCTGATGTGTCAGAACTGAACAAAGCGGCGGCGGGGAGCCTTTATCAGGAGTCGTGTCACTCAATGCTTCCGTACAGCGTATTGACGATTGGGATGTGTGAAAAGTGGAAGCGGAATTTATATGTCGATTTCATGAAATAGCTACACTATTTCCCAGCAGGGATATAAGGGGACATAATCAATACTTCTCCATAGTGTACACAATGTGTACATAGTGCTGAAGAATGTGGGTCGCGACTCTCTGGGTACTTCTATGAGTACCCATAGAATAGCGGATGTCTATGGGCAGCGTCGATTGCTTTTCATCAGGCGACACGATTGCTTGTTTGCTCTCCTATCCCATAAAAAAATAATTGATGCTTTTATCAGACAAGCCAGCCATTCGGGCTATTAAAAAAATGTCATGGTAAAAGGTCGTGATAAAATTATTTTTGCTATGTCTTAACCACATAGGGATTCACTATGATGAAGTTTATTAAACCTAATTTGTTAAAAATGACGGCGACGTGGTTCGCCACCCGTCACGTCCTAATTCCCACGAGGGCGAGAAGCGACTAACGGAGAACAGTTTCGCTACGATGTATGTGAGAGGAAGGACAGATGAAAAGATGGATGAATGTAGACGATGTCAGGGTCGTAGCGGATGGAGATCTGTGGTCTCTGCCTACCCCTACGGGAGACGGGCGTGACGATATGCATGTATGTCTTAACCACATAAAAAAAGTAAAGTAATACTTTTCGGGAATTATTCGTTCATGTCGCGAATATAGCAGCGACAATCGATGACAACACCGCCAAAATTACGAGGTACATGTGCAAGTAACAACCGAATAAAAGGTTGGGGGCACACTGAGCTTAATAGAATAAACTAGCACTAATAATAACACTGGCGATCTTTTCTCTTCTTCAGTCACTTCCTCTTTACAATGCGATCGTGGTCGTCTTGAGGTATAATTGGTTACTATCAATACTACCTCATGATGGACATGAGGAAGATCACGATATCTCGCTATCTCTGTTTTATTATAACATTACGATAATCCTTGGTCTATTTTAACTAAACTAATAATGATTACGTCAGGAAATTACAACTATATGAATAGTTCAGTAGTAGACGGGATACAAAATCATACATACAATCATTAGCTCAATATTAACGTTTAGGCTACTACCGCTTTGTACTATAAATTATTTTACGTATTTTGTTCATTTGACATCGTGCTGACGTATTACTTACTTACTTAGTTTACTTGCAATTCATAATGTATAGTCAATAACGCAAGTGTTGACCATCGTATTTTTATAGTCATCGTATAACATCGTATATTTAATAGAGGTAGAGCTACGCTGCGGATGAATACTTTGTCAAGAATATAATATTTGTCTGTAGCATGAATGGGCCGGCTCGCCCGGGGAAGTATCACACTCCCGCAGAAAACCGGCATCTGAGTGGTAGCTAACCTACCGCGCTTCGTACGGTGAGCGGCCTAGTACCGGAAGCCCAACACCCACCCCCCTCCCTCTACCGCTCTCCCTCCAATTACGGCTCCCATAATGACACTTTCCTTAAAGATCGGCAACGCTTCCGCACTGCCTATGGCGCTGCAGAAGTCTATGGGCGGCGTTGATTGCTTTCCGTTAGGTGACACACCTGCTCATTTACCTTCCTATCCCATAAAAAATTATTATAACAATTATGATAGTATATCTCTTATCTATTCACTTACATAAATCTGTACATTTCAATTGCATAATTTTAAGTCTCGGTGTATACCTTACTTTATCAATTACATTTTCAACACTATAGATTGTGCCGAAATGGCCTGCAATATTTTCACAAAGTTTCCGTGATCCATGATTGTTATGTATTGTTTGTTACTTAGCTCTCATGCTGGAAGTGACATTTTAATTTTCAAAGCGAATATATGAATTAACAAGCGAACTGACGTTTGACAAATGAAATGTAATTGTTTATGTCGAAATACAAAGTTTGAATTTAAATATATTTCAATTGCTACAATTGTCTGTAGGCTTTGGCTTTTCCGAGGATATTTTCCAGGCAGTCATGATATTGACATCGTTAATCACCTCTTGAGGTCAGCCTGAAAGTAGCTGGTTCCACAGGGTAATGGTGTGTGAAAAGAAGTCTTTGAAATACCCACCATATGAAATCGCCACTCATTCAGGCGGAAGGAGTAAAACTTTTCTTTGTGACGAGTTGTGCTGTGTGGAATTCAGCGGCAGGAATTATTCCGAACAATCCTCAGAGTAGTAAGTATACTACTACTATACTTTTCTTCTATGTCGTCATGTTCTTGACAGAGCAATCGTGGTCGTTATTAATAGTTACGGCCTGTTCAACAAGACGCCGCCATTCATCCCTCACGGCTGTCTTCTTCATGCATTCATATAGGGTGCTATTGAGAACGGTCTTCGTCTGGTCCGTCTACCGCGTCAGAAATCTGCCACGCGCTCGGGTTCCTTTCACTTTTCCCTGCATTACCAGCCGCTCGATGGACGTGTTATAGGGCCGAGACACGTGCCCAAAGAAGAAAAGTATGCGACCTTGTACAATGGACGATAGACGCTGCTTCATATTGGAGAATGGAGACGTTTGTCCTGAACTCGGTCCAAGGGATACCGAACATTCTCCGCCAATACTATACTTTACTCGGGGTAGAAACGATAAAAGATCTCAGTATTTATAAATTTAATATTTAGATCTTTGAATGTAATTATGAATGTCGTTTTCTTAGTAAGTCACTTACTTTGAAGACATACAACACCCCATAAAGCCACAGATCTTCGCTAAAAAAGCGACGCCATTGTAACTGGGTCATTGATTTGTTTGCATCGTTGTTTTGTCTTCGCGTAGACTCAGTCGGCGCCAACCCGATTTCCCTTTCACCAAAATTAATCGCAACATGTTTTCGTTAAACGTATAATTGTGTTCATTAGAAAGCATTCATAATTCACGCGAGATAAAGCTGTTATGGGAACCGTATGTACGAATGCTTCGTATTTGGTTCATAGAACAAAGGTCATTGTTCCAAAATTATTTTTAGGTCGAACAATAATGTAATGAGAGCATTAAGGAGTATGTGAGGTGTTACTTAGAATGATATAAGAAAAATGAAGATATAAGAGAGCGATGTGGAGTAAAAAAAGGTGTCGTAACAAAAGTTGAGAAAGGGATGCTTAGACGGTTTGGGCACATAAAGGAGATAGATGAAAGATGACTGGTAAAACAAATTTACGTTGCAGATGGGGACGGATACCCATCCGGTAAGGGAGTAGGGGAAGACCGAAAAAAACACATCAAGACTAACTTGCCGAAGATTTTAAGAAAGGCCAGGTCAAGAGTATCCTTAATCGAGGGTATTGCATGAGGAGAATGATGAGTGTGGAGGAAGCAAGGAAAGTATGCCGAGATAGTAGCAGATGGAGATCAGTGTTCTCTGCTTAACCCTATGGGAAACATGTGCGTGACAACATCTATGCATATATGTAAATAGTCACAGACTGATAAGACAGCAAAATTACTAACTGGCTTATAGACGCCAAACCCACTGCACTGTAAACTATGATACATTTATTTTACTGGGCAGATGGTTTTGTCCATTAATGAATTACTATTATTTTAACGGCCCATATATGTCCCACTGCTGAGCA
The DNA here is from genome assembly GCA_031353405.1 of Baronia brevicornis. Lineage (NCBI taxonomy): Eukaryota > Metazoa > Arthropoda > Insecta > Lepidoptera > Papilionidae > Baronia > Baronia brevicornis. Next base: position 399,854 of record JASFAT010001750.1, on the reverse strand, counting down.
CGGGCCTCTCCATTTCTGGAGGAGCGGACGCTAACCCACCACACTTGTCCAGTGCGGATTGGTGGGGTTAATTATTATATCAACGCAAAAAAGTAAAAAAGCTGTAAAAGACACAGATGTCAAAAGAAAATTATTGCATATTCGGATCAGAAGAACATACTGCATCGAATGTTGTAAGTCGTACAGCTATACGTCCAATAGAAAATTTTGTACAGCGTTGAAACTGACTGTTTCTGAGTGATCAAATACAATTTTTTTTTTAAGTTTTTTTGGCTGTGCTGTGTTTTTATTTTACATTTTACTACTTTTTTGATTTTTTGCATGGATATATTAATAACAATATGATAAAAATATGTGTATTCAGTTGAGGCTGTTATTTTTTTACATTACCCTTACAATTTCAAAAGTTTTACCGAAAACATAAGTTGCGGGCATTTTCTAGTCGATTGCTAACAGCTTCACATTATTTTCTGACGGACTTGTTAAAATATTAATTGTTGTATAAACCTGCCAGTTCCAGGGGCATCCCTTGTCAAAAAAGCATAAGCCTGATTCACTTTTCGGTCGTGAAAATTTATTATTATGTACCATTGCCTTTACTTTTAAAAGAGGATATAATATTATTTTTTATATATATATTCACGCCTATCCCCCGCAGGGGTTGGCAGAGACCACAGAGCTCCATCCGCTACCATTCATCGCAGCGAAACGGCTCTTCATTAGTCGCTTTTCGCCCTCGTGAGAACCAGGACGTGACGGGTGGCGAGCCACGTCGCCGTCATTTTTTCAACGAATTAGGTGTATTAAATTCGTCTTAATGAATCCCACGAGCCGCGAGGATGGAGGTCAACCCTAGCAGAGCCCTGCATGCTGAGGTAAGGCACCATAGTACCCGGGGAGCCCGATCCTGGGACGGTCGGCACGCTTTCGACTAGGCTTGCCCCTAACCACGCATCCATTGGCACGGCAGACCGTGGATTGGCGGAGAGGAAGGGAAAGGATAGAGAAGAAAGGAAAGGAAATGCGGATTATAAATCCATATAAATATTTATTCCGATGCGGGAATCGAACCCGCGACCATAGACTCTGTGGGCGAAGGGCCGCGTCACTGAGCCAGTCGGTCGGCCGGATATAATATTAAATTAAATAAATCCATATATTATACGATCAACAGGCATTTATTCCGATTCGGATACATCACTTCAATTCGTTTGGATAAACGTGGTTGGTTAATGTCTATTACTCCAAAAATAGGGAGACACCGCCCAGAACTGGGACATATTCATTATCATCAAGGCATAACAGCTGCGGGTTGGCCTTGCCTTTACGTCGTCCTCGACTCCATCTAGCCATCTGAGCTTTGCCCTTCCGCGGCTTCTACGACCATCTGGTTTGCCATCTAATAGGCGTTTTGTGAGATATTGTCGGTCTAAGTATTATTAATAACCACAATATCGATCGATCTCATAACTCCAAAAAATATTTTGATTATTTCTCACTTTCAATGCCGTCTAACGGATAATCTTAAAGTATAGCCGATGGAAGTCTTCGAATTTACCTCAAAAATCTTCTTTTTATATGTAAAGTAAGAATGGTTTTATGAAAAATTCTCAAACTATGAAAGAAAATCAGTTTTGGTTGTTCTTGTACAGTTTACTAATATGAAGTTACATAAGTATTCCGATAATTAAGACGACAATGTATGAGCTGTGAAAAAAAAAAGCTGGTGAAATGTATACAAAAATTAAAGGTTCCATAAAGTTTTAAATCGATTATAACTTAAGTGTATTGGTATCTGTAGTCTATAAATGAAGCTTATACCTGTTCCTAGAATATATCATGATAGTCGAATCAGTTAAGACGAATTTATAATTTCACAATAAAGCCGGAAATATTTTTGCAATGCCTATGACACTGCGAATGTATAAAACGTATAGATTCGGCTCTTTTCATCGGGTGACACACCTGCGTCCTTGCCCTTGTATCCAATAAAAAAGTATGTTAATACTTAAGTTTTCTATTCAATCGATATTGTGGCTATTAATAATAAAAATAAAGCATTTATATCTTCCCACAAATCAGAATTAAAACCTGATATGAAAATGGCAGAAGCCAAAAACAATAAAAGTGCAAAACGCCATAAAATGCAAGGTAAACCCATTATCTGGGTGCAGCCACGTGCTTGGCGGAAATGCAGGCAACGCCATTTTTCATCGACCGGATGTGACGGCCCGCCGTCAGGGTCCATAGCGTTTTTATCACGTCTGCACTAAATGTTAGCTCTATGGATTGATGGTTTTGACAAATTGCAAATGGATTATGCGTGCATTTTCAATTCTGAAAATATGTATGATTTTTATTTTGAATTAGTTTTAATTATTGGATTGAATCTACGTAATTAGTAAATCCATAATAGTTTCGGCACATGTTATATACCATTGCTGAAACAATAAAGATAGAATTCATCACCGTATCACTCCTCGTCTTCCATTGGGGTATTATCATATCCCTATCATCCTGTCTAAATCCATCTTTTCTTTCCGCTGCCTTTTCCTTTCTTCTCCGCCAATCCATGGTCTGCCGTGCCAAAGGATGGCGGCTAGGGACGAGCTTAGTCACAAGCGTGCCGACCGTCCCGAGATCGGGATCCCTCGGGTACTATAGTGCCTTACCACTGCATGCGAGGCTCTGCTGGCGCTATATATGGCGGTCTCTGCTTAACCCTACAGGGAGACAACTGTGACTATATGTACGTATGTAAAAATCGATTCACAAAGAAACCATATCCTTACCATATGGATGAGTGGCGATCTAGTACGTAGTTCTTTCCACGTAGAGCAGCTACCTTCAGAGATATTTGCGAAACGATCCGACATTACAATCGTCGAAAAACAAGCCTAAATAATTCCCAAAAGCATGTAACGCTTCTGCAGAGTGCAGTGTAGTATGTTTTTGTAAACATCTGTAGGCGACGTTGGGCTTGTTTGGGGATAAGATGGAATCAGGCAGGGAAAAGAAAACGTGGGGGGCACCCAGGAGGGTGTGGGCACCCAATACAAACTTGGTGGCGTACTGCGACAGCCGAAGTGCAGAAGATGGGCCTATCCTGGAGAGAAGTGAACCGTATGGCCTCCGACAGATCGAGATGGAGGAGCGTCTTATCTGCCTTATGGCTTGTGACTTAGGACATAAGCGACTTTGAATGTTATCCATCAGACAACAGCTCGTTTGCCCACCTATTGAAAAAAAATTCTCAAATTTTTCAGAGTACATTTAATAATATCGGTATTTATATTTCTGATATATTTTAATTTTGTAATTATTCAATACAAAAATATATCAATAAACACCCTAACTAAAAGGCATATCTGTATCACATTTGATAAAACTTTTTTAAAGTGCAATTCAAGCTTAAAAACTTTCTTTAAGACCAAAATTTATACAATTGAACAAAAATGCAATTCAGACTACGTTTTAACTCCTGCCAGTCTTATAATTATCGCCTGACGGTGCCAAATGTACGTTCTAATGAATTTTAGTAATAAGGACCACGTGACATGGAATCTAATTAGAAATTAAATTTTCCAGTCCTTTTATTAGTAATTTTACCAACATTATGCAAAGCTATATCCGTTTTTATAACTATTTGTACCGTCTAGACTAGACTTTGCAAATATTGATCGCAACGATTAAAATAAAATTTATAACTGCACTACAATTCAGCACCGAATGGATTAATGTTTGATGAGGTTCCAAAAAGTAATCGATTTCATAAAAACTGTCATACGATGTGCTTTTATAACGATTTGTACCGTGTATACTAGACTTTGCAAATCTTTATCACAAAGATTAAAAATAAAATTTATAACTGCACTACAATTCAGCACCGAATCGATTAATGTTTGATGAGGTTCCAAAAAGTAATCGATTTCATAAAAACTGTCATACGATGTGCTTTTATAACTATTTGTACCGTCTAGACTAGACTTTGCAAATCTTTACCACAAAGATTAAAAATAAAATTTATAACTGCACTACAATTCAGCACCCAATCGATTAATGTTTGATGAGCTTCCAAAAAGTAATCGATTTCATAAAAACTGTTATGCGATGTACATAAAAAATTATAATGGTATCTCAGAATCTATAAAACAATATGTAAGGTCGATGACGGTGAGGAGAGCCCCGCACTTCATGGGTCCACACATCTGCGCAAAAGTAAATCAAACGCTAAACATATTAAAACTGCACACAATACACGTGTAGAAGGAAAGTTGTTAAGTGGCTGCTGAATTTGAATGAAAAGTACACGGAGAGGCTGCTTTTTGAAAAAATAAATTAAAACTGATGACCGATTGGCTCAGTGGCGGGGCCCTCCGCCTGCGGAGTCAATGGTCGCGGGTTCTATTCCCGCATCGGAATAAATATTTATATGGATTTATATATCTTTATTCCGAGTCTAGTATCCCCCCAATCCGCATTTCCTTTCCCGACCTTTCCTTTATTCTCTATCCTTTATCTTCCTCTCCGCCAATCCACGGTCTGCCGTGCCAATGGATGCGTGGCTAGGAGCGAGCCCAGTCGCAAACGTGCCGATCGTCCCGGGATCGGGCTCCCTAGGGTACGATGGTGCCTTACCTCAGCATGCAGGGCTCTGCTGGGTCTGACCTCCATCCTCCCTTGCGGCTCGTGGGATTCACTAAGACAAATTTAATATACCTAAATTGTTGAAAATGACGGCGACGTGGTTCGCCACCCGTCACGTCCTGATTCTCACGAGGGCGAAGAGCGACTAAAGAAGAGCCGTTTCGCTGCGATGAATGGTAGCGGATGGAGCTCTGTCGTCTCTGCTAACCCCTGCGGGGGATAGGCGTGAATATATAAATTAAAACTTATACCACAGAATCCCTACAGACCTACACACACACACACACAGACACATATACAAATCACATCTTTAATAATTTATTATCTTACTTAATCCATTTTTTCATTTACACTAGTGTTTAACTTAATTTAATTTTTTTCTCTACTGTTTTGATGTTTATGATATTGTATTATGACATTGTATTATTTACGAAGGACAGAGCCTAGTTTCTCACAACTCAGATAATCCTAGTGTGGGATCTAGTGTCCATATAATGTAACATACGTAAATATTTTGAAAATAAAGATATCATTAGTATTATTATAAAACAATTACATGTCACAAAGTATAAGACAACATTACACAATTGGTTGTTGAAAAACATGTCCTACACATTGGGTGAATTTTTCGAATATGAAGTGTGATATAATGGTGTATGCGGAAATTATTAATAATTAATTGTATGTACGTATTTACATGTTTGTAAAGCTATGACTACTAGACTGACTAAGAAAAATAAATTATAAAAATAACTTTTATTTTTTTTGCATGCTTATTAAAAATGGGTAAACTGGCGAACGCTTGTTAACAGAAAATCTTATTATAAACCCAGTTTTGTGCAAATGAAAAACAAATATTATTATTATTAATAATAATAATAATCCATACAATTATTAACTGACGAGACCCCCACACAATTGTAATCTGCCAAAGCAGCAAAAGCTCAGTTGGAGAGGCTTCGGCAATCTGCACGGCGTGAGTTCGTATCCTTCATTGGACTATTAATGTGGATCTTATACTAACACAAATATTAGGAGCTTAGTTGGAATGGTTAACAAGAATTCTAGTAATATTTAAAAAATCCGTAACGCCTACAGTGTTGCGAATGTCTATGGACGGGGTTGATTGCTTTCTATCAGGTACGTATGCTCGTTTGCCATATTATTCCATAAAAAAAAACTAAAAGAAACGTCTGCTTTTTATTAATGGCTAACTGTTATTAAATACTTTTAAATAATAATTGTTAAAAATGTTTAGTAAAGATCTTTAAAATATTTTTCATAATGTCATTTGTACTGTGGACTTTTGCTCTGTTAAAGAATCATTGTAAAAGTATATAATTCATTCGTACATTTCAAATTCACACCGGTAATGGCATAAGTATTATATACTCCCTGAATGTACCACATTAAAGCTTTGTTAAAAGCTCCAACATAATTCGCATTGCCTCTCCGGATTTCCTGTGACCGGACGCTGGCGAAGGTTTGGTACCATGCATGCGAAAGTACATTAGCATACGCATGGGTACGTAAAACATACATGCATGGGCGTGGCCAATTTGTCCTCGCGTTGTACGCTGCTAAAGTTATGCTAATGTAACGTATTTTGGCGTTTGTCTGTGCTTTTATTGGAATGTGTCTAATTCTCAATGTCTGCATACTATAAAATAGGGCTTTTACAGAAAAATAATTAACTTTTAATTACTAATTAAAAAGAAGTAAGTTACTTAAAAAAATAATTAAACACTATGAAACTATAAGTAAAAAGGTTTTTGTTTCTAACAGGAATTCCTAACGCTCTGTAAAATCACCTTTAGTTGTCATTTGTTACGCCTACTAGTTCTTAGAAAAAAAATAAAATATTTTATTTCTAAGAACTAGTGGGCGTAACAAATTACAACTAAAGGTCAAAATTCAAACGTAATTGAATAAGTTTTTAATTTTTTTTTTGATTTTACTTTTCGGCACTCCTTCTTATTAATATCGTCCGTATTAATATAAATGTATGTAAATATAAACCAGGGGTAACCAACCTGATAAGACCTATATAAGTTTATAGAAAACTGTACGCGGAAAAGAGACGGGACGATAACTAGAAAAGACTACACAATGCTGGAACGTTTTCGAATTTTGGGATTACTAGAACTTTCGATCGTTTTACCTATATAAAGGTGCAACGGTGCGTTGAAAGGGAGTTTAAAAGTTTAATACGGAGGAAGATTGGAAGTGTAATACAGAGAAGAAAATAGTAAAAGAGAAGAAGTGGAAATAAAGAGAAGTGAAACTGGTGGCCGATTTTATTTTTCCGATTCCCGAACCGCTCAATCAAAAATAGTCAGTTTCAATGCCACATAAAATATTCTATTAGCCGTAGAGTTGTGAGACTCAGGCCATTCTATGCAGTATTTTTTTCCGATCAGAATATGTTATTAAAATTTTTTGACATCTGTGTAATTTACAGCGACTTCACTTTCCGTTGTTATCGTCGACTGAACTAGTTATCGAGATCGAATTGTTTGCCACCCCTGACATAAAAATTAGCGACTTCACTTTGTGTTGTAATCGTCGACTGAACTAATAACCGCGATCGAGTAATTTGTCACCTCTGACATAAGAAATAACGACTTCACTTTACGTTGTATTCGTCGACTGAACTAGTAACCGCGATCGAATGGTTTGCCACCCCTGACATAAAAATTAGCGACTTCACTTTGCGTTGTAATCGTCGACTGAACGAATAACCGCGATCGAATAGTTTATCAACCCTAACATAAAAAATAGCGACTTCACTTTGCGTTGGAATCATCGACTGAATTAGTAACCGCGATCGAATGGTTTGTGACCCCTGACATAAAAATTAGCGACTTCACTTTGCATTGTAATCGTCGACTAAACTAGTAACCGCGATCGAATGGTTTGCCACCCCTGACATAAAAATTAGGAAAAAAAACAAAATAAGCTTTATGTTTTGTATTCCCAATGTTTTCACATACAAACATATCGCGCCCTTTCCGCTCAAACGAGGCTGCCAACACCAAAGGTTATGTTATTTATCGACGAGGCACCCGGGACCATTCCTCAACATCGTCATATCTCTTCCGCTTCATTACTCAGCCGCGAGACGGGGGCCTACGGCGTATCTTATCAATTATGCATTCTTTGACCCGCTTTCCTTGACACTTTGTAAAATGTTATTAAATTTACAAGAATATTCATCACATACATACACAAATACGCGTTCATGGACAATGAATCCAATGAAATTCAATCTGTATTCTCTTCTTTTTTACCATCTGTTTCGTCTTTATTTAATTCTGATTGACGAACGCTTTAGTACATTAGTATTAGTACCTTACTTCTGAGTTTAGTTCTGTCATATTTCTTTCACTTTTTATGTATAAACTATGCGTTCTTTGACCCATTTTCCTTGACACTTCGCAAAATATTATTAATAATTCAAAAATATATTCATTCACAAACACACGTCGAGGCTATCCACAATACGGACTCATTAAAAAAACTCAAAAAAACTAAACCTTCTGTGTTAGTTTAGTAAAATCCTAGTGTAGTGAAGTGAAATGAATATTTTACTAAGAGTAAAGAACACAAGAGCTTAGTGTCTTCCCCTTTATAGGCATTATAAGAAAATTGTTAATGAACACATTCTTAGTTATACTTTTATTTAGGCATATTGTTTGCCTGTAGCATGAATGGACCGGCTCGCCCGGGGAAGTCCCGCAGAAAACCGACGTCTGAGTGTTAGCTCAGGTCCCGCGCTTCGTCTGGTGAGCAGTTGAGTTTCGAAGGGCCAATTTAATTAATTATCATAATTCAAAACGTTTACATAACAAATTCTGAACGATATTACATCTCCTTTTTAAATCACACCAAATCTTGACGTTAGTTTAAAAATGTCTCATGTAGGAGTCTCTATGTCGGGTTCACATAACGCGAGACAAACATAATAGGCTCTCACAAAATGCGGCGCCGTCGTAAACGATGCCCATTTATATACATCGCTTATACTCCTAGTCGATCGACTCTATATAAACATTCTATACAAACATAGAGTCACGCATGTCTCCCTGTAGGGTTAGGCAGAGACCACAGGTCTCCATCCGCTACGATCCCGACACACCTTCCTTGTTTTCTCTCCGTTCGTCGCTCCTCGCCCTCGTGGGAATCAGAACGTGACGGGTGGCAATCCACGTCGCCGTTTTTAACGAATTAGGTATATTAAGATTCGTCATAGGGAATCCCACGAGCCGCAAGCGAAGACGGAGGTCAGCGCCAGCAAAGCCCCGCATGCTGAGGTAAGGCACTATAGTACCCGAAGAGCCCGATCCCGGGATTGCCGGCACGCTTGCGACTAAGCTCGCCCCTAGCCACGCATCCTTTGACGCGGCAGACCGTGGATTGGCGGAGAGGAAGGGAAAAGTATAGAGAACATTAGACAGGATGATAGGGATATCCCTAGGGTACGGTAGCTCGGGAGGCCGGGGTCGCGTACCCGTGTACCAGTACCATAAATACCGGAATCACATATATATATATATATATATATATATATATATATATATATATATATATATATATATATATATATATATATATATATATATATATATCAGAAAAATTGGAATAAGAAAAATTCTGACCCTCCACATAATAATGCATTTCCATAAAGCGAAATAAAAAAAAAATTAAAAAATGTTTCTGTCCTTTTGGTGTCGTATGAATAGGCATAGAAGCTCAGAGAAAGAAACCTATTTTTTATAATCATATAATCTTTTCTGTTCTCATTATTTATAACTACCATAGACAATGCGTTTATTTTGTAATAATTTAAAATTACCCCCACCTACCGTTACCATTAAGAATTGGGGTCAAATATCCCTATCATTTAAGAGACGTATATAGAGCCAGAGGTCTTATTCCGTGCGAATTACAATGTTATTAATTTATTGTTTATTAATGAAAAAACAATATACAAAACATCAGAAATGCATTTGACTATAAACCTAAGGAAAAAGATAAGAGATCGACTGGCAAACTTATGTATGTAATGTCGACTAAAGTCATATCTATCATTGAATAATTGCTTGAAGAAAGAGCATCGATTAACGTAGATCAAACAGGGGAAGAACTGTGAATGTCCTCAGCAACATACATAAAAATAGGATTTTAAAAATGAAGAAGACGTTATCAGGTCTGATATTAATATTTCTTGACATATTTCAATGGATTTTCAATATATTCTACGACCAAATAAGATATTGTAAAAATCTGTTGTCTTTGTAAAAAAAATCGGAGTCAGTCATGAGGACTGCCGACAGAAGTGAAAACTTAAAACTGAAATTTGAAATTACAAACTAATTGAAATATTATATAAATTATATAAATAAATAAAAGTTGATGTATTAATAATATTTAAATGATTTAAATAAATAAATAATAATAGTAATATTTTAATAATGGTTTATATTAAGCATTAGCATGTTTCTGACGAGAACCCATAATTTTTTTCCCTACCCAGAGTCGTGTAACGCGGCTATAGAAGTTTTCACTTCAAAATATGTTAACTTGCCTCGAATAGAAAATAGAAAGGCTTTGAATCGTTGAAAAATTTCTTTAACTAAGTTACTTACAGCAATAATTAGAAAGTAGCTTGATAAGATAATGAAAAAGCAGAATTAAAAGCAGATTTACAAAAAGCATTTTCTTTTTGTAAATCTACTCTTTTCTACTTAATCTAAAAACTTTGATGAATGTGTTAGATCTTCGTTTGTATAGAGGTCAGTTGAAGTTATGTGTTATCTAATGTTTGTTATAAATTTTATTCAATCTTTTATTAGCAAATATTTATATTATAATATATTACTATATATTCTAGTAATGTTGCTATTCCATAGGTTATAAAATATCAATGGTGATTGTCCTAAAATAAATAAATAAAATACGTATTTTATTTATTTATTTTGAGTTTGATCTCTTCAATATCGCTTGTAGTATTCCAGAATAGGGCCGCCGAGTGGCGCCGGTCTGCCTGGCATTGACGGACGAGATTGTGTAACTTTGTTACTGCGATATATCATTTTGACCGTGTTCCACGTTTCGGTGTGCCCAGCTCAAATACTTTTACGATAGCTCCATTTAATTTACGCGCGCTTCTGCTGGTGTCATCAAAAGTCAGCATTTTTGGACACCCATGTTCATATATTATATTAATGTAACCTATAAACATAAAAATTATGAGCTATAAAGAATAATTTGTGACAACAACTCGAATAGAATGTAGTCATATTCTAAATGTAGGCGTGCGAGATATTATATAACGCTTCAAATAATAAAAAAAACTTCTATCTCGCAAATTGAAACGTAATGGAATGATAATTATTTATATGTAGAATTTAACCAATTTATTAAAAACTTATAAATTATGAAGATGTCGTTCTTAAGGTAGTACTTAATTTTAAGTACAGATTAAATTATGTACAGAGTCTCCCGTACTGATAATAGTATATAATATTTTGAATGTGTGCATGATAGGTATATTCGTGAGCAAAAAATTCCAAGTCCATTTTAAGAAAAAAATATACCTTCGTTGTTCTTCAAGGCGCAGGATAACATTAATTCTATATAAAATACGATTACAACTAGATTTAATTCCAAAATAATGAATTAAAATTATGATTTAAATCCCAAAGAATAATTAAAATTTTATAATACTTACAAAGTTTAACTTACAAATATTATATAGTTTAGAAAAGTATTTGAATGAACAGAGAAAGAGGAAACATTGAAATCTATGTAGCCTAAGACAGTGGAAAATGGAGACGATGTAGGCGAGAGAGCTTCTACACCCTACCCCGTTTGCACTACATAGGCATCAACTGTCAGATGGCATTCGCGGCAAAATATTTATAGAAACGTAGAATCTTAAATATGACACATACCTCTTATATTATTGTAAAATATCTACAAAAGGAATGTATTTATAAAAAATTGTGTGCAAGGAAAGCGGGAACAGAGCTTGAATATTTCATGCATTCGCGGAAGGGTTAGAACAAGTTCAAAAGAGAGACGTACATTGGCTACGTAATGTATTGCGGCTAGTAGAGTATTTGCATACTATTGTGGTCATGGTGAAATATACTTTAAAATATTGTTTTTGTATGTTAAACAAAAATATGTATATTTTCAAACAATAAATAAATAAATATAGTTTTTCAACCTCTATTGTCAAGTTAGCCTGTGCTCGAAACATCAAAGCTCGATTTCCTCGTCGCCAACACATTAAGAATGAATGTTTTACTCCGGCCGCCCCTCACCGGTGCAGGCGTGAGCATGCTACACCTTCCACTTTAAACGCGTTCTGTATTGTTAATAAACAATGACGTGGCGAACACGTTAACAAGGGGTTACTGTTAATTTGTTTACAGCTGAATAATTCACTCAGAAAACTTCAGTCATAATTTTATTACATACAGACTCGTTTCATTCTAAAAAGGTATGTGATTTTTTTTTTTTTTTTATGGGATAGGAGGGCAAACGAGCAAGCGTGTCGCCTGATGGAAAGCAATCAACGCCGCCCACGGGCAACCGCGACACCGCAGGAGTCGCGGAAGCGTTGCCGGCCTTTTAGGTATGTATAGGCTTGTTTTTTGAAGGTTCCAATGTCGTAACGGTTCGGAAAGACCGCCGAGGGTAACTGATTCCACAAACTGGTGGTGCGTGGAAAGAAGTTACGAGCGAAACGCACCGTAGTAGATCGCCACTCATCCAGGTGGTGGGGATGAAATTTTTCTTTACGGCGAGTTGTGCGGTTGTGGAATTCCGCGGCGGGAATTATTCCAAACAATTCCTCGGAGCACTCCCCATGATAAAGGCGGTAAAAAATGCTGAGAGATGAGACATCTCTCCGCAGCGCTAGAGAATCAAGCCGATCGGTGAGATCTTGGTCATCGACGATTCGGATCGCACGACTTTGAATGCGATCAAAAGGAAGAAGTTGATACTGGGGAGCCCCGGCCCAGAGGTGAGAACAGTATTCCATGTGTGGCCTGACTTGTGCCTTGTATAGTTGGAGGCAATGGCCAGATGTGAAATATTGTCTCGCTCTACTGAGCACACCCAGCTTTTTCGAGGCCAGCTTGGCCTTTTCTTCCAGATGGCCGCGGAACTGGACATCATGCGATATGTCAACTCCAAGAATTCCGATATATGGCTTAAGATTGAGGGGAGTGTCTCCAAAGCGAGGAGCTACGACAAAGGGAATTTTTTTGGTAGAAAACGCGCAAACTTGTGTCTTATTGGGGTTGAATTCGATTAGATTACGCTGACCCCAATTCGAGACCTGGTCTAATGAGGTCTGTGATACCCTCATTACCATTTTCACGTCATCATTTATGGTCCTATGTCCTCGAGGTCCACATTGCTTCTCCATTGGGATCGATCTGGAGCGACGCGCTTCACTACAGGCCACGTCAACCCGATGGATTTCATCTCGGCCGCTACGGAGCGCTTCCAGGTGTGTTTGGGTCGGCCTCGCTTCCTTTTCCCTTGAGGAGTCCAATCCAGACAGGCGCTGGATTGGATTGGATTTTCACATCACTACCTTTATAAACATTTTTTCAACCGATGTATGTATAAGTCTCAATTGTACTTGGCTTAGTCAAAGAGCCCGACTTTACAAGCGTATGTATTCACGAAAGGCCGGCATGGCATCAGAGACGTCCACGGCATTGAGCATGTCTGTAGGTGGAGGTGATCACTTACTACCAGGTGACCCGCATGCTCGTTTGCCTGCTCTGCTAGAAGAAGGCACCTCTGTCTCTTGATTATCAACGACGTTTAAGAAACTTTTTTTTATGTGTGAGCAGGCGTGTCACTTGTTGGAAAGCAATCAACGACCCATAGATATCCGCAGTGTCTTTATGGGAGGGGGGGAGGGGGTGAAGGTTTGGGCCTTCGGAACTCAACCGCTCACCGAACGAAGCGCGGTAGCTAAGCTACTACTCAGACGCCGGTTTTCTGCGAGAGTGTAATACTTCCTCGGGTGAGCCGGGCCATTCATGCTACATACAAATAATATTCCATTCTTGGCAAAATATTCGTCTGCAGCGTGGCTCTACCACTTTACGATTCCTATCAAAAAAGGAACGTTCAAGTCATACACATTTCAGGTAGTAATACAAATTGTAGCGCAACTGCGACAACACAGGCGACGATAATCAAACCCCGAACCACCGCGCCGTAATCAGCGCGGTTAACCACGGCGACAATATTTGACGAGCAATTAATAAGTCAAAGCGAATGACTCGGTTTGTTTTGGAAAACAAACCGACGATGATACACAGTTCAAGTAATGGGGATGTTATTCGCAACTATTCCACTACTGCAGCAAAACGACTCCATTACAGCCATAAGTAGACTATCTATCAACCAAATTACTCGTTTCTTTATTAAATTACATCTATGAGCGTTAATCAAGAGTGAACGCGTCGTATATCATGGGAAACGATTTGGCGCCCTTTGCTAAAGGGTTTCTATTTCCTGGATTGTGTATCATTAATTATTCTATAGTATCCAAGGTGGTCCGATACATGTTAACCTGTGAACTTTTACATTGCTTGCGCAATTTTATTAGTGGTAGAGCCACACTGCAGACGAATACTTTGTCAAGAATGGCATATTATTTGTCTGTAGCATGAATGGGCCTTGTCACCCGGGGAAGTACCACACTCCCGCAGAAAACTGCCGTGTGAGCGGTTGCTTAGCTACCGCACTTCGTTCGGTGAGCGGCTGAGTTCTGGAGGCGCAACCCCCCCCCCTTCCCTTGCTTTACATCAGGTGACACAAAAAAAAAAAACAATTTTCCGTACATCACATGGGTCTCATAGCTGAGTATTGCCTCTCCACTCTTGCCCAAGAGGGATTAATGGGGCAATTCCTTACTCAATAGATTGAGGCACGGATTAGTGGAGCACCAATATTGAGATTAAATACTTGTAGGCCATACATATATTTATGTCGATGCGAGATCGAACCCACAATCATTAGGCAGCTTCACCATTGATCGAATAACGATGCCAGCTGTTTAATCGTGGAATCCTAAGAGATATTAATAGAAGTTCAAGTTAAATTCAAAACCGCTATCATATCCAGACATCTCGTTTTTATTTAACAACCGTCGTCCGGTGTGAAATATGAAATTCTTGTTTACCGGAGCTCGAAAGCCTCGCGGGTCGAACAGAGCCGGCTCAAAGGCTCGCTCAAACTCATTTGCAATCCAATCTAGGAACTTTCGCTGCAAATGCAACGAATGTTAATGTACATCGGACTATTCGAATCGCTTACAGCAAATGTAAAATTATACAGTGCACCTTATTTGTTACCATAATAAATCAAATTATACAGTTCACCTTATTTTTTACCATAATAAATGAAGTTATACTGTTCACCTTATTTCTTATCATAAAAAACGAAATTATACAGTTCACCTTATTTGTTACCATAATAAACGAAATTATATAGTTCACCTTATTTGTTACCATAATAAATGAAATTATACAGTGCACCTTATTTGTTACCATAATAAATGAAATTATACAGTTCACCTTATTTGTTACCATAATAAACGAAATTATACAGTTCACCTTATTTGTTACCATAATAAACGAAATTATACAGTTCATCTTATTTGTTACCATAATAAATGAAATTATACAGTTGTCTTATTTGTTACTATAATAAATGAAATTATACAGTTCACCTTATTTGTTACCATAATAAATAAAGTTATAATTTCGCAGTGGCGATTCTAATAGCTTTTTATGTGAGATGTCCTGTAGCAGAATAAGGTTTATAATGGGTCGATATCAGTAAACCCATGCTTACTGATTATATTCAGCCAATGTTGAGAGGACATCCTGCCTTCACATCACGCATGGTTTCAACGAGGTGACGCCACGCTTCACACTGCTAGAGAGACCATGGAGCTTCTTCGTGATTTGTTCCTTCACAAATTAATCATCCGTTTCGGTGATATCCCCTGGCCACTCAGGATGCCAGATCAAGCTAACGCTGTTACCAATCCGAATGCTAGTGGCATTTCATTTATTTAATAATGATTATCATCATCTTCACTATGAAAGAGACTCATGTCGAATTAATTAATACACTTAAAAGGCCTCTTTGAGTTTTTGTATATAATACAGAAACGCGTTTTAATTAGTCTATCAAACATAGCTTTGATGTAGCAGCAAAGTAAGCGACATTTTATTACCTCTAATATAGATCTAATCAAGCAATCTTTATTCTTTGGTTAGACGGAATAAAGTTTATGTTCGTTTAACATAAATCCTTGGTGAAAACATTTTACTTAAATGAATTGTTTTATATTCAATGTTCAAAGCTTTCGATTAGCTCTCCTTACCGGTTGTGTAAAAGCTTTAAATCCATTAAAGTTTAATATAGAAGTTCAAAAATAACATAAAAGGTCCGTTTTCAATCGTTAGGTATTAGCTAATTTATTTATATATTTATTTATTATTATTTATATAATAATAAACAAATATGTAATTTATTTACTATGCTAATTTATTTACATTTATTTCCTGCTAACACGGATCATCATGGACAAAATGTATATTATTATATTTTCGGTTAGTATTTATTATATTATCCTTATTCTCTGAGAGTACGTCAGCCGCAGACGAGCATTTTCTGGATTTCGATGTTCGGGTTGTAATTTTAACGACCCATACGAAGAACACTCAGATTTAATTTGCCGTATAATATATTTACAAGATATAAGCTAACAGCGATTTTAAAAGGTATCACTCATTCAAAAATGAAAAACAGAAGGTTCTCGTGCTGCAACCAATATGTATTTTAAAATGATTGTATTATTCATTCTGCAATTTGGAATGGTTTTTGTCCTCGGTTTATTCACTTGCAGGCTTCTTCCTCATGGATTCATCAAACAAAAATGTAATGGCCTCAGCACTAACAACAATAAATCTTGGACTAAACTACTCTAAGAAAACATAATTCCTTTTAACCTTAACTACTATTATACACCAAGTGTCAAACAAGAAATATTCGAAAATATTCATATTAAGTTATATGTTGAATATTCCCTGCTATTAGACACCCTATCTTATTTTCTTTTCTTAGATTGCAATTAATTATAACTATTATGCCAATATCAAGTAAAATACAATAATATCCAATCTCTTGAAATGTTCCAAGTCAGCTTATCACGTTACGTCTTGATAAAACGGTGGCTATTTTACCAAAACCTTCTATGGACTTTTTTAGTCAACATAAAAAGTTACGATACACGAATTTATTTCATATCACTTCACTTATACGCCTTAATCGAACTATATTGTATAATACACCACCACAATCAAACAATATAGCTGATAATAATATAAGATTATGAAAATGAAATAAAAACACAACAATTTTTTTCCCGCCAAATGACATGAGTGACTCATGTAATTTGGCGGGAAAAAAACTAGACACCCTTTATTACATACTAATTTCTATAATTACCCAACTACTTATAATCTTACCAATGACCCAAATAATGTACTACGATGAGATTAAAATATAAATGTCAAATTTTTAATATTTGTACTGAAAAAAATGTAAACCATTTTCTCGCGGTGGTAGCAATTTCGCTTGCGCTTATATTTTAAGCCATACTCAACGACACGTTCCAAACTGCACATTTTGGGACACAAATGTTCTTTCGCATTCTAATGACTGTGTAATTTGACAATGAAATATTTTACATTTAAAACGGTCTCCCGTTCGCTTGAAATGTGTGGAAGTTTTAAACTTAACTGGATTTAACATAGGTTAAATTTAACTGAGATATAATATAATTTTAAATCTTTATTTTATATTTGCGGTTTTTTATTTCTTCATTTTTCGTAATCAAGAAATCCACTGGAGACCGACACTCCCTAACATACTACAGCGCCTTGGTATTGAACTAGTCAAGTTTATTGAAGAATCAACGATTGTTTAAGTAGTATGAGTACTGGAGTGAAGAACACGTCTTGGCAAATATAGTGTTGGACGTTCTCGGCTAGATGGAGCGACGATTTGCTCAGGGCGACTGGCAGAACGGAATGGAGTAAAATAGGGTTAAGCGGTGCGCTTTGGGTAAGGCCTATATCCAGAAGTGGACTGACAGACACTGATGATGTTAAAAAAACTTTGATTATGCTTTAAAGACGTTTTCAAACTCGGCTTTGTAGAACCTTTGTTTGTACCTTTCTCTATTCTAGTATCATCTATATCTTTATACGAGTATATATATAAAAAGATGTACATATATGAAAAGATTTTGATTTAAAAATAGTTACTATTACAAAAACAACAAAGAAGAAAAAGAAGAAACTCGCTTTATGAAATATTAAACGAAATTATATAAAATATAAATAAAAAACAAGTAGAAAAAATACTGTAATATTATATGGACAGTCAAAAGTTTTACTTAGCTAAGATCCGCGACAAGCAAAACAATAACAGAAAATTAACAATGTGTGTTTTTCCGTTGGGTTAAGTGGATTTATTTGGAACATAAATCATTAATAATTATCACTTTTCCATCTTGTAAACGACACGTGTTTCGCCCCAACACGAGGCATCTTCAGGTATAGTAGACTCTACGGAAGACAACCGAAAAGTTTTTCGGTTGTCTTCCGTGGTATGGCCGATTTTCGGTAAGTTTTTTGGTTTAAGTTCCAAATAAATCCACTTAACCCAACGGAAAAACACACATTGTTAATTTTCTGTTATTGTTTTGCTTGTCACGGATCTTAGCTAAGTAAAACTTTTGACTGTCCATATAGTGATGGATTTCCGCAAAGTAACGCCTGACTCCATTAATAATACTATAATATTTTTTTTTGTGGTATAGAAAGGCAAACGGCAAGTTCGTATCACCTGATGAAAAGCAATCAACGCCGCCCATAGACATCCGCAGTGCCATAGGTAGTGCCGAAGCGTTGCTGGCCTGTAAGTAGTGTTATTTTGGGAGAGGGGGTGAAGGAGTTGGTGGGGAGGGGTGGGGGAGGAGGAGGGACAGGGGTGGGAGAAAGGGAGGGGCGGGGGGCACGGGAGGGGGTTGAACTTCCGGAAGTCAGCCGCTCACCGGACGAAGCGCGGTTTTCTGCGGGTATTTTTTCTATATTGAAAAGATTTGTTCCAGTGAATATTCACCCTTACATAATCAATATTAGGTACCTATAAATTATATCTATCTTTTCTAACTAAAACTAATACTTGAGATAAACAAAAAATAACTATTAGCCTATCTTTTCCCGAGGTTGACTCATAATAAACATAAATAGGTACAAATTGTATTCGTCATAAATGAGCCCTTACTTGCATAATCATTGGACGCTGGTTTGCAGAAAGGTTCGTGGTGGCAACTCACGGACAGTTATGAATGAATAGTTATTAACATTTGAAAGTGTGCTTGTCACTGAACGTTCCAAACGGCTGGACCCATTTTGATGAAATTTTTGTGTATTTGAGTTGACGCTGCAATATGATTCTATATATTTTTTTAATTTCAGGGAAGGACAACGTCAATCAGGCCAGCGAGTTGTTAATAAACTAATTATTTAATACACTAATGCGATACATCAGCAAGTAAAAATTAATGGAAATAATTTAATATTTCTAAACTGTGTTTATGTGGACATCGCTAGCGTATCAGATGGACGGGATCTGAACCCCAGCCTCACTTGTCATTCTGGCAGCGGCGTTGTCATTTGTAACGGAATTATTCGCACCTGTGCTCGGCTGACCGCAAGCAGAGGTGAGCGATATAAATTAATATAGGGATTAGGGTTTGCACGCGGGCAGCTAAAATGTTGCTCGACATTGTTCATAATTAAAAAAATATTATGGCATCTTTAGAAATTACACACGACATATATTTATTTGACCATTTTCTATTTATTCAAGAAGACTAATAATAAACACACTACAATGCAATCTACGCTAACTCATTAAATCATTAATAATCTAAATTCAAGGCATAATAAATGAACTCACTTCCATAGTACAATTCATTGGTCGTGTAATTTTTGACAACCCATATATACATATATTCACTCATAAATCACTAAAACTTACTTTAGTTCCAGTTTATTGTGTTGTAATTATAGTAATGTTTATAACGCCAAGATAGCGTCATTATAATTATAAAATTATAATTAATCACGTTGAAAATGTTTTGTTTTATCACCTGTAATGAGTGTAGAGGACAGTGGTGACGTCAGCTCTGCTGACGTCCCCCTTTTTAAAAACTATTTAGGGCTGAATACCCCGACACCATACACAGGTTTCAGTGCATGAGGCGACCCAATATTTGAAACGACTAGACAATCACCCACTTCACCTGTACAAAGTAGGTTGGTGCAGGACTTAGGCTTGGGATAAAAATACTTTTGAGCCATTGATATATTCATCCCATTACGGAAATCGAACCCACGACCGTTGACTCCGATAGCAGTAATTTCATCACTGGCCATCTTTAATTGGTATTTAAGATTGTTGCATCATGATATACGGTTTTACCAGACATAAATTATGCAGTCACCATCAGCACTGTTGCTACTTGTGACTGGCTTGTCATAATTTAAAATAAACAAATTAATAAGAATATAAATTACTAATTACAAAGAGCGCCATTTTAGCCACATCAAAAAGCCGCCCCTAAATGCTTGAACGGTCAGTGACCGGTCCTCAGATGGTTGCTTCCATCGTTTTACATTTGCGTAACATTATATTTACAATCTAATATGCTCAGTAAAGAAGCTGCCGCTTTCGAAGTAAATGACCGCCGGTTCGATTCGGTTCGATTCGGGAATAAATATATGTATGGTCTCCAAATACACCAAGTGGCAGGCCCCGGAAGTGATGGCAGCATATACTGAACTCTCACTGCAGAGTTTGGAAACAGATGACACAAAATAGAGACCAGAGAAAAGAAGGAAGGAAGGCCTTTGCTCTGCAGTGCAGACAGTTCAGGCTGAAAATAAATTAATCTATATAAATAAAAATGAATCGCCGAAATGCATGTACAATCAATATCAATATCAGCCTGCGGCAGTCCACTGCTGGACATAGGCCTCACCCAAGGCGCGCCACCTACCCCGATCTTCGGCTACACGCATCCAGTCTCTGCCAGCCGCCTTGCGCAGATCGTCGCTCCATCTAGCAGGAGGGCGTCCCACACTACGTTTGCCGAGTCGCGGTCTTCACTCCAGCACTCATCTACTCCAACGATTGTCGGTTCTCCGACAAACGTGTCCAGCCCATTGCCACTTCAGTCTGCTAACTTGAAGAGCAATGTCGGTGACTCTGGTTCTCCGGCGAATGCATGTACGACTGCACTAAATTAGATAATTCATTTTTTGATTGTGTATTTTATTATCAGGAAAAGGTTTTGTATAAAATATAATTTTCAAAAAAATTTTACGAATAGATAAGTACGAAAATACAATATTTCTCTTTTCCGTCATTTTCGATCGCAATATATAATACATAAACTATAAATACACGCAATATATAATACATAAACCATAAAAACACGCAATATATAATACATAAACTATAAATACACGCAATATATAATACACAATACATAAACTATAAATAGATAGCGCCATTACTATAATAAACAGAAAAAAGACAGGCCGAACCCAAATAGATGGGATAATGGTCTCGCTTGCAGGAGTAGACGAGTGCTGGAGTGGAGACCGTGCCTCAGACTAAGAAGTATCGGACGCCCCTCGGCTAGATGGTGCGACGATCTGCGCAAATTAGCTGGCAGTAACTGGATATGCGAAGCCCAAGATCAGGCTAGGTGACGCTTCTTGGTGAGGCTTTTTGTCCAGCAGTGGATTGCCGCAGGCTGTTGATGATAATGACGGTCTAGACAGAAGAAGAAAGAAAGGCAAACGAACAGGGATGTCACCTGATGAAAAGCAATCAACGCCATTCCTAGACATCTGCTGTAGGTATTTGGAAGCGTTGCCGGCCTTTGAAAATGTATAGGCTCAGATGGTCGCCAAAGATTCTGGAAAATTCTGGAATCTCAATATATATAACTTTTAAAAGAAGATCAAGTCGAATGCTGCTGCAAATGCATATGGTAACTAGCACTGACTCGAAAGAACGATTTACTAAACCGGAATTTAAACACACAACCCTCCTTTTAACATCAACCGACAATCATTAAACCAAATGTATCTCAAGGGATGTTATCGCCAAATAAATACAGCCACCAAAACAACTTTAATACTTAATTCTTGTTCCACGACAAATTCCAATTTCAAATTTACAGCACCCTTATTAAAACAAACCGGAAATGCATGTATAATGATGAGGCCGGTGTTTGGAGCACAGGTGGGTATTGCGACGGCATCCCTTAATTAAGCCGCCATCAACGGGGGACCACTTCGGATTCATAAAAGATATACCACGTGTCTGATGCTGGGATTAGTTTGATAAGGTAATCCATTATGGACAGTCAGAATTTTTACTTAGCTAAGATCCACGACAGGGAAACAAAAATAGAAAAATTATGATGTGTGTCTTGACTGGAAAAAGTGGATTTACGAGGAACTTGACAATTTAGTTCTATTGTTTTGAAATTATCAGAATTATTAAACTTCAAAATTTATAGAGCAACGTTGCAGACGAATAATTTGTCATGAATGGCATATTATTTGTATGTAGCATGAATAGGCCGGCTAGCCCGGGGAAGGACCAGACTTCCGCAGAAAACCGGCTTCTGAGTGGTAGCTTAGTTACCGCGCTTTGTCCGGTGAGCGGTTGAGTTTCTCTCCCCGCCCCCAACCCCTTGTCATAATAGCACTTTCCTTAAAGGCCGGAAACGCTTCTGTACTGCCTATGATGGCACTGCGGATAGGCGGTGTTGATTGATTTCCATCAGGTTACACGCTGCTCGTTTGTCTTCCTATCCCATAAAAAAGTCAATCTTTAAAAAGATAACCAGCTATTTAAAATATATTTACTATTTTTAAAAGAAACAATTCAGATATAATAAAAGCAATAATCACTACAGTACTCTTTACTTCCGGCTGTATTGTTTACCTGTTTATATATATGGTAACCCTCTGACAAATATTTCTACTCTATGACAAGTTATTACACGAGTATGTGTATAAACATTATATAATAGCGTACGCAGGGAGATTTGTTACACGAGGATTAATTGTAGAAGAAATAAAGATCAGAGGGTCAGTTTCAGGAGTTCAGCAGTAAAGTTATACCTGCCTGGACTGAATGTAAAAGTTTAGAAATTGACAGCAACTGTGCGCGTGAATAAAATGCTTTATTTATGTTTTCGTTTACTTATTTAATTATTATAATTTTATTTTCTCTTATATTAATTAATTGTATTATAATATACTGTAGTGATACATTAATAAATGTATCACTAATGCAATAAAACTCTTTGTTTTATTTCTTTTTAAATTCTGCTTTTAAAATTAAAAAGAATTAATATTCTATTAAAACAAAATGATTAGTTCAATTGACGTTTTTATAAAAAATAGACATGTTACCCGTTCGGCATACATATTAAATGTAAATTAAAGATATGGACAGTCAAAAGTTTTACTTAGCTAAGATCCGCGACAAGCAAAACAATAACAGAAAATTAATAATGTGTGTTTTTCCGTTGGGTTTAGTGGATTATTTGGAACTTTAAACCAAAGTTCCAAATAATCCACTAAACCCAACGGAAAAACACACATTATTAATTTTCTGTTATTGTTTTGCTTGTCGCGGATCTTAGCTAAGTAAAACTTTTGACTGTCCATATAGTGATGGATTTCCGCAAAGTAACGCCTGACTCCATTAATAATCGTAAATGAAGAGTATAAAAAGTGTAAAATATAATAATGAATATGATATAAATGTAAAAAGAAATAAGAAGATTAAAATATAATAATATAATATTCAAGAATTTTATTTAGAAGATAAAAACCCCCTAAAGATCCCGGGTGTCGCCGTAAGAAGAACGGCTGGCACGCCACAATACTTACATCTACATTACACAGTATATAATACATTTACATCTATTACGCTTCTGCGATGCCTATAACATTGTTCATATGTAAACATATGTAATGCTTTCCATCAGGTGAAACACTTGTTTATTTGTGTTCTTAATTCAACTGTACTGTGTATGTAACGTGTATTAAATGTACTTTGAAATGCCATCTATTGATAGTTAAACAAATTATATATATATAATATATATATATATATATATATATATATATATATATATATATATATATATATATATATATATATATATATATATATATATATATATATATATATATATATATATATATATATATATATATATATATATATATATATATATATATATATATATATATATATATATATATATATATATACTTTTTATAGACAAGCCTACTGTGTCTCGTAAAGTCTACTGTACTCGTCTCGTGTCTATGGGTGGCGTTGATTGCTTTCCTATACTAGCATATCGGCTTCTTTATAACCCTCTTCTTCGCCGTAGAGACAAAAAAACATTTATAAATATAATAGAATTTCCTTTATAGAAAATACAATACCAAATATGGGCCTCCAAAGTAGATGAACATTAAGAACGAAATTGAAATGTAAACTTCGGATGCTGCGGAACACTTTCCTTGCAATCACGCTCATTTAACCAGTAATTACGTCTAACAAACATTAAAACAGTTGTATGACGTGGTATCTGACAATAAACATTCAAAATAATAATGAATGAAAATTAAATTATTAATAATAACGTTCGAGAACGTTATTAATATGTAATAAGGCTTTGTGGAGGATACGTTATTAATACAAGAAATATAATATAATATATCAGTGATAGGAAGCTAGCTTGATCTGAGTAGTCTCAGACCGTCGCTCTGGATGGGGATGTCTAATACTATTATTATCAAAATGCTCCTCTTTTTTATGGGAAAGAAGGGCAAACGAGCAAGCGTGATGGAAAGCAATCAACACCGCCCGTAGACAACCGCGACATGAAATACACTCTACAATGCTAATCAAAAATTAGAATTATTTATAAAAACAAAGAAATATTTACTTACACTAGACTGTGATATAGTATAAAATTATCTTACATTTAGACAAATTTTAAACCTAATATTATTAAGCTAAGAAGCTTTAGGAAGTGTTACTAGAAAGAAATCATCTATCAAAAAGGTTGTATATTAAATAACTATAAAATTATTTTGGGGGTTTTGGTACTCATGCTAAGGGCAGTAAAGGATATTTAAATTCTACCGAAATCCTATGACCAATAATGTATTATTAATGGAGTCAGGCGTTACTTTGCGAAAATCCATCACTATGTGGACAGTCAAAAATTTTACTTAGCTAAGATCCGCGACAAGCAAAACAAGAACAGAAAATTAATAATGTGTGTTTTTTTGCTGGATGAAGTGGATTTATTTGGAACTTAAACCAAAAACTTACCGAAAATCGGCCATCAATTCTTCACCCACTTTGGTTTAAGTTCCAAATAAATGCACTTCATCCAGCAGAAAAACACACATTATTAATTTTCTTTTATTGTTTTGCTTGTCGCGGATCTTAGCTAAGTAAAATTTTTGACTGTTCACACGATAATGTATTGTTTATTACTAGCACAAATCAGCGAAAAATTTCACAAATTAAATTATAAAAACAACTATTAGTACTAACTAATATTAGTACTAACTACTAACTTACATATGACGATTAATAGAATTAAATGTTTTTATTGTAACCACAATCATTTTAATAATATTTTATTGGATACAAAATGGCAGTTACCGTATTATAGTAATGAACAACATCCCTCCTCTCTCCGTTATACTTACCAAAGTTTGTAATGTTTTGATTTTCAACGATGGGACATGGCTAATATTTTGTTGAGAACCTTCCAAGCAAAATTATTTTGTATTACAACAAATATAAGTATAGACTTTATATCAACTACTATAGAGTTCAAAGCCCTGCATGTATTAATTTGTCTTTTATTACGAATTTAATACTGTTCTTTAGTTACTTAAATGGGAAAGTTCTTTGAAATATAACGTTGACGGATATAATGAAAAGCTTTTCATAAAGTTCGTCAACATTATTAGAAAATTAATATCAATTAGGAACCCTATGAATTATTTTTAATGAGTTTTATTAATGCACTGAACTAGGTTTAAATATATAATATGAAATGTAAAATATAATATTATTAAATGTAAACCAAAATATAATATTATGAAATGCCAAAACATCTTTACAGAAATATAAGAAGTTATATAACCAAATACCATAATAAAAAGATTCGAGCATAGTGTCAGTGTGCATACATACATGTATGTACCGTCACACCTGTTTCCCGTAGGGGTAGGAAGAGACCACAGATCTCTATCCGCTACGATCCCGGCACAAATTCTTTGATACCCTTATCCATCTTTTCATCCATCCTTCCTCTCTCATTTATCGTAACATATTAGGTTTATTAAAATTCGTCATAGTGAATCCCACGAGCCTCATCAGAGCCCCGTATGCTGAGGTAGGGCACTATAATATTCGGGAGAGCCCGATCTCGGGCCGGTTGGCACGCTTGCGACTAAGCTCGCCCCTAGCCACGCATCTCTTGGCGGAGAAGAAGTGAAAAGGATAGAGAAGAAAGGTATAAGCAGGGGAAAGAAAAGATGGATTTAGACAGGTGATATGGATATGATACTACCGCAACAGAAGACAACGGACTGTAAGCGTGCATCGTAGTGATATTTTGTATATTTAAATTGATGAATCCTTTAATTAATACATAAAACCTTCTTAGGTAAATTTATATTTTTAAAGTTAGGAATTTTAACATTTGAAATGTTAAAGAAATAATTTAAATATTATATTTTTTTTTATATATACACGCATATCCCTCCGCTAGGGTTGCCACAGAGTTCCATCCGCTACTATTCATCGCAGCGAAACGGCTCTCCATTGGTCGCTTCTCGCCCTCGTGAGAATCAGGACGTGACGGGTGGCG
The DNA here is from genome assembly GCA_031353405.1 of Baronia brevicornis. Taxonomy (NCBI): domain Eukaryota; kingdom Metazoa; phylum Arthropoda; class Insecta; order Lepidoptera; family Papilionidae; genus Baronia; species Baronia brevicornis. The sequence continues at coordinate 373,072 of JASFAT010001750.1, read as the reverse complement.
AACCACGTCGCCGTCATTTTGCAACAAATTAGGTATATTAATTTCTGTCCCATGTGTGAATCCCACGAGCCGCAAGGGAGGATGGAGGTCAGCCCAGCAGAGCTCTGCATGCTGAGGTAAGGCACCATAGTACCCGGGGGAGTCTGATCCCGGGACGATCGGCATGCTTGCGACTAAGCTCGCCCTTAGCCACGCATCCTTTGGCACGGCACACCGTGGATTGGTGGAGAGGAAAGGAAAGGGATAGAGAAGAAAGGAAAGGGCAGGGGAAAGGAAAGATGGATTTAGACAGGACGATAGGGATATGATACTACCCCAACGGAAGACAACGGACTGTAAGCGTGCACCGTAGTGATATTTTGTATATTTAAATTGATGAAACCTTTAATTAATACATAAAACCTTCTTCGGTAAAATTATATTTTTAAAGTTAGGAATTTTAACATTTGGAATGTTAAAGAAATAATTGTTTTTGTCATAGCTTTGTAGAAAAACGTAGCTCTGATATTTTCTGTTAATGTAGTAATACACGTGTTTGTATCAAGAAATAAAGTGACTGAATTTGAGAATACAATAGTCTCATTTGAGAACCCCATTTGGATTCCGGGACATCATGTTAGTACGGTGAAGATACAGTACATCTGTCCGAATATACATACATACATCACGCGTGTTTCCCGTAGGGATAGGCAGAGACCACACAGATCTCCATCTGCTATGATCTTGGCCTACTTTCCTTGCTTCCTCTACACTCATCGTATTAGCACAGTAAAGCTACAGTACATCTGTCCGAATATACCTATGTATATATTATGTTAATATTAAATAAATAAAACGTATATTTTAAAAAAAATATTTGGAAACTTTTTTTTTAAAATATACGTTTTATTTGCCTTTCCAAACGACGTGGCGTACAGATGTACCCTATAAACCCATAAAGCAAAAATATGCAAGATCACACCTCTAGCAAGTACGGCCTCTCGCAATCAAGCAAACAAAGCCGCAGACTGAAACGTAAATATTCAAACATATTTTCTCTTGTCTCGCTTGTACAATAAAGTACCATTATTAGGAGTAGAGACGGCGGGTGAAATGCTTTCTTCACAAATTTATTCACAAAGCTGCGTTTATATTCAGAGGCGCGACTGTGCTAATGTTGACGCGCAAGCGTCGTGACCAACTAAACGGTTCTTACGCGACAAAGTTTTGAAAGGTGTTTATCAACGCGTAATATGACAAACTGACCGAAATATTTTATGATACTGGATAGGGGATATTTTACTTGATGCTGTTGCATGTTTGGCATGATAGTTGTATGGGGACAGTCAAAACTTTCACTTAGGTAAGATCCGCGAAACAAAAACAAAAAGTATACTCTACTGAAGACAACCATTAAGTCTTCCGCAGAATCTACTATACTCGATGATGCCTCGTGTTGAGCCGAAACACGTGTCGTGTGCAATATGGAAAAGTGGTGTTTGGTTTTGTTTATATATAGTGGTTGGGAGGTGGAGAGTTGCTGACGGCCGTATTTTCGGTAAGATTTAGAATTTAAGTTCTCCGTAAATTCACTAGATAACACACAATATTATTTTTCTATTTTTATGTGTCGCGGATCTTAGCTAAGTAAAAGTTCTGACTGTCCACATAGTAGTGGACGTTTCACCTGACTTCATTAACTATGATAGTTGCAGCTAACTGCCATCAAAGGAAATGAAAGAGGGTTTGAATATTTTCAATCGTTTGCTGAATTTTTTCTGGCATAGAATAAACCAAATGGGGTTTATCTCCGTGTATTACAACAGGAACTTCGTACCAGGCAATTACGGGAGCAAGTACCAATAGATGAACAGCGGTGTCTGGTTTTAAAACTAATCTGTGTTCTTCTTAAAGTAATTATAATAGACAACTTTTGGAGTAATGAGTGCTGGAGCGAAAACCGCGTCTTAGAAAATGTAGTGGCGGCTGGCAGGAACCGTATGAGTGCGGCCGTAGATTGGACTACGTCTTTGGACGTGCGTAGTGGACTGCCGGCGGCTAATGATAGTCATTTCAATAGAGCTAATACTAGTCATTATTCAGAAAGTGATTATAACCAACAACTTTTGGAGTAGACGAGTGCTGGAGTTGAGATCGCGACTCGGCAGACATTATGTATGATCTCCAGGCCAGATCGAATAGAACAATGAACTGTGTAAGACTGCTGGCAGGAACTTTATGCGTGAGGCCGAAGATTGAATTAACGAGGTAAGATGACATTGAATGTGTGTACTATAAAAGATTTCTGAAGATTATAAAGAAGATAATCATTTTAATATAGCATATCGAGTCAAAGTCTCGAGCACAATTGCACTCCTAGTGTGGCACGACGCTTAAAGGACTTCCAAACAGAACTTTTGTGCTTGTTTTCTCACATTTTTAGTTCTCTAGCAGGATTTACTTTTTGAATTGTTTATATTCACTCAAGTTTCAAGGCTCATTAGTTTAATAAATACGGTATTTTTGAATGAAAAGCATAGTATTTCCTTGGACTGTTGATATATATGTTGGGATTTAAGAGAGTAATCACATCTTACCGTCTTAACGGAGTAAGAAAGCGAACTAATAATATATCAGTGCACAAAGTTGTTCTTTAATTCTATTGTACTTTATGTGTATGTGTATATGAGTATAAGTAGTTATATATATGGATGTATGTGTATGTACGAGTGTGTCAGTATGAATGTCGTCACTGTGGTCCGCGATCTGACGACGTTGGTTCTTGCTGAAAACCAGCGCCGGGTGCTCCAATAGTCCTCCCGGCATATGCTGAGCAAGAACCATTTTATGACACACATAAAAAGAAAATAATTTTAATATAATTAAAATTATTTTCTTTTTGTTTTGTGTATTTATTTGTATATATAATATTATTAAGGATTTAATTTTAGTTATTATAAAAAAAAGGTGTCATAAATAAAGCTTATCTATTCTAAGTGGAATTAAAACAAATTTAAGTATTGAAGCCTTCAGAAACCTTCGCTCAAAAGTCAGATACGCATGTACATGTACATAAATATACATTAATCAATATCAATATCAGCCTGCGGCAGTCCACTGCTGGATATAGGCCCCACTCAAGGCGCGCCACCTAGACCGATCTTCGGCTACACACATCCAATCTCTGCCAGCCGCCTTGCGCAGATCGTCGCTCCATCTAGCAGAAGGGCGTCCCAAACTACGTTTGCTCGAGTCACGGTCTCCACTCCAGCACTCGTCTACTCCAACGAGTGTCGGTTCTCCGACAAACGTGTCCAGCCTATTGCAACATCCGTCTGCTAACTTGAAGAGCTGTGTCCGTGACTCTGGTTCTCCGGCGAATTTCTTCATTTTGAATTCTATCCAAAAGAGAAACTCCGAGCATAGCTCTCCGAGCAATTTTGAGCTTCTAAAGGAGCCGGACCGTCAGTGTCCACGTTTCGGCACCGTAAGAGAGTATATACAAATATAAACATACAAAGACAAAATACATCAGTAAATCAATTTTTTCTTTTATCGTCCCACTTACTATAATATCAAACTAGTACATACATACATATATTTATATGTATATAAAGAAGACTAGCAATATTCTTAGGTATTACGAGAATTACTGCAGTTGTATATCCACGGTAACACTATGAACTTCATAAAAACATTAATTAATCTGACTTATCCACAAATCCAAAAGTGAAGTGACCGCGTTTTAAATAAGACCACGATTTCCAGAAAAGTGATGCAACAGGTGCAGACAACGCCATGCGGATGATTCGGGAATTTATTGTTCCAAAGCTTAGAGAAAAGACAACAACTTTGATGTCGGGCGGAAATAGTCGTCCACGAACTTTATGTTTCTGCGGTCGAGGGGCGAAACGAAATAAAGGGCAAAGTGAAGATATAGAATGAATATTTTTTTTAGGCTACTCTATACAGGTTAAGAGTCAACAATCAATGTGGTTGCAATGGAACAATTCTTTAAAGGCTAGATCCGAAATTAAGACATTATATTTCCTGTTGCAATGAATTAAAACATCTTTATTTGATTATATTAATACGTGAAAAAAAAACTCCTTAAACGGGCTAGAAAAAGGGTTTAAAGCAAAGCGCACTTGAATGAGTGTGTAATTTGGTATAGTTAAAATTCGTATGGAGAAGTGCAAAAAGATAGAATACAAAAAATACTAGGTGTAGAGCCACGCTGCACACGAATATTTTCTCAAGAATGGCATATTATGTGTCTGTAGCATGAATGGTCCGGCCTGGAAAGTACCACACTCCCGCAGAAAACTGACGTCTGAGTGGTTTAGCTTAGCCCTTAAATTTGTTCAGACTGCTAGGAAATATGTGATATGTCTGACAGATGGCGCTATGGCATGATGGCGTGCACGTCTGATTCATGGTAAAATTATGTTTTTTAACAAAGGTTAAGTATTTTTGTTAATTATATATTAAACAAGTCTCCGTTTCGTTCGTTTTGTTTGTTTCGTTCATTTCGCTCGTTTCCTGCTCTCGCGCTCGTGCCTATGGGGCTGAACTCCATCCTCCCTTGCGGCTCGTAGGATTCACTAAGACGAATTTAATATACCTAATTTGTTGAAAATGACGGCGACGTGGTTCCCACCCGTCACGTCTTGATTCTCACGAGGGCGAAAATTAACTAATGGAGAGCCGTTTCGCTGCGATGAATGGTAGCGGATGGAGCTCTGTGGTCTCTGCCAACCTCAACCCCCCTATATATATATATATATATATATATATATATATATATATATATATATATATATATATATATATATATATATATATATATATATATATATAAACACAGTAAATTTAAATTAAAATTAATGTTCTTTAATTCGCAAATTTGGAATACAGAGTAGACAATTAATATAATATGTAAAAGCATACGAAGACCCCTTCCTATTGTTTAATGTATTATATGCGTATTAGAAATAATTACAAGAGACGCGGTTGTATCTAAGATAACTCGGAAAAGGAAGGAACCGATACGCACTTGCTTGTTTACACTTCACGTTTCTTCGTATTAAATAAAAATAGGTACAAAGACTTTTATATTAAAAGGTTTTATTATCACACCAAAATAGAAATGGGTAGATATATATATATATATATATATATATATATATATATATATATATATATATATATATATATATATATATATATATATATATATATATATATATATATATATATATACATATATAGTGTCACGCCCGTTTCCCATAGGGGTAGGCAAGAACCACAAACTTCCATCCGCTACGATTCCAGCACACCTTCCTTTCTTCCTCCACACTTATCCATCTTTTGATCCATACTTCCTCTTACATTCATTGCAGTGAAACGGCTCTCCGTTAGTCGCTTCTCCGATAAACGTGACCAGCCCATTGCTACTTTAGTTTGCTAATTCGGAGAGTTATGTCAGTGACGTTTTTTTGTTTTTGTGATATGAAGTCAAACACCGCCCATAGACATCCACAGCGCCATTGGTAGTGCGGAAGCGTTTCCGACCTTTAAGGAAAGTGACATTATGGAAGTGGAAGTAGGAGGTGGAGGGTGTTGGCCTCCGGAACTCAGGCCGCTCGCCGTACGAAGCGCGGTAGCTAAGCTACCACTCAGATGCCGGTTTTCTGCGGGAGTGTGTTACTTCCCAGGGCGAGCCGGCCCATTCACGCTACAAATAAATAATATGCCATTCTTGACAAAGTATTCGTCTGCAGTGTAGAATTTGTCTACCACTAATGAATTGTTTAGTTGAGTTGTTGAAATGACTTTAGGTCTCTGGCGGATTTATTCATTCCGAATTATATCTACCATAGAAATTCCGGCATAACTCTCTCCATAGCTCTCTGAGCGACTCTGAGTTTGTGAAGCAGACGGACTGTCAGCGTCCACGTTTCGGCGCCGTAAGAAAGTATATGTACGGTAGGACACCAAAGAGATCACCGAACTGTAAGCAATGTACCGAAGCAGGTTTGTCTACATCAGCATTGGTTAAAGCTCTATTATTATTGTATCGAGCGTTACTCAAGGAGCGTTTATTTGTTATAGTGCGTAAACTCGAGGGAAGGGACGTTTAAGATCTTGTCTTTGTAATAAGGGGTGCGGGTCATCTGATGGCGTCCCGTGTAATTGAATCCCTTAAGTTTGATTAGTCGGGATGCGTTATGTTTATTACCGCGGGTGATCGTCGGACTCTGTGGAGACTATTTTGTCTCAATTGCGCCATTGATACTTTATTTGATTATTGACTTATTTCCCATAGTACTTTTTAAAATGTTGCAATAAGTCAATATTCTAAAACTATTGTGAATTGTCTTTGAACTATTTAAAAAAATGGATTCTGTCTAGCATAAAATATTTATAAAAACGTTCGATTTATTTAAATATGTAACTTATCTAACGTAATTCCTAATCGTATTTTTAAAAATATAGTAAATTTCTTACTATTATCTTATAATATTATATATAAAAATTGAGAGCTATTTTGTCTTGCTAAAACTTAAAAACGGGTCGACCGATTTGAATAATTTTATTTTTATTTTATTCACTATAATACAAGGAATAAAAAAATGGTTTATTAATAATAAAATATTTCAAAGGATTTATGACTAATAAATTATAAGCAAAACCTAAAGTTCAAGTCTGTAACTGGCAGGAGGTGACGCAGGACAGGGCAAAGTGGCGTAAGATCTGTTCAGAGGCCAAGATCTCTTTTGGGTCCCTACGCCAACAAAGTTAGTTTTAGTTAAGCAAAATCTAAAGGAAAATTCAAAAAATTCAAAATTGTACTTTGAGTTTTGGACTTTCAATTACAGTCAAATACGTTTGTGACGGATTTATCGTCTAACTACGACGAAAAAGACTTATAATCTAAAACGTGTCACAAAATATTTTTTAGTTAGAATCATTCCACAGACAGCATTGTGGATAGTTTAAAATTATATAACGAAGTATTAAATATATTTTTCATACTTCGTTCTCACAAAGCAATTAAGCGAAATAAGATTAAAATCACAGTCTACAAGTGAACATGAGATATTCAAAACAAAACTAAACTTACTGTTAATATATTGAATAACATGTATATATATATGTCAGAGACTGCAATTAATGTACACAGGTGCGTTGCGACGGGAATGAAAACAAATCCAGCTCGTGCAGATATTTAGGTGAGGAATAGCATTCTGGACGTTACCCAAGATTTAGCAACACCACGTGCCATTCCAGTTCAAAATCTATTGCTTTGAACTAATGATATAAAATAACTTATCGCTGTTGTTTAGTTTACGACCTTTCATTTCAATCAATGCAGAAATTATGCTTAAAGGAAATTATTTTCTATTTCAAATGTACTAAGTACCAAATCCTTTGCTAAATGTATTGGATATTAAGATTTAACGGCAATTTTAAGTGAGTAACGCGAAACATCCGGCTCGAAGGATCGACTAATTGGATCGGTCACGCAAATTCCTGCGCACGCGTCTGCCTTTGAGACTCGCGCTCATACCGCCTTGCTCTACGGTTAATTGGTGTAAGGATTGATTCATTAGTCAGTTTCCTTGGCGATTTGTTACGGACGATGTTAGTCGCGGTATCAAAGGGCGTAATGAAAGGCGCCTGTCACGTTTATTGCTCGCTATGATTGTATTTACTGTAAGTGTGTTGCCTCGCATTTATATTTATTGCGTCACCTTATACGACTTAACCGTATTTTGAATCAGTTTAACTCGAGTTCAGTTAAGGTTCTCTGATACTTTTAAGTGTATATTCGAAACAAAGATACTGTTTTGGCTATGGACAAATCCTCCTTATGTACAGTACCACGAGTTGTCTTCTACCAAAATGATTTATACCTGTTACAATTATTTTATAATTAATAATAATGATAAATCATATTTTGTTATATTTAAATAACATACAACTCATCTCTCAGCATCTTTTATCGTTTCTATCATGGGGAGTGCTCCGAGGAATTGTTCGGAATAATTCCAGCTGTTAAAAAAGTTCCATCAACCTACCATGTAGATGAACACCACCCCAGTACGTTTATACTCCCGAAACTGTTTCATACAGTACTCTGCGATAATAGCTACCTCCAGCGATGTTTCTGAACCGATACCACATTGAAACCTTCAAAAAACAAGCCTGCGTTTTTCTTAAAGACCGGCAATGCTTCTTCAACGCCTGTGGCATTGCGGATGTCTATTTGCAACTTTGATTGCTTTCCATAAATAATAAAAACCTTGATATTCAGTTCAAAAATAACCTTAGTACTCGTGATTATTGATTCCAATAATGGAAGTACTTTATATCTATATAAATATCATAAAATAATAAAAATCAATTGCTGTTCGTTAGTCGCGCTAAAACCCGAGAACGGCTGGACCGATTTGGCTTATTTTGATTTCGAATTACTTTTGGCACTCCTGGGAAGGTTTAAAAGGTTACTAAATATGATAAAAATATTAGGAATATAGTTAAAGCAACCATTTAGTTTTCCCTTAGAAACTATTCCTACCTGTCATATATTTGATGTTCGTCCCGTCGTTCAGAAATCAATTAAATTTAAAAGTCATTCAGAAATCAAATTAAATTCAAAAGTGAAGTTTTTTTTTCATTTCTTTGGTTAAGTTTTAACCACATTTTTTACTAAATTTGAAACATTCTGCAATTATCGTTCAGCTTTTTTATTTATTGATTCTGAGGCGGTACGAAGTTTGCCGGGTCAGCTAGTATATTTTTGAAAATGAATTTACATGAGAACTAAGCTTATATATGTTGTTTATGTCGACAAACACTGGGAGTCTGAGTTGAAATGCAAACAGACCCACGGACAGTAAACTTGAGAGTCCGGCGTTCTTGTTTGCCGAGACGCACCCTGGGGCTTCCGGCACCCGAGATAATACAACTTAGTTTTCCCCTGCAGTTATAAGCGCTCATATATGGACTTCTATTCGTTTAATTGATAGTGTATTTGAAAGCAAATATTAAATTTTCTTTTTAGTATTTCACGTTATTGTACTTATTTTTGGGATAAAGTTGACCAGAACCTGAGAGGCTGGACTAAACCCATCAAAGGCCCGGGGTGACAAAGCCAAATCAGGCTCCCAGTTTATGAAATAGATGTCATTTTACAACCATTTTAATTGTTCCTTTTAATAATTTATAAAATAAATTACATACCTATATTATTCTTTAATCATAAACACCTAGGAATGAAAAAAATATGAAGTTCAATATATGTATGTATGTGTGTGTGTGTGCTAGGTTATGTTTCACATCAATAGTCCAATGGAAAATACGAACTCACGATATTAGATCATACGCCCGAACTAATAAGTTTGGACTTTTGCTACTCATCTAAATATCAAAGAGGAAGGACACTACTGTAGTTCATTTTGAAGGTTACATACAATAAAGAGAATAGAGTTGATACAATAGTCCCTAAAGTGATAAACGAACCACTGCCGTTAATGACTGTAACGGTTACGAGTCCACTATATATATCCGACGATATGTATGCATCTGGGCATAATATATATATGCACACGGATGCATCCGACCATATATATATATATATACGTACGTACTATATATGTATATGGACTTATATGATATGATATATGAAATGGCTGACTGTCTCAGTTATGGGTTCACATTTTAACTAAATATATATATAGTATAGAATAAACTAAATATATATATAATATAGAATTTAATATAATATTATAATTCCTTTATCAAAACAATCAACATACTAACTGAAATTTGAGCATTGAAATGAGGTTGCAATCAGATTTTATTATAAACAAATTTAATATTCTTATTTATAAGCAAAAATAAGGAAAAAAGATTATTACATTATTTCTAAGTTGTTTCTTAGACATTATAATGTAATAAACAGTAATTTTAGATACTCTCATAAATTTATTTTGGCATAAACTCATACCAAACGTGTGCGGCGGAAACGAGAGAAATCATATATTTACAATTAAATTGATAATTTTTACTATTCATAATTATTAAATTAATAAAAATTGTTATTATTTATATCATTATTGATATAGAATTAATATTTATTTTCTCCTTTTTTCCAGTTGCCAGAATATTCATTTGGTAAAAAGAAAAAAAATATATACATAGAGTTTAGTATATAACATTTTTCACTTAAGTGAAGTAACATGATAAATAATAGAGAATTTTGTATAGATATTAAACATACGTTTATTTACTTATTACCCAAAAAGACAAAGGCATACTCTCATAAGGTAACGACACCAAATTGAATCAATCAGTGCGAAGTATCCATGGTAACACAATATCTATTAAGAAATACCATCGGAGCGTAACTGTTTCAATACGAGAGGCAATATTTAACAATGGGGCAAGGATTATTCCACCCTTCAGATTTTGAGGAGGTAAGCGGAGGTGAATCAATCTTCCGTACAATCCTTCAACCCTGATTGAAAGGAATTCATCAGGAGTTTTGGATAAAGATGAATTTAACTTTGTTAATTAAAATATCTTATTCGTTTACTCTTTTGCGAAATGTAGGAAGCACTTGTTTTATTTGTGAAATGACAGTTAAATATATTTTCATAGAAACATGGGTTCTATTTTAAACTGAAATTAAATCAGAGAGTCAAAAAAAACACAACCGTTTGAAAACCTATTTACATAAAAATGTTATTCATTCATTCAACAGCCTGCGGCAGCCCACTGCTGGACGTAGGCCAAGAAGGTAGGTCAAGAAGCCATCTACCCCGATCTTCGGCTTCGGCTCTACTTTTAATTAGTGGTAGAGCCACGCTGCAGACGAATACTTTGTCAAGAATAGCATATTATTTGTCTGTAGCATGAATGGGCCGGCTCGCTCGGGAAAGTACCACACTGCCGCAAAAATGCGGCGTCTGAATGGTAGCTTAGCTACCGCGTTTCATCCGGTGAGCGGCTGAGTTCCGAAGGCCCAATCCTCTTCCCCCGTCCTCCTCTCCCTTCCCTAATATAGGGAGGACCCTCCCATAATGAGAGTTTCCTGAAAGGCCGGCAAGGCTTCTACTGGAATTACTATTAATTATTCTACTGGATATTAGTAAAACGGTTTTTACGTTTGTCTTTCGTAGAATTTACTACAGCCGAGGATGGTTTTTATATTTGTCTTTCGTAGAGTTTACTACAGCCGAGGATGATTTCTACATTTGTCTTTCGTAGAGTTTACTACAGCCGAGGATGATTTTTACGTATTTCTTTCGTAGAGTTTAGTTAAAAAAATTTACATTCCATGAATTTATGAACTTAAGAATCGTTCTTAAGTTCATAAATTCATGGAATGTAAATTTTTGCAGAACGTAAAGCCGAAATTACCGACTGAGCTACGGCTGCTTAAAGTTAAATTTATTAAAACCGCTTAAAATAAAATATAAATTACTTTTATATATAGTAAAAGGGATAAATCCATAAAAATATAAGATTTATCCATTAAATCCTTGATGCAACAAATTTGAGTTGCCCGGATTTCCCAATAGCAGTACAGGTATTCTAACAACTGAATTAGGCGGTGTAATGAATATATTACATACCTTAATAAGCTTGTTTTGTAATTTCGTGACCGCCATGCGCTCTCGCTGGGTGCGTCGTTTCTCCTCTTCCAGTTGCGCTTCCAGCTGCTTAATGCGCTTTTCGAGAAGTTCCTGAAATAAGAATGATTGTAATTATAGTTATCTTGACATAGCTACAAAGTGTTATAAGAATCTTCTTGTTCTAGCAATTTTACTTGCCACTGGCACAATAGTTTTAACTAATTGCCATCAAAGAAAAGAAAAGAAAGTATAGCCTGTACCGGGGGTTTACAATTTTTAAACTAAAATTACTTCTACTTGTAATCCTTTTAATGTCCATTCATTAAAGTTTAGTTCCGTGTTTTCTTCACCTCTGTCACTTCATCCTACTTCCAACTTCCTACTAATCCTACTAATCCTACTACTATTATAAATGCGAAAGTTTGTGAGTATGGATGTATGTTTGTTACTCTTTCACGAAAAAACTATTGGACGGATTTGGATGAAACTTTAAAGTAATATAGGTTATACTTCAGAATAACATATAGGATAGAATTTGTTAATTTTGATCGTAATATAACGATACATGTCAATTATATGTCATACAAAAGTCGGAAAAAAATCTGGCCTCTGAGAGCTATCTTGGCGTACGCTGCCTAAACCATCGGAGTTATATAAAGATGATGTAACGGATTGTATGATTGTATTGTATGTATTGGATGATGTAATGGATGATGTATTGGGTGATGAAATGACGAAAGGATTGTTTGTCTTGAATAGTTCTATATATTTTGTAAATAATTAAAAAGTAATCAATTTTTTAGTGTGTGGGCTTCATTCATTTGTCGCTCTTGGCCTCAAATGAACTTAGTCCGTCATTACTGAAACAGATTCTTAATCAATGCATGTTTGTTGACATTGACAGATGTGCTCTGTAAGCACACAAATTATAGAATATCGCTTGTCACAAACGCATTACCGCCGTAAAGTAGGTGCGTTCGTTTGAGTACGGATAGCAACATTGAATCGAAAATCGCTGAGTGTATGCTGGTCCGCCATTCCGAACGCATCCACAATAGCAAACAGCTATTCCATTTAAATTGTCTAAAGTTTACATTGCCGGGAAATAGCACGATTGGGCTCAAAGTTAACCGGATGTGACGTCGTTTATCCGGTGTCATTAGCCGGATATGCACCCTGCTCCCCCTTACCCAACCCCAGGCGGTTATGCCGCACGGAGGTAATTTTTCCTTACAGTTCAAGTGTTCGAGGGAGTTGGAAGTCAATAAAAATTGTAGCACGGTTTTATCATTTCGAAATTTTCAGCGATCACTTATTGAGGAAAAACAAATATACAAATAAGGTTCTAATTGGCTGAGAGACTAAGCAATCGTTTATTCATTCATTGGAATAAATATATGTATGGTCTACGGATATTTACTTGGGGTCTGGCTGGCTAACCGATTCGTCTTTAATAAGCATGGAGGGTTGTCTATTGTCCAGAAATAGGTACGTTCATGCCCAGCATATATGCATTGTGAAAAATAAAGAATAGAGTAATTAAAATGATTACTTGAAATGGTCATATCATTATCAGTCTTCCAAAATAAAGTGTTTTTGTAAGTAATTTTCACATCTTTTAGTATCTTCTACCGTATTTACCGCATATTTTATCCTTAAGAATACTTGCTACCGCTGCCATTCCATTAGCGCACAACCCGCCACAAGAAAAAGTTCTGGCCTAACTGTCTAGACAAGAGACGCTCAGAGAGCCATAAAGGAGTTTCTTTGATGGATATGACAAACACTTCTGAATTAGTCACGTTTCACGTTAATAGTCACGTTTGTTGGGAACCCGACAACCGCTGGAATAGATAAGTGCTGGAGTGACGACCCCGTTTTGGAAAAAGTAGTGTGCCCCAGCTGGATGGTGCAACGAGCTGTACAGCGCGGCTAGCGAAGGCTGGATGTGTGTAACCGAGAATCGTGTTTAACGAGGGGGAGGCTTATATTCGGCCGTGGACTCCTTAGGGCTGACGTTTGATCGATTGATCATGTTTAAGGTCCTTGAATCCGGCTCGAAGGACCAATGGTTAATTTTCAGGGATAAAAACATTATTTAACTCTGAACGCTCACAATCCATTATGAATTTTATTGTACTACTTTTTGTGAGCGAATGTCATTATAAAAATTGATATTAAAACGTGTAGTGACGTTGCAGAGACAACGCTTGTATAAACGGGTGTCTTCCGTAGAGTCTACTGAACTGAACTGAAAAGTGGTAATGTGTGTTTGGTGTTGTGTATAGTGGTTGGTGGGTGGAGAATTGATGGCCGATTTTCGGTAAGTTTTTGGTTTAAGTTCCAAATAAATCCACTTCATCCAGCACAAAAAAACACACATTATTAATTTTCCGTTATTGTTTTGCTTGTCGCGGATCTTAGCTAAGTAAAACTTTTGACTGTCCACAAACAATAAATAGTTTGCCGAGTTTTAATTTGTACTACTCGTGGTTTTCCTTATTGATAATGATTTCTTCGCTTTCTTTCCAGTATTCACATCGATGTCATATAGCTATGACATGCCTACTAATAACTTTAATTTACGTTGTGCGCCGTTTCCGGTGCTAACTTTTTACGCATGCGTTCTTATAATTTATAGTTAGGCGATGCGTAAGGAGGGAGAGAAATCTTTTGGAAATATCGCTGTATTAATAGCTACCGTTATTGGAAATTGATATAGAAGATATATTCTCACATTCCTTGATCATATTTCATAAATGTGGAGAATCTCCTATGGTGTTTTTCTTTTATGAGTTTTAACTAAAGAATGCTTTATAATAGATTTAGAATACGATCACACACGCGTATTTTAAATTTTTAATAAATAAAAAACTATAAAGAGGGTTATTTTTTTTCTTCAAATTGTGGTATACAAGCGAATTTAATACCGGAATGCATTCTATCCTGTTAAACTTTGGGTTAATGCTAAAGATATTTTATAGGTTATATATTAAGCTTCTTTGACAGATGTGATTCATAATGAAATCACTGCCGTAGAAAACAAATCAACGACATAACCCCTTGAATTAGCAAACTGGATTGGCAATAGGTAAGTTATGTTTGTCGGAGAACCGACAACTGTTGGAGTAGACGAGTCCTGGAATGAAGACTAAGTCTTCGCAAACGTAGTGTGGGACCCCCCCCCCTACATACGTGATCTACACAAAAAAATATTTCATATAAGTGATGAAGAAATCTATAACTAGAACAGAATGTGTTAATGATCTAAATAGCGGACAGTATAGTAGTAGTTTATATGGCTTATGGGTATTTATTGTATTGAGTTCTATGTTCCATTTTTCTTAAACAAACTTGGTAGATTAATGCCTTCGATAAATTAATATCCGTTCCTCTTGAAATGACCTACCCAGTGTCCTGCAATAGGACAATATATGGGCTGTTAAAAGCTTCTCCTTCTCTCGTCTGTTTATTATATATATATTCTTTCAGTGTATAGCCTCCAAAACATATCAAACTTACCAGAGTATAGATGGCGTTTATTGATAATACATATATCGTCTCACAAAATGAGCAGCGAGGCAAGTTACCGAAGCCAGGTCGTAAATCATCCCGTTTTACGGCGAGCAGATAAGCTACAAGCCTATATGCTAGTCCGTATATCTATATATGTCTACCACACTCATTAACGTCAATCAAGGAAAGGTTTTGAGTTTGGGAGGCGAAATGTAATAACTTTCGACCCTGTCTCACGATACAAAAAATGATTTTTCTCTATTTAATTTTTTAAACGTCAATTCTACCAAAATGGTAAATATGTATACGGTTCATGCATAAACCGTTAGTTAGATTAGATAGTAAGATTAAAATAAAAAAAACAATAGTTTTATTTATTTTAATCTTACAACCCTTCTCCGTATTAAATTCATCCCAAATTATATTATATGTAATATATTCATACTTCACTCAAAGTGCTGCCAGATTTGTCGTTTTTTAAAACTTAGCCAATACTTCTTCTTTAGCACTATAGGGTCCCCGCCGTTCTGCTTACGGCGACCCACGGGATCTTTTGGGGATTTTTTCTTCGATGTAATTGAGGTTCTTCCAAGTAAAGTTAATTTATTTTTCAATTCACCGTACATTTATATTTTATTAATACTTTATTCACACTTTATCAATTTACGTTTTATATTTTACCTACTATCTATCTATCTACATATTTTATAAATATTATTTATTTGTGCAATGAAAGTCGATATATTACATCTGAGACTTCATTCGACCGAATGCATTTTGTTTTATAAAACAATTTATTTATTTTTCATTTGAAATTTGAAAATTACGAATGTAAAAAAGTAATATAATATAAAGGGTTTTACTGTCTTCAAATAAAAAGTTTTAATGCATGTACTGATAAAATTATGAATGTACTGTATAAACTGCAATCAAAAAATATATGTACTTGCAAGCTTCCAGCACGCCCGCCTAGGGAGCACTGTCGGCGCTTCACTATCATTTTTCACGCACTCGATAAATTCATTCCAGCCCATGTCGCGATGTCAACTCCAAAGAATCGCTTCATTTCGTGTATGTACACTATCAGAGTTTTATTTTTTCAGATAATATAATGCAAAAATTTTAACAATTTGCTCATTGGGCTTCAAATCTTGCGCCGCGAGTGGACTTGGATAGGCCATACTCTCCGTAGCAACCCCGGTCACATTCCCATACAGGCGCTGGATTGGACTCCTCAAGGGAAAAGGAAGCGAGGCCGACCCAAACACACCTGGAAGCGCTCCGTAGCGGAGATGGATTCCATCGGGTTGACGTGGCCTGAAGTGAAGCGTGTTGCTAAAAGACCGATCGAAATGGAGAAGCACTGTGGACGTACTCTGCCCCACTTCAGGGTCATAGGACCATAAGAAGAAGAAGAAGAAGAGCCCGCAGGCTCAGAATCCGACGAAGCTGTATAAGCTAATAAACTACCAGCAAAAATATCTTCGAATCTAGATTTTGCATTATCTGTTTCAATTTATATTTACTCCACTGGCTCAGTGACCCGAAGTGGATCTTGGCCTTCGAAGCGAGTCCTCCATTTATCCCTGTCCTGCGCTAATTCTTGCCAACTACTGGTTTGGCTACGCATTCGCACAGGTCAGCATCCACCTGATCTCTCCAGCGATATCTGGGTCGATCAACTGGCCTTCGATCACTTGGTCGAACTCACTTGCTAGATCCTCATCTATTCGCTCAAGGTGACCGAGCCAACGAAGTCAATGTGCCTTAATCTCGCTCATTATGTTTGGCTGGTGCACCAGGTCTTCTATTTTGCCGTTTTTTCTTTGGATCCTCCATGACCCATTCTCTCTTCCGGTTCTGCCTACGATCTTACGGAAAATGTTCCGCTCGGGCACTATTAGTTTTATAGTTTTTTCAATTAATGAAACCTACAATTGAATGCTCATTATTGACAAATACAAAAAAACATACACACACACGTTCATTAAAATATTAATAGTTGTTTTTATTTCTTTTCTTTATTTCTCCATAGATAAAACTAAACAGCAGTAAGAGAGATCAATTAGGAATAAAGAGTGGAAAGTGAGTGACCTGAGATACAGGCTTAACTTTAGATCAGACACTAGCCCTAGCACATAAGAATTATTATTGTACTCATATTGTTGTAACTCATACATATAACACACTTGTGGTGTCAAAATAAATGATTATCATTCTGCATAAATATTTCAAGTTTTTGCGCTTACTGAGGAGGCGAAATATGAGTTGTAAAAGATTATGATTATAATTGTGCATCAATATTTCAAGTATTTGCGCTTACTAAACAGTCGAATTATGTAAATGACTATGATTACGATTGTGCGTAAATATTTCAAGTATTTGCGCTTACTGAGCAGTCGAAATATGTAAATGACTATGATTATGATTGTGCATAAATATTTCAAGTATTTGCGCTTACTATTTATTACTTGAGGATTGATGTAAATGACTATAATTATGAGATATGCGTAAATATTTCAAGTTTTTGCGCTTAATATTACTTGAGCAGTCGAAATATGTAAATGACTATGACTATGATTATGATTTTGCGTAAATATTTCAAGTATTTGCGCATACTGTCCAAGCAACCAATTAAATTCTATAATCACTGTAAAGTCACTTAATCTGTACGCACTTCAGAATTGTTCGGTCGGTCCTATAACCCCCCTGCCCTCTGCAAATGTAAAAGTGTCCCATTGTGCAATGGTATCGGGGCCTGTCTTCACATTGTCTTTGCATCCATTTATCTACGTGAACAAAGACTTTATTCTATTGTGCGGTATTTCGGGGCGGTGTACGGACGACACAATTAGGCCCCTTTACAATCACTTAACGTAAGTCACTGTGAATTAATACGGACTGCTAGAGTGAAAGGTGTTGTTATGTACCCAGAGTTTAAAGTCATTCGTGAATTATCAATAAATCAATACAACTGTAACAAAATTAGAATGCGGTGGAAATGAGAGCATTAAGAAGTATGTGATGTAAAAGACGGTGTTGTGACAAAAGTTGAATAAGGGATGCTTAGATGGTTTGGGCATATAGAGAGGATGGATGAAAGACGACTGGCAAAAGAAATTTACGTTGCGAATTTGGATGGAAGATTCGGTAGAGGAAGACCACGAAAAACCTACCTTGACCAAATTGCTGAAGTTTTTTAGAAAGGCTAGGTCAAGAGTACCCTTAACCGGTGGGCTTGCATGAGGAGAAAAATGAGTGTGGAGGAAGCAAGGGAAGTATACCGAGATCGTAGCAGATGAAGATCTGTGGTCTCTGCCTACCGCTACGGGAGACAAGCGTGACGATATATGTACAACAAAATTAGTGCGGTTTTTATGATAAAATGATAACCACTATGTATGGCACACTTTTGGAATCTAGCCACAGTATTCAGCCAGTCGGTAAAGCAGTGACGTTGGGATGCGGTTAACCTCGCAAACAATATTTTCTTTTAGTGGTGTGGTGAGTAGAAGTAAAGTCTCTGAAACCAACGCGATGACCATCTGGTTGATTTCACAGACTTTACTTTTGAGGTACCCTTAAAAAAAACTTGCATGGGGGTGACATCCGACGACCTCGGTGGCTAGGAGATATCGCCGAAACGGCTTATAAAGTTGTTAGGATAGAAATCACGAGGAAACTCCATAGATAGTCTGTAGTAGTGTAAGGCATGGCGCCATCTTGTGGGAACCATGTGCGTGAAGTGAAAGCAGGATGTTCTCTCAATATATGCAGAAAATAATCAATAAACATGCGTTTACTGAATATTCGACCCTTAATCTAAGTCTGCCAACAGCACAACACACACAGAAAGAGAATTCATTACCGGCGTAAAAAGTATTATTGCATTCATTAGTCTATATGGAGCTAGGTTCAAAGAAAACTATTAATAACTTAGGAGCTTTAATTTATTATAAGAATTAAAGCTTTCAAGAAAATAATAGATGTAGGGTAGTTTCAAATTACTATATAGGTGAGTACTGTAGTGTGCCAGCCGTACTGATACGGTGACACATGGGATCTTTAGGGGGTTTTATCTTCGATAAAAATAAAATTCTTCCAAATGAAGTTAATTTATTTTTTTATTCACTGTACATTTATATCTTATTCATACTTTATTTACATTTTATCAATTTACATTTTATATCTCAATTTCTTATGCCGGAAAGGTGACATGTCTATCGAAAGAGGTCAGTCGAACTAATCTTTGTTTTTATATAAAACAATTTATTTTCGTTTTATTTTAAATTACGAATTTAAAAAGAAATAATATAATATAAAAGGTTTTAATATATTCAAATAAAAAGTTTTATTACATTAATGATATATTTATTAATGAATAACTACAGTACACTGTCAGAAATTAATCAATATCTATCTAAGTCAGTATCTAAGAGCCGCCTTATTATTTCAATGCACAAAAGTGCTTGTTCAAAGTTCACGCGTCGCAGTTGTCAACAACAAGACCTTGTGCTTCTTCAATTCCTTCATTATTTAGGTTTCTGTGTTATCAACCCTCTATGAATAATTAAAAGTGATGTCAATTAATCGTTGACCTACGTCATTTGGAGCGGTCGAAGTCATATGAATTGTTGACAATGCCCAGCGGTGCCGCGCCCCACTCCCACTTTGGGTATACAAGACAATGACGCGACATTAACCCGAACGAATTAAACTGAGCCCCGTGAAACCTTAGAGGGATACGTGAGTGGCCCAAGTTATACTCGAAAAGCGGACTGTTTACTAAATGCTACCTTTTAAAACAGCTAAACGCTATCGGAGCTGACATGACAACGTCTACCAGGCCCGATCGTGTAATATATGTATATTCTGAAGTACATAAGACAATTTACTTTTAACTACACAACCACAAAAAAAGTTTCATCCCCATCATCTGGATGAATGGCGCTCCAGAACGGTGCGTTTTTCCTGAAACGTCTTTCAACGCACTACTGTGTGGATGGTTCTACATCGTTATCGCTATGTTCAGCGCTGTTTTCAAACCGTTGGAAAGTAACCTACACATCTCTCAAAGGGCAGCAACGTTTCTGCAATGCTTATGGTATTGTAGATGTCTATGTGTGGCGTTGATTACTTTTTATCAGGTGACACGCCTGTTCGTTTGCCTTCCTATATCATAAAAATCTGCTAAAATATGACTGAAATATATATTCGATTTAATAAGTATTATAAAACCTAATGTAGTTTTATATCCTGCTAAATATCTTATATGACGTATTTTTTTCTCTCTCATATAATGTAAATCTGTATTAACATCAAGTGTCATTCACTACCAGTTTAAAAAAATGTATTTGAACTTGATGATGACGAATAAAAAAGTATTTTATTAACGATCGAAAATTTTAACAAGAATTATTGATATATATATATATATATCAATAATTCTTGATAGAGAAAGTGTGAACACCCTCTTTCATAAAAAAATCCGCTTCCAAATCACATTACATATTATTTTCTTTAAAAATTCATAGTGTCCAATTTTTGTTCAAATCAAGATTAAATTTGTGACCAGCCTGGGAATAAATACTTTTTATAGGTCGTACATATATTTATCTCGAGGCACGACTTGCTACCGTTGACTCCGAAAGTGATAGCTTCACCATTGAGCCAATTGAACCGTCATATAAGTTGCACCGATAAATGCGTACTCTATTCAAATACTACAAAATTGCCACAACGGACACCGCTTATCACTTGTACCACACAATATTTCAAGTCACCCTCTTTCATCCATCATTAGCGGACAATGGCTAATCTAACGTGTAGGGCCACTTCATCACGGACCCCGAGATCGGGACGATAATTAACGTACGAGATTAGAATGACGCCGGGGCAGCCGCCCAGGTACAGTGTCATTAAGGACGGTGTTACTTCAAAATTGTATGATTTACAACCATTACTATGTAAATTAATAGGCGATTTGTGTTTCCCTGCAGAACAATTCTTCCTTAATGACAAAGGAATATATAATAAGACGACCAATTGGCACAGTGACGGGGCCCTCCGCCCGAGGAGTTAATGGTCGCGAGTTCGATCCTCGCATCGAAATACATATATGTATGGATTACCAATATTTATTCCAAATCTAGTAACCCTGCTAATCCGCATTGGACAAGCGTGAGTTAACGTCCGTTCCTCCAGAAATGGAGAGGCCCATGCTCAGCAGTGGGACATATATGGGCTGTTGTACATAAGTAGACTGAATGCGTTGGAAATAAGAGCATTATGAAGTATGTGTGGTGTAACTTTCATGATAGAATAAGAAATGAAGGTATAAGAGAGCGGGATGTGGAGTAAAAGAAGGTGTCGTAAGAAAAGTTGAGAAAGGGATGCTAAAATGGTTTGGGCGCATAGAGGATGGATAACAGGCGACTGGCAAAAGAAATTTACGTTGCGGATGTGGATGGAAGGGTCGGTAGGGGAAGACCAAGGTATGTTTTCCTTGGTCTTCCCCTAACTTGACTAAATTGCCGAAGTTTTTAAAAAAGTCCAGGTCGAGAGTACCCTTAACCGACGAGCTTGCTGTAGAGAGTGATGAGTGTGAAGGAAAGGAGGAAAGTATGCCAAGATCGTAGCCGATGGATCTGTGGTCTCTGCCTGTCCCTATGGGAAACAGGCGTGACGATATGTATGTATAAACATTTATACATATCGTCAGAAAGCTAGACTCAACATTCAGCTATTTTACCCGCTGAACCAAATGATCTTTGAACGCTTAATTTTAAACTAAATAAGGAGAGACAGAATTAATTCGGTCTCTCGTGATTTTGATAAATGCAATTCGAGCACTACACTGTATCTAGTTGCAAACTTCTTGTTTTATATCTGCGGCTCTTCGTTTTATTTTTCGCTCACACCAGAAATCGTTTAGACGACGGTGGCAATTTATATTCTTTTTATGGCGGAGTTAAACGAAAATTAAGACTAATTTTCTGTATTTAAATTGAATGAACGCGCTGGATTTTTTGTTCCACGTCTACATAGTTTATAGTGGAAATTAGAATTTTAATTGAATTCTTTAAGTTGATGGAGTGTTTTATTTTATACATTGTGAAAGTACATTCATGAAGTGGTTTTAGTACACACATACATACATATTGTCACGCCTGTCTCCCGTAGGGGTAGGCAGCGACCAAAGATCTCAATCTGCTACGATCTCAGTATACTTTCCTTACTTCCTGCGCATTCATTACTCTCCTCATGCAAGTCCGCCGGTTAAGGGTACTCTGGACCTGGCCTTTCTTAAAAACTTCAGCAATTTGGTCAAGGTATGGTTTCTGTGGTCTTCCCCTACCGACCCTTCATCCAAATTGGCAACGTAAATTTCTTTTGCCAGTCGTCTTTCATCAGTCCTCTCAATGTGCCCAAACCATCTAAGAATCCCTTTCTCAACTTTTGTCACGACACCTTTTACTCAACATCGTTCTCTTATATGTTCATTATTTGTAGGTAGGTAGGTCTTCGTGATTTTAGTAGGTTAGTTTAATTGTACTGTATCCAACTTTTAAGGAAGCAAAAGTAGAATAGAAGCATATCCATGGTAACAATATCAAGGATACGCAGAAAAAAATTTAGAGTACATATTAAATAGAGATGTGAAGTATTAAAATTAGAATTTGATACATTGTGCCTATAAAAACGTGTCTACAAACTTCTCATTTGACTTCAATTACCACACTATTATACTACAATATGCCTATGACATATACACCATTTCGGGACGATAATTAACGTATTGGAAACAATTGCAAAATGGTGGTAAAAGCTTGATGCTTGACAAGTGAAATGTAATTTCTTATATCGAAAGTAAATAATTTGAATTTGTCATCTCTACAGATTTCTGAAACTCCGATACGCACAGAAAATACTTTACATGATAATATTTCTCTGGATGAGTCAAGCCATTTAAGTTCATCTAAAATTATTTTGCTTGCATGAAATGTTTCTTCATTTTTGTAACCGCAGAATAAATTTATTTAATCCCAGAGTCATCTACTCTGGGATCCAATATACAGGCAAAAATCTAGTTTATAATAAACGACGACTAACTAGCTCAGTGCCGCGGCCCCCCGCTCATGGAGTCAATAGTCGCGGGTTCGATCCACGCATCGGAATAAATATATGTATGGCCTACAGATTAATATTCCGAATCTGGTAACCCCGCCAATCCGCAATGGACAAGCGTGGTGGGTTAACGTCAGTTCCTCCAGAAATGGAGAGGCTCGTACTCAGCTGTGAAAAAAAAACAACCTAGATTGAGATCCACATTGATGTACTATTTATTGATACTATTTTATAATAATAAATAATTCAGGATTTATCGTTTTATATTATTATTGTGTAAAATAAATATATATTTATAATAAGTAATGTTATTTTTTCCAGAAATTCACAAACTAAATCATTTGGTGCGTCTTGATTTACATTTCTTGCTTCTTTCGATTTATTTCTTTCTAAGGAGCCCCTTTGTCCCTTGCCTTCCATTAGGCTACTGGGCGTGTCAGGGCCTGATTGATGAATTCCTCAAACCCTTCTATGGCAGTTAAGGGTTGGGTCAAATAGTACAGCAAATGAATATACTTTTCTCAAATACAGACGTAACGAGGGTTGAAGGCTACAAATATTGTTTCTCTTTTCCCAAATAGATAATGAGTTTGCTTGGAAAGAAAATCTTAATAGCAAATGATTTTCTAAAACATATAACTATGTTACCGCAAGAAAAACATATTCTACCATCATATAGGCAAGAATTTTTAATAGGAAACGAATTAATAAAAGTATTTATTTAATAGCAGATCCCATAAATTAATGTGATTTGATTATTATTCGTTATATGAATAAGACGACATTTTATATGAATAAAACTGAATTAAAAATATAGTAAGGATAAAATTAAACAAAACTATTAAACTATGACAAACATTTGAAGATGAATCTAAGAAAGCAGATTGATTACTAATTAAGTTTACTTAATTAATAAGAAATCGAGGTTTTTGAGAAGTAAGCAAGAGACAAATATATTTATAAAAGAATTATAGGTTGAAATATTCCTTCCCTTCGTCCTGCTTGTTTCCCGTAGAGGTAGGCAGAGATCACAGATTTTAATCTGCTTCTATCTCGGCATACTTTTCTTGCTTCCTTTGCATTCATCACTCTATGCAAGCTCGCCGATTAAGGGTATTCTTGACCTGGCCTTTCCTAAAATCTTCGGTATTTTGGTCAAGATATGTTTTGCCATACCGAACCTTCCATTCACATCCGCAACGTCAATTAAAAGACGCAAGGACTATTGGTATTTCTTGTTTGAAAGTAGTAGTTAAGATTAGACACCCATTATAATACTATTCATAATATTACATGAATATATGGACAGCCAAAAGTTTTACTTAGCTAAGATCCGCGACAAGCAAAATAATAACAGAAAATTAATAATGTGTGTTTTTCCGCTGGGTTTAGTGGATTTATTTGGAACTTAAACCAAAAACTTACCGAAAATCGGCCATCAACTCTCCACCCACCAACCACTATACACAACGCCAAACACACACTATCACTTTTCCATTTTGTACACGACACGTGTTTCGCCCCAACACGAGGCATCCTCAGGTATAGTAGACTCTACGGAAGACAACCGAAAAGTCTTTTCGAAACCGAAACGTGATAGTGTGTGTTTGGCGTTGTGTATAGTGGTTGGTGGGTGGAGAGTTGATGGCCGATTTTCGGTAAGTTTTTGGTTTAAGTTCCAAATAAATCCACTAAACCCAGCGGAAAAACACACATTATTAATTTTCTGTTATTGTTTTGCTTGTCGCGGATCTTAGCTAAGTAAAACTTTTGGCTGTCCATTTAGTGATGGATTTCCGCAAAGTAATGCCTGACTCCATTAATAATCTTACATGAATATTTCAATAAATATTGCAGAGCGATTCCAATTACCTTCTGCCACTAAATGCATCTATAACACTGCAAACTGTATTGCCGTGCAATACACACCTTCGCAGACAGTTCACAAGAAGGGTGATTTGTCTTGTACGCGTACCACACCGGCGCAGGTGTGGTGGGGGCTTAACAAATGCACCCGCCTCAATCACACGAGGCTGGGGCGCGCGGCACTCCGTTATACTGTACGGTCATTTGTTCGTGTTACCTGTTTAGTTTTTATTTTACTATTAGTCCTTCGGGGGCAAAGATCTAGCTTTTTTATATGAAGCAACAACCGAAAAAAAATTACAGGCTTCCAACATTTTCGGTTTTAATATTAATATGGTCATAGGCCTTCCTCGAATCGTGTCTCTAACTCATTATTGGGCTTCACGTGTTCAGTTTCTAGCAATCGCCTTGCGTAGAATGTCTGATCAGGAGCTTCCCAGACTTTATGTACTAGGATGCAATCATCTTCATCTCAATCTCCATTTCGAACTGTCCAGTATACAACACAGTGTATGTCCAGTAGATATATCAATAAAATTATGGTCTCATGGTCCACCATTAATAAAAGAGTTCCCGAGTAGAGCGGGACATCCATACGACGAATAAATGATCTCATTGGCTCAGTAATAGGAATGCCGGTTACGGAGCCGAGTACAGGTATTCCAAGTCTGGGCACCCCGCTTATCTGTCTTTGACAAGCGTGGTAGGTTACTGACCATGTTTTCAAAAATAGGAAGACTGACGCCATTGGAAAGTACATGAGCTGTGGAAAAAAATAGTCTTTTTTCCTCCTCCTCCTTGCATCGATTCCTCAATGTTGGGGGTCCGTGGCCCATCATGGGATCAGCTTTTCTTTGACGGTATTTTTTTTAATGGAATAGGAAGGCAACTGAGCAAGCGTAGCACCTGATGTAAAATAATCAACGCCGCCTATAAACATTCGCAGTACCATAGGCAGTGCAGAAGTGTTGCCGGCCTTTAAGGAAACTGTCATTATGGGAGGGAGGAAGGGAAGGAAGGGGGTTGGGCCTCCGGAACTCAGTCGCTCACCGGACGAAGCGCGGTAGCTAAGCTACCACTCAGACGCCGGTTTCCTGCGGGAGTGTGGTACATCTCCGGGGACCCGGCCCATACATGCTACGGACAAATATTATGCCATTTTTGACAAAGTATTCGTCTGCAGCGTGGCTCTAATGATTCCACAATTTTGCTACGGTTCTATAGTATACATTTAGTGGCATCTAAATTATTTATTCACTGTATCATTTCTAATTACACTATTCTTTTGAACTATATATTTATATACTTTTATTAATTACTATAAATAGTTATTAATAAAAAAACCGGGATCCCGCGGGAATGCGTGATCCCGTTTTGCGGGATTGTAATCCCTAATTAGGTTATAAATCGAAAGTAGTAGCTAAGGAAAACCTAATTGTGCCAACGGACGGCAATTATAGTGCTCCTGTATCGTTTAAATTGTCAGAGGACAATGCCACACCCAATCTGTAAGACAACTCGCTCAAACGGCTCTAATGTTACACCCTGTTAAAGATCCATTTATATAACCATTACGTTTCCTATTCATCAGCCGCTGTCGTATGAAGTGGTGGACTCGCGTATTTTGAACTATTGTCTCCAATAAAAAGTCTATTTATTTGTACTGAACTTAATATAATATGATCGATCGGTACATACTGCTTACTTTCTATCGCTGCCGAAAGGTGGACACTGATAGTCCGTCTATTTCACAAGCTCCAAGAGCTATGAAGATAGGAGTTTCACTGGTTAATATGGTTCGGACTAAGAAAACAGCCAGAAAACCAAAGACACCGTCACACATACATAGTTCTGTGAGTTAGTAAATTGAAATGGCAATGGGCTGGTCACGTTTGTCATCGAACCGACAAACGTTGAAGTAAAGAGCGCTGGAGTGGACATCGCGTCTTAACGAACGTTTTGTGGGACGCTACCCGATAAACTGGTGAGATGACGTAGTGCCTGAAAATTGGACGTGAAGTAAATCCAGCACAAGGAATTCCGTTCTTAACGAGGCGACACAGCCCTTGTCGCATCTCCTTGTTTCGAAGGCACTCCCCTTGACAATCGGAATCCTTGGCATTGACACATCGAGTGACGTTCAGTTTTTTTACGGGGTAGGAAGGCAAACGAGCAAATGTGTCACCTGATGGAAAGCAATGAACACCGCCCGTAGCGCCATTGGCAATGCGGAAAAGTTGCCGACGATGGGTGGGGAAACGAGGGGGTAAAGGAGGGGGTTGGGCCTCCGGAACTCAACCGCACGAAGCGTGCTAGCTAAGCTACTACTCTACGCCGGTTTTTTTGCAGGAATACGATACTCCCCCGGGCGAGCCAGCCCATTCATGCTACAGGCATATATTATATTATGCCATTTTAGAAAAAACATTCGTCTGCAGCGTGGCTCTACCATTAGTCTAACTCTAGCTCTATTAGTTTTACGGCGACCTGAAAAACAAGACCAATATTTCACGCCGACTCATCGCCTCCATCATTATAAGCACCCAAGCTAAGTCGTACATGGAATTCGCTATCCCTGTCTACTCCAGGATATTGCGTAGCCAAGACCCGTCGTTTCCCGACCTACTCGTCTTTTCGGTCATGATCAGTTGCAACAATTTGTACATGTCAAGTCATCATGTTATGCCTTAGATAAGCAATTTGTTTTTGGTGAAAAATAAATACCGATTAGGCTCAGTGGCGGGGCTGTCCGCCCACGGAGTCAATGGTCGCGGGTTCAATTCCCGCATCGGAATAAAGATATATATATATATATATATATATATATATATATATATATATATATATATATATATATATATATATATATATATATATATATATATATATATATATATATATATATATATATATATATATATATATATATATATATATATATATATATATATATATATATATATATATATATATATATATATATATATGCATTTATAAATATTTATTCCGAGTCTGGTAAACCCCCAATCTGCATATCCGTGCCTGCCCTTTCCTTTCTTCTCTATCCTTTCCCTTCGTCTCCGCCGATCTACGGTCTGCCATGCCATGGCTAAGGGCGAGCTTAGTCGCAAGCGTGCCGACCGTCTGGCTCAGGGCTCTGCTGGGGCTGAGACCTCCATCCTCCCTTGTGGCTCGTGGGATTCACTAAGACGAATTTAATATACCTAATTTGTTAAAAAATGATGGCGATGTGGTTCGCTATCCGTTACGTCCTGATTCTCACGAGAGCGAGAAGCGACTAATGGAGAGCCGTTTCGCTGCGATGAATGGTAGTGGATGGAACTCTGTGGTCTCTGCCAACCTCTGTGGAGGTAGGCGTGAATATATATAAAGCAATTTGTCTCCCTTTGACCGTCTGCAAGAGTTCACGTTTTTTTGCTTGACTTGTTAATGTATGGTAATTTGCAAAGGAAATGATCAACATCGTTCGCCACCCACAAGACTGTGTCCACCATAGTGTGTCCGCTAATAGTACGTGGGTGTATTTCATAGTCGGCCGTGTTCGCAAATGGGCTGTAATGTTTCACACAAATATCATAATATCGCATGTCATATATGAAACAGTGAAGAAATATCACGATCATAAATTGAATTTATACAACCAACATTATGAGAGTTATATCTATATGGAACCACTATAAATAATTTGCTTTCCTAATCACAATGAATTAGTATTAAAAAAAAATTACTTTGTAGACGCAGCGACCCAAAATGGATCTTGGCCTCCGAACAGATCTTACGCCACCTCCTGCCAATTGCAAGTTTGAAGGTTGCGCAAGTCATCCTCGATCAAGTCTCTCCAGCGATACCTGGGGCGCCCCACAGGACGTCGTTCAGTTGGGCGACCCACATACGCTCTCTTGACTGCGCGATCCTCCCCCATCCTCTCAACGTGGCCCAGCCAACGAAGTCGGTGAGACTTAGTCGCTCCTATTGCATTGGGTTGGACCACCAGATGCTCGATTTCGGCATTTTTTCGATTTCATCAACTGCCATCATCACTTTTGGTTGGGCCTAGGATCTTTCGGAGGACTTTTTGTTCTACAACTAGAAATTTCTTCTCTTCCTTTAGCGTTAGTGTCACAGCCGTACGTTAGAATAGGCCTAATAATCGTATTATAGATTCGGAGTTTCTTCTTTATATTCAGTAGCTTAAACACCAACACTCTGATAAGCTGCGCTGCACCGCATGGTGTTTTGTACGTTTATATGTTTTGTGTGTTTTGAGAGGACGAAATCGACATCCGCATACAAAATATATTACAAAACCCATTAAAAGAATAGTATTTTTCTTGATTAATGGAGTCAGGCGTTACTTTGCGGAAATCCATCACTATGTGGACAGTCAAAACTTTTACTTAGCTAAGATCCGCGAGCGTTGTCTTCCGTAGAGTGTACTATACCTGAAGATGCCTCGTGTTGGGGTGAAACACGCGTCGTTTACAATTTGGAAAAGTGGTAGTGTGTGTTTGGTTATGTGTATAGTGGTTGGTGGGTGGAGAGTTGCTGACGGCCGTTTTTCGGTAAGTTTTTGGTTTAAGTTCCAAATAAATCCACTTCATCCAGCTGGAAAACACACATTATTAATTTTCTGTTATTGTTTGCTTGTCACGGATCTTAGCTAAGTAAAAGTTTTGACTGTCCACATAGTATTTTTCTTTTTATAAGAGAGCAAGCAAACGAATAAAACTTACCTGATACTGAGCGATCACGGCCTTCGATAAACAAAATAAAATTTATTATTAGTAGAATAGTTAATAGTTATTCTGGCAGGCTTAATGAATTATAAAATAAAATAAAAACGAAGGAAAACATACCTTGACCAAATTGCCGAAGTTTTTAGGAAAGGTCAGGTCAAGAGTACCCTTAACTGGCGGACTTTAGATGATAGCGGAGAGTGATGAGTGTGGAGGAAGCAAGGAGAGTGTGCCGAGATTGTAACAGGTGGAGATCTGAGGTCTCTGCCTACCCCTACTGGAAACAGGATATGTATGTATGTATAAAATATATTACGCAATAGAATGGTTTTAATTTTAATACGTATGAAGGAGAATTCCTACGCAGTTAGTTGGACACAAATATATGTATATAAAAAAATTAAACAGCTAATTTTTGTATTGAAAACATATTTCAGTTTCAATCTGTATTCGAACTCAGGACCTTTAGCTTAAAGGGTAACCTATCCACCGAGTCAAACGCCAAGCCACGTTAGAGTTGCAATCACCTATATTTCTTATATTTTATCTAATAAAATGGATACACGATAGATGCGATATATGATGTTCTTAGTATTGATTAAAGCTTACTGCTTCAGAATATAAATAAGACAAGTATTATAAAAAAATGTAAAGTCAATTTCTACTTAGGTCAAGGAAAATTGTATTTATAATCTGTTATTTTGTATTAAATAATTACAATTCATATTAATATGTATAAAGAATTTTTCTTGTCCTATATAAAATTAAAAATAATTAATTATAAATATAATTAATGAACTAATATTTGAAAAAGCTATTAACATCAAGCATCGTCCACTACAAGTTTTAAAAAAATTGATAAAATTTGAGATAAGGACATTATATAATACACTCTCACATCATTATAATATTAATATTACTGTTAGATCATAGGTTCCCAATACGGGTGATAGTGTATGTAGTGGGCGCTGGAGCTTTTCATGGTAGAGGTTTTGGTAGAGGGTCCAAAGGTCCAAATGGAAACGTTATAAAATTCCTCTATTTTCACGAAAAACCATTTTATCTAGCCGTCTTAAATGTTTACCTTATTATTACGGAGTAAATAAACATTTTTTCTTGTAAATGGGGTAAAAATAAAAGTTTGGGAACCTATGAGATATGATGATAATCTTACCTTAATATAGTACACGTTTCGGTCGCCTCTAGAGTACGCTGAGAAGTTGTGAAACATTTCGTAGGACGTACATTTAGATTATTGTTAATAAATGAAAAAAAACTATTACATAAAAAACTATTATTATTAAAAAAATACTATATATTCAGGACTATCTTTGTATTGTTCCACTCATCTTTGTTTGATTTGAATAGTTATAAAAAACGATATAAAAACTGATCTTTTTTTTCTGGTCTCACACTGGTATTTTAAATAATTGTCTACGTTAAATATTCTCATAAATTTTATCCACTACTACACTCTGTAAATAAGTAATATTTTATTGTTTAAGATTTATAAATTCCGAACACTCCAATAAAAGTATTACAATATTTTAACTTGTTCAAATATTTAGTTTAATACGCTTTTAAATTCAATCTTTTTCGATATTATTTGCACTGTTTTCTTCTACAATATCATTTTCGGACTATTTATGTGATAAATATTATAAATCTATTCTCACTCTCTCTCCAATATCACTTGTCTCTACAGTTTCATTAAAATCATCTCACACACGAAAACACACTACTTACACAAAAAGAAAATTTCACTTCCTACAATTATTTTTATATATATTAACTTCCTAACATACTTTAAACCTGCGCACTTAATGTTCATTTCAAATAAAATATTTCTTTTAATTCTACTATATTACTTATCTACTTATACACTTACAATAATAACAGAGAACAAAAGACCAGTCAAATGTTGTATTTGGAGGAGTAATAACACTTGATTGTTTTACTGCGATACGCGAACGTCATACCACAACATGGACTGAGGATATCTTGAGAGTTACAACCAATTACAGTGTATAGAGTAGTTCTCTTACAGAGTATTTTTAAAAAAATCATTACTGAAATGTCCCATAGCTACTACGTCTAAAATATAAAGAGCGGGGTCATAATTATAACACTGACGACCAATTTTCTCAGCGGTGGGACCCTCCGCCCGCGAAGTCAATGGTCACGTGTTCGATCCCCACATCAGAATAAATATATAATATTTATGGGTTACAAATATTTATTCCGAGTCTGGTAACCTCGCTAATCCGCACTGGACAAGCGTGGTGGGTTAACGTCCGTTACTTCAGAAATAGAGAGGCCCGTGCTCAGCAGTAGGACATATATGGGCTGTTTAAAAAGAATATAATACATATATCAACATTCCTCTTCTCGAGAAAGTTTTGATGTGAAACACCTAATCACGGGATATGGGAGTGAAATCGTAGTCCGAGACCTCTCCTTGATTCAGGTACGCTCCCCTCGATTCGACTCTACACAGGGTCACATCGACGTGGCCGTGAGCATACGGTAGAGACAGAGTCCTCGTCAATGTTTCACATCTACGAAGCGTCCTATGACGCTTCTCTTTTTTTTTAAATATATCTATTGTCTAAAATAAAAGTAGTGTGGGACACCCTGCTAGTTGGAGTGACGATTTGAGCAAGGCGGCTGGCAAAGACTGGATGCGTGTAGCTAAAGATAGGGGGCGTTACCTGCTGGTAAGCTGGGCTAGGTGGCGCGCCTTGGGTGCGACCTGTGTCCAGCAGTGGGCTAATATTAAGATTGATTGTCTAAAATAAAGAACCAAGTAAGAATTACCATCACTCAGCCATAAGTGCTTATTACGCATTAAGAATATTATTATTCTTATGACGTTACTTAGAACTCTAGATTCGACCATTACTAGTAAAGCTCATTTTAAAAAAGTATTGTAAATTTCTCTTTGAGAATTCATAAAGTAATACTGAAAATTTACCATTGTCAGTGTCTAGTCCAGCTGCTGTTTACGGGACAGCAGGGCGAGCCTTATCTTCCTATTTATCATATTAAATGAATGATTTTTCATAAATCAATAACAAAAGAGTCTGTGATAAATTACTCTGTGTTAATTTAAATTTACATAACGTCTCATAGAGCCCGCTTCGATGCAATGAGTCTTGTACAATTGCTACCACAATGGCGCATTCATTTATGTGGGTTAACGTACCATTGGATGTACTAGACATTGGATTAAATAGGGTATTATTAGGGTAGTATTGTAATTAATTACTCAAAATCTATCGAAGGGCCAGAGTATGCGACATAGCTCTTCGAATGAACATACTGATGCAATGGGCTGGACATGTCTTTCGGATAATCGACAACTGATAGAGTAGATAAGTTTTACGAGAAGAGATCGCGTCTTCGTCATCATCTTAAGTCATAGGTTTGTTACCACCATTAATTTTTTTAATAACCTATTTTTGTCCCACCACATCTGAGCACAGGCCCTTCATTTCTGGAGGAATGGACGTTAAACCTACCACACTTGTTCAATCGTTTCTAATCCATACATATACTTATTCCGATGCGGGAATCGCGCGCGACTATTGACTCTGCGGGCGGAGGGCTCCGCCACTGAGCCAATGGGTCGTTAATTACTACATTAAAAACAACATTTAGTTCAATCGAAATTATCATAATCTGTCTATGGCAGTTTAATGCTGAAGATTGGTCTCCCCACGTCGCTCCACCTTGCCCGATCTTCGACTTCACGCATACAGTTTCTGCTAACCATCATAAGCAGAACATACTTAAAATATCAAAGAAATTTTAAGTAGTTAAGATTTCTTTAGGCACACATAGTTAGCCTTCTTGTGATGCCCATTTCTAGTATAACGGCAATAAATCATCTCATTTTCGGGATGGTGACTGGCTCCTACAACTTTGCACGAGATTGAGGTTCCAAATTTAGATAATCGTGCAAATACTGTGAGGCGCTACCGCGCTCGTGGCAATATAGTTCGACGATAGCACGCAAATGGTTAATATTCCCCGAAAAGTACACTCCGGGAGCACTAATTACACGGTTGCAGCGGGCAACAAAAGACACACAGATACACAACCGGATTATAGCACACAAGGCGAACGCTGAAGGCATCAAAGAGCCGAATCCATTTGCAAAATTTGTTTTTCCATTACTCAAATTGGGTTGGCTTGGGGTGACTTTTGAATTGTAGGCGTCTATGTGCCAACTGAGGGCGGAGGGGCCTATACACCGTAATGTATCTTCCAAGGAATAACTTCGATCTACGTCTGATTTATGCTTAAGGATTTATATCAATTTAGTCTAGACTATAAGTTAATTTAGATTATGTAGCTTTTTGAAAGACAGTTTATTTGTGACAACAAAAAGAAATCGCATGGAGCTAAATCTAGGCTGTACAGAGGATGGGGTAACATTTGTAGCCTAGAAGATTTCAAATAGTCGGTGGTTCTAGCGGCCGCGTTATCTTGGTGGAAAAAACACGAACACGGATGGCATCATTAAAAATATTTTAAAAAATGAACTACCCATAAGTGGCCAGTGACTTTCACCAAGGATATTTGTAACGAAATTAGCTGTTAATTCAAAAGTATATAGTTTCTGGAAAAATGAGATTGTATTTACTTTGTGGGTAACAATTTTCGGAACAACCTAGGTACAGATAGATAACAAAAATAAAAATTAAAACTACCCATACACGCATACTGAACTCTTACAACTCGTATATAAATTACCTACTATTGATATGTACATATAATAAAAATAATAAAAAGATTTATTTATAAATCACAAAATTTATTTATAAAAACCAAAATATAAAAACCAACATCAAATCAAGAAGACTTGCTAGAATTATAGAACTGGAAGACTAATTCGCAACATTCTGAAATTTCTTAAAAAACGTTGAGATAGCCGAATCGGTAAGCACAGCATCATAAATTTAACATAGCACACATATATTAAAATAGCAGACATATATTAATATACATAAAATATCATGTTATCAATGTAAATTAATTAATAAACTCAATTAATAAATATTATATTCCTATTTTAACCGTTGGCCGGCCGCCAGTACAAAACCCGTAACAAAATTAATTACAGCACCAACAGATGGCGCTGTAGCACGCAGGTGCAAATAGGTGCATATCACAAGCTCCCAGACACTATTTGGGGATTTATATCTGACTCGTCCGCTTTCAGTCAGTCATTCTTCTCCTTTTTTCACAGCTCATTTATATACCCATAAATATATATAGGGAATAGGGCCTCCCTATTTCTGAGGGAATGAAACTCACCACACTTGACCAACATGGCTTTTTGAGGCATCCAGACTCGGATTAAATACCTGTAAGGCTACTAAATGTAACCTGTAAGCATACTAAATGTAACTTGTAAGGATACTAAATGTAACTTGTAAGGATACTAAATGTAACCTGTAAGGGTACTAAACGTAACCTGTAAGGATACTAAATTCCTATTAGGCTATAAATGTATTGATATTTATCCTGATGCGAAAATACATTCAGATCGAGACCATTGATTCTACCACAAAACCTATTAGATCATCGTTCTTCTAACATGAAATGTCAAAACGAACTTTTATACTTTGCTCTTATATCGAAGCAAAAAAGCGAATATGTAGCAAAAAACAACCGCAAAATGAAAACTTACCACTAGAGCCAACGAAACTTAAAAGATTTCTGAAAAAATTGTATCTGTTTATTCAAGAAGAGTCAGTTTCAACGTTGTACAAAATGTTCTATTAGTCGTTGAGCTGAGACTCAGGTCATTCAATGCAGTATTTTTCCTGATCCGAATATGCAATAAAAAAATTTAAACATCTGTGCCATTTACAGCGTTTTTGCTTTTTACGTCGATATGTACTTTAATCCCAATTTTTTCTAGAAATTTCTACCGTTTGAACAATTCAATCAAAATTTCACTATTCTGGAACACATACAAAAGATTTTTTATGGAGTAGTTAGGAAAACGGGCTAGCGAGTTGCCTGATAGTATATAATCCCATGGATATCTGCATCTCAGAAGACACTGGAAGTGCATTGCCTTTCTTAGGTACAGAATACGACTAATGGCAGGGGAAGATTGATTTAATAAGAAAAAAAGTTAAGTAAACGAAAAGATTTGGGCTTATGGAATTCTGCATACACCGTATCAAAGGTGGTAATACAGAAAAATAATAGAAGTCCATACTAAATTTCTTTAAGAATGTGCTACTTCGCTTATTCGTATCCAATTGAAATTGAACCAGTCCATTATAATTTTGATTCCTCAATTGTTTCATATTTTTCACGAACTAAAGCTCGATTCTATCGAAAAGAACTGATACGAAAGTCATTATCCACATTGACAGTCAGGCTTATTACAATGACCTTGATTATTTATTACCATGCTGGTCAGTATCATAAACAATATTCGGAATATTCCGATTTGTCAAAACATGGAGCCCCTAAGCAATTATTCACGAATGAAGTATCGGATACAACAGACATTTTATAATACGTTTTCACTGAGAGAGCAAGCGAACATTGCAGTTATGGACAATAAAAACGACAAACGCCTGAGATAATAAAAGCGCCATCTCTTTTGAAGCCAACAAACTATATTCGGGACATACATATCGTCGACCTAATAACAAAAATTCGTTACTACAATAAGACATATACTTCTTCATGCTAGCGGATAATTTTAAAACATATCCGATGAAATACTTTGTATTTATCAAAAGAAAATAACTGCTTTTATATATAAAGTAAGAATGGTTTTATAAAAAATCTTAAACTAAAAAAAAAAACAGTTTTTACTGTTCGTAAATGTAACGCATATGGACTTACAAATTCCTAATAATAAGGCGGACGATATGCCGCCTTAATTAACACACTTTTTAAACGTTTCTTTTTTATTCTTAACTTTATATACATATGTACGGCTGGACCGATTTTGATGAAACTTTAGTGTTTGATGGCTCCCTGGATGATTTATCAGAATTCGAACCGATAAATGGTGCTGCAATGGAATTCTAGACGTTTTTCATTTTTCAAGGAAGTACAACGTCTGCCAGGCTTGGTAGTTTACTATACATATATATCTAGTTATATATTAGGTGTACAAATAAGTTTCCGCGGTTTGTCAAAAGATGGCCCCACCAGAAGGTTATGGAGAAATTGTCAGATGTAAAACGTAATATCCCAAGTTTAGTCATCTGGCAATACCATAACCTTAAAGTACTAGTGATTCCGTATCAGCATCACGTAATTTTTTTCGTGCAAAAATGTCAAGTTTTATTCCGAATAAGCATCATTTGCGGGAACTTTTGATTTACTTCTTTAATGTGAAAAAATCTGCAGCTGAGGCGCATCGATTGCTTCTAGAAGCATATGGTGAAGCTGCTTTAAGTGAGAGAAGTTGTCAGGAATGGTTTCAAAAGTTTAAGAACGGTGAGTTTGACGTTAAAGACAAAGAACGCAGTGGAAGGCCGAAAGTGTACGAAGACATGGAATTAGAAGTACTATTGGAGGAAGATTCGTCCCAAACGCAAAAAGAACTTGCACTTACTCTACAAGTGACTCAACAAGCAATTTCACATCGTTTAAAATCGTTAGGAATGATTCAAAATCAAGGAAATTGGGTTCCATATGAACTAAAGCCGAGAGACGTTGAACGCCGATTATGCATGAGTGAAATGCTGCTTGCCAGAAATAAAAAAAGAGTTTTTTGCATCGTATAGTCACTGGTGACGAAAAATGGATTCACTACGATAATCCAAAGAAGAGAAAGTCATGGGTTAAGCCCGGCGAACCATCAACATCGACAGCTAAGCCGAATATTCATGGAAAAAAACTCATGCTGTGTATTTGGTGGGATCAGCTTGGTGTCGTGTATTATGAATTGCTGAAACCAAGCGAAACCATTACTGGAGCTCTCTACCGAACACAATTGATGAGATTGAGTCGGGCACTTAAGGAAAAACGCGCCCATTACTACTCCAGACACGACAAAATTATTCTTTTACACGATAATGCTCGTCCACATGTTGCGGCGCCGGTAAAAACATACTTGGAAACACTCAACTGGGAAGTTTTACCCCACCCGCCGTATTCACCAGACTTAGCCCCTTCTGATTATCACCTGTTCCGGTCGATGGCACATGGTCTGTCTGAGCAGCGCTTCACATCATATGAAGACACCAAAAATTGGGTAGATTTGTGGATAGCGTCAAAAGATGAAGAGTTTTTTCGACGGGGTATCCGAATGTTGCCAGAAAGATGGGGAAAAGTAGTGGCAAATGATGGAAAATACTTTGAATAAAACGTAATGTACTTTTCCTTTACAATAAATTCCTAATTTTTTATAAAAAACTGCGGAAACTTATTTGTACACCTAATAGTTACGTAAGTTTATTATGTTTGATTCAATACATATTTTTTTGGAAGCAATATACCTTTCTATTGCTTCCAAAAATATGTATAGAATCAAACACAATATTATTTTTCTGATTTTTGTTCGCGGATCTTAGCAGAGTAAGTTTGAATGTCCATTTTTATAATAATTTTCCGCAAACTAATTTCTGACACCTTTATTTGTTTTTGTCCGCGGGCTCTGAGTCCGCAGGCCCAGTATTCGATAAAGCTCTTAATGCCAATATTATGCCTACCAGCATTAACATCTTCGAATCTAATCGATTGTTATCCAATCTTTAGACTGTTGATTCTTAAATAAAATAAGAATTTTAAGGATCACCTTAATAAAATCATCAACAGTGAAAAGTACGTTTATTTTTATAAACTTTAAACTTATTATAGATGTGAATATTGAAGCAAACATTCGCTCGTTCGTGGCGGTTTAAACGTGCTATATAGCCCACGCGACGAACCCCACAAACAGACAGGGCTAAGGCCATCTATTAAATGACAGTTATCTGCATGATTGATTGCATCTGCATACAAAAAGCTCTCGCAAATCTATCAAATCCTCTCCGCTATGTAAGCAATGCTACCACGTTCATCAATAAATTGAAATAATCCTAATTGCAAACATAGCTTTTTATTTCCGAATATAACCAGATTGCATACAAATCTTTTTATTGCCGAATATATCCCAATTGCATAAATAATTTTTTTTTCCGAATATTTTGCATAAATCCAAAATGTATAAATAGCTTTTTATTTCTGAACGTTTTGAATATATCCAAATTGCATAAATAGCTTTTTATTTCCAAATGCGGGTTCGATTCCCGCATGAGAATAAATATTTATATGAATTTATAAATGTTTATTCCGCGTCTGGTAACCCCCACAATCTGCATTTCCTTTCCTGTCCCTTACTTTCTTCTCTATCCTTTTCCTTCCTCTCCGCCAATCCACGGTCTGCCGTGCCAATAGATGCGTGGCTAGGGGCGAGCCTAGTCGAAAGCGTGC
Source organism: Baronia brevicornis (assembly GCA_031353405.1). Classification (NCBI taxonomy): domain Eukaryota; kingdom Metazoa; phylum Arthropoda; class Insecta; order Lepidoptera; family Papilionidae; genus Baronia; species Baronia brevicornis. Next base: position 333,720 of record JASFAT010001750.1, on the reverse strand, counting down.
CGATCGTCCCGGTGTCGGGCTCCCCCGCCTTGTGCCCGCATGGTGCCTTACCTCAGCATGCAGGGCTCTGCTGGGGCTGACCTCCATCCCCCCTTGCGGCTCGTGGGATTCACTAAGACGAATTTAATATATCTAATTTGTTAAAAAATGACGGCGACGTGGTTCGCCACCCGTCACGTCCTGATTCTCACGAGAGCGAAAAGCGACCAATGACGAGCCGTTTCGCTGCGATGAATGGCAGCGGATGTAGCTCTGTGGTCTCTGCCAACCCCTGCGGGGGATAGGCGTGAATATATAATAATATTTCCAAATGTTTCGAATATCTCCAAATTGTATAAATATATGTTTTAAAGTGTGAACGTGGCTTCTGAACAAAAGTTCTTAGTTACAATTTATTAAATATAAACTTGTTTTAAAAACACAAATTTAGTTTTCAAGTAATATAATTTGTGTATGTTGCTCCTCTCGTTTGTCTTGAAGACAGCACATCCAAAGTCTTTATATTAGAAATATTTAATGTTGTTTGTGACAGCACTAAAGAGATGGAGAATTTCATTGAAAGTCGTTTTTTCGGTAGAAATTACATTGGTTATAATATAATTTCCATTTATTTTCGTAAACTCACAAGATTATTTCTCTAACTAAAATATATTGTGCGTTTATAAAAATCTTAGCTAAGTAAATTCTGACTCTGTTCATCTTATGTTAAAAGTTGCAAATTTCTGTAATGTAAATTGTGTTATGACCTTAATTTTTAAACTTTTTTCAACAAGACAAATAATTTTTTAACCTACACAATCAAATGTTTGCTTCAGCTACTAAAGGGTGACGGGTGAAGGGTGAGGGAGGGTAAGGAAGACACCAGAGCTATGAAATCTTTTACCAAGTGGATTACGCAAAAGACCCATATAAAATACCCATAAAGTGCTGGATTGTGTTAATGGGGATTTAAAGAAGCTTGGCAAGAAAATATCTTGGAGAAAGGAGGCCAAAGACAGAGTGGGTTGGAAGAAGATCGTTGAGGCCAAGACCCATAAAGAGTTGTAAGAAGGTAGAACATCTACTTAATCATATAGTTTGTATACACGGACTCGTTTGAAATTTGCATAGCATTTCGTATTTCTCCATTAGCGTAGGCAATGTGGCGTAAATCACATACAAACGTTTATTATAATAAAGGTACGTTTCTACATTTCCACGGTACGTTTGCGAGGCAATCCATTGCTCTCAAATGCAGGGGCACAATGAAATGTATGTGCCACTTACGCTAATGCCCCTCGTGAATGGGGCAAGAAATAGACAAGCCCGAATAAGCCCCAGCCAAGCCCAAGACTGAATGCTTTAATGATGGCTTGTCATTACCTGCTTTATTGTTACGTCTTAAGTAAAGACATTGAGTGAGATCGTTTCTTAAACAATATTTATAGATCTATATAAAGAGTATACGTTTTATATATATATATATATATATATATATATATATATATATATATATATATATATATATATATATATATATATATATATATATATATATATATATATATATATATATATATATATATATATATATATATATATATATATATTCACGCCTATCCTTCGCAGGGATTGGCAGAGACAATAGAGCTCCAACCGCTACCATTCATCGCAGCGAAACGGCTCTCCATTGAGACGGCAATGGAAAGCCCCTATTTTCTATAATTATTTATATCTTTTTATTTATTTTTATTAATTCATTTATTATTTTCTTTTAATTCAGAATTTCCGAATTAAAACCTTCATAAATTAATCCGATATTCAAACTTTCGAAAAAAAAAAGCAAGCTTATATCCATCGTAGACCGGCAGCGCTTCTGTGATTCCTCTGATTTTCTAGCTGTGTATATTTGGGATTAATTCATCCCAAATATACACAGTGTATCAGGTGACACGCTTGTTCTTTTTGCGTCTTATTCCATAAAAAATCTTTATATTGTGAATATTGTATTCCATATATTATATTTCTGTATAAATTTAAATTTTTAAGATCTATGACTTAAAAAAATATGACTTGCAGCCAAGCTTCTTTATTTCCGAATTGCAATTTCTCTGACGATAATAACAGAAATAAATGATTTAAAACGCCACTATAACAAAAATTTAATGAGATGATAAATGTGTATGTACATACATTCTTAGAAATTTTAATGGTTATTCATATAATGCGCATAACGAAATGTTATATAAAAAAGCCAATGATGCACATAACGAAATATTATATAAAAAACGAATGATGCACGTAATGAAATGTTATAAAAAAGCCAATGATGCACGTAACGAAATATTATATAAAAAACCAATGATGCACTTAACGAAATATTATATAAAAAACCAATGATGCACTTAACGAAATATGATATTAAAAAAGCCAATGATGCACATAACGAAATATTATATAAAAAACTAATGATGCACATAATGAAATGTTATAAAAAAACCAATGATGCACGTAACGAAATATTATATAAAAAACCAATGATGCACTTAACGAAATATTATATAAAAAACGAATGATGCACATAACGAAATATTATATAAAAAAGCCTGATGCACATAATGAAATATTATTTAAAAATTATCTTTGACATACGACTTCTCATTCAAATTTACATTTACAACCAAACATTTATTATATTTGTATTGATGTTCAAAAAATTATAAGTTTTAACCAGTCATCAAAAGTCCGTCTTTTAAACTCATCTCAACTTTTTCCACTGAAACGTTATCCATTGCTGGTGTTTGCCGTAACACATTCGCTTTCCGAATCAGTCATATTTGTAGACTCGACTGCTTGCTGACATTTGCTAACCATAACAGGCTTTTGGGCAGTTTCCATGGTAACGAAGACAATGAATAAAACAAAGAGGATGGTGAAAATACAATAACAATTATCTTCCAAAAGCAACACGAACATCGAAGCTGGATTCATCATGAATCACAAAATTCTGATTTGAGTTGATAAACAAATTGTTTATACAGACGTCATTGACTCACAGACTTTCAATACATGAATGCACTTTTCCCTGCAATTTCTAATCACGTGAATGTTAATAATGTCACAGAATCAGTTTTCATCATATAGAATAAACTACCTGAGAGTGGGTATTTTTTTAAGACCATTCAGTTGACTGTAATCGGATAAACTGTCGCAAATTACATGATGGGCATAGCAGATAACAAAAATTAAGTTAATCACACAGATAAGATTATAAGTCAACATTTCTTAGAGATCTAACGGAACTCTTTGCGCAAGATAATGTCAAAGTAAAATATTGTAATATTAATATGAACTGATATGTAAAATGTTGACCCAAAAAAGCGAAAACGTTGTAAATGACGCAAATGTCAAAAAACGTATTACATATTCGGTTCAGAAAAAATATTGTGTCGAAATATCTGAGTCTCACAGCTCTACCACAAATAGAAGATTTTGTACAGCGTTGGAACTAACTGTTTTTGAGTGATTAGAAACAATTTATTCTCAAATCTTAAAAATTTTGGACAGTCAAAAGTTTTACTTAGCTAAGATCCGCAACAAGTAAAACAATAACAGAAAATTAATAATGTGTGTTTTTCCGTTGGGTTAAGTGGATAAAATCCATCACTATATGAGTGATGGATTTCCGCAAAGTAACGCCTGACTCCATTTATAATCTTAAAAATTTGTTTGGCTGTGGTGGTGTTTGTACAATTTGTAATAATTTTATGTAATTTTGGTCGTAATATAACGATTCATGTTTTTTTTTTTTTTTTTATGGGATAGGAGGGCAAACGAGCAAGCGTGTCGCCTGATGGAAAGCAATCAACGCCGCCCACGGGCAACCACGACACCGCAGGAGTCGCGGAAGCGTTGCCGGCCTTTTAGGTATGTATAGGCTTGTTTTTTGAAGGTTCCAATGTCGTAACGGTTCGGAAAGACCGCCGAGGGTAACTGATTCCACAAACTGGTGGTGCGTGGAAAGAAGTTACGAGCGAAACGCACCGTAGTAGATCGCCACTCATCCAGGTGGTGGGGATGAAATTTTTCTCATGTCAATTAAGTCGGAAAAAATCTGGCCTCTGAGAGTTTTCTTGGCGTACGCTGCCTAAACCATTGGAGTTACACAAAGATGCTGTACCGTAGGATTGTTTGTCTTGAATAGTTCTAAATAAAAGTCCAGGACATTATATATCTACATTTCATGTGGAAGCCACTATGACCAAAATTGTGAACCATAAATTAAGTAAAAAAAATGTATTTATTTAAAATGATCTGCCACGAAAATTAATATGGCAGACCAAATTTCACAAAAGTAAATCAGTTCAGCAAAAGTTAGTATAATATAATCTATACTTCTCAATAAATACTTTTATATATACACCACATTACCCAAAAGCTATGTTCTCAAACTTGAGATAGTTCCACAAAAACATATATAACTGAGTTGACTCAAAATTATGAAGGCATTAGTTCAGATAAGTTTCAGAGAGACCTCTCATTTGAATGAATGCAAATGGGGACTGTAAAAGCGGCACCACAGTAAAACCCGCTGCAGAAATGCAAAGGAGATGGAGGGACGTAAAGGGAATTAATTGAACGAGTCCTAAAAGTAAATCCGTCCGGAAACACACCGTCGTATGAATTTCTATTAGATGCGATTGCAGTCACAGCATTCTGTAATAAAGTTTAAGGTAGATATTTAATTTGTAATAAAAGAAACTACCGATCTGCGAAGGTGGCCGGTACAAACTAAAAGTGGTTAAACTTAGTAATGTATTGCTGTAGGCTGTTGATGATGAATGATGATGAAAAGAAATTATAAAAAGTATCAAAATAAAAAGCGACTTTTTAAACTTCATGCCGGAAAGATTAATTTTCCTACTTATATACGCTTAATTGTACCATATCGATACATATTTTATATACGTATAAGATTATAAAAAGTAATATGAAGTATTTATTGCAATTGATTTAATAAAATATATTTTTTCTGAAGTTCTATAAATTTAAAAGCAATATCATGGAAGTTCAAAAGAGCATTTTATCAAAATCCGTGAGAATAAACAAAAATTATAGGGTGTTTACTAACCAGCACATAAAAAAATATTACTTTATTTGTGCGTCCGTAACGCTGTAGAAACGAAAAAAGAAAATATATAAAAAAAACTAAAACAAAGATAAGATACAGGAAAAAAATAAAATATATATTACAAATAAACAAAACAGTAAAATATAGCTTAAAAGAAATAACAAAGAGGGACTATCTATATTTTCTTCTCTTTTCTATGATGGCAATTTGTTAAAACTATTCAAGTTACGTAAAATGGAATAATATCAAATCTCTTTAAACGTCTAGTCAGCGTGTCACGTTAAGTCTTGATAAAATGGTGGCTATTCTACCAAAACCTTCTATGGACTTTCTCAGTCAACTTAAAAAGTCACGCTACACGAACTTATTTCATATCACTTCACTGATACACCTTAATCGAACTATATTGCATAATACGCCACCACAATTAAACAATGTAACTGATAATTATATAACATTATAGAAAATAAATAAAAACACATCGACACTCATGTAAGTTGGCGGGAAAAGTCTATACTTACTCACAAAATAGTACAGATAACTTACATCATTTTCATTCTACTAGTTGCGCCCTTTTTAAATACTTTTTACTGTTTTGCTTGAAGGTAAACTAGAAGAGCATGTCTGTCTTAAATATTGTCAAAAATAATTGAAATACAATGAAACGTCTGACTTATTTTTAAAGCAAGAATATAATAATCTTAAATTGCTAAGCACTATTCTTAAAGATATACTTTCTTTATGAAGGTCCCAATTCATGAAGGTTCAGAGTCGACTCTATACGGTATTTAGGTATGCAAATCGCTTTCCGATAATGTATCCTCACACCGTCTGCGCGAGAACGTGTGATTCGCGTTATATCCAATCTACGGCGGTAATTCCTTTATTAATATTAATAGAGAGTCTGGCTTTTATTGCGGGACGTTTTACAAGCTAGATATCCTGGCGACAGAGGTGCGGACGTGGAATATTAAAGAGTCTAAACGTCGTTAACTCGTCTTGGATTTGTTAAAAAATTAAAACATGCTAACCGTTCCATAATCGGAGACATTTTTTTAACAGCCCATATATGTCCCACTCCTGAGCAGGGATGGAAAGGCGCGTCTTCATTTTCAAAAATCTACCACGCTTGTCCAATGGGGATTGGCGGGGTTACCAGATTTGAAATAGATATATGTAATTCATACATATATTTAACATAACATATTCGGAGATATATAATAAAAACAGTTAAAGAAAAACATTTAAATTAAACTGTTTTATAACACTTTTTATTTGTGTGTTAATAGAAACGTTTCCCTTAAAAGTTTGGCCTCCGGATTTCGGCCGCTCACCGTACGAAGCGTCCTCAGACGCCGGTTTTCTGCGGGAGTGTGGTACGTACTACCCCAGGCGAGGCGTCCATTCATGCTACAGACAAATATCATACCATTTTTGACAAAGTATTCATCTGCAGCGTGGCTCTACACTTATAAAAATATTAATTTAATCTATAATGTTTGAGATTTTATTTTAATAATCAATTAGAAATACAAGCGGTGGACGGCTAGTGACCTAAGATACAGGCTCACCTCTAGTTCAGGCACTAACCCGCCGCATATATATATTGTTTTCTCTCTATATTGTAACCTATATATGTAGGGTTTACAATACCGGGATTCCGGGATCCCAAATACCGGAATCCCGGACGATTTTTGTCCGTTATTAAAAACTGGTATTTATGTAAAAATACCGGTATTTTGGTATTACATTAATTGATAAAAATTAAATTTATGCACAATATAAATCTAATTAAAATAATATTAATTAATAACAAGAAATTTTTTTTGAAGATAAACAAACAATTTTATTGTATTAAAATCTATATCTGGCACATTTATTATATGTAAAATGTAACATAAAATTTAATATGTACTTTTTTTTACTTGCACGTTTTTTTGTATCTATCTACTCCTACTCTTTATGGTATAAAATAAATAATATCTACTCATTTCAGAACAATATTTATTGGATTTCATATATTATTTGTTAACAAATCAATATAACAAGTGAGATAAGTAAAAATATACCTAGTAAATTTTTTATCAATAATACCGGTTTCAATACCGGTATCCCGATATTTTTAATTTTAAATATCAAATACCGGTATTCAGATTTTAGTTCGGTATTGTAAGCCCTATATAAATGTAATTTTGTGGTATCGAAATGAATGATTATGATTATTATTAAGTACAATTATTAAATAAAAAGTTTGTCATATTTTTTATTGACACAGAAACAACATTTAATGTTGCATTACGGTATTTACGCTTCCCTGTATCTATAATCTGCAGTCGGGTACACAGTAATTGGACTGGTGCACCTTAATGCGTCTTTAGTCACATCTAAATTGTTTTTGAAAGCCTCTATGATGGCTGTCTTTGGGAAGATTGTTCGGAAAGATGGGTTTACTGTAATGGGATTTGTTTCCTATAATGTATTATAGAGCGACTTCAAGTTTTTGTGTGTGTAGGTAATCAAATTTTTAATATTTCCGTATGGGATTGAAAGACTAACGAGTAATAGTGTCATCTGATGGATATTTATATTAAGTATCTATTAATAGTATATTTATTTTTATATTTGTGTTCTTTTTATATTTGTAATTTAGAAAAAGTTAGTTTAGACCTAGATTTCCACAATCTAAGGTCATGTAACTTGTGTGAAATTCTGAAAATAAAAGTATTATTATAATAACATTTATGTGTATATATTTTTAATAACAATATTATTACTATAAACATCAACACTATAAAAATAATAATATAATATTATAAGGGTTATTAATTATCTTCATGGCGAGATAAACCAAGCTAACGAAGTATTTAGGCCTCCAAGGAAAGGAAACCTTCTCACGATCCTAGCCGTACGCAAGACGGCTGCTTTTTCAATTTAACCCATTTATCTAAGCCTAACTTGTATATATGGACGTCCAAATTTTTATAATTATTATACAAATATGCGTGTACAACAAAACCACGACACTTGAAAAGTTGAAAAGTTTCATCCCTACCATCTGGATGAGTGGCGAGCTACTACGGTGCGTTTCTCTCGAAACTTCTTTCCACGCACCACTACTTTGTGGAACCAGCTACCTTCGGTGGTCTTTCCAAACCGATATGACATTGGCACCTTCAAAAAACAAGCCTACACATACCTAAAAGGCCGGCAACTCTACCGCGACTCCTGCGGTGTCGCAGTAGAGTTGTCTATGGGCGGCGTTGGTTGCTTTCCATCAGGCGACACGCTTGCTCGTGTGCCCTCCTACCCCATTAAAAAAATCTTGGCTCAGTAAACAAACATTTCGCCGCTGCGCCATTTTGTTTATCAACAAACATTTTAATAAATAATGTTTCCATTATGCAGCAAATGTCACAAAAAGACGACGCGAAATTTGAAAGTACGGAAATAAGTTTGCGGGGACTTGTGACAAGGGCCCCGGACACTTCAAACCGACTTGTTTGTTCAAATTGAAATATACCCTCAGTTTTTGGACGGTAATATTTCTTTAAAAGACGTACTGCCGAAATTGAATATAAGTTTCACAAAGGGGAATAATTTTTTGTGACGTGAAATTTAACCGAAAAACAACGGCATTTTATTGAAAATAAATCCGAATGTATAATATTTTTCCACAACTCATATACATTTTGTACATGATGAATGCTATCAATATGAAACGTCAGTAAAAAATGCCAATTTGTAAAATTGAATTGTTTTTCAATTTAAAATAAATTATTTACTTAAATATAAGTAATGGCACGTACTTTTCGATTAATTTTAATAAAAATGGTTAAGCCATAATTTAAAATGTTTAAATACGATAAATATATTATTTTTAAAAACCATTTTACTTTTTATGATTATTTTTAAGTACAATGTACAAACAAAATTACTATGATTTTGTCATTACTATTTTACACAGCTTGTCTCTTAACAAAAGTAAAAAACTAAATACATAGCTTATTAGTAACAGCGCCACCTACCTTATCCCCGTCAAACTTTTCCACTTGCTCATCACTGCAACGAACGTCACGTTTTTCCCTCGATACTCGTCGAGTCACAATAGGAGTATGAGGCGGCGACACTAGCGCCAAGCTATTTCTGGCGCTACTGGGCGGCGATTTAATAAACTCAATTTTTCCCCCTTCCACACAAATATTTGGTGTCAGTGGATACACTGGTGACATGGCGACGTTTGTATTTGCTAAATGATTGTACAGTTGATTATCTTCTAAGGGAAGTGATTTTGGTTTAGCCTTTTTGCGATAAGTAGAATCGTAAGCGAGAAATTGAGTTTTGTCTTCGGGATGAACTTGTCGAACTTTCCCGGGTGGACGATCAGGTGGTTCTGGTGAAACACTGCCATCATCAGTACCAGGGCTCTCATTTCTATCGTTGTTTGACACCCTGAAACAAACGAAATTAAGTTAATAAGTACAAAGAAAAGATTAACAGATGGCGCTGTTCAAAAAGTAGTAATTATTAATTGTAAAAATATAAAGGTTATACATAATATTATTATTGATTAATAAATTGTAAATAAATTTTGAAATAAGTTATAGTTAATATTTTGGCTTAAATATAAAATATATAATTTTTATATGAAAATTTTCAGACAGTTCTAAATCGCGCTAGTGAAGTTTTATCGGTCATTTGGTATATATACGGTACAACTTGCGAAAGTAGACGGAAGTGTATTCTCTAGTGTGATGCCACTACTGTTCAGAGATCAACTAGCTTTAGTTAGAAGGTCTTCAGCACGTGACGTCACGCGCTCGTTGCAAGGCGACGCTTCTTGTAATGTGCGCCGCGGACGATCGCCCGCGCGGCTGCGACGGCCCGGCGGCGCACCTTCCTTGGGCGGCCTCAAACCTTTACGCGGTTTTAGTTAACTCGTTAGCTTAGCTCCGGTTAAATCTCGAGCACTTCCATACAATGGCGGCGAGAGTAACTCCTCGATTGCCAGTTTTTTGCTCAATTAAGAGAATAAATAATAAACAATAAGCAAACACATACTAAATATGAACGTAATATTAATAATTTAGCTTTTATGTAACATCAGTTACTATTTATTTATATCTTATACAATTTATTGATGATATAACGGAGGTCCCATTGGAAACCACAACGCGATTAATAAATATAATAATATGGTGTTTTTGTGATGGGCCTGATGTTCTTCAATGCTTTTACATTCGTTACTAATCAATTAAAACTATTAACAAACAACATTTTAGGTTCATTTCTACCTTATAGAATTGATTAATAATCATTTAAACATTTATGACACCGCCCTATTAATAGCAACGATCTACGCAGGGCAGCTGGAAGAAAACTGGATGCGTGTAGCCAAAAATATGAAAATATAGCAACTTTAAGTAATGTGTCTCTAGACCTCTAGGAGGCCTATGCCCAGCAGTTTACTGTTGCAGGTTTTACACGATGGTAACCTGTACAAAAATTGCAGTAAACCTTATGACCGGTTTTGCGAAAGTTCGGTGAAATTTCACCAAAATGATTATTATTCAATGTAACTAAGCTTCTGCGCATCACTATTATAGATTTAGAACATATTTGCCTTTGAAATCTATACTGACAATTCGTAGAATCTCATATAAAAAACATTACGTGTTACGCGCGTCCTTAATTTATATAAGAATCAATTCTCTTAGAATTTAAATGTTTATTTTACATTTACGTATTTACTCCCTCACAACGATTTAATTGGTACAGATGTGGCTACTTAAAGAAATATGCAATGTACTTAATTTTTTATGATATAGCGATTTTTATTCTTGTTAAAGAATTTTAAACAAAAATATTTTACGCCTTTACAAGTTTTAAATTTATAAGCCGTCCAATATTAGCGATATTAAATTATTAAGTCATATTTAATCACGTATTCTACAACACCAGGTCTTATAACTAATATTATAAAACATTTTTATAAGAACTATTAGTTAAATTTTTATAAGAGTTAGTAGGATTTAGTAGTGGTAGAGCCACGCTGCAGACGAATATTTTGTCAAGAATGGCATATTATTTGTCTATAGCATGAATGGACCAGCTCGCCCGGGGAAGTACCAACTTCCAGAAAACCGGCGTCTGAGTGGTAGCTTAGCTACCGCGCTTCGTACGGTGAGCGGCCTGAGTTCCGGAGACCAAACCATCTCCCCCCTCCTAACCCTCCTGTAATGACACTTTCCTTAAAGACCGGAAACTCTTGTGCACTACCTATGGCACTGTGGGTGTTTATGGACGGCGTTGATTGCTTTCCATCAGGCGACACGCCTGCTCGTTTGCCTTTTTATCTTATATAAAAAAAGATATAAATGAATCATATTACTAAAACACTAATACATTTTAACTATCCTGGACAGTTTGAGACCATTTTATTTGATTTATATGTATCATCAATTTCTAGGCTACTTGGATAAATAGTAATAATTTATTTCACATATCCTGTAAAGAAAATATTATATTATTCGTATGTACATAAGATGTTCGAACGTCACCGTATGCTTGACACGGACTCGGAATTGAAGTCTTTTTGCTACTGATAAAGTTAATGTTGTCGATCTACTAGAAAAAGATATCAAGTGGCAGAATTAGATTTTCAACCTTTAGTACTATTTTCAAATAAGGATTATTCGACCATATTTATATAATTATAATATTTGCCTCGAAATTGAAAAAAAAAAATACGATAAAAAAGCATCATAAACCATTGTCCAAACCATTACATTTTTCTATTACAACATAGTCGCTGATTAAATCCCTAAGCGACTTTCGAAATGCTATAATGAAGTAAAATATATTTAAATGTTGCAATTAAGTCCGTAACAATCCACGTTCCTTTCCATCGAAGAATGTTTTAAAAAACGTTCACTCTGGCTGAGAATAGAACGACTCAATTGCTAAATAAAAAGAGAAATGGATGATCAAGCGCCATAGTTTCCTTAGGCCGTATCCACATTGACACAATTTATATTGCGATACACATATTCTGCGACAATATTTCTCAACGTCCACGTTTTTGGTAATGATATATCATAGACAAAAATAGTACTTTATGTACTTTTTGTTCATTCATTCATTCATTTGAATTAATGGCTTTCAATAGTGCCAAAATAGCACAGATGATTTCGCCAATGTCACGTAAAAGGGAGAAGACACATTTACTATCTGTATTCCATATTATTTCTCTTTATTTTCCCTCCTTCTTTCGATGCACCACCACTCTGAGAAACCAGCTAGCTTCAGTAGTATTTTCGTACCGTTGCGACAATTGTGGAATTATTAAAATAATAACAGTGTCTTTCTCAAAGGCCGTGAACGCTCGTGCAATGTCTCTGGTAAACCTAACAGTGACAAATAATTAACAACAAAAGCTGTTATTCGAATTGACGAATCCGCTAAAACGATTAAAAACGCATAACGACACCAAGACTAGTAGGAAATGCAGTGTCTTGGTTTGACCGACTATCGGAGGACGAGAAGTTTCTTGAGGGTCACTCGTATTTTCAAAATCTTTTTAAACTTTTACACTCATAACTTTCATATGGTCTATCTAATGGGTAACTGCCTAACTCGTATCAATACTTATTATAAAGATACGTTTTAAATTGTTAAATTGGAAGTGTTTATTTGTGGAATTTAGTAAGAAAGGCCAATTTAAGACCGGGGAGCTTGCATAGCAGATTAATGAGTGTGGAGGAAGCAAGGAAAGTATGCGGAGATCGTAGCAGATGGAGATCTGTTGTCCCTACCTACCCCTACGGGAGACAGACGTGACGATATGTATGTATTTAGTAAGTAAGGACTAAGAAATTTCATTTAAAGATTATAATCGTTCTCCAATCCAAAAAAATATACCTATATATAGGTATATATGGTGTGAGTCAGGTAATTGAGAAAGTGAGTTTTCTGATTAACACATGTAACACATTATAGAATATATATGTAATTATAAAAAAATGCCTCAAGGCTCGAAAATAATCATCGTAAAAAGTAAATCAAAAAGTGTGAGTCTTTTATCGATTGAAAACGCAACTTAATTGTTTAAAGTGCCTGCGTCTTTAGAATGTTCATTTCTGCTACTGGCTCGCTTATCGCGATTGCTATCGAGGCCTCGTCTTTGTCGTGTTGATAACCGAGAAACAATTTCAACGCTATATGCATGTTAAAGGAATTACTATCCAGCTCTTAGCAAAATCCATTGTTTTTTTGCCTTAGATATCTTTGTTTGCTTTTTAAAGCTTACCGACATACATTGCCTGAACAACGTATTACAAGCAGCTTCATTGGCGTATTGATTTTTGTTTCTATTTTACTATTGTTAGAACAATTAATCGCATAAATACCGGAATTAATTGCATAAATAGTTCTGTGAAATCTGAACTCTGAACAGTTCTGTGAATGAAGTTCTGTGGGAAGAAACCTCAAAAAATAAAAGGGGCTTCGAGAATAATAAACATATAGTTATTATAAAGGTTTATACCAACAAACTATATCAAGCAATAATTATTAATACTATATAAAGATGCATTACCACCCGCTGACTGACTCACTGGCATGTTATTTGGGAAACTGTAAGAGATGGAGGGTAAGTTTGTTCTAGGGAAATGTTCTGATAAGGCAGAGGAGTTATATTCAAACCTTGAAGATCCTGAACACGGTAAAAAGTTACTCGACTGGCCGCCCGAACCGTAATACCTATCAGGCTAGCCTTCGAACAAAAAAAAATTTGTGTACAATTAATAAATAAAAAAGTGCAAATACATGAGTGGGGGGAGGGGAGGATAAATTCCGCTATATCTTTTTTTTTATTTATTATATATATTTTTTACATTATACGCCATATAGTCACTATAATAAAAATTTCATCCTGATATATTTTTAGGAATTATATTTTTATGGGATAAGAAAGCAAACGATGTGAATGATGATGATGTGAATTGTATCATAATGAGCGTGGCCTGATGGAAAGCAATCAAAACCCCCTATGAACATCTGCAACGCCACAAACTTTGCAGAAGCGTTATCGTCGTTTTATTTAAAGGACTTTATTAAATATATAACGACCACTTAGGTCAGCGGAAGGGCTGTCACTTAAAGAGTCAATGGTAACAGATTCGATTCTCGCATCACGATAAATATATGTATGGCCTATAGATATTTATTTTGAATCTGATTACCTCGTCAATCCACACTGGATAAGCGTGGTGAGTTAATGTCCGTGTCTCTTGGAATGAGGAGCACTCTGTTCAACATTGGGGCAAAATTAAAAATATTCAAAGGTAACAAATCATCTTATTTGAACTTTCATTATAAAAAAAATCAAAAAAAAATCTATTTCCCCAAAATCTAATACTATAATATGACAGCGACATCTATTTTATATTGAACAAACTATAATGCTTCAAAAGGGTCGCTGGTAGAAATGAAAGGGGGTTGGAATCATGGCATACAATAGAACTTGTAAGTTGCAGGTACTTTATTTTATTATTGGTGGCGCTGTAATCAAAATTCGCTTATATTATAATAGCAACTCCTTAGATATAATACGTACGTACGAAGGAATAATTCCGCATCTTTATTAACTCTTGTTAATCTGCGGGGTCTAGCTCTAACGGCATCCTGAGGACAGTGATATGTAAAATGGATTCTCCCACACTACAGCACTTCCGCAAAGTACTAGTGTGAAACTACAACTAAGAATGTATTTGTAGTTTTAGAATTAGATTACTGACATAGATTTTAAGTGAAATGTAACTAACAAATGGACTCGGGTTATCTGTTAAATAAATATATTATTATAATATTGATAGCCAGGATAGGCAAAAATTGTTTAATGTAAACCGATTTATTTTAAATCGTTAGCTGTATCAAAATCTAGTCAGTCAGCTAAAATTGGAAGGAATTACTAGTAACGGCGAAAGAGTTCCACTGTACAACTCCTGACTCCACCATCAGCCCCTCAAATGTAATGTATGACTCGTGAAAACCAACCAAATGAGCCCAAACTTGAGGGGATTACTACTGACATACCGATCATGTTATATTGTTACGAAAACACAATTTGTTTAAAGTTACGTAAGAATCAATTTAGTAGGTATAATAATAGGCAAGATTTGCAGCAAGTACATATGGGTTCAAGTTAATTATAACCGCTAAAAATATAAATAAATAATATAAATTCCAATCGCCTAAATCGGTTTATTTATTTATTTAGAATTATTACTTTTCATTATTTATATACACGTGTATTTTTAATCAAAACGATATACATATATCACAAAAATCACTATCTATCTTTTTAAATATCTATAATATGTATCTTTTTATGTATTCGTTTATTATTTACGGTTAACTCATATTCATATATAAATATATACTTACGTATATTTTTGCTTATGGCTATTAACTGTGTTTATTAATATTTCTTATTCTATCACCATGACGATAATGTATCACCAACCTATATTAAATTATCTTTTTAACATTGTGTCGATCCTACGGTTGTCTGGAAGAAATCGCTATTAACAATAAGACCGTCATTTGTATGTAAATGTTATAATCAATAATTGTATATATAACTTAGTTTTATATACTCAATATTTTCTAGAGAACCGTTCGCGAAGGAAAGTGAAAAAGGGAAAATTAAAAGAAGAGGGATAGAAGATACGACATGAGAACATTAAAAGAAGAAAATGCTGCACATCTCACAAAAGCCGACAATTGTCCTGCAATGCGTCTCATGTGGTAGATATTTATGGGCGGCATTGATTGCTTTAAACAGGTGACACGCTTGTTTGTTTGCCTTCCCATGTTATAAAAAAAAAATTATTATCACAACATTACCATTTAATTCTTACAAGTGTCAGTCTGTCTTGCTTTACATCTCATCTTGATGCCTGAATTAATGTTGCTATACATAAATTGAATTGAAAATTAATACATAACTCTATAATCATAAAGCACATTTTCGTTCGATATAACATATAACTGTCAGTGGGTGTAAACATTTCGTAACATCTGGGTGTTACATGCAAATGTTTGTCGCTAATGTAATCATGTTTGAACAAATGTTTGCGCGTTTGTCTTAAGGTACACAGTAAACAATTCGTTATAATCTTATGGAACGGGAAATATTTCTATATCATTAAATATGAAGTTAAAAAACAATGTCCTTATTGCTTTGTGCCGAAGTTACCGCTTTCAGATTCAATGGTTGCGGATTCAAGTTTCGCATCGGGTTAAGTAAATGTATCATAAATATAATGGACAATCGCTTTGGACAAACATGGCGAGTTAATGTGGAAATGCCTAGAAATGGGGAAGCCCCGTTCTCAGCAGTGGGACATATGTAAACTGTAATAAATGTCCTACAGATATTTATTCCAAATTTCGCCAGATCGGCTTGCACGAGCGTGGTGGGTTAATATCCATTCTTCTACAATTATGATTCATGCCCAAGCACGGGACTAATGGACTGGTAAAAATAAATAAGAAGTGTGTATTAAACTTCTGTAGCGGAGTAACTAAGAGTATTTCTGAGAACACTTTGCTATTTTGTTTATAGTTAATATAAACGCCACTCTTGAGTATGGCTCTCCCCATTTCTGGAGGCATGTCGAAGAAGAAATGACGGGGTACCCAGATTCGGAATAAGAATCATTATAAGGAAATACATTTCAATTGTCCTGATATAGAAATCAAACCAGCAACTGTTGAGTACATCGAATTAAAAGTAGAGAGCAATAAATTAAAAGTAAAGTACATCAAATTAAAAGTAGAGTACATCAAATTAAAAGTAGAGAGCATCAAATTAAAAGTAAAGTACATCAAATTAAAAATAGATTACATCAAATTAAAAGTAGAGTACATCAAATTAGTAGAATACATCAAATTAGTAGAATACATCAAATTAAACGTAGAAAGGCGTTCTTTAAAAACGTTAGATGAGTAAGAGCTCATCAGCGCTTGTTTGTTTTCGGTCAACTCTATTTGCCTCCAATCTAAATGCGTCTCTGGGAACGGGAAGGAAGCGTTACGCCCCCGTTTACAAAGCATCGTAAATATGTTTTTGTTTCATTCAAAATTACACCGTTCACCTCGAAACATACAATTTATTTTCGCTCGGCAAAATTATGTGGTTAAACTCGCTAGGAGTTCGTAGCAATATTTTCGTCACTCCCGTGTCAGTTTATTTCTTTTTGACAAGTAAGGTGCGACCACGAAGTGTATGACTTTCGTTTTCTCTAAATGCGTAACAGAAAAGAAACTTTGAATTATTTTTATACAATTTTCTTAAACGGCCACCAGGTGTGATTATAAGAGAACGTACACATAATGTCTCTTACAAAATTCCTCTTTAACATCTTTATGGACACTTGTCGATTTGTGATTGTCATTTGTTTGTTTCGGCATTGAAGATACATTGCCTACTTTAAGACCAAATAATGAGGTCAGGGAGTATCTTTATCTAGCCGCATATTCGATAGTTATGGTATTGGTACACGGGTACGCGACATACAGACGCGATGATATATAATATTATATATGTATGTATGTGATGAGAAGAAAAGATGGGTTTAAAGTTAATATTATTACTTTATTCCGAGTCTGGTAACCCTCCCAATCCGCATTTCCGTTTCTGCCCTTTCCTTTCTTCTTTATCCTTTCCCTTCCTCTCCGGCAATCCACGGTCTGCCGTGCCGAAGGATGCGTGGCTCTGATGGGGCTGACCTGCATCCTCCCTTGCGGCACGTGGGATTCATTAAGACGAATTTAATAAACCTAATTTGTTGAAAAATGACGGCGACGTGGTTCGCCACCCGTCACGTCCTGATTCTCACGAGGGCGAGAATCGACCAACGGAAAGCCGTTTCGCTACGATGAATGGTAGCGGATGGAGCTCTGTGGTCTGTGCCAACACCTGCGGGGGATAAGCGTGAATATATAAATATTAAAAAAATTATTAAATACTTTTCAGGATGTTATTGAATATATTAAAGCATTGTTACTACAGGAAAGAAATAATTATTATAGACTAGCTGACCCGGGAAACTTCGTACCGCCTTAGAATCAATAAATAAAAAAAATGAACGATAATCGCAGAATGTTTTTATCATATTTACTCACATTTACCTTTTAAACCTTCCCTGGACTTGATTTATATATGTATATATATATATATATATATATATATATATATATATATATATATATATATATATATATATATATATATATATATATATATATATACTATGTATATATATATATATATATATATATATATATATATATATATATATATATATATATATATATATATATATATATATATATATATATATATATATATATAGAACTTTGTAAGGTTGTGTTTGGAAGTTATTTACAGTAAAAATGACGATAAATGAAGCAATAGCCTAGCTGGCTTTATGAGAATAGACGTATGTTTGTTTGTGGAAACAAAGAGTTGTGTTTAACTCTATTGATGTACTACAAAAAAAGTTCAAAGCGTACGTGATCTGTAGGTTACACGGGTGACAGATAAAGCAGTCAGCAGGAACATCAAAGTGGCTCCAAATTGAGACTGCGACCACGGGCCGAGCGGGGCATGTCGAAACACTTCCTTGCACTGATGGGCAGATAGAAAAGATTTCGATCTAGGTATATATCAAAGACTATTCACTACCAAACGCCTATTTATTCAATTTCTACTATAAGTTTTCAATCGTTCATAAAATATTTTTTATTCATCCGCTCATCATCAAATAATTTTTTTAAACTTTTTTTAGTGGTTGACAGTATGTTAATATGTGGACAGTCAAAAGTTTTATTTAGCCAAGATCCGCGACAAGCAAAATAATAACAGAAAATTAATAATGTGTGTTCTTACCGAAAATCACTCTTCGGTTGTCTTCCGTAGAGTCTACTATACCTGAAGATGCCTCGTGTTGGGGCGAAACACGTGTCGTTTACAAGATGGAAAAGTGGTAATGTGTGTTTGGTGTTGTGTATAGTGGTTGGTGGGTGGAGAATTGATGGCCAATTTTCGATAAGTTTTTGGTTTAAGTTCCAAATAAATCCACTTCATCCAGCAGGAAAACACACATTATTGATCTTCTTTTATTGTTTTGCTTGTCGCGGATCTTAGCTAAGTAAAACTTTTGACTGTCCACATAGTGATGGATTTCCGCAATGTAACGCCTGACTCCACTAATAAGTATGTTAATGCAGATTTTCAAATATTAATTCATTAATTAAATTTAACAACTTTATTTTAATTTTATATGGAAAACAAAAATTATCTTATATGAAATATTTAGCAGGATATAAATTTAGGATAAATACCGTCAGTGACGAAGCGTGTAGATCGCTGGAAAAAAGTAGGAATTGATTTTAAATTTTTTTTTATATTACCTACTTGTTTGAGGAATGGTCGTATTGACCCTAAGACCTTACAAAAGTAGTAGTGTATGCTTGATGTTGCTGGTGTTAGTAACAGCAGTTAAGAAGTGGAAGATTTTGCTGACAGCCGTTTTTTTCAGAAATAATTAGCGTAGGACGACCGATTGGCTCAGTGGCGGGGCCCTCCGCCCGCGGAGTCAATGGTCGCGGGTTCGATTCCCGCATCGGAATAAATATTTATATGGATTTTTAAATGTTTATTCCGAGTCTGGTAACCCCCCCAATCCGCATTTCCTTTCCTGCCCCTTCCTTTCTTCTCTATCCTTTCCCTTCCTCTCCGCCAATCCACGGTCTGCCGTGCCAATGGATGCGTGGCTAGGGGCGAGCCTAGTCGTAAACGTACCGATCGTCCCGGGGTCGGGCTCCCTCGGGGACTATGGTGCCTTACCTCAGCATGCAGGGCTCTGCTGGGGCTGACCTCCATCCTCCCTTGCGGCTCGTGGGATTCACTAAAGACGAATTTAATATACCTAATTTGTCGAAAATGACGGCGACGTGGTTCGCCACCCGTCACGTCCTGATTCTCACGAGGGCGAAAAACGACCAATGACGAGCTGTTTCGCTGCTATGGCAGCGGATGGAGCTCTGTGGTCTCTGCCAACCCCTGCGGGGGATAGGCGTGAATATATATATATATATATATATATATATATATATATATATATATATATATATATATATATATATATATATATATATATATATATACATATATATATATATATATATATATATATATATATATATATATAATTAGCGTAGTTATTTTGTAACTTACACTTCTCTCCCGTTTTTGTAAACGCAATATTTTATTTCTTATTTCTCTCGGATCTTAGATAGATCAATTCTGAACGTCCGTCTTAGCTTCTTCCGAAGGATTCACGAGCACTATACCAGCAAAAAATGTATATCCTCCCTCTTTATTTTATGAGCTCATACAGTAAAGCTTAATGTATATTTTTTGCTCAAGCGTAAAATTTCTTATTCACTTCAAAATATATATTACCCTAGCGGTCCGGCCTTTTGTCGTCCTGTCCTGAAAATAAAAAAAACTAAAACCCAATTGCAACGTCACTTACGGGGTCCAATTGTGAATGTAAACCATCCAGGGACAAACATAAACACACAAAAAAGTTTCATCAAAATCGGTCCAGCCGTTTAGAAGGATTTCAGTGTCAACACACGTACAAAAGAATTATTTATATAAAGATATAAAGACCAAGTTAACAGTTTCGTAAGTTACAAATAGGTCCAAATAAATGTGTGGTAAATTTAATGTAAAATGTCTCGAAGGCATCGTAAATTTTGTTTAGCAAATGTGCCGGACGTCGTGGGGCTTGAACTGTGGACCTTTGGGTTAGGTTTCGACACCGACACGCCATTCGAAGCTAACATTTTCATTACGGTTACATTGTATTTCAACATTTTGATATATGTATACTATATAGATATCAAATAAAAGCATTGTTCGATTTCATAAGTTAAACTTCTTTTTTTTATGGGATAGGGAGGAAGAAAGGAAGCAAACGAGCATGCGTGTCACCTGATGGAAGCAATCGCCCATAGACATCCGCAGTGCAGAAGCGTTTAAGCGCTAACCGGACGAAGCGCGATAGCTAAGCTAACACTTAGACGACGTGCACTTCCTAGCGAGGGGTAGATGAAGGAGGTGAGAGGGAGGGTAATGGAAGGAGCAGGGGAAGAGGGCAGGGTAAGGAGAGAGGAGAATAGAAGAAGTAAGGGGGAGCGGGGCAGAAAAGATGTGAGGGATATCATACACGGAGAGTGAGCACTTTAAAACATATCTACAAAAAATAGTATAAATTGTTTCACAAAGCGGTTCTCATATCAAACGCTAAATGCTGAAAATACGTTAAGCATTGTCACACGTCGATGCCAAGTAAACTTGTCCTCAATAGCTCATATTCTTGCTACTACAACCAAGAACTAAAAATAGTCGGGTATAATCATAGTTCCCGTTCGAACTATGCATGTCTGGTCGCATCCACTTGTCGTGGTCGCCGCATGACGATAACGACGTAATGATAATTATAGGTTTGGACTCGTCCGTGATGCGTGGACTGGTTACAAGATGTTCAAGAATTTTTTTTTAAATCGAAAACTAAGGAAATGGCCGGTCAACTAAATTATATAAGTAAGTGTCTTTTAAAGGTTGACAATGCATTTATTTTTCAATACAAGATAAAAGGAGACGAACTAGAAAACGTGCTATGTACCGTGAACCATATATTAGATTGACAACTCCTTTATAAAAATTCGTTTATTACATAAAAATAATAGAATTTACCTTAAACTATGGACTGTAGTGATAGATTCATAAATGTATCACTAATTCATTAAAACCTTTTATATTATATTACATTTTTTTTTGATACTCGTAATATTCAAATTTAAAATGAAAAAGAAATAAATTTTTATAAAACAAAATGAATTAGTTCGACTGACGTCTTTAACATGTCATATATATATATATATATATATATATATATATATATATATATATATATATATATATATATATATATATATATATATATATATATATATATATATATATATGTATATATATATATATATATAATAGTATACATAAGTATATAAATGTAAAATAAAACGCAAGAATAAATCAATATAGTTCTGAAGAATTTTATTTGAAGAAACCCCCTAAAGATCCCGGGTGTCGCCGTAAGCGGTATGGCAGGCACGCTACAGGACCATGGTGTTTTCTTCCTTATGTGAAGTGAATCAAAACTTTAAAGTAACATTACTGTTGTAAGAAGTGCTACAAAATTCCAACTGTCATTTAGGAAACCTATTATAAAATCGTTCATAAGAACTACGTATCGCAATGAAGTGATAAAAGCATATGATATAACAATCAATACTTTGAAATAGATTAGCGTGTACAAAAACGTATAAAAAGTAAAAGATAATTTATTAAAATGATGCTTTAATATTGTATTAGTGCAGAAATTAGTTCATGTTTCATCCTAGAAAAACACAATACTATAAACTTAGCTAGAAAGAAAAAATCAGCTAGATGTTATAAATGGTACCACGATCATAAACAAGATGTAGATCGAATCCTAAATAATGATAGAATAGAAGCGAAAGAAAATACAAAGTCGTCGCTCAATACTGAAGTTACCCGTATACATATATCCCGAAGAGAGCACAAAGCACCCATTTCACAACGCCGCAATCAGACGATCGGTGCAACGCGTCCAGTCACGACTCCAACCACAATCCCACACAATGGGATTTTCATTTGCCGACTGCGTAAGGTCACTTTAGTGGCTCTAACTGTACAATTGAGTGGTGTTGAGAGGGCCTGAATGACTGCGCAATCAATACCACGTATGTTTCAAAGAAACATTTCCAATGTGTGGCACAATGTTTGAAAAAGATCAACATTCGACTAGTGTGTAGTTTGAATCGAATTACGAAATACTTTATAATGATTACAATAAAGTGCTGCTTCATGATTTTTTGAATCTATTCTCAACAACAAATTTGAATCTACTC
Source organism: Baronia brevicornis (assembly GCA_031353405.1). Lineage (NCBI taxonomy): Eukaryota > Metazoa > Arthropoda > Insecta > Lepidoptera > Papilionidae > Baronia > Baronia brevicornis. The sequence continues at coordinate 310,538 of JASFAT010001750.1, read as the reverse complement.
TTAACAAACTTGAAGAAGAAACACTGAAGTGTTAGACTGCAGAAGAACAACTGTGAAATTAAAAGTTTACAAAAAGCATGACCTCTAAAATTTTTTTTATTGTTTTCTTTGATGGCATTAGCTATAACTATTATGCCAGTGTCAAGTAAAATACAATAATATCAAATGTTTTGAAATGTAACTAGTCACATTATCACGTCTTGATAAAATGGTGGCTATTTTACCAAAACCTTCTATGGACTTTTTCAGTCAACTTAAAAAGTCACGATACACGCATTTATTTCATATCATTTCACTTATACAACCTAATCAAACTATATTGTATAATATGCCACCACAATCAAACAATATAACTGATTATAATATAATATCATAAAAATTAAATAAAAACACAACGTCACTGATGTAAGTTGGCGGGAAAAGTCTTACCAAATTTTAATCTAATTGTATGAGATTACGACAGACAAGCCAAAGTTTATTATTTGTTGATATTTAAGATGATTTTATTTTGTTTTTTGTCATAGTTTCCATTCTGGATATATTCCAAACGACGTATAAAACCAACGCATTTGTAGATATTAAATAAACATTTTGTTGGTGGATCGAAATTATAATGCTACAACTAAAGTGTTCAAACTTTTGATAGTGGTAAAGTCACGCTGTAGACAAATACTTTGCCAAGAATGGCATAATATTTGCTTGTAGCATGAATGAGCCGGCTTGCCTGGGGAAGTACCACACTCCCGCAGAAAACCAGCGTCTGAGTGGTAGTTTAGCCGTGCTTCGTACGGTGAGCGGCTGAGTTCCAAAGGGCCAACACCCTCTCCCCTCCCCCTCCTCCTCCCACTCCCATAATGATACTTTCTTTTAAGCTTCTGCACTGCCTATGGTGCTGCGGATGTTTATTGGCGGCGTTGATTGCTTTCCATCAGGCGACAAGCCCGCTCGTTTACCTTTCTATCTCATAAAGTAAACCAAGAATCTCAACTGCGCTATATTTAATATTTTTTTGCGGTCTATACTCATCACAATACAAAGCGTGATTTCTTGATTATCTGATGTGCTCTGTATTCTTTGATGATCATGATAAAATCTATATCACTGTTCATCAAAATCATATATCTATACAATACTGAATTCTGAGATCTGTCCCTAATTGGGAAAGTTATTCTTTTTGGTGCACTGAGGAAGCAGCTTGAGTACCGCATGGCTAACCATATCCAGTATTTGGGGGCTTGGATCATTTGGTCTTGTGCGCTGCGCCTATTGTTCTGCAGGATCTACCACATGAACGTAAAATCCTTTTGCATTCCAAAGTAGATAATATATACTATTAACCAACATTTTTACAAATATTACGCGATGATTCATGGAGTCTAGGAAATGTGGGGAAATCTATAAATAAAATAGGAAATCGAACCTTCTTCTTATGGTCCTATGTCCCTGAGGTGGAGCAGAGGGCGTCCACATTGCTTCTCCATTTGATCGGTCTTGAGCGACGCGCTTCACTTCAGGCCATGTCAACTCGATGGATTTCAGCTCGGCCGCTACGGAGCGCTTCCAGGTATCGAAACTTACTTAACTAATATGGGCGAAAATAATTTTGAAAAACAATATAGTCGATAAGTCTTGTTGTTGTTTGTTGTCTTCCGTAGTGTTTATTACATCTGAAGAATCCCCTCGTTGAGGCGAAGCACGTGACCTATCATTTGAAAGGTGATATGAGTTTTGTGTTTCTTGAGTAAATGTCAGCGGTAAAGTGTTTGATGAATTTGCTGACGGCCATTGTTTGATTCTATTTTCACTTGCAGTTTTTTTAATATTATTATATACTATAGAAAAAAATATATATAGTAGGTGTACAATTATAAAAATATTCTTTGATATTAATATATCTATGATATTATATATATTTGTGTACATTATAGTATTATATATTATTATGCTAGCTTTTCGGGGCTATCGTTAAAACTATGCAAGCGTTTCGGATTTTGCCACAGAGGGGGGGGGGGATGATGGTTGAAATTTTTTTTTCGATGATGAAAGTGCCTTGACATCTCTAACAACTTTTGTTCGAGCAGTATCCACTTTTATGCTTTCGTTTTTGCGTGCCGTTGAAGAATTTGCTTTTTTGTATGGAACAGAAGAATCAGGACTCGAAATTACGATGACGCAAAACAATTTCCTAAGCCCGTAAATGTCCCGATACAGTCTTTCATGGATAAAAATTATAACTTTGTATCTTGCGGCTATCTTGTTTTCCGCCATTTTGGATTTTTTTTTTCTTCACCTTTCCCAATTTGCTACTTCTAACCAACAAAATTTCCTAAGAAACCACCCTTCCATTCTTTCTCGTAACGAAGATCCGTTACGAGAAAGCAGCAGAAAGCAAAGTTAGTTTTGGCTTTCCACTTATAGAATACGAGGATATTGTACAAAAGCGAACAACAATATGTCGTCTGTGGTTATCGATTGTCCTGTCATGGGAGTGTGTTAAAATGTGAATTAATACAGCTATGAAAAACATATATAGTTTGTGATCATTACAATATTACATGGCGCATTCGGTAGGACCTGTAACTTGTGTAAAAGCAATGTTCAGAACACATTTCCACAAAGAGAAATAAAACAAACGTTAACAAGCTGACAACATGCAAAACAGAAACGCGATTTGCATCGTTCGGTCTAAATATAATGCGGCGTACGAGAGGGCCGTGATTCATTCGATCTAGGTTATTCTATTTCAGGTCCAGCTAATGCCTGGACCAGCCTCGGGCGGTCCTTGCGCGGCGTTGAGGAGTTATCCACAAATATCAGTTATTTAGACTACCATCGCAATGCACGTATATGTTTAAAATATAAAACCCTACATATATGTTTTAAATATAAAACCCCCTAAAGGTTTTATATTTTAAATAATATATTGGACAAAAAAATATTTTGTTCATTTTTTAATTATTACTATTGGTTTTCAGGCCAGTGATCGAAATAAGATTCGTCGATTCGAATCGAATCGAGATTAATTAAATTTTTGTGTTTTTTTTTATTTTATGTTACGTTTCTGCACTTCATTCGTACACGTAATAGGAGGAGGAACAATGTATTAGGAATGTATGTTCATTTCTAAAATATTTATTTTTTCTATTTCTATAATTATCAAACTGTTAAAAAATATGAACAGTTTATTAACTTTTTATTAATAATATTTTAACTTTAGGTGTTAACGTTAAACTAACTAATTTTGTCACGAGCGCGATAGCGCCGCACAGTTTTTGTAAGATCATCCAAATTTGAAACCTCAATCTCATGCGAAATTATGGGAGCCAGTCACCATCACAGAAATGAGAGGATTTATTGCTGTTATACTGGAAATGGGCATCACAAGGAGGCCAACTATATGTGACAAGGGTAAATGAAATCAAAAATAAAAGATTTGTTGGCATTTCTAAGTATATATGAGTAAAAAATAATGGCACTAAAACTGTCAAATAAATCAAATTTTGACTAATAAAAAGATACTTTAATTTATTTATTTGAAGATTTAAACTGTTTCCTTTTAATACGCCGTAGAGATATATTTGTATAAACATGTAAATTGAGAAATAGACTTTTATTAATAAGAACATCTCACTGTAAATTTAAGAGATATATAAGTGTACTTTTATATCAAAGTGACCCTCTACGAATATTAAATTTCTAAATCAATACAATCAATAACAATTTAAAAATGTATTTTATTTATCCAATGAAATATTATAGAAGTAAATGAAAGTTGTTTTTTTAAACGAATGTAATTAATTCTCATTTGTAAATTGATACGACGAACGCAAAAGTAGGAAATGTAACACCTACAAGGTTTACGTTTAGCATTAAGACCTAACAAATTACTCGTGTGCCTACATTAAAAATAATAATTTATCTTTACATGACGTTCTTTGCTAGTGATATAAGGATTTTTTAATAGAAATAGAGACACTGGATATATATATATATATATATATATATATATATATATATATATATATATATATATATATATATATATATATATATATATATATATATATATATATATATATATATATATATAATTTTCATTATATTATATACAGATATCCACTACAGTTCAATCGAAACCCGGCGTTCACTACGAAAACTGGCGTCTGAGTAGTAACTTAGCTACCGCGCTTCGCCCGGTGAGCGGCTGAGTTCCGAAGACCCAATCCCCCTTCCTCCTCCTCCCCTTCCTCCCTCCCATAATGACAGTTTCCTTAAAGGCCGGCAACACTTCTGCATTGCCTATGGTATTGCGGATGTTTATGGGTGGCGTAGATTGCTTTACATCAGATTACACGCCTGCTCGTTTGCCTTTCAATCCCATACAAAAATTCCTGCACTTTAGCCTCCTCGGAAATTGAGGTGTTTTGCCGTAAGCATACCTTCTTTTATTCTTAGCTGGACACTGCTTTATTTCTATTAGCTCCCAAAGTCGCCTTGGCACCCGCTAGAAACTTTACCATGGGGAATGCTCCGAGGAAGTTTTAGGAATAATTCCTGCTACTACCTGTGAATTTCATTACCACACAACTCACCACAAACAAAACTTTCATACCCACTATCTGAATGAATGGCGATCCAGTACGGAGCATTTTACTTAGCTAAGATCCGCGACAAGCAAAACAATAACAGAAAATTAATAATGTGTGTCTTTCCGTTGGGTTAAGTGGATTTATTTGGAACTTAAACCAAAAACTTACCGAAAATTGGCCATCAATTCTCCACCCACCAACCACTATACACAACACCAAACACACATCACTTTTCCATCTTGTAAACGACACGTGTTCGTCCCAATACGAGGCATCTTCAGGTATAGTAGACTCTACGGAAGACAACCGAAAAGTTTCGATTGTCTTCGTCTTCGATTAGTTGGTGGGTGGAGAATTGATGGCCGATTTTCGGTAAGTTTTTGGTTCGGCAAATAAATCCACTTAACCCAACAGAAAGACACACATTAATTATTTTCTGTTATTGTTTTGCTTGTCGCGGATCTTAGCTAAGTAAAACTTTTGACTGTCCATGTAGTGATGGATTTCCGCAAAGTAACGCCTGACTCCATTAATAATCTTTGGAACCAGCTATTCAACGATCTACATTGGGAAATTGGCACCTTTTAAATCCAAGCCTGAATATTTCTTAAAGGCTGGTAACCCTCCTGCACTGCCTATGTTACTGAGAATGTTTATTATCATCCTTATCATCAACAGCCTGCGGCAGTCCACTGCTGGACATCGACCTCCCCCAAAAAGCGCCACCTAGCCCGATCGTCCGAAATACGGTTTTGAACCACACGGCCATTTTTTTTAGTTCTCTTGTAGTTAAAACTATAAAGATCTGTTGTATATATAACTGATTTTGATACTCAGTCGAAAGACTGTGAATTTTAGTAACAACTTACCTCAAATAATGTTTGTTTATGTAAATACAAGTCTGGGCGTTCAGACACGTAAAATAAAGTTACTGGAGGCACGTCGGAAATGAGCCCGTGATTAGACGCCGGTAAAAATAATTTAGCGGTAAATTCAGTAAAGTATTGTAGAGCGCACAACAGTCTTGATACTTGATTTTTTGATGATTCTTTTGTTTATTTATTTTAATTCTATGAATTATTGAGTATATATGATCGGAAAAATAAGTGTCTGTCTTTGTTATGGAATAGGAAGGCAAACGAGCAGATATGTAACTCGATGGAAAGCAATCACCGCCGCCCAGACTTACACAGCACCATAGGCATTACAGAAACGTTAAATGCGTTGTTTTATACTTTATATTTTAACTATTATTATACTTTAAGTATTTTTACCATGAACACTTTAAAAGTATTTTAAACTTTACACAGAGAACAATATATTTATTTTGAAGGGCTTGTGCTACAGCGATATACATCAATAAATATAATTGAAAACAAGTTTTAATTTATTATCTGTAAAAACCGAATTGGTTACACTTGTAATTTTAATTTTGTGACTAACTATTTTCAGCTTAGTACTACAAACAATTCCAGCTTACTATAATACATATTTAGTAAAGTTAAAAATAATTAAAAAAATTCTTCAGCCTAATTATCGGAATTAATAAGTTCATATAATAAAATGTTATAAGAACGAAAAAAACTGATTTTCTTTAATAGTTTGAAAAACATTTATAAAATATTTAATAAATTAGGTATATTAAGAGATATTTTTGAAATAAATACGATGTATTCAATCGGATATGCTTTAAGATTATTCGTTACATGGCATCAAACGTGAGATGTTAGTCCAAAATTTTTTTGGAGTTATGAATTGATATTACTCCTTTTTTTTCTCTTCTTTTAGCTGAAGATTTTTAGCTTATTTCCTTTTTAAATTTTCTGAAAACTTAATAAAAATATTATTTGTGTAAAAAAAATATATAAACAAAAAAGCTTTGCTTAGTTAAGTACCAAAATTAGCCATCCAGCTATAATTTCCTCACCGTGTAACCGCAAGTGTCTAAATAGAGTTGTGTTGGTATACATGTGTAGGTACAGTCGTTTCACCATACGTCCTGACGCACTCGAGACTGCGTAATGTTAGCGGTCGAGAACGAATACGAATTCACCTCCATTTAAAACGTTAGCTAACGTATTTAATTTAGAATTAGGCTTTGTTTCAATTTTTCTTTAATAACCTAATTTTCATTACCTAATGACGCAGTGGCGAAGTTTTATTTTGGGCGAAGGCTCATAGATTAGATAAAATATGGACAATAAAAAACTCTCACACCATACGACACCATTTTGGTACAAAATTTAATTATTAAAATTTCAAAAGTATAGAATAAAATAAAACAGATGCGTTTTTACAACAGTTTGGCGCGTTACATTTTAATAACTATCAAGTTTCGAACAGACACGGAATGCATGGGAATGATCATCAGATACGTAATAAAGTAATCATGTGCCATGAAATTTGACTTCTATTCTTTTTTTGTGATTGCGATTACTTTTCAAAGACTTTGAAGTGTTTTTGAATAAAGTGTTTAGATTTACCAAAAATATTTGAGGAAAATATGACAATCAATTATGGCCACACTAACATCTCAAGCTAATTGCATTCGAGTGCAATATAAGTTCACTGCACTTAACTGCGATTGAGGTGCACCGCTTTGTATAACTTTTATTGATACCAACGTGAATAATTACTTTAATTTTTTGATTGATGCCCAATTTGTTCTTTAATTACTTCATTGATCTTGATCAAGCAACATGGGAGGGTTAATAAAATTAACCGTTAGACCATTATGTGCTTAACTAAAAGGATTTACGTGATATTTTAGCAGGAGTGATTTACAGTTGGATCAATTAGGACCATCGGGTCGATTGCTGTTGTTTTTAGGAATTCAATGACACATCATACATTACTTTTCATTTAATGTGTGCATTAAAATAACGGTGGATTGGTTCACATATAAGTGTTCTGAGTTGCTTAAAAGCCAAGTAAAACTATATTATTACAAAGGTACTCAAATTTGTGAGTAGCTTCTGTGACTGTCATGAAATACCAAGAATGTGATCACTGTGACTATCTATCACGAAAAAGAAAGTGACGTGAGAGAAAGAAGGAAATAAAGACGCTGTAACACAGTAAAATGCTACCCCTTGATCTCGATATTCTTCGAGGGTGTGGTACTTCTACGATCAAGTCTGACCGATCGGACTACCAGGCTTCAACTACTATAAGATTGTAAGTACAGTTGGGACTAAAGGCGGGCTATTTTTACTCCTAACATAATCATTGCGAATGAATGGTTGGCAAGAATCCTATTAATGTTTTCAATTAATTGTTTTTACTAAATTTCTACTACTAATACTACTACGCTATCACTATTTTGAATGGCTATAATGTATTTTGTATGTCCTGGCCTCCAAAATGAGAAATCACCACTGGTTACGATGTTGTGCTGCCTCTCGCCAATTGCTTGTCTGAAGCTTGCTCATGTCAGTCCTTCTGTACCTACGGCGACCTATCCGATATCGACCGGACGGTATTTCTATGTATGCCCTATGCACGATTATTTCCCATACAATGATACACTCTATATAGCATTACACCCACTCTCAATAACGACAGTAATTTAATAATATAAAGTACTTTTAAAGTTGCCAAAATTAGTAAAAATTGCGCAGCTGTGTGTACTTGTCTTTTGCATTAAAGAAGCTCTGGAAGCAGCTAAATTATTGGAAAAGTATTTTCTTTATCACCAAGATGCCTCAATATCGCAAGATATGAATAAAATACATAATTAAAAAATGCAACAAAATTACTGGTGCAGCAAAAGACGTCAGACAAAAATAACAGACTGTACTCAATAGCAATCAAATAAGAATTGTTTTTTATGTAATTACTAACACTAGTTTGAAATAAAGTTTTTCTTTTTCTAATACAGATTTTTCTTCTTTCCATTTAACGACAACGCTCTATAACGTGAAAATATGCACAGTCCCTTGAAGGTCGTTATATAGAGTTTGCACTGTATATAGAAGCATATGCCTATGTATTTTCCTATACGTAAAAAATATTCGAAAGATATTATTTCTCTATCAAAACCTGTCCAGCTGTCATTACCTACGCGTCAAAATAGCACGAAGTCTGTATCGGATAAACTGTCAGAATCAACGCACGCTCGCGGCTGAAAAAAACGAGATGTGACATGCGTTAAAAGTTTACATTCTCACACCCCGAGGTGCAAAATGCGGAAGATAACTGCCGCTAAGTCGTTTCGATTAAGACACAGTCGCGGACAGGCCCTGACCTACACCGCTTGCACGCAACTCTCCATAGATGGCTGGGGGCCAAGTGGCGTTAAAATGACAGCTCAGATTACCGACCGGAACAGAACTGAAAACTTGAATATACATATTAATTATATTACTCAAGATAAAAAGACACAGATATGTAATTTATTTTCGGATTCTTTTATGTACCGCTTATTAAATTTTGCAAGGGTTGTTTCTCCGACCTCACCTACGCTTTTAAGTTTTATTGTTCACAATTTTGAAATAAAACCTTAAATAATACTAGATTTTTCTAGTGAGAGTCTTGTGTGTACTATCAAGGCTATAGAGATAAATAGAGTGCTTGGCGGGTGAAATAAATAATTGAGTTTTTACTATCATCATCTTCATTAATGCAACCCAAATAGGTCAATGCCTCACAGTAAAATCACCATGAGAGATTCAGAAATGAGGAGTTTAGATTCCAATGCTTTGCAGGTGGATTGCGGATCAGAGATAAAATTTTGATTACTCAGGTAGACGCGACACAAATTAGAGGCATGCATTCCGGGCTAGGTAAAAGGCAAAAGCAATAACTTAGTAATAAAGGCTTCTTCTTAATCAGTATTCATATACCATATACCAGATTGATATAGGTGAAACGACGGACTCGACAGAAAGGAACTCACTTATTTTGTCCCTATATTTATGTTTTAAAAGATTGTTAATTGTTATTATTTTTTTATATATATTCACGCCTATCCCCCGCAGGGGTTGGCAGAGACCACAGAGCTCCATTCGCTGCTATTCATCGCAGTGAAACGGCTCGTCATTGGTCGCTTTTCACCCTCGTGAGAATCAGGACGTGACGGGTGGCGAACCACGTCGCCGTCATTTTCGATAAATTAGGTATATTAAATTCGTCTTAGTGAATCCCAAGAGCCTACAGGTTATTCCTCTAGCTTAGTGTAACTCACCAAGCTAAAGGAATAACCTGTAGAACGTATTTCCGTTTCTCCAAAAATAGATAGGCTCGTACTCGGAAATGAGACATATGTATATGGATTGTGAAAATATTGCAGAATGAAAATGCTACCATGAGCCGATTATAAAAATCATTCACTTTAATAAGCCAACAGTCTTATGAAATCTGTAAGCAATTAGTAAATTCGTTTACTCTCAGAGGTGCTAGAGACGTAGGCATAAATGTATTTTCAAATCGATCTCAAATCTATGACGAAACAGTCACGCTGTCTAATTTGCTATTACGCAAACTAACTTCTTCGGATGTTATTTCACGCGTAGCGGGGACAAATAGAAAGTGTCATCAGTAACAAGTAACATATATATCATCACGCCTGTCTTCCGTAGGAGTAGGCAAAGACCACAAATCTCGACATACTTTCCTTGCTTCCTCCACACTCATTACTCTCCTCATGCAAGCCTGCCGATTAAGAGTACTCTTGACCTTTTATAAAAATTACCCACAATTAACGTTGACGCTTAAATCGAAACATAATACTGTAATGGTAGTAAGAATGATCAATTTGTTATAATCAATCTAAAGGTGAAGAAATCCGCCAGAGAACCAAAGTCACGGACATACACGACGGTCTTTCGAATCAATAAACTAAAGTGGCAACGGGCTGGTCACGCTTGTCAGAGATCCGACAATCTCTGGAGTAGACGAGTGCTGGAGACCGCGTATTGGCAAACGTAGTGTTGGACGCCCCCATCTAGATTGTGCGACGATCTGCGTGGGAAGAAACTTTTGTTGATGATGATGAATCTAGCTCTAACAGTCCACTATTGGATATTCACTTTCCTTACACATGAGGGATGTTGCAGTTATCCCAACATCCATTGGTATTTACTCACAGGCGTTTGGGTACTATGGCGTGCCAGCCGTACTGCTTACAGCGACACACGGGATCTTTAGGGGGTTTTATGTCGGATAAAAATGAAATTCTTCCAAATGAAATTAATTTATTTTTCTATTCACTGTACATTTATATCTTATTCATACTTTAATCACACTTTATCAATTTACATTTTATATTCAATCACAATTTCTTATGCCGGACGGGTGACATGTCTATCAAAAGACGTCATTCGAACTAACCTTTTTGTTCTTATAAAACAATTTCATGTTTATTTTAAATATTAAAATTACGAATTTAAAAGAAGTAATATAATATAAAAGGTTTTAATATATTCAAATAAAAAGTTTTATTACATTAGTGATACATTTATTAATGTACTACAGTATTCTGGCCTCATCCATCCGTATGTGTCCAGCCCAACGAAGGCGCCAATTTTGACGGGTCATTGTACAGCTCATAAAGCTCGTGGTTGTAAAGTGTAAGCCATCGCTCATTTTCCAAGATTTTCTATAGAGGAATACAAGCAATAAATCTTTGTATAACTGTTCCATAATTCAACGCTGTTCCTAAACATGTTTAATCTGCATATCTAGTGGTTTATCGTTCTGCATTGTATAAATAGTGATGTCATTATGGTAATAAATCGCCCAAGTGTGAATCGGGTCCTTGTATAAAAAGGTAATATTAACACATTAATTGGCACTCCGCCACTGATGGCTGATAGGTTATTAGCTGAATTTGCTAACAAGACCTCTAATAATGTAATAAAATTATAGTATTACACAAGTACGGTAAGCGGCGTATGGTGTAAAGGTGAATGCACCACCGGCCGTTTACACGAGATTCTCTCACGTACCAGGTCGATTCTCACGCCCTAGACCTTAGGGTCTAGGGGACTAATAGGGACTATAGTTACTTCAGTCTAATCCTCCCCTACACTTAAACGTAGCGTCATGACAAAATTAAAATCGACACACACACATGTGTACCTCCGACACGGCCTCGAGCCGATGGAATTTGCGATTTGCGCAGATTCCCAGATATATTTTACATGCCCTGTATTCGAAAAAGCTTTTAAAGCCACCAGCCATTAGGCTACTAGCATTAATATCTTCGAATCAAATAATAATAATACTAGGTGTTTACGAAGAAGTGTATTAGGCTAATTCTTACCCAGAAACGGGGTTCAGTAAATCCTCCAGCACTTCAGCATAATGAATTATGAACTGAGTTTACCATAGTGAGTTTGACTGTCCATCTCTTTTAAAAATAGAGAAACACAATGTAGTACTGTATATTATGGCGTGACTAAGCAATCATTCCAAGAACGAAGGCATAAATAGCAGTTGTGGAAAGTACCTGTCTATTACTGGAATTGTCTGAAGACACGCGGGCCAGTGTTGCTATCCTCACGGCGATAAAACGTGAGAGCGAGACAATAGATGTTGTGCACACTTTTCCACTCAATTTGTCTCTGATGTCAAACCAACCCATATCATCACATCGAAAATATTTTAACCAAAAAGTTCTGGATTCAAATCTATATTAAAATTTATATTTATATTTTTATTTATATAATCTTTACATGTCTTACGGCTGGCTACGGGGCTTAATGTTCATTACTTTACAAATGGGAAGGCCATTTCTAAAATAATGGACATTGACTAACCCACGATTGTCATATGCGTATCGACACAAAAAAGCGAATACGCTGTAAATGACACAGTTGTGGGGAAAAAAACATTGCATATTCGGTTCACAAAAAATACTGCATCGAATGGTCCGAGTCTCACAGCTTTACGACCAATAGGAATTTTTAAAGCTTTGGAACTGATTGTTTTTAAATGATCAGATAAAATGTATTCAGAAATCTTAGCTTTTTGGCTCTGATGGTTTTCCTTTTTCATTTTGCTGTTAACTCAGTTTTCGCTTTTTTACATCGATATATTTATCGTGATGCGGAAATCGAATTATTGACTTCAAAGGAGGTGACTTCAACAGTGCATTTAATAAATGAATGTTGACACATTTGTTTAATAATAAAAAATATATAATACATTTTCGGGTCCTTGGATGTAATTCGTGTATTTACTTACTGTTGTTACTGAATTTCGTTTTTTTTGTGACTAGTTCGATACCCTTAAGCTCCCCGTCCCCCTCCCTTCCATTCCCCCTCCCTTCCATTTCCCCTCCCCCTGCCCTCCTCCGCAATTACACTTTCCTTAAATGCCAGTAACGCTTCTATACTGCCTATGGCAATCGATGTTTATGGGCGGGTTGATTACTCTTCATCAAGTGACACGCCTGCTCGTTTGCCTTATTATACCTAAAAAAAGGAAATTATAGAATAGAATAAAAAAAACTCTATTTAATGACCCCTTTTTCTTACAATAACTAAAATTAAATCCTTAATATTAATATATACATACAAATAAAAACACAAAACAAAAAGAAAATAATTTTAGGATTATTAATGGAGTCAGGCGTTACTTTGCGGAAATCCATCACCATATGGACAATCAAAAGTTTTACTTAGCTAAGATCCGCGACAAGCAAAACAATAACAGAAAATTAATAATGTGTGTTTTTCCGCTGGGTTTAGTGGATTTATTTGGAACTTAAACCAAAAACTTACCGAAAATCGGCCATCAAATCTCCACCCACCAACCACTATACACAACACCAAACACACATTATCACTTTTCCATTATGTAAACGACATGTGTTTCGCCCCAACACGAGGCATCTTCAGGTATAGTAGACTCTACGGAAGACAACCGAAAAGTGATAATGTGTGTTTGGTGTTGTGTATAGTGGTTGGTGGGTGGAGAATTGATGGCCGATTTTCGGTAAGTTTTTGGTTTAAGTTTCAAATAAATCCACTTAACCCAGCGGAAAAGCACACATTATTAATTTTCTGTTATTGTTTTGCTTGTCGCGGATCTTAGCTAAGTAAAACTTTTGACTGTCCATATAAAATAATTTTAATCTAACGAGTGTCATAAAAGTTATATTCGAAATACAGCTAATTAAATTATATGACAAAATGTTGTACCTGCTACATACACGCTTGTGAATGCGACACAAATCTCCTCATTACCCTCTCGCTTTGCCCATCTACCGTGACACACCGACACACCGCGGTTCATAAATATCATGTGCAACTTTATTTCGCTCTGCTGAACTTTCACGTACCGTGGCGAAGTAGAGGGTTTAAAAAATTAAACACTTTTTTACGGGATATAGGTGCTACTGAGCGAGCGAGTCGCCTGATGGAAAGCAATCAACGCCACTCATATATAATACATCTACAACACTATAGGCAGTTGTGAAAGCGTTGCAAACCTTACAGATAAGCTTAATGTAGATATGTGTACCCTTGTTTTTTTTTTGAAGGTTTTAATACCCTATATTATCTGTCGCACGTTGCAGCGATCGCAGAAGGAAAGAACACGAAGACTTTTCCCGCCAATTTACATCAGTGACGTTGTGTTTTTATTTCATTTTCATAATTTTATATTATTATCAGTTATATTGCTTAATTCTGGTGGCGTACTATGCAATAAAGTCTAAGTAAAGTGTATGAGTGGTGATATGAAATAAATGCGTGTATCGTAACTTTTTAAGCTAACTGAAAATATCGATAGAAGGTGTTAGTAGAATAGCCGCCATTTTATCAAGACGGAACGTGATAGGCGAGTTTTTACATTTCACAGTATATTATTGTATTTTACTTGACATTGGCATAATAGTTGTGACTTATTGCCACCAAAGACAAGAAAAAGACTATTATTTGTGTATACACGTATCGTATAATAAATATACTTCAGAAATCTTCGCAAGAGTGTACTCACAACTTGCCAAAGTTTCATGGCGGTCGAATGATTGTTGTATTAATGCGTAAAGGACGAAAAGACAAACAGACGTACATATGTTTTTATATATATAGATAAACATCAATATATGTAAACATATTTTACATTCAATAAGATATTTATAGTGCCTTATCTTAAAGGAGAATGGGCTCGCAGATACGCCGTTGGTAATTCACAAGGGTTACCACAATTTAGAACGGTCAAAGAAGAAAAGGAAAACAAGCCACATAGAATATCTAAACGCAGACATTTGCAGCCAATATTTAATGGATAATCTTTACTGAATTTTTTCGCGTCATTTTTACTAGACACTAGAATTTGTCGTGTCGTTTTTACTAAACACTGGATTTTTTCGTGTCATTTTTACTAGACACTGGATTTTGTCGTGTCATTTTTACTAGACACTAAATTTTGTCGTGTCATTTTTACTATACACTAGAATTTGTCGTGTCGTTTTTACTAAACACTGGATTTTGTCGTGTCATTTTTACTAGACACTGGATTTTGTCGTGTCATTTTTACTAGACACTAAGTTTTGTCGTGTCATTTTTACTAGACACTGGATTTTGTCGTGTCATTTTTACTAGACGCTGGATTTCGTCGTGTCATTTTTATTAAACATTGGATTTTGTCGTATCATTTTTACTAAACACTGTATTTTGTTGTACTTATTATGAGATGAGCAGGATGATGGAAAGCAATCAATACCGTCTGTAGACAAGTGACATGGTTTGCCAGCATTTGAAAAACGTATAGTTTTGTTTTTTATTTGAAGGTCCCCATTGTCATACAGATTCAGAAATACCGCTGAAGGTAGCTTGATTTCATGGAGTTGAAGTGCACGGAAATAAGTTTTGGGGAAAAAGTACCGTATTGGATCATTGCGCCAACTGAGAAGATTCATTTTTTGACAAAAAAATTAACCGGAAATCGGGCTCGATGTTGTTTGTACCTGGAGTGATTATTATGTTCAGCAGTAGATTGGAACTCACTGATGATGATGATGAAATCTTACAGTAAGCTAGGAATCTATTGTGTTTTTGATGTGACAGATATCTAAGATGTGAGTGGCTTTGAATATTTCCTATCTGGTAATCCGTTAGTTCATTTGCTTACCCCATAGATAAATTAATATCCTGCAAAAAGTTCCCAAAAACTTGGGGACACTACACACACAGATACTTAAATACGTAGAATGTGTTTACAACTTCCGGGACTGAAATCATTATAACGGCAAATGATAAAACAATTCACTGAGTTAACCTGAAACGTGTTTTTGGGAGCAATTTGTATTTTTATTGCGTCCATAAATTCTCGCGTCGATTTCTTTCTTCCTTTAAATTACCCCCACACTGGTTTCTTTTAATGTCGAGTAATTGCTTCTGGTTTTATTTACACTTACTGAATGATCGCCATTTTCTTTTATATTTAATCTGTGGGGATGTTGTTGTAAAATAAACACTTCGTGCATAAAATTAATACACTGTACGCCGGCAACGCTTTCATAATGTCTATGGTGAAGCAGATGTCTATGGGCGGCGTATTGCAGATGTCTATGCTTTCGATTAGGCGTCGCTTACTTATTAGCCTTCCCATTCATAAAATAAAAACATATTTTTATGGTGGAGCTAAGTAAATGAGCATTTCGATATCGACAACACCAACAGCAATGCAGATACGTTGCCATAGAACAATTAAAAGAGATAAGGTGAATAATTAGAAGGTAAACTGAATAATAGTGGTGAGAGAATGAGACGAGGATTAAGCCTCAGGTTCCTATCGCACACTGAACGAAAAGCAGTAGCATGATTAAGAATTTAACGACTTTCTACGAGAGCGTGACACGCTTATAAAGATTTGAATAAAAGGAATAGATTTAATGGTAACGATAAAAGGAAGTAATTGGGACAGAAAAAGGAATTAAAGGAGGTCTCTACTGAGGAAACGAAACACGATATTCTTTGACTATCTGATACTTTTCTGGTTGAGTCAGTCTATTCACGTATGACTCTTCCACTATTCAATCTCGACAATTTATTACACATATAATTAAAATATAGATTTCATCATTAAAAAGTACTAGAATTCCTCAACACCGATTATTAGGTTAAAACAATATTTACATGGTAGAAAACTTTCTTTCCTTAAATGATGAACCAAAAGGAAACAGTGTAACAAACAGTGTTTCCAACACAGATTTAGAGCTATTCCTAAATGAGGTGGACTGTTTTCTCCTCATCAAAACGGGAGACGAGATATCCGACACGGCGGTATCGGTTCCCGGATATCTGACCGCGACACTTGTCCGGTTCTAGTCACGGTCTAAATGATCACACATATGAAAAAAAAATTCAAAAGTATTTCACAGTACCGTGAACACGTTTGCACCAACAGGAGCGAATTATTGTGGATGGGAATAAGACGGACTGCTTTCTCCTCATCAAAACGGCACACGAGATATCCGACACTGTGGAATCGGTTCCCGGATATCTGACCGCGACACCTGTCCGGTTCTAGTCACGGTCTAAATGATCACACATATGAAAAAAAAATTCAAAAGTATTTCACAGTACCGTGAACATGTTTGCACGAATAGGAGCGAATTATTGTGGATGGGAAATAGCGACTACCTGACAATAAAAAAAAATCTGTGATCTTCAATTCATCCATGAAGCGGATTATGCCATTGACAATGTCTAGCAGTGGAATATTATAGTCGTATTGATGAAAATATTTGTGCACTCGGAATGTACAAAATGATTTACGATCTTTGCCTAGCCGCCTGTGCGGTTGTTATGGTATTGGATGACGGGTACGCGACTCCGGCCTCCCTAGCTACTACCGTATCACTCCTCGTCTTCCGTTGCGGTAGTATCCCTATAATGCTGTCCAAATCTATCTTTTCTTTTCCCTGCCCTTTCCTTTCTTCTCTATCCTCTTCCCTTCTTCTCCATCAATCCACGGTCTGCCTGATACGGTAGATTATAACTTTTATACAAAGAATATAACTTTGATATTTTTTAAAATCCAATTTCTGACTCATTATAATATATGCGAGTGTTCTTATTGCGTTTCCTTTCTCGATCCCTTTGTTGAATGCGTCGAGAGACGGTCTACCATTAGTGGGAACCATCCACTTTACGTTCAGCGCGTAATGACATAGAGTGCGCAGAAACGTTCGCCGTCGGTTATTTACATTTGTGCCTCTGGCTTTTGCGTCGTTGTTATGAGTACCGTTACGGATGCATAGATCTAGTCATTTTCTAGATTGCAGAATGCTAGATTTAGATAATCCCGTTCAATCATTTATTTATATATTTCTATTTATTTATTTAAACTTTGTTCCACAAAGTGAACACGAGAGACTAAATGCCATTAGAAATTCTCTACTAGTCGGGCTGCGGGCGATTTCCGCTCCTAGTCGCCTCTTGGGGAAGGCCAAATTCCAGCAGTGAAGTGGCGTAGGCTGGTGATTGAGATGCAAGAGACACCCGTATATGTCCATACAAAACCGGCAATGTGTTTTAATGCCGCTAGTGTTTGCGAATGTCCAGGGATGCCGATAATGATTTATTATCAGGTGACCCACATCATCGCGTGCTTGCTTTACTATAAACACAAGTATCCAATATATAATTTTTACAACGATAGTTCTTTCATATATTTCAATTTTTTCGTTTAGAGCTAAATACATATACATACATACATATCGTCACGCCTGTTTCCCGTAGGGGTAGGCAGAGACCACAGATCTCCATCCGCCACGATCCCTGCACACCTTCCTTGCTTCCTCCACACTCATCGATCTTTGCATTCGTCCTTCCTCTCACATTCATCGTAGTGAAACGGCTCTCCATTAGTCGTTTCTCAATTCCATTTACGGGAGATAGGCGTGAAAATATGTATGTAAAAGTTATATCACAAGGGTCTTTTGGACTATGTAAACAAACGAGCTGAAATCTGCATTATCACACTGCAAATGCATTTTCTACCTTGAAAATAATATAGAATAATGTAAGAGAAATAAGGCGAATGGAGTTGGGGAGATGATGAAAGGACCTTTAAATCTCATCACTCACCGACCAAACGCAGTGTTTTGCGTGGCGGCGTTAATTGCTTTCTAATAGGTGACACGCCTGCTCGTTTGCCTTCCTATCCCATATAAAAAATGCAATTTGCTTCAGAATCTTCACTTTGAACTTACAATGCAAAAAATAATGTATAAAAAAAGAAGACTAGTACTATTTTCAATATTACGAGAATTCTTGATAATCATTACAACTAAGCTAATAACGCTTGTACAAACAATTGGTTCACAGTGTACTGGAAGATAAGGTCCTTAAGATCGTAGAGTTACTGGTAGAGCCACGCTGCAGACGAATGGGCCGGCTCGCCCGGGGAAGTCCCCACACTCCTTACCGCGCTTCGTACGGTGAGGGGTCTGAGTTCCGGATGCCTAACACCCTCCCCTTCCCACTCCCACTCCTCTCCTCCCCCTCCCCCTCCGATTCCCACCCCCACTCCCACACATTCGTTGTGCGGCGTTGGTTGCTTTCCATCAGGTGACACGCCTGCTCGTTTGCCTTCCTAAGCCATAAAAAAAATCGTAAGTTTGAATATACTAAACTGAGATATTGTTGCTGAATATATTCGGAACAACCCTAGTTGAAAAAAAGTCGTAAGTGATTTTATTTTGTGGCAAAAGTTATTAACTACCCCACTTAATGTACACAAATCATGTGCGTAAGTTACCACGTCAGAAATTGAAGTGGAAGCTAAAAGCGCACGCATTTGCAATATCAGCGATTTAACCCTAGCGAGTCGATAAAAAGGCCATTAAGAGCCGTCGTATATTTTATCCCCTATTCACGAATAAAGATATAAACATGAAGAGCCCAAGAAATGAGCGACCATAAATTCTCTACGCGTATACTTTTATATTTCTTCACTCGGTCGAAATTATTTGTAAGGCCTTTAAATGTCTCGGAACTGAAAATTTACATAATAATGTCATGCAATGAAATATTTGCCACAATAAATTTTAAACAGTTCTATATTATGTTTAGAGGCACTCTTAGAAGAAAAAGCAGAAGAATATAATTATAATAATGATCATTTTTATTAGTTGTAAACAAAGTCACATCTCCACCATCTAGATAAGTGATGATCCATTAAGGTGCGTTTTTCCCTTCTTCTTTCAATGCACCATAACTCTGTGGGGCCAGCTACCTTTATTTCTGAACCGTTACGATATTTGAACCTTCAAGAAACAAGCCTTCATTTGTATATCTCAGAGGTTCAGATTGAAGTTCTTCTGCGTCTGAGTGTCCCGTTTAGTCGCCTTGGACAAGTATGGGATGATATCCATTCTCTCCAGAAATCCCAAGTAGGGCCCAACACTGAGATATACGAGTATATATGAGCTATAAAAAATACATTGTTTTATTTTATATCAAATTGTAAAAATTTAAAAGAGTAACTGCAGAGTTCTTTGCAAATTATTCTTGGGAGAATCGACTTCTTTAAAAATATTTGAATAAAAAAAATTGTGATTCAATACAATTTGTTCAATACACTTAAATCTAATGTGAATATAATCGATTATACAAAGGGCCGCCCTGCATAGAATAAAGAAATGACACAAATCTAAAAATAACATGAACTCATCCCGGTGACAATGAACGGACAAAAATGTGTGTTTATCTCTCATTGAAGACTATGTAAGCAGGCAGAGGCGACAGTTGGTGATGGGTCGTTATCTGTTCATGTAAATGACCACCGTAGAGATTCCAATTTAATAGATCCTATAAGATGTAGGAATTTTAATTATTTTTCTGTTTCGTAAGTTAAATTTGCATTTTACGCAAACATTTTTCGTGTATATTAAAGCAGCGAGTATCTTTGTTTAAATTATTATATTTTGCGATGTGAACATAATAAATGCTGTAAACTTAATAATTTTAGTATAAAGATAGGTTTTTGATAAAACCTATGCGATTACACACGACACTGTGATGGCTGTGTGCAATTTTTAAACGCCTCTAATCGAGACAAAAATTACAGCATATTTCTCTGGACTTCAAAGTTTTTTTTTTTTTTAATTTAGAAGCAATGTATTCTTAACTGGTAATCACTATTCAACCAATGTTGTTGCCCAACTACAAACGATTACAGAAGTTATGCCAAATTATGAAGAATAAGATGATTGCAGGTAGGATATTCCAGATGGAATAGCGGCACTATGTGCTTTTACATTAAATTACAGTATTCTGCTAGAGAACGGAACTTCTTCAAAGAAACTGGCACGTTGTTGGACTTACTTTTGGCAGACAAAAAGTATGCCAAAAGTATTATTACTCTTCTGATAATAATATTTGCTTTGATCTTTAATGATCGATATAATTAAGGATCCAAGCAAACAGAAGAAAGCTTCAGCACTATTATATATTTTATTCGTCCTTCGCGTCTACTCATCAGAATTTCGTTGATCTATGACAAATGTTCGAAGTCGATGTGCATCAATGAAAATATAAATACGAGAAGAACGACACGATGACTATTTTCGTGTAATGGCACTACTCCAAGCACTGCAATAGCTTGACTGCCATATTTATTAGGTGCAAGAGCTGTAGCAGTATCTAACAAACTTCCGTATGATCTGGCACTATTCGGATGTTTTCCTATTTATATGATAGATAGGAAATCACTAACTAAGTATCAGCTTCTTTCCCTTGTCTGCATACAACGTGAGGCTACTCGTCGATGACCAAGACCTCACCGAACGACTAGATTCTTTGGAACTGCGGAGGGATATCGCATCTCTTGGCATTTTTTATCGTTTTTACCATGGGGAGTGCTCCGTGGAATTGTTTGGAATAATTTGCACAACTCGCCACAAGGAAAAGCTTCATTCCCACCATTTGAATGAGTGGCGATCCAGTAAGGTGCGTTTTTCGAGAAACTTCTTTCCATGCACCACTACTTTGTGCAACCAGCTACCTGTAGCGGTCTTCTGAACCGATACGACATTGGAACATTAAAAAAACAAGCCTACATTTTTCTTAATGGCTCGCAACGCTTCTGCATTTACTATGGCACTGCGGATGTCTATGAGCAGCGTTGATAGGTTTCCATGAGGTGACACTTCTGCTCGTTTTCCTTACTATCCCATAAAAAAACCCACTCACGACACCAACACTCACACGCACCCCGGCCCTAGCCGAGCACGTAGAGTAGGGAACACTTCTACACCGGCCGCTTACACGAGATTCTCTCACGTACCCGGTCGGTTTTCACCCCCTAGACCTTAGGGTCTATGGGACTAATAGGGACTATAGTTACTAAAGTTCAACCTCCCCTACATGTTTAACGTAGAATCATGACGAGTTTAAAATCAGCACACACACATATGTGTACCTCCGACACGGCATCAGGCCGATGGAGTCTGCGATTTGCGCAGATTCCCAATTATATTTTACTAGCCCGCGGGCTTTCAGCCCGCGGGCCCTGAATACGATAAAGCTGTTAAAGCCAATAGGCTACCAGCATTAACATCTTCGAATCAATCATCATCATCATCCCATAAAAAAATAATAAACATTCTATTGAGGGGAAACCTTCGACTACAATATGTTTTTGAAGACACTAGGCGCTGAGGCGGAGGATTCCACGCTGAGACTGCAAGGTAAAGGCGTATTGGTGACTACAAAGTGAGACATCTTACATCTTCACTCACATAGTACCATTTATGATATGTCTTGATTTTCAGGTGGCAATACTTTTGTTGGTCGGAAAAAGAAATCTTAGGTACGTAATATCAGAGAGTTGACAGGGACAGCTAATGATTCCGAGCTGCTTTACCTCACTAATGATCAATATAGTTTTATTTGGCTGCCAATCCTTGCTAATAAGAATAGCACTCAAAAAGAACCTTAGCGATGAGTCTGCGGTTTTTCTCTTTTATTATAGGATAGGATGGTTAATAAGCAGGCGTGTGACCTGATAAAAAGCAATCAACGCCGCCCATAGACATCCGCAGTGCCATAGGCAATGCAAAAACATTGCTGGCCTTTAAGGAAAGTGTCATTATGGGTAGGGCGGGGGGGGGGGGTGTTGTTCCTCCTGAACTCCACCGGACGAAGCGCGATAGGTAAGCTACCACTCAGACGTCGGTTTTCTGTGGGAGTGTGGTACTTCCCCGGGCGAGCCGGCCTATTTATGCTACAGACAAATAATATGCCATTCTTGATAACTACCACATTTAAAAAGTGCCTTGCCTTAGTGGGGTCGGTTAATAATTTTTTAATAGTATCTTTTAAATTACTGTTTTCCTTCTTTAGATCTGATTATAATTAATTTTTATTTTCTTACGTATTTGAAAGTCGAGACGAAATAAATTGACTTCCGCCATTTTCTTGTAACCCGACACCTCGTAAGCCATAGTGTCCGATAAGTAAATTTTAATGTACAATTAATGTGCAATATTATCATGAATTCCGGTAAGGGCAATAAATTAAAGTTGAAATCATTTATATCGGCGCCACAAAAGGCACGTTGATTTTATCGTCCACTTTGGCATTTCGGTTCGGTGTGATGTTTTTATTGGACCGCGGGCTGATTTCGTGCTGAGATGATGCCTCGATTTCTTTTGCTCTCGTGAAAAAAAGAAATAATAAGAAAAAATAAGAACAAAGCATTATTCGACTCGTGAATTAATATTTGTATTTTTATAATAACACGTCTCCCACAAAAGTGATATAATCAGTTTTAACTATTGTTCCTATACAAATAAAATCAATGGTAAAAAGCAGGATGATTTATATGTCGGTTGCCTTGTAAGGCAAAAGGTATATATATCTATATACTGGTTATCAAAGCCGTAGTTAAATAAAAAATAAATCTTTTTCATGATTTATTTTATTTAAAAATAAAAAAACGAACCTTTGTTTACTTAATTATAAGTGATACATATTGGAAGACTAGTTTCAGCTGTACAATTCGCTGTGATGTGAAAAGTTAGGCTGTTTTAGTGTCTAATGTATTTTATGTTGCTCAATTTTATTCTTTATAAACTATTATAATTTCTCTGTAACTACAGAAAAGTTTTATCCGATACATTTGAATGAGTGGCGATCCATTACGGTGGGTTCTCCCGAAATTTCTTTTCATGTAGGTACCACAGCGCCTAGCCAGCCAGCCCCCAGCTATCTTGCAATAATAATGAAAAGCCTACCACGTTTCTCACAGGCTGGTAACTCTTTTGCAAGGCCTCGGTGGTTTCAAAGTTTGTTTGTATCTTTGAGTGTTTTCTATCCGGTAACACGATTGTTTACTTTGTTGTTTCCTTGACGATAAACAGTGTGAGAATTGTCTCCAATGGTAGACCGCTATAGGGTTATGAAGTTTGTTTATCATATAAAATCCAGTAAATATGTTAACAGACAATATTTATTAAACACAAGGCAAATTTAGTAAATGCACAATCATACGTCCCCGTTACGTCCTTGTTCCTGTTTACAATTGAACAAAACAGCATCATAAAAAGTATATTTTAAAACTGTGTCACTCACAGTTGGAATCAATATGGAAGTGTGGTTCGAATATTTTTTTTTTTGACATGTCCCTTTCTGCGACTTTGTATGAGTGCATTTTTAATTTCATATTCGCTACAGAATTTTCCGAAATATAATACATATATACATATCGTCACGCCTGTTTCCTGTAGGGGTAGGCAGAGACCACAGATCTCCATCCGCTTCGATCCCGACACACCTTTCTTGTTTCCTCCACACACATCCATCTATTCATCCATTCTTCTTCTCACATTCATCGTAGCAAAACGGTTCTCCGTTCGTCGCTTCTCGCCCTCGTGGGAATCAGGACGTGATGGGTGGCGAACCACGTCGCCGTCAAAACATTTAAGCAACAATAGCTGAGTTGACATGACTCGAGTTCTCATCTTTCATTGGAATATTGATAGGGGTAGGCAGAGACCACAGAACTCCATCCGCTACGATCCCGGCACACGTTCCTTGCTTCCTCCACACTTATTCATCTATTCATCTATCCTTCCACTCACATTCATCGTAGCGAAATGGCTCTCTGTTAGTCACTACGATGAATATAAAACTTTCAAAATTATTACTCCTTCACATATATTTTCAGGAACATTCGTTCAGACGGTTCAGATATTTCATAAACTTTACATGGACAAACAAATTTATACAGAAAGACATATAAAAGAATAGAAAGAGATACAGATGAACAAAGATACGGATAAGAAGAAAGACAAAAATTAGGGTTTATCATTATTTTATTAAATCACAATTATTAATATTTTTACATATCTACTTATCTATTTATTAATACAACTCAACAATTTAGTGCCAGAGAACAGTTTTACTTAGCTTACTATATAATAATAATATTTTAAACGTATATAAAGCTTTAAGAAATTCCTTATAAATATAAGATATATTGAAATATAAGGTAGATAAATAGAGAATGGATATTTGCCAAGATCTAGTTTCACCCTTAATTAATTAGCGTTGTTTTGAGTTTTGATATCGCGACGTATTTAATATAAGACAGTTATTTCAGAATTACAAACATACATTTTTATTTTAATCAAATGTATTGATTACATTACATTCCTTTTCATCTGCGAAAAAAAAATTAATCGACCTCAAACGATGCCCAGTTTTGGAAATCACCTTATAGGGTCCCAGATATTAAGAACCGTTACCTAAAACATGATATTATTTAAGAATATTTAATCAAATAAAGTGTGTATTACACCATTATACTGCACCGTATAAATATTTTGAAATAGCAAGAGCCTAATTGGGTTAGGAGTTCTATAGAAAAACTAGCGTCGTGGGTTCGATTCTGTGATATCTAATAATCAATTGTACTTAAACGTGAAATACTTATATTAGCCCGGTACACCGACGTAGTTTTTTTTTTATTTAAGGGATAGGAAGGCAAACGAGCAGGCGTGTCACCTGATGGAAAGCAATCAACGCAGCCCATAGACATCCGCAGCGCCATAGGTATTGGGGAAGCGTAGCCGACCATTGAGGAAAGTGTCATTATAGGAATGGGAGGAGGGGGTAGAGAGAGGGGGAGGGTGTTGGGCCTCCGGAACTCGACCGCTCACCGTACATGGCGCGGTAACTAAGCTACCACTCAAACGCCGGTTTTCTGGAGGGGTGTGGTACTACCCCGGGCGAGCCGGCCCATTCATGCTACAGACAAATATTATGCCATTCTTGACAAAGTATTT
Source organism: Baronia brevicornis (assembly GCA_031353405.1). NCBI lineage: Eukaryota > Metazoa > Arthropoda > Insecta > Lepidoptera > Papilionidae > Baronia > Baronia brevicornis. The sequence continues at coordinate 284,699 of JASFAT010001750.1, read as the reverse complement.
GTCTGAAGCGTGGCTCTACCACTATGAAAAGTCTTCCGAATTGGTAAACTGAAATGACAATGGAATGGATTTCGTTTGTCGGTGATCAAACAACCTCTGGAGTATATGAGTGTTAGAGTGGAGACCGCGTCTCGGCAAACGCGATTGCTGATACGCGGTCCGTGGTTAGGTGAGACTGGCAGAAACTGGATGAGTGAAGCCGAAAATCGGGCTTGGCGACGCTTCTTGTAGGAGGCCTTTGGCCTTGCAGTGCACTGCCGTAGGCTGTTGATTGAATGAGTCATGATAGTAAAGATAGACCAGCACGACAGGAAAATACCACACCCAATGTTAGCAGCAAAACATAATATCTGATGTAACATCTCGTTATTCGTGGAATTTTTATATGGCTTTTCTCTACAATTATCATTTGTCAGTAGGGTTAAAGAACAAAATGCCAAATCGCAAATATTAAATTGAACCATATATCTAAAGCTTGATATATCGTTGTTGTTTTTGTTGTTTTCACAAATATATTCATTTAGAATTCCCAAATAAGTTTTTTAAACATATTTCATTTCAATTGTTAGTTATACATAAATACTTCCCAACTCTCTCATCCGATATGGTCTAGTGGCTAGGATACCTGGCTCGGGGAGGCTCGGGTTCGATTCCCGGTATCGGAATGCTTTCTTTTATTATTGTTATAATTCATTTTTGAACATTATTATAAATATATTATATATTTAAATAAAGGAAATGTTCAGTTTTATAAAATTTAATTTTTTAATTATACTTCAACTTTGATATTTTTTAAAAGAATTTATTTCTGTCAAATATAATAAAAATTCTATCATTTAAAGTCAGTGATTACATATTTTAATTTATATATGATTATAAATTAAAGTCAATAATTACTGACTTTATAAATATAAAACATATTTTTTAGTCAATTCAATTAATTTTTTTTTGGTTATGGCAGCCATTAGTGAATTCTACAATCAAGTCAGTCATGGGACACACATTTATTGTAAATAAAGATTCAAAACCCAAAATTAGAATTAAAGAGAGAAATCCGCCCCGTGGTTACTTTCATGAAAGTTCTAGAGCTTAGAAAATTACAACAATATTTATAAGTAGTACTAAAAGTAAGCTAATAACTTTGTAATGGCAATATAAAGTTTATTTGAACTTTTTAGTTAATTTAAACGTTCTGTTTTTATTTCACATTTATATTCTTATGTTATTATTAAATATATTGTTAATTGTGGTGGCGTATTATACAATAGAGTTCGATTAAGTGGTATCAGTGATTTGAAATAAATGCGTGTATCGTAACTATTTAAGTTGACTGCAAAAGTCCATAGGTTTTTGTAGATTTGATTTGATTTCTTCTAAGAGTGCCTCTCCGACTTGCGAAGGTTGGCAACCAATTCAGCTTCTTCATTCAACTTCCCTCCTCCTTCGCGAGGTGCAGCAGTTTTGGAGCACTCGCTATCCCGGTCCACTACCTGATATTACGTAGCCAAGACTTTCTTTTTGACCAACTTGTCTTTTGCCCGCGAATTTTCCCATCATGATCAGTTGCAGCAACTTGTACCTGTTATGTCTTATGATATGACCCAGGTTGATTTGATTCGAAGACGTCAATACTAGTAGCCTATTGGCTTTAACTATACTATATATAAGCTTTATCGAATACTGGACCCGCGGGCAAGTGAGATGCGTTTGGGAATCTGCGCAAATCTCAGATTCCATTGGCTCGACGTCGTGTCGGAGGTACACGTGTGTGTCGATTGGGCCTAAGTAACTATGACCCCTGTTATTTACATAGGTCCTAAGGTCTGGGGGGTGAATCGACGGTTTTGGTAAAATACTCACCATATTACCAAGACATAACGTGACAAGCTGACTGACTGACATTTGACGATGTTTATATATATTACTATAATTTATTTGTATATACTATTATAATTTATTTGACACTAGCCTAATAGTTATAACTAATTGCCATCAAAAAAAGGAAAGGAGGTGTCAAAGAGTTTTACGAAATAGAAATAGTCTACTCGACCTATTAGCTCAGTGGCGGGGTCCTCCCGCCGCGGAGTCAATGGTCGCGGGTTTCGTTCCCCGCATCGGAACAAATATATGCATGAATTACAAATATTTATTCTGATTCTGGTAACCCCACCAATCCGCATTGGACAAGCGTGATTTAACGTTCCGTTCCTCCAGAAATGGAGACCCGTGCTCAGCAATGCGACAAATTAGAACTCGTAAAAAAAAAATAGTAAATTATTACATACATACGGTACCTATCCAAAAGATATTTTCTAAACTTTATATCGCAGATGTATAAAGCAGATGCCATATAATTAAAAAATAACATAAAGAAAGACATTTAAGTATATCAAACACATTGCGTTTAACAAACAGGTGCGCATAGTGCTCCCTAATGGGACCGTTAAGAACATTCGTAGCTTCTATTCGGTGCCGTTATCCACCTGTCGTTCCTATTCGTAAAGACACAAATGGCATTAAGATGTTACCAGTTCTCCGGGCGATTGTACAAATTTATTAAGTTAAAAAGGAAGTTCTATAAAAAAAAATATTTTCTAAAATATATGACAAAAAAAAATTACTTTGTTGGTGCAGCGACCCAAAATGGATCTTGACCTCCGAACAGATCTTACGCCACTTTGCCCTGTCCTGCGCCACCTCCTGCCAGTTACAGACTTGAAGGTTGCGCAAGTCATCTTCAATCGTGTCTCTCCAGCGGTACCTGGGGCGCCCCACAGGACGTCGTCCAGTTGGGCGACCCATATACGCTCTCTTGACTGCGCGATCCTCCCCCATCCTCTCCACGTGGCCCACTTAACGAAGTCGGTGAACCTTAGTCACTCCTATTACATTAGGTTGGGCCACCTGATGCTCGATTTCGGCATTTTTTCGATATCATCAACTGACATCATCACTTTTGGTTGGGCCCAGAGTCTTTCGGAAGATTTTTCGTTTTGTAAAAAAAAGTTATATAAAACTATATAACTTTTTTTACAAAATAGTTTTTTATATGATAGTGCTCCGAGGAATAGTTTGGAATAATTCCATGCCGAATTCCACAACTGCACAACTCGCCGTACAGAAAAGTTTCGTAATCACCTAACCTAGGGATGAGTGGCGATCTATTACGTCTTCTCTCAAAACTCTCCGAACCGATACGACATTGGCACCTTCAAAAAACAAGCCTAAACATACATAAAAGACCGGCAACGCTTTTAATTATTACATTTAATATAAAAGGTATTATTTCACTTGACAGTAACTCTTGTTATGTAATAAAAAATATTTATAGATACTGTGGCGAAATTAAACAGACGGTTAATTAAAAAAAGATGTACAGTTAGTTACTCATGCATTATAAAACGATGGTTTCCAATCGAATACAGTCCAATGGATTCTGAAGCCCTTCAAAATAAAAAAGGTCCCTATTTTCCAATTGCTACATTAAATGCAGCAATTGAATATATAGGAAAGAACAGATAATTACAAAATGACGTTTAAAAAAACTCCGTTGAGATGCGCACGAGCCGACGACAGCTGCACGCTGATTGGCTGACTTTTTATTCCATATTTGAAATAAATCGAACGCTTGTGTGACGATTTCGCAGTTTGTGAGTAATTACGCCAGGAGGCAGACGTATGTCTCACCTGCAGACATTGTATAAATAATAGCGGTTTTTTGTGAGATTTATTTTAAGACTGGCAATAATCCAGAGGACAAAGAAATGACTGCAACACTGTTGCTTTGAAATGTTGCGGTTCATATTCACCTTTTTCAGCATAATTTTGAATTGTGCCATAAATATATAGTCCCTTTATTCCTCTTCTTATTACAATGGCAATGAGTTGGGTATTTTATTCCGTTGATTGCCAGTAATTATATAGAATAAAGATTTTGAAAAGTATTCAGTTTTTAAATTTCCATAATACATTGTAAGGTAGTCAACCCAGACATAATATTATATGTTTGTAGTTACTAAGTAGTATTAAAAGGCAAAATTTATTTTTATCTTCTTCATATACAGGTATATTCTAATGGTTGTTGTATAAGAATTTAACAAACGACATTTCCATTTTTATTTATTTATTTTAGCGGCCATAGCTCCATAGATTAGAGATTGCATTTATGATTGAAGGTCGTAGTTTCGATTCCACTTACCATTAGAATATTACTATTTCCTCTGTCGGCTCGTTTCCTCCGGCAAGTGTAAAGATCCAGAGGTCTTAAAGATCCAGAGGTCCTTTTACTTCTTTAATTCGTTTTTCCCGACCTTGAATTCCTTCTTCCTGTGGAGGATAAACATCTGAAAATTCCTAAGTGGAATTCACGATTAATTCACATCCTTGCTCTTAAATAGGCAATTCATGTGAAATGCCTTTATTGTTGTAGAAGATTTGCTTACTCGTTTGTTGAAAAGTTGTTATTGTTTTCATAAAAAAAGGAAACATTAGTTACATTTATTTAATTAGTTTGGAACCGCGAAAAAAGCGTACACATAATATATCGATACAATTCGATATATTATGTGTACGCTTTTTTCGCGGTTCAATATAGTTATCGATTTTTATATAATTCAACTTATAGTTAACGATTCCTCTCGATTGTTTCATCTTACGTTATTCGAAGGGATCGTTTAATCCGCTCCGCTTAACGGTTAAATTTACACGCGCTATCAAAACGTCGGTGACTATCGCGTTGGTGTGCGATTCGAGTAATTTATTCGGCAATAACGAAGCTCTCGAACGTCGTGAATCGAATTCTTTGATGTAATTCCGTGGACGGAATGTCTCGGGTTTCGGACAGACGGACAGTCGGATGCGACGCACCTGCCCAACACTTCCTGTTCATTGGCTTTTTTCTGATGTTACGGCATTTCCTGGACCGATTCAATTCATTGCACAGATCACTTTCAGAGCAGAGATTACCGGACTAAAATTATCAAAACACTTTTAATACCAAAAAATGGACAGTCAAACTTACTTTGCTAAGATTCACGAACACAAACCAGAAAAAAATATTGTGTGTTTGCAAAGAGGTGTATTTTTAATCTCTTACCGATAAAGGCCGACAGAGAAAAGCTTCATCTTTATAATGGATTTCCGCAAAGTACCGCCTTAGTCCATCGTGAAAACACCTTAATAGTAAATGGCTTCATAATGCTTATAAGTATTGTTTGAGGTATACACGAGATATTCTGTACCTAACTGTTACACTTGATACAGATAATATGATGATGAAAAATAAAGGGTACATAACAAATCGCATTAAATAGCTCAATAATAATAATAATAATAATAATTCTTTATTTGTATAATGTGAGGTTATAACAAGATGAAAAAAGAGACGTATAAAAGCTCCATCACATTGCCACTTACGGCGTACAAATTTCATTAATAATGACACACTATTAGAAATAACTAAAACAATTATTACAAATCTAAATACATAGCTAGATTATTATAATATCATTAAAATTATAATTTATTATTACATTTATATATCACTTTTTACTTTACACTTTATAGTTATCTATTATATACATTTGATCGACTCTTTAAAGCAAAAAAATCTTGAATATTATAAATATTGGCATCTATTAGCCATTTATGTAATCTTTTTTTAAATTAAAATTTACCACATTCAACTGTTTATCTCCGCTAGCATGGTTTCTAGTATACTTTACGATTGTCCATAGCTCAGACTTTCATCATGATCTTTATTCATGAGATTATATACGGAAAATTCAAAAACGTATTATATATAAAGTAACGTATTATATATAAAGTAATAGTTCAAAGATTGTCGTGTAATTAATATCATGCATCTTGCTTTATTCCATAAGTAAAATACCTACATCTTTGTCTTGCATTAAAATAAAAATATCTCATCGTTCAATAGCTCAACACTTTTTTGTCTTTGTAAGAAGTTGAATACTCTATCGGTAAAGTAGTCTGTAATTTTTTAAATATATATTTTATTGTTTGCAAAGTGAAATGACTTTTTCGAACGGCAACAAGGCGCTTGTCGATTCGATTCATAATAACTTTTTGTTCGTTTCGAGCGAACGGACCGGTCTTTCGTGTCTTTAAAGACCGCAAAGCAGACAATGGATCTTCAGTTCCCATCGCTTTTAATCGATAATTGATTCAGTGTTCGATATGATATTGAGGTTTTTTGACGGACGTCAAAGGAGTGACAATCATAATTTATTGTTTTAATAAGATATGCTGTGTCATTTTTATTATTATTTAAACAGAAAACTAGCAATTAAATAGTGGTAGAGGCACGCTGTAGACGAGTACTTTGTCAAGAATGGCATAATATTTGTCTGTAGCATGAATGGACCAGCTCGCGCGAGAAAGTATCACACTCCCGCCGTAAACCGGCGTCTGAGTGTAGCTTAGCTACCGCGTTTTGTACGGTGAGCACCCGAAGTCCAGAGGTCCAACACCCTCCCCCTCCCTCTGATTTATTTTATATATTAATAATGTATTAATTGTGTGAAGTTTCATAATAATTTTCATTTATAAACATCCTTTCAATTAATTAAATATCTAATTATTTTTTCTGTGTGAATTGGCGCTATGAAAAATAAAAATATAAATAGGAAAATGTTTATTTGTGCCATTTTACACGTAATTTAGACTTTAAAAATTTAAGGTTTTTGTAAATTTATACAAAATAAATCATAAGTCGCAAATTGATAACTCAACTATTGTATATACATATATTATATTTCATGTATTGTATATATAATATATGTTGTAAAAATGAAATATTTTTCGAGAAAAATAAAAAGTTTTGTTTTTAATGAACCTCGTATGTTGAATTACATGTAGGGTGCTTTTAATGTAATTTCGGTTCCAAGAAAGACGCCAATGTCTATGTTAAGAACTAACTGTACAAGTAAACTGAGAAGAGAAATCCGAGTTGAGTCAACCAAATCGGCCGCATCTGATCTTCGGATTAGTAGGTAATCGAATACTTTAGGCATAATCACAACGTATTGCGTGTCCAATGGGACAACGTTGTTTCGCCAGATTATTGTCACGACTTTCCAAATATCGAATGTCAAACCAGTTGACCGATAAATCGTTAGATCGGAGATAGCTAACATCGGGTGGTATCTTGTGGTTATAGAAATTCAATAAAACCACATTAGCTAAACAAATAGACTTCAATCTACTTATATAGAATAGTATAAATGTTAAAAAGCAATTAAAAATTAAATAAAAAATGATTTACTACCGAAAATCTTACAAATTGAAATATGTAATGAACTTTTGACGTGGTAGAGCCACGCTGCAGACGAATACTTTGTCAAGAATGGCATAATATTTGTCTGTAGTATGAATGGGCCGGGGAAGTATGTACCACACTTCCGCAGAAAACCCGCTTCGTACGGTGAGCCGCCGAGTTTCGGAGGCCCAACACCTTCCCCCTCCCTATACCCCTCCTCCTCCCATTCCCACTCCCATAATGACACTTTCCTTAAAGGTCGGTTTCGTAAACGCTGCCCATGGCGCTGCGGGCGTCGGGCGACGAGGCTTTCCCCTTGAGGCTTCCGGCGCCCGACGCTTACCTCGGTTATGGGGGTTGTAGGAGAGCGAAAGCTCTTCCCCAACCATAGCTTTCGCTAAAGCTGGTCGTGAGAGGTCATCCCCCATTAATGCGATAAGATAACACCACTCGCCATGTGACTGTGCCGAAATTTTAGGTAAGTACAGCGCCGCAATGTGTTCAGACCCGATCACGGCCGATCACGGTCTTGGAATCAATACGTGCTATGTGAAAGTAATTATAAATGCAAGGCAAAACCTTTCTGCCCTACAATACACTCATTATTATTTATATATGTATGCAAAAACAGCTCATATTTTAATGATTACAAAGACCATATTGGCGGGTAGAGATGTGAATGACGTTTGCTTAATAACTTATGACCCTTATTCCCGCGCACGTTCAATGAATATTCAATTAGTTACACATTGTCATTTCCCACAATAACTTCGAGGTTGATAGAAAGCGTCATTACTGATATTTAATTTGTTTCTGTATCGGTTTCAATGATTGTATAATACATGGCTGTCATTGCTGTATGCATGGTCGCGGTCGTATTATGGAATTTGTCTTTTTGATATACAGTGCGCCCGGCATATGCTGAGCAAGAACCATTTTATGACACTCGTTAGATTAAAATTATTTTATTAATGGAGTCAGGCGTTACTTTGCGGAAATCCATCACTATATGGACAGTCAAAAGTTTTACTTAGCTAAGATCCGCGACAAGCAAAACAATAACAGAAAATTAATAATGTGTGTTTTTCCGTTGGGTTTAGTGGATTTATTTGGAACTTAAACCAAAAACTTACCGAAAATCGGCCATCAACTCTCCACCCACCAACCACTATACACAACGCCAAACACACACTATCACTTTTCCATCTTGTACACGACACGTGTTTCGCCCCAACACGAGGCATCTTCAGGTATAGTAGACTCTACGGAAGACAACCGAAAAGTGTTGTGACACTTTTCGGTTGAACGGAAAAACACACATTATTAATTTTCTGTTATTGTTTTGCTTGTCGCGGATCTTAGCTAAGTAAAACTTTTGACTGTCCATATAAAATTATTTTCTTTTTGTTTTGTGTTTTTATTTGTATATAAAATATTATTAAGGATTTAATTTTAGTAATTGTAAAAGAATGGTATCATAAATAAAGTTTTTCTATTCTATTATAGATATTGTTTTAACAACAAAATTAAGGATTAAATAAAAAAACAATAATGCATTGATTTATTTTTAAAACAAAGATTCAAATTTCAAGATAATTTTTTTAATGTGGATTGATGTTTTTTCTGAAGACCTCATTCACAATAGAAGTATTTTATTTACAAACAGGAAACCCTTGGTGCCGACTTTTGAAGATATTTTGTGATTTATTTCGAAAACGAGGAAAAGTCCATAACCAATATTGTAACATACGGAACCACATAGTCTTCCTATAACATCACGTCATGCCGCTTATATGGCGGTATTTGATTTTTTGGAACATTTATAATTTCGCGAGTATGACGGCATTTGTTCGCTTAAAGTCAATATTAGAAATAGAACATTCTATTCGTTACACTTTTTTTACGAAAACTTAATGCTAAAGTGTCCCGCAAAATGGTTCCGCAAATGGTCAGCGTATGCGAGGCGCTCTATTGGAGCATGGCTTTCATTAAGAACCAATTTAAATAAAAACCAGTGTGTCCACCGTAAAATATATCGTCATTTATACGTTGACAAAAGTGATTTCGGTTCGCTACATTTGTTAAACAGAACGCAAACAAACAATAATTTGTATAGCTTAATTCGCTTAGTTTCATCCCCACCATCTGGATGTGTGGTGATCCAGTACGGTGCGATTTTTCAGAAACTTCTTGCTACACACCACTACCCTGAAGAACTAGGTGCCTCCAGCGGTGTTTGCGAACCGATACGACATTGGAACCTTCAAAAAACAAGCCTACAGGTTCCTTAAAATCCGGCAATGTTTCTGCAGTGCTTATGGCACTACGGATGTCTATGGGCGGCGTTGATAGCTTTCCATCAGGTAACATACCTGCTCGTTTGCCTTCCTATACCGTAAAAAGAAACTAAAGAGTCACGGTAACGGTTCTGCGACGCGGCATCATGGCGTGAAGGGCTGTCAGATCTGACAGCAACGGCTGTCTGTTCTCAAATAACCTTTGACAGTTGAATGCGATTCCTAATTTGCTTTGCTTAAACTAAGAACTTGAAAATATATTTTTTTTGTGAGATAAGAGAGCCAACGAGCAAGCGCGATGCCTTGATGGAAGACAAAACACCACAGACCAATAATAAAAAAACTACAGAGGATATAAAAAAATCGAAAAATTAGTGAGAAGTACGGGTTTTATTTTATAAAAAAATATTTCGTCTTTATGTTGAGCGCCACGTGGGGCACACTTTTGGAATCTAGCCACAGTATTCTACGCCACTCGCTGAAGTCACTAGTTCAGCGAGTAGCGCAGAATACTATTAAATTATATTATATACAAGTTAAAGTAAATTAATCTAACACTGAATGAAGAAATCCTTAAGCTTTAGCTTCTTCCAGTGGGAGCGTTTTATGTTCTGACGTCAATACGTCGGTTTAAAACCGCATGGTTTACCTTGCAGACGAAATATTTTTTGTTCTCAGATGGTTGCCGGGTTTGTTTCATAAATTTTACTTATGAAGTACAGTACTTATGTAGTGATACATTACCACTAATAAAATAAAACTTTTTATAGTATTTCGTTTTAAATTCGTTATTTAAAGATTGAAATAAAAAAGAAATAAGTTGTTTTCTATTAAAACAAAATATTAGTTCGTCTGACGTCTCACAGATAGACATGTCACCCTTACGGCATAAAAATTGAAATTATATATATTAAAATATAATATGTAAATCGAAAAGTGTTATTAAAATATAATAAAGTATGAATATGTACATATGATTTGACACAAGAAGAATAAATTAATATTATTTTGAAGAATTTTATTTGAAGATAAAAACCCCCTAAATATCCCGGGTGTCGCCGTAAGCAGAACGGCGGGCACGCTACAGTATCTCTATAGAAAAAAATCCATAGGGTTGAGAATCGGCGACCTAGGTGGCTAAAGTATATCACCGAAATGGCTTATTAATTTGGTATGGAAGAAATCACAAAGCTCCATGGTCTCTCCGGCAGTATGTAGCGTGGCACCATCTTGTTGAAACTATGCTTGTCAATTAAAGGCAGGATGTTTTCTCAAAACTGGCAAACAATAATCAGTAAGCGTGCGTTTACTGATTATTCAGATATTTTGTAAATTTTTTGTACAATAATATAATAATCATTTATTTCGACACCACAAAATTACATATAAATGTTACAATATAGAGATAATACAAAACATATGTGGCGGGCTAGTGCCTGAACTAGGGGTGAGCCTGTATCTCAGGTCACTAGATTTTCACCCCTTATTTCTAATTGAATATTAATATATATGGAGAAATAAATTTTTAACCTCAAACATTATATATTAAAATTTGTGTGTGTGTGTGTGTGCGTACTATTATACGTGAAACGTCGAGACGTTTTTTAAAAAAGAAATTGAATGTAAACAAAGAAAGAGTCTGAATTAATATTGTCAACATGATTTTAATTTGAAGTTTCAATACTGTTTTATTACAATAGAATAATATAGAATCGGGAGGTCTTTACGCAACCGGGAGCTCGAGTTAACTGACTATAGCAGCCCTCAGGTAGGCAGTTCTATAGGATTTAGTGAATGAATATAACAGTCGTGCATGTGTGTGTGCGCGTATGTGTGTGTTCGCGTACGTGTGTGTGTGTGTGTGTGCGTGCGTGCGTGCGTGTGTGTATGTGTGTGTGTGTGTGTGTTTGTGCGTACGCGCGCGCGCGTGTGTGTTATGGAATTGTATCTGTTTAGAAATACCTCTATCATTCTGTAACGCTTCGGTAGAGTGGTGGTGCGTGAGAACTTTATAAAAAAACGTACTGGATCGCCACTGATCCAGATGGTCAGTATGGAACTTTAAATTTAATTTATATTATGCATTGTAATTAAGAGATACGCAAAATGTCAATAACCTCATCCACGGTAGGCAGACGCCATTGAAAACCAGTGTACCGTTCATTCATATTTAGTTTGAGTTTATATAAAAAGTTTTATTTATTTAATATTTATGAAAACATCGGGCCACAATGGCGTTATCTCGACCACCATCTTGCCGCATTGGTGATTTCACTTTACAAGTTCATTGAGGGCTTCCTGTGCAGCTTTTGTTTCATATTTTATTCAACAAAAACGCGCAGCCACCGGTTTTGGACGAAAGTTTAACATGTTAAGTTATAAGAAATTTCGTGAAGAGTGTGTCGGTTATGTATGAAAAAGTTCCGTATATGTGTGTGTGATAATTGATGAATCTATTAACGGTAGAGCCACGCTGCAGCTGCCAAAGCTACGAATACTTTGTCATGAATGGCATATTATGTCTGTAGCATGAATGGGCCGGCTCGCCCGGGGAGGTACCACGCTCCCGCAGAAAACCGGCGTCCGAGTGGTAGCTTAGCTACCGCGCTTCGTACGGTGAGCGGTCCGAGTTCTGGAGGTCCACCACCCTACCCCTCCCCTCCCCCTCCCACTCCCAGTCCTATAATGTCACTTTGCTTAAAGGTCGGCAACGCCTATGACGCCCAATGCCTATGACGCTGCGGATGTCTATGGGCAGCGTTGATTGCTTCCCAGCAGGTGACATGCCGTCTCGTTTGCCTTCCTATCTTATAAAAAAATGTTTTGTTGTAAATTATCAATACACAAAGATTATAGTTAAGTACATACATACATAAATACTAATTACTAAATTAATTATATGTATATATAATAACATTAAAAGTCCACCACTGGACAAAGACCTTTTCGAAACGTCACATATAGTCACGCCTGTCTCCCTATAGGACTAGGCAGAGACCACAAATCTCCATCCGCCAAGATCCCGACACAACTTCCTTGTTTCCTTCACGCTCATCCATCCTTCCTCTCACACTCATCGTAGCAATCTCTCTCAATTAGTCGCTTCTCGCCCTCGTGGCCATCAGGACGTGACGAGTGGCGAACCACGTCACCGTCATTTTTTAAACGAATATTTAGAAATATATAGTTCTAGGGAAGACAGACACTTATTCTTTTGCCCACCTTTTCTGTTCAAAAATAAGGACATAATACAAAAATATAATAATACTATACAATAAAACAAAATCTGCATTGTAATATTAAAAAATATCTTACCCTCTTCAAATGTTATGCATTTAGTGTAATTTATCACTGGTTTAAGTATTTACCTGAAAACAAAAAGATTATGTTAATTATATAAAGAAATGACACAGTATATCTGTTTTGAATTGTACACTATTACTGTCTTATCGCGTTTCTTACGGTAAGTGCACTGATTCAAAGGTCCTTTCCTCTTCCCTTGTTTTCTTCCTTCCTTCTTCCTCTCCCATTACTCCTTTCTTTCTTCCCATCATTCACATCCTTGTCCTAAGACAGGTAACGCATTTGCACTACTTTTAGTGTTACAAATATCTAGAAGCGGGGCAGATTATTTAACATAGATACATACATACATATCGTCACGCCTGTCTACCGTAGTGGTAGGCAGAGACCACAGATCTCCATCTGCTACGATTTCGACATACTTTGCAAGCCCGCCGGTTAAGGGTAGTCTTGACCTGGCCTTTGTTAAAAACTTTAGCAATTTGGTCAATGTTTTGCGTGGTCCTCCCCTTCCGACCCTTCCATCTTCCATCTTCATCCACATTCGCATTATTCGCATCCACAACGTAAATTTCTTTTGCCAGTTGTCGCTGATTATTTACCATCAGATAACTAACTAGGTCATTTGCCTATTTGTTCCATAAAAAAAATTTATCATCATCATCAGAGGCACTACAACGGCTGGTGGGTCTCGGTCTGGTCCAGAATGTGACAAAACCTTTGAATCAGATGACAGATAGACTTATAAAAGCCTTAATAGTAACGCTGTGAGTCACAGTTGCATTTGAAGTCATTTCCTTTACAATTCACTATCTGACACGCGTCGCACAAAAAGGTTTTATAAAATGCTATTGTTCTCCCGTCACATAAAGATACCGATGACCAGCATGCATCATTCGTTGGGTCATCACCCGACGGATGGTAGAGATACCACCGTGAATACCGCTGTGAATACCGCTACGATAGTTATGCTAGACGCGTTTATTATCTGGCTATTGTTTGGTTTGTGAAGTTTCAAAAGAATTTGATTACAATATATAGAAATGTGCTGATAACCAATTGGATCAGGCTACAACCTACGGAGTAAATGGTCGCTGGTTCGATGCCCGCATCGGAATAAATATATCTATTACCTACAAATATTTATTCCGAGTCTGGTAACTCCGCCGATCCGCATTAGAAATTAGTAAGTAATCCGTTCCTCCAGAAGTGGAGAAGCCCATGCCCAAAATTGAGATATATATGGGATGTGAAATGAATATAGAAATGCATATCAACGATATTTGTAGGTAGAAAATGATGTATTTTCGTTTATACACCGTTTGAACCCAAAAAAAACATAGTCGAATGATCTCGGTCGTTTTTTAAAAATTATTATTATAGGTCTTTTAAAAACAACCGAGATCATTCGACGCAGTTTATATATATATATATATATATATATATATATATTTATAGATAGATAGATATATATATATATATATATATATATATATATATATATATATATATATATATATATATATATATTTATAGATAGATAGATATATATATATATATATATATATATATATATATATATATATATATAGTTCTTTTTGTTAGATATATCAAATATGTTTATTTGAATAAATTTTTATTTGTAAAAATACGCGGGCCGTGAATTGAACAACCCTGATTTGGGTCATAGTTATTTTTTAGTTAAGACAAAATGCATGTTTTAATTTAAAAAGTTTTATTAATTTTATTCAAAGAACGTTTATAACAATCCCGTGTTCCAGAAAACCAGCTCAAATTTTTCGTGTAGGTAACCCGTCACCCGACGCGGCTCTCTGCCGCGGGGTCGCAATGACCCCCGGGTCAGGTTGCTCGGAGTCATGTTCTTTTTGCCGAGTCAAAAAATTATTTTATGACGTTATTGCTTTTCATGTTGTGCACGGTTATGAAAGATGACAGGTTAACTCACTTGTTAAAATTATAATAGTGATCGTATAATGGGCGAAGATTGACTTAATTCCTAACTAACTAACTTTGTTGGCGCAGCGACCCAAAATGGAACTTGGCGTCCGAACAGATCTTACGCCACTGTGCCCTGTCCTGCGACACCTCCTGCCAGTTACAGACGTGAAGGTTAATAAGTTATTAAGTTTTAATATAAATTTATGTAATATTAAAACTTAATCAAAATAATATTTTTTTACTTTACATATAATATATTCTTGCACTATGTTGTAGGTTTCTCCCTTCCTGCGGTTAAAAGTCAAATCAGCAAATACAAAACACACTATAATTTCTTAAAAATAAAACTTTGTGAGGAACCCTAAAATTTTAAACCTTTTTTCCCTTTAGATGAAACCAGTATTTTAAAGCGAATGAATGAATGTCTTCTTATTAAGATCAAATTCATTTATTCTTTTGTAACTGAGCAAAGTTTCTTTTCAACAAACATACGATCTCAGCATCAGGATAAACAGCAGGAATCGATACGAAATTGATATAACTGATAATGGATATTAAGCGCAGACCACACTGGACGCGAAAGGAAATAAAGCTAAATTCGTTTAGCTTTATTTCGTTTCGCTTTCCTTTAAAAAAGTAAAAGTTACTTAGCTGAGATGATGTAAACCAAATGAAAAAAAATAATATTAGACATTGTCAACATTAGTGACAATAGCGAGGTGTTGGAGAATTTGCTGACGGCCATTTCTAGTAAACAACACACACATAGTTGGGCGAACCTAAGTAAACCCTCCTATGACTTTACTCGTGTGTGTATGCGTGTGTGTCATTAATAAAGGATACATATATTAATTCATTTATTCTTCATCGGAGTTAACCTACGTTTTCAGTGTGGCCTGTGCTTTAAAATTATAAAGACGATAATGAAACTGCATTTCGAAATAGATTACGGACATTTATAAAACCGAGGTAAGATATGCGCTATAAATTTTTGAAATTGCCTCTTTCAGCTAGTTTTATGTGCGTACCGTCTGAATAAGGGCCGATGACAGGTCGTATTTCAGGACCCGAAGTAAACGAGATATGGTATTATTCAATTAAATTGATTATCTATGGAATAGAGATGAGTTTCGGTATGTATATTTAATGAAAAATATGATAATTGGACTTTAGTTATAATTAAAGAACCTCAACAGTAGAATACGGATGTATGCCTTTGTTATATTATAGAATATCGTTAGCTCAGTAATTGGTATATCTGTAATTATAATTCCGAGCCAATGGTTCTGGATTCAAAGTATTAAACACAAAGGAAATTTTCGGGTTCTTGTGTGTAATTTGTCTTGACAATTTGAGTGAATTGCATCCGGATTTTTCTCCAATATTCTTCTTCCTCGTGAAAGAAACTGTTCATTGGAAAGCAAAATTCGAGTTCTATGTTTGTAAATGAATGGTATGTGTACCTATATGCAGAAAACTCTTCGAGCATTCTTGCAAGAATGTTATATGTATATAGACACTTTTCGTTATTTCATTTATTTCCAAGTTGTACTGGCATAGTATTAAAGTAAAGAAAAATTTCATCCCCACCACCTGGATGAGTGGCGATCTACTACGGTGCGTTTCGCTCGTTTGTGGAATCAGTTACCCTCGGCGGTCTTTCCGAACCGCTACGACATTGGAACCTTCAAAAAACAAGCCTATACATACCTAAAAGGCCGGCAACGCTTCCGCGACTCCTGCGGTGTCGCGGTTGCCCGTGGGCGGCGTTGATTGCTTTCCATCAGGCGACACGCTTGCTCGTTTGCTCTCCTATCCCATAAAAAAAAAATTAGAACCGTCATTATATAAATATAAAATGTAATGTGAGTAATAGAAATACTATACAATGATACAAAATAAAATACAGGAAATTCGTAGAATTAAATTGCAAATTGAACACGGTTAAAGATCAGTACAATTGGGTCAGAAAGACGGAAACAATCACTGGTAAACTGGCGCCAAATTGGTAAGCATTCACTGAAACAAGCACGATGCTAATAGAGATGGACAATGAGTGTCGATAAATTATTTGAATTTATTTTATTATCGTCTCTATTTTTCGATCATATCTGAATGGGTTTCAAGGTAAAACTTGGAGAGAAACCGCACAGGATTGAAGCCACTGACGAGTTCTTTGGATTTTTGTGCCGGCGGATTAATTAAGTTACCATTATGCTAAACAATTTAATGAAATCTCATAGTAACCTAACCAATTATTTTAACGTACTGAAGCTACGGTTCAAGCTAATGTCGATTACAAATAAATTGACAAAAATATTCGAAATGTTAAATACTTTGGCATATTTTGGTTTTAACATGAATGCTCGCCTCTCGCATAAAAACCGGATGTCCAACCCTTTTGTTTCTTCTACCCCTCCCATTATTTCCCTCCTATATCTTACTGTAAGGTGGATAACGTATTTGTAACACCCTTGGTGTTGTAAATTTCGGTGAGCGATGATGATAAATTACCATCAGGTGACCCGCTTGGTTTTTTGCCTATCTCTTTCTTAAAAATCGTATTTTATACAATTTTTTATTCTCATTCGTTCCCTTAATCCTTGAGATCGTGACCCGATGCACTCTAATATAAACTGCTTGACGCCAGTTGTCCTTTTTTATGGGCAAACGAGCAAGCGTGTTGCCTGATGGAAAACGCCGCCCATAGGCATCTACAATACCATAGAAATCGTAAATGCCTTACCGATCTTTAACATATCGGGTCGAAAATACTGGTGAAGGTAGCTGGTTCCATAGAGCTTCGCTTAGCTTCTTGCATAGACATCTGAATGTGTCGGTTATTTAATACGGTAGATAGACTAAAAATATTTGTTTTTTTTTTTCATCGACAACGGCGTATCAAATCTCTAGCTGCCGGCTATCGCAGTGTAACCAAACGATCTAACATCTGATATTGAAACACGATTCCGGAGCGGCGACGGGACCGTTTGCATCGTGGATCGTGCGCGTTCCCACGGACCTTCATCACGCAGTCAACCATCCGCGGATTTGATTAAGTGCCTTATTGGACGCAATTTTGTGATCACGAAAAATGAAACGATGTACCCTTCATGTAAAAACATTATATTCCAACTTTTTTGTTGCTTAAAGAGTAAATGGGTCCATCTGGTTTACAATGTCCAAAAGCCGGGCGTGCGGTCCTTAGTCCTATTCTTACAACAACCGTGCGTACCATGCTGTCGGTCTACAAGACGTACATTCACCCCGGTTGACTTATGCTGCTCCGGCCTAGTGGTCTCTGACCTCAGAAACGCAGCGCGAACGCATCCAGATCCAGCAGAATCTGTCTCTGCGCGCCATCTTGAGGGCGGATCATATTATCTTGATCTTGGGGATGGAGAGCATCCATGAGTTTGTGGTCCGGTTGGCTCGAAAAATATTTGACCGAGCCAACAATGGACCACACTCACACCTACAAGACCTTGCTCCCCTCCACGGTCGTCCACCTGATGGACGCCCGCTCTCGCGCGAAATCCTCCTGTTGCCGCCTAACTCCAGCGAGGGGGGAGGGCCAACGACAGACCCAACGTAGGAATAGGTTCAGCCATATCTCGACGACGTGAACTCGTTAAAGAATGCTCAAAAACCGTTGGAAACAGAGCCATCTAGGACCGGAGGACGGTCGCTCCTTTGAGTTGCTGCGCGAACAGTGAGTGGGGTTCATCCCCGAGGCTCGATCCACACCCGTAGGGGTCTGTGGGTATGGATGTCCCCGTATGTAAAAGCAAGCATGTCGCCTGATGGAAAGCAATTTTCGAAAGCAAAGTTACTGCGGAAGTCTACGGGCGGCGTTTCTTTTATTCCATCAAGTGACGTCTGTGCGTTTGCCTTCCTATCCTATAAAAAAAAAATTGCCGAAAGAAATTTGCTAATAAATAGTATATATAAATATAAAATGTAAAGTGAAAAGTATGAATAAAATATTATATATATAAATGTGCAATGAATAGAAAAATAAATTAATTTCACTTGGAAAAATTTCAATTACATTGAAGATAAAACCCCCTAAAGATCCCGTATGTCACCGTAGTAGTACGGCGGGCTCGATACAACTGTAAATTATACTGTACATATACTATGAACTAAAATGTAATATTGAATTACATACTCATATGTTATTAATGGAGTCAGGCGGAACGTTGCGGAAATCCATCACTATGTGGATAGTCAAAAGTCTTACTTAGCTAAGATCCGCGACAAGCAAAACAATAACAGAAAATTGATAATGTGTGTTTTTTGTGCTGGATGAAGTTGGATTTATTTGAAACTTAAACCAAAAACTCACCGAAAATCGGCCATCAATTCTCCACCCACCAACCACTATACACAACACCAAACGCACATTACCACTTTTCCATCTTGTAAACGACACGTGTTTCGCCCCAACACGAGGCATCTTCACGTATAATAGACTCTACGGAAGACAACCGAAAAGTTTTCGGTTATCTTCCGTAGAATCTAGTAGTGTTCGGTTGGTTTAAGTTCCAAATAAATCCACCTCATCCAGCACAAAAAACACACATTATCAATTTTCTGTTATTGTTGCGGATCTAAGCTAAGTAAAACTTTTGACTATCCACATACTCATATGTGTTACTGCAGAAGGAAATAAATTATATCTACTGATCTATCAAAAAAAAATATTTGTCACAAAATAAAAGTAGACTTATTTCTACATATTTTTAAAATGATATGAAGCAGTTTGCAATTGATAATGGCATTAATTTCAACTAACCACAAAATGACGGTGATCGAATCAGTTAAACAAGACGTTTAACTGATTCGATCACCGTCATTTTGTTAGTCGTAAATTTCAGTAGTCTCGTTTATCATCTCGCCAAGTGCCGTGATTTATCTCTCAACAAATCGTAGTTTAGCGAACTCTTGTTACACAAGTTGCCTTAAACAGAGCGCGGGAGGGGAAGCACTGCGTGCTTCTTTTTGTTGTGACGCGTAGAACCATCACCGTGCATCGCTTGCGAATAACACTTCGATTAGTTTTTTTGTAGTAATAGTAGATTAGTTTATTTTATTAGTACGGCTTTTTTGCTTTATTTTTTACATTTGTGTGGCACCCAAATTTGTACCAATAAATACCTATAGGCCATACATACAGACATATCGACGCAAAAAAGCGAAAACATTGTAATTAACACAATGTAATAAACAATTTTTTTTGAATGAGATAGAAAGGCAAACAAGCAAGCGTGTCACCCGATGAAAAGCAATCAACGCCGCCCATAAACATCCGCAGCGCTACAGGCAGTGCAGAAGCCTTGCCAGCCTTTAAGGAAAGCGTCATTATGGCAGGGGGTTGGGCCTCTGGAACTCAACCGCTCACCGAAGGAAACGCGGTAGCTAAGCTACCTCTCAGACGCCGGTTTTGTGCGGCAGTTTGGTACTTCCCCGGGCGAGCCGGCCCATTCACGCTACAGACAAATAATATGCCATTCTTGACAAAGAATTCGTCTGGAGCGTGGCTCTAGCACTACAATTTTATTTTATTTTATATTTGCATATTCGGTTTAGAAAAAAATACTGCGTCGAATCGTCCGAGTCTCACATTTCTACGACCAATAGAAAATTTTGTACAACGGTCAAACTGACTGTTTTTGAGTGATCAGATACAAATTCTTCACAAATCTTAACAGTTCTTTTAGCTCTTGTAGTAAGTTGTTATTTTGCGGTTAACTATGTTCTTATTTTTTGCGTCGATATATTGACGACCTCGTTGGTTCAGTGGTTGCTTCCGAAGACTGATATATTCAAAAAATCCTTTCTAAATCTGGTATATTTGATTGAGTATAAAATTTAAAGTTGTTAATATAACTAACTATAAATATTAACTTTATGGACGATTTAAATACATACTATAATTCGAATGTAGAGAACCGCACATAAAAATTACTCGTAAATGATTAAGAAACAAGATTACAGCATAAAAATAAAAACAAAACGTCAGCGACCTTCATTATGCACTGCCGGCAACCGGATGTTGCGGCTCCGTGAGGGATTATTCTGAACATCTTAATGAAGCAATTGCGGTATCAAAATTTATCATGAAAAATAGAAAAGTTGTGCTACATTATTACATATTTTAATTAACAAATACATAATTATATTTCTATTTTTTACAGATTTACACTGCTTGAAAAATATATTTAATAAATAACGACTATTACAATTATTAATAAAAAGAATAAATTCTTGTGGTAAAGACAATACAAATACCACGACCCCAGAATAATGCTTTTTTTTACTACATTGGTAGTAATTGGTAGTATTTACTGTTACCACGTCTCATACGGCGTGTGCAGAGATTCGAAGGCTCTAATTCATCACCTTTCCTTTACTGGCTTCTTCCCTCATAACAATGCTATTTTTAAAATAAAAAATAAAAGGCATTAAAGTATTTATTATTTCAAAATAGATTGACAAGGAATTCTTTTTGATGTCAATGAATGAATGAGTGAATCAATGCTAATAAACTACTAGAGGTTCAAAAACAAACTGACGCTTTGAGAGAGAAGAAAATGTTCCATCCTTTTTTGTATGCTCTTATTAAAAATAATGTATTAATATATTAGTAGGATATATAGATAGACATATTTAGTCCCAGGCCGATGGAATATCTTGGTCATAATAATAGGTAAAAAGTATGTACTAATATATAACTTTTATACATATGTATGTATATATTATAAAACCTAACGAAATTATTAATTTAAAACGGTACTTCCATTTTATATTTATACATGTGCCGTCACAAAGCTAGTGACTCTTATGGTCTGACGACGTCTTACTTTATTGATCCTATCCCAAACCCCTTAACGCGTGACGTAATTTATCAATGGACCCTCAAGTTTTTAAACCACCAACAAGGAATATTATGTGTCACAATAACATGTAGTAGCGATACAGCACACGTAAATCAAGATTCAAGAGTAAGCCTCTGGGATGCGACCGATGACGTCCACAACAAGCGCCGTCCATTACGAACGAGCGTGTGTGAGTCACACGGTAAGGTGTCCATGGTTCCGCGGGACAAATCACCAAGACGTTTATTAGAGACAACCATACCGATGGGAGGTAAACCTTGAATTTAACCTTATTAATGGAGTCAGGCGTTACTTTGCGGAAATCCATCACTATATTACTATATAGTCAAAAGTTTTACTTAGCTAAGATCACTGCGACAGATGCAACATTTGAATAACAGACAATTAACCCTAATCGTCATGTTTTTACGAGATAGTGAGGTAATTGAGTAGGCGTGTCATTTGGAACTTGAAACCAAACAACGTTACCGATAGACATTCGGCGCATCATACGCAGTGCGCACCCATTGCAACGCACTGATACGACAACGCCATAACACACACTATCACTTCATTCCATCTTGTAGCACCGCCAACTGTGTTATCGCCTCAACACGCAGGCATCGTTCAGTGATAGTAGTAGAGCTACGCTACAGACGAAGACTTTGTCAAGAATGGCATATTATTTGTCTGTAGCATGAATGGGCCGGCTCGCCCATGGAAGTACGATACTCCCACAGAAAACCGGCGTCTGAGTGGTAGCTTAGCTACCGCGCTTCGTACGGTGAACGGCTGAGTTCCGGAGGCCCAACACCCTCCTCCTCCCACTCCCCCTCTCCCTCCCACTCTCATAATGTCACTTTCTTTAAAGGTCGGCAACGCTTCCGCACTGTCTATGGCGCTGCGGATGTCTATGGGCGGCGTTGATTGCTTTCCATCAGGTGACACGCCTACTCGTTTGCCTTCCTATCCCTTAAAAAAACAAGTTGTGTGGTAGTAAATATCAGAGAATTAATTAATTTCTGTCAGAGAACTTATAAAAAATTAAGCAGACAAGTGCTGTAGTAAAAATTGTGTCTTGGCAAACGTAGTATGGGTCATCCTCTAGCCAGTTGGAGCGATCTTTAGCACGGGATGTTTTGAAGAAACTTGGTATAGTGATGACGAGGTTATCTTTTTTGTATGAACCCTAACTTACCTACCGTACGTCAAAAGTTATGACTTAGTCTCATTAAAATTCTATCAACAATCCCATTGCCTTTTGATATGACAGCGTGCTTTTTAAAGTTGGTGTGTGAATCGTGAAGCGTCCATTGTTTCGGTGGGAACAAACGGAATAAAGGATAAATGTAAATAAAATAAATTTTATAAAAATCACTCGCGAATAAAGTTATGGTTTATATAATATTTCTTACAATCTTTTTTACAAATAAATTTCATATTGAAAATTATTCAGGAATTTACATAAATGAAAATCGCGTAACGATGAATTAGACACCTTTCAATATTTTTAATCTTTGATTCTCATTTAAATTAAGGCCTTTTGGGGAAATTGAAAACCAAAAAATAGATTGTAAATTTTGTTTTATTTCGAAGTTTTTTTTTTGTCTAGATATTTATGTACACATATGGAGAAAGGTTTGTCTGGTCTATAATTTTTTTTACCTATTTTCGCCACGTTAGGAAATTGGGTGATGTGTCCTTTGATATAATTATTCACACTCTCCCTATACTTATATTCATATATCTTGTTCAAATTTTCAATCGTTAATAAAATCCTTTTTTTATTCATCCACTCAAGTTCAAATATATTTTTTAAACTTATATTGGGCGAAACTTGATGTTAGTAAAATTTTTTCAAATATGAATTCATTAATTAAATTTAATTAATTAATTTTAGTTTTATATGAGAGAAAAAATTTATATAGTTATATAACATATTTAGCAGGAATTAAAAGTTGGAATCGACTTTAATTTTTTTTATATTACTTGTCTTTATTGACGCAACATAAATTTTACAGCTTAGTTGGCGTATTTAACACGAATTTAGATTTTTTTATTTAATGCTAAAGTTCAAATCTTATCCATAAATTAATTTTATTTCTTGAGTCTTGTTTTTCGGCGAGCTCTATCTCGAACCTCTGCGACGTTTCGATCTTGATTCTTCGACTTTCAGCGCTGTCGACTCATAAAAGGCGATTTTCGGTCTATATGACGGCCATCTTGTTTTCAACCGAGTCGAATTTATTTTGTTCTTTCCTACATAATCGTATGATAAGTGCATTATGACTATTTTTATTCGAGAGCGATCCCCGTAGGGACTAAACCTCGGGCAGTTTTTCAGCGTCTCCGGAGCCTCAAGGTTTGAATACCATTTCTCTGCCTCTAAACATTTTTTACCAACAAACTCACCTCCCAATCTCTTACCGTTTCACCGATTTTGATATCTATCAATAAAAATTAATTAGTGGTAATCGAGCTTTATAGTCTCTGGAGATAACGTTAAAGCATTATTTACTCGGTGTAAAAAAATTATATATATATACTACGTTGTCACATCACTAGCGCGAGTTATAAAGTGTCCACATATATTCCGGTTTCTGAGCACAGGATTAATAATCACGTAACTTTTTTATTTCCTCTTTTTTTCAACCGGTGGCGCCAGTGGCCAGTTTTTGTTGTCGTTTCGAACATGTTTTTGTGTACGCGTTTAATTAAAAAAGATAACGCGTGCTTTACGCGGAAGTTTGCAAACGAGTCTTTTTTTAATCTGTGTCAATCAATGTCAACGAGTAATTACAAAGATTTGTTTTATAAGGATTTAAAACAATATGATAAATATGTCAAGATTTTTAGCGCGAACTTACAAAGTGACGTTATATTTTCTTTTTATTTGTTTATTTTTTATTAATGTATTCATATACATACACACAGAAAACGAAAATATAAACCCTATATTAAAAAATATTAATATTCGTCACTACTTATATCAAGATAAAAAGAAGTATATTTTTTTATTTGTAGAACTGTGATAAAGTTATATTTAGTCTATTCATTTCGTCGCCCATACAACCAAGCCTGAAAATGATCTTCGACCCGTGTATTCTTCGTATTACAACGTCTAAACTCCAGTATATTCATAATCCATGTATATTCCTCTATAATCTCAAAGTCGCTCAGTGAGTTATGGAAATGACTCAGAGTTTCTCGGGTGCATATGAATTTGGAATATAGAAATCCGTTGGAAAACTAATTTTTCGAATTAAAATAAAATGTATAAATTTTTATTTATTTCTCTTTATTTCTATAACTTGTTTAGAAGTTTCCGTTACTAATTGTCAGTATGATTAATTATTTTATTCCTTGAATATAGACACCTTCTTGGGTGAAGGCCTGGGGAGACCTTCACCCAAGAAGGTGTCTTCCAAGTAAGCAAACCGAAGTGGCAATAGGTCGGTAACGTTTGTTCAAGAAGTGAAAACCACTGGAATAGATAAACGTGGAGAGAAGACCACGTAAAGACGTGATCTTCTCTTCACGTCTACCAAGGTAAAACCATCAGGGCAACTGACCTATGACCAATAGTGTACTGTCTTTAGCTGATTGATGGTAATGATTATAAGTGATTTTAACTATGATGCCTCCACCACGCTGCGTCCTCCATTTTGACCGCGCGCTTACTAGAGGGCGCTAGGGTAATGATTTCACACGGGCACTACATAGGCTAGAGATAGCTCTGGTATTGACAAAGATCTTGATGTGGTACTGCATCATAAAACCAAGGAAATTTTGAGTAGACTTATTTCTTATAATAACAAGCATTTAATTATTAAAATTCCTAACTTCCATTATTCTTGATGAATATGATGACACGTTATATTTTTTAGTTTTATTTGACCTAGCACATTCAAGTCGGCGTACGGCGCTAAATATCTTTGTATTTTGGTTTATGTAACTGCAGCAACTAGGTCGGTACGGTCTAAACACACAAATCAACTGTTCAAACATATTTACACGTGTTAGCGTGTCAGCAAGATGTTGGAGATTGGCCTAAAATGGTGTTTCATAATTCTGCAAGGAGCCGTAAGTAAACAGTGCTGAGATTTTTTGGAAAATGAGAGCACACACTTGTAGTTGACGTGATATGTAAAGATGATAGCTATTTATCTTCTCTTTGATGGCAATTAGTTACATGTAACTTTTTAATGCGGTCTTTTTTTACACGACTGAAATAACGCGGGTCATCAATAATAATAAATACACTATATATTTATATATATACACTACAATATTTTTTTGTTGTGTTAGTATAGGCCATAGTTGATGCCAGCCAGGTCTCTGCCAGCAGTCGTGTCGGCGATGCTGAGCGGGGATATACGGCGTGGAGGGCCTTAGCCACCTTCTGCGAGACCGTCATGTCCCAGAAGGAGGCTGCCGAGCGGGATCGCGAGAGAGCGAATCCCGCCCGTAGACGACGCCAGCGCGGTCCCCGCGCGCCTCGTCGCGGCCCTGTAGTATTTGGTCTTCCCCCACCGTAAACGGGGCCTTTGAGGTCGTGGGCACTCGGGGGTGGGGGCCCTCAGTGCTCATCAAGCGGCCTTAAGGAGGACGGTGGTTCCCTATGGCAGGAACAACCGGTTAAGCACCGCGAGGGTGTCGGGGGTAGCGAACTCACGCAACCCTCGAGACGGGCTTAGTGAGCCAGGCGCCGGAGGAGCCCCGGCAGAAGCAGTTCTTTAAGAGATCCCGGGACTCTTCCTTGGTGCCGATGGCGGCCGTCGTGGGGTTTTAGTCGGTAGACGCGCACGCGGAGTCCGACATAACTCGCCGTCCCCCCTAGGGCGGCAGGGTATCCGTAACGGATTTCCCCACGTAAAAAAAAAAGGCCATAGTTGATAGATTAGATAGTCCCAAGTTGATAGTACACGGATAAAATATTGTTAAGTAGTTATACATGTGATACAATATGTTATAGTAGTATATACAGTAAAAGCTCCTTATACGCGCTTTCTACATTCGAGTTTTCAATATTCGCGGATTAAAAAATGGGACCCAATTCGCGGATCTAATAAGTACATACATAATAATAAAATCCATTTCGTAGTCACGGTTTCTGTATTCGCGGCATATTTATGGAGCATACCCCGCGAATAAAGAGCTTTTACTGTACATATAATATAAATATAATAATTATGTATTCTAACCACTGACACAAGGGATCGTCTAGTAAGTTTGAATAAAAAATATATTTATATATACAAAGATCGTAACAATCGTTAAAAAACAACAGGTTACCGTTCAAAACTGCATTTTTCCACGTGAGCGTATTGTTGTTCATGATTTTATTACTTCGAAACGTACGGACGAGCAGTGAGTTTTATATGTAGGTACCGGCATTATCTCACGCGTCGAGTTACAGGTACACAATACGTCCAAGTTGGCTTACCTACTAGAAGAGAAGGCGTCTTATATATTCCCTTGTTGCCTTCAATAACATTAATAGTACAATTTTACTTCAAAAGCCGTTGAAAATTTAAATGTTTTTTTTTTATGTAATAGGCAACTAGCAATCGATAAAATGAGCGGATAAATTCTTCTATTTCGATATCACCTGAAGCATAATATATAAGATAAGCAACCAGCACCGCTCATGAATATTTTCAATGCTAAGGGCACTACAGATGCATTTCCTACCTTAGGGTAAAATCTGACGGTAAGAAACCAGGACTACCAATAGATATTTGCAATGCTTAGGGCACTGCAGATACATTTCCTACCTTAGGGTAAAATCTGACGGTAAGAAACCAGGACTACCAATAGATATTTGCAATGCTAAGGGCATTGCAGATGGATTTCCTACCTTAGGGTAAAATCTGACGGTAAGAAACCAGGACTACCAATAGATATTTGCAATGCTAAGGGCACTGCAGATGGATTTCCTACCTTAGGGTAAAATTTGACGGTAAGAAACCAGGGCTACCAATAGATATTTGCAATGCTTAGGGCACTGCAAATGGATTTACTACCTTAGGTGAAAACTTGATGATTAGCAACTAACACCACCCATAGATATATGCAATACTAAGCGCACTGCAAGAGTACTGCCTACCTTAGGGTAAAATCAACAAGTAAGCAACCAGCGCCACCCATATTTGCAAAAGTAATGCCACTGCAGATGCGTTACCCACCTTAGGGTAAATTCTGATGATAAGTAACCAGCGCTACACAGACATTAGCAATACTGAGGGCACAGTAGATTTTAGTATTAGTATTTGTTTGAGATAGGAAGGCAAACGAGCAAGCGAGATGGAAAGCAATCAACAACGCCCTTACTTGTATAACCATAAAAAAAGACAAAAAAAATTAGACGAATTTGCAAATGTCCTTAACAAGTAATAAAAAAAAAGTTAAATCTTAATTTTTTCCAGCGATCTACCTGATTCCCCACTCACCTTTTATTCCTCAATATATATCCTGCTATATATTTTATATAAGAAAATTTATTTTTTCCCGAATAAAACTAAGATTAATAATTTAAATTTAATTAATGAATTAATATTTATATGGACAGTCAAAAGTTTTACTTAGCTAAGATCCGCGACAAGCAAAACAATAACAGAAAATTAATAATGTGTGTTTTTCCGTTGGGTTAAGTGGATTCATTTGGAACTTAAACCAAAAACTTACCGAAAATCGATCATCAATTCTCCATCCACCAACCACTATACACAACACCAAACACACCAAACAGTAGACTCTACGGAAGACAACCGAAAAGTTTCTTTTCGGTTGTCTTCCGTAGAGTCTACTATACCTGAAGATGCCTCGTGTTGGGGCGAAACACGTGTCGTTTACAAGATGGAAAAGTGATAATGTGTGTTTGGTGTTGTGTATAGTCGTTGGTGGGTGGAGAATTGATGGTCGATTTTCGGTAAGTTTTTGGTTTAAGTTCCAAATAAATCCACTTAACCCAACGGAAAAACACACATTATTAATTTTCTGTTATTGTTTTGCTTGTCGCGGATCTTAGCTAAGTAAAACTTTTGACTGTCCATATAGAGATGGAATTCCGCAAAGTAACGCCAGACTACATTAATAAGAATTAATATTTGAAAAAATCTATATTAACGTCAAGTGTCATCCACAACATGTTAAAAAAAATGTATTTGAACTTGAGTGGATAAATAAAAATGTATTTTATTAATGATTGAAAATTTGATCGATGTATATAGGAAGATTGTGAACTAATAGTAGGAATTGAAAAAAGAACTATCTAAGATGGTGCATAAGGAAATGATTCTATTTGAAGTAGAAACACGTTTGCCGCTCCTTTGTAAAGACAACTCGCTCCCAGAAGACTTTCTCATGAAACAGCTCGCGTGTAATGTAAGCGGTGGGTTTCTTTAGCTGAGCTACGTGAATGCGTGCGGTAGTTTCTTCGTTAACCACCTGTTATACCAGTCTAAGTGTAAAAACAATTGGACAAAAACAGGCTACGTTTAGAGACAGATTTAGACGCGTCCATTTATAAGATGTATTCGTGATTGTCAACTCTGTTAGCTACACACAGCTGTTTTGCAATTATGTTATCTGTGAAATAAGAAAAAAAATAATTAAAAAAGGCGGAAGACCATATAACGCTCTTCTATGCAGAAGAGCACATGGTGGCAATGGCAAGACCCAAGCTATGAAGCCATGCTGCAAAGAATATGTAAGAATATGTGCCTACAGGTATTTATTCGGAATCTATTGTCCTAACAATCTGCCTTAATGTCCATACTACAGAAATGGGATGTTCACGTACAAAGGTATAGTATATATAGATCATATAAAATTAAGGCAAGGATCTATACGATAACTGTGTTACATTTCCTAAGTGGCTCATATAATTATGACGATTAATAGGTAAAAAGTTATTTACTCAAATAACGGTTACATTAATAAATGATTAAATCGGTATATTGATTGAAAAAAAATATATTAAGTACAAAATATAATATAATAATTCTTTATTTATATAATATGAGATGTAACAAGATGAGATGATTTAAAAGCTCCATTTATGGCGTACAAATTTCATTAATAATTACATACACAGAGGTCTAAATACATAAGTCGCTTATGGTTACAAAGCATTAAATTATTAATAAACTGTTACATTGTCATTCAAATTACAATTGATTTATCTATTACATACATTCGAAAGTTTTAAAGCAAAAAAGTCCTTAGTATTATAAATATTGCCATCTATTAGCCATTTATATAGTCTTTTTTTTTAATAATTTTGTGTTGAATTGTTTAAAATTCCAAAAGTGTATTGTTATAGATGCGTATACACATGAACAGGCAGCTTTTGATATATTGACTTAGTCTGGGGTTATCATCCGGCAGTAATCTTTGGGGTATCACGCCGGTGACGACCAGCGTTATAAGCTGTTTTAAATAGTTATTTATCCATGATATGGCGATGAATCAAACACGTTTCTAAATAATGTTAGGAAAGAAAGCGAGCAGTTAAAAGCATTCCATTTTAAACGCTAATAAACATGTTAACTATTAAGAATTATATCGAATAAAAACTAAAATACGGACAGACATTTGCTTTAGATAGTTTAAATTAACAAGATTTCAATTACGAACGCTAATGTTGAAAAGTAAGAGTTTACGATATACTTAACGTCTAATTTTACATCTGTCAAGAGCGAACTTTATAGTGAGTCGTTTATACGCGAGCCATAAAAACTCTCGAGTTTCCAAACGTAGACTGCTATCAGTAACAGAACAGACACCTCTGTTCTAAACGCCGGCTTAATAGACTTCTTTTATTACCGTACTCCCGTGTTAACCTTATACTAGAGTTGATACATATGACAATCGGATAATTAAATATCCCAAGTCTTTATTTATTTTTGAAAATATTTTAATAGTAGATACCCGTTTGATTTTCTAACACCATCAATTAACTTACGTTCACTCTTTAATATACATTATTTGGAGTGAAAATAGATTTAGTCAGTTCCGAAAAGATACGTTGATTTTGCTTATAGAACGAGTAAAGGTCGCAGGCTCGATTCCCGCATAAGAATTGGTCAACTAATATTTAATACATTATCTGTACGTTCGTCCATTTCCTTTGTGTATTGTAAACCACATATACGTCATGTTGTAATCCTCAATACACGAAATCCTACGTATTTACGTAAGCAAAGCATTTATTATGATTATTTAAATCAGTCCATTCCGTTTGTGAAGTAAAATAACATAACACAATATACTATTATTATTATTCGTATTTCTGTATTTTTTCTATTCTATTACTTTTGTTTCTTGTACGTTTATACATAGCATAAGTAATCTTTATCATATTTTTTATGTATATATGCTTTCTTTAATATTTTGTGGATTATGAAATAAAGTTTTTTCTTTCTTTCTAAAAGGGTAATAACATCTTCCTAAGTAATAAAAATCAACTTGAAACCCGGCAAGATTTGAATTACGGTAACACCCCTTAATTTTTAGGGAAGGCAATTTCCAGCGATCATGAAGTTAGTGAAAGGCAATATCACAGACAAAAGTTCTGGATACAAAGCCACTTAAAAATGGATATTTGATTATCCGATCCGCTTAATTTCTTAGTAACTTCGTATAGAAATACAAGCACCAATCAACAAAGGATAGACTAAATTAAAAAGTTACACGAGGTCTCCGATTATGTCAGAGGGAATTAAAAAACTATCGTTTTTTTTAATCTATATATGCTGGGATTTAAGGGTATAGTAGGTACCTTAAAATATGTCATATTTGTAATAGTAGCATAACAGAAATATTGATTTAAAACTTAACTAATATCTTTTTATTTCGGATATGTTTTAATTTCGGTAAATTTACGAAACTTCATCACATCTCTAATCAAATCTAGTGCACATTACAATCTTTGTAATGTTAAACGGACCAATGTTTTGAAGACAAATACAACCCTTACCGATCCCTAGAACGATCCCAGTGCCAGGGAATAATAGTATAATAGTTATAGGTAATACGGTTTTTAGAGACCATCGTAAATTTTACTGTTAATTGGAATTCATGTAAAGGATTTATCAAGATAATAAATGGATAAACTTCCTTGAGAAAGGTGAAGTTTATGTCATGGATTTTATAATGTATGAACAGTAGAGTTTATAATGTATAAACAATAGATTTTATAATATATGAACAGTAGATTTTATATTGTATAAAGAATAGATTTTATAATGTATGAATTGTAGATTTTATAATGTATGAATAGTAGATTTTATAATGTATGAATAGTAGATTTTATAATGTATGATAGTCGTCGGTCGAGCATAAGCCCGAGTAATGGGGTTCTGGTCCCCGAGGGTCGTTCCCACACTTAGATTATAGTTATCGTTAGATCTCCTCTCAAATTTTACAATATATAAAATAAAATTTCACAGCCATTTATTAATGTAAGCCATTTATTAATGTAGTGCGGTGTCGCGGTTGTCAATGGACGCCGTTGATTGCTTTCCAACAGGCGACACGCTTACTCGTTTGCCTTCCTGTCCCATAAAAAAAGAGAATTCGAATCCCAGGCAATATTTTACAGTGCTATCGTAATGATGATGAAAACAGTAATCCAAAAATTATTATATTATTAAAAAAAAACTAAGATTTTATCACGTCTTGGTCCTACCCCTCCTATCCCATAAAAAAAGTTATTGTCTAGATCCATGTCTAAATTACATTTGATCTCTACCTTTTAAGACATGATATAATTACTAATATTTTAATTACAAAATCCACATCATATTATATACAAACACTTATATAAATTATTGAAAATTGTTGGAGCTAGTATCGGATTTACGTTTTAGTTATGCTGAATCAAGAACACGGTCAGAACTAAGACGGCTAATCAAGAACATTTGATTATTTTGCATGTGTATGTGACAAGAAAAATATTATAGTATGTGTAGTTATCTGCAAATTAAATAATTTTTTTTTATATATATTCACGCCTATCCCCCGCAGGGGTTGGCAGAGACCACAGAGCTCCATCCGCTGCCATTCATCGCAGCGAAACGGCTCGTCATTGTTCGCTTTTCGCCCTCGTGAGAATCAGGACGTGACGGGTGGCGAACCACGTCGCCGTCATTTTTCGACAAATTAGGTATATTAAATTCGTCTTAGTGAATCCCACGAGCCGCTAGGGAAGATGGAGGTCAGCCCCAGCACTGCCCTGCATGCTGAGGTAAGGCACCATAGTCCCCGGGGGAGCCCGACCCCGGGATGATCGGCACGCTTGCGACTAGGCTCGCCCCTAGCCACGCATCCATTGGCACGGCAGACCGTGGATTGGCGGAGAGGAAGGGAAAGGATAGAAGAAAGGATGGGTAGGAAAGGAAATGCGGATTGGGGGGGTTACCAGACTCAGAATAAACATTTATAAATCCATATAAATATTTATTCCGATGCGGGAATCGAACCCGCGACCATTGACTCCGCGGGCGGAGGGCCCCGCCACTGAGCCAATCGGTCGTCTTTAAATAAATAAATCTACTTAAATGTGTTTATACTATTATCCTAACTCGAACCTATGGTATAGTCGATTTAAACTCGATCCATACGTATGAACATAGTAGCACCGTAGTACTAATTACAAATGCATAACCCGCGAATCCTGTTCCTGTAGTCTCGATAGGATCTTGTCGTTCTTAAGATGCACATAACTCTTAACATTTATCATAGAAATACCATTAGTATTGCTAGCTATATAGTATTGCATTACTTCTTCCTGATTGCGAACACAGCTTGAAGTTTTTTATCGAGTTATTTCAAAATCAATCGATTTTTAATGCGAACTTAAGTAATTTTATCGATATGATT
The DNA here is from genome assembly GCA_031353405.1 of Baronia brevicornis. Classification (NCBI taxonomy): domain Eukaryota; kingdom Metazoa; phylum Arthropoda; class Insecta; order Lepidoptera; family Papilionidae; genus Baronia; species Baronia brevicornis. The sequence continues at coordinate 251,094 of JASFAT010001750.1, read as the reverse complement.
GTAACAGAATCATTTATTTTTTATTATTATGATAAAAGCAAATTAAATAGTATTGAGCTTCGATTCCCGCTTGAACGGTTTTTTTTCACTACCGATATATATCCAACTGTAGTACACGGGCCTCCCCATTTCTGGAGAAACGGATATTAATCTACCACGCTTGTCCAATGCGGATTGGCGGGTAACCAGACTATGAATAAATATATGTAGGCCATAAATATATTTATCCCGAATATCCTAAGGGATTTATTTCCAGCCTTTTGACAAAGGTCGTGAGTAATTTAATAATTAAGAATTAAATACCCCTCTACCAATTACGTAATCAGTACTTTTATAAAAAAAAATTAAAATTACAAAATGAAATTGTTTTTGTGTACTGTGCAGTGTTATATTTTAATGAATGTAAAAAATTGCATTTTTACATACTTATTAATGGAGTCAGGCGTTACTTTGCGGAAATCCATCACTATGTGGACAGTCAAAAGTTTTACTTAGCTAAGATCCGCGACAAACGATTTATTTGGAACTTAAACCAAAAACGATTTATTTGGCCGATTTTCGGTAAGTTTTTGGTTTAGGTTCCAAATAAATCCACTTTATCCAGCAGAAAAACACACATTATTAATTTTCTGTTATTGTTTTGTTTGTCGCGGATCTTAGCTAAGTAAAACTTTTGACTGTCCACATATTTTTACATACATTAAAGTATTATAGATCTCATATAGATTTTCATTTTATTTAAATGTTTAATAGATGGAGGGCCCCACAAAAAAAAAATTCCATCGGTCCCCGCACTTATTGGATCCAGAGCTGATTAAAAACTACCTAAATGGTCATTCGTTGATTCCGTCGGAATGGATTCGAAAGGCGGCGACCAGGAAGCAGGGCAGACTGGTGTCTTGTCGCTGTAATACGACACTGGTTCCAGAGTCGAAGAGGGAAATGATCAGGTTCCACTTGGATTCCTAGTCAAGTTTTGTAATACATCGCATATCGTGACTATCAGATTAATAATTATCATTATATTCATTACTTTACATCCAATTGGCTCAGTGGAGGGGCCTACCTATTTCATTTCACTTCACTTATACTCGAACGACTACCTTAATCGAACTATGTTGTATATTACATCACCACTTACTTTGTCAAGAATGGCATATTATTTGTCTGTAGCATGAATGGGCCGGCTCGCCCGGGTAAGTACCACACTCTTGCAGAAAACCGGCGTCCGAGTTGTTGCGTAGCTACAGTGCTTCGTCCGGTGAGCGGTTGAGTTCCGGAAGCCCAACTCTCTTTCCCATAATGACACTTTCCTTAAATGCCGGCCACCCTTCTGCACTACCTATGAGACTGCGGATGTTTATAGACGACGTTGATTGCTTTGCATCAGGTGATGCATAGCAATCAACCAACTATACAAGGCACAAGTCAGGCCACACATGGAATACTGTTCTCACCTCTGGGCCGGGGCTCCCCAGTATCAACTTCTTCCTTTTGATCGCATTCAAAGTCGTGCGATCCGAATCGTCGATGACCAAGATCTCACCGATCGGCTTGATTCTCTAGCGCTGCGGAGAGATGTCTCATCTCTCAGCATTTTTTACCGCCTTTATCATGGGGAGTGCTCTGAGGAATTGTTTGGAATAATTCCCGCCGCGGAATTCCACAACCGCACAACTCGCCGTAAAGAAAAATTTCATCCCCACCACCTGGATGAGTGGCGATCTACTACGGTGCGTTTCGCTCGTAACTTCTTTCCACGCACCACCAGTTTGTGGAATCAGTTACCCTCGGCGGTCTTTCCGAACCGTTACGACATTGGAACCTTCAAAAAACAAGCCTATACATACCTAAAAGGCCGGCAACGCTTCCGCGACTCCTGCGGTGTCGTGGTTGCCCGTGGGCGGCGTTGATTGCTTTCCATCAGGCGACACGCTTGCTCGTTTGCCCTCCTATCCCATAAAAAAAAAAAAAAAAAGGTGAAACGCCTGCTCGTTTGCCTTCCTATCTCATTAACAATAAGAAAGGATTAGAATCCCAGGCAATATTTTGCAGTGTTATCGTCATGATGATGAAAACAGTAATCCAAAAATTATTATATTATTAAAAAAAAATAGTTTTTATCATGTCTTGAGCACAGAATTTTAATGTAAAAATCATTGAGTTAGACGTTTGCCTATTGGGTAAGTAACATTCTATTTGTTGCTGTTTACATTAATTTAGAAATAGAAAAGAAATATATTTATGACATCTTTTTTTACAATAACTAATTTTTTTTACAATTAATAATATTATAATATACAAATAAATAAAGAAAATAATTTTAATCTAACAAGTGTCATAAAATGGTTCTCACTCAGCATATACCAGGCGTTCTATTGGAGCAGATGGTGCTGGTTTTCAACAAGAACCAACGCGGGCAGATCGCAATTTCTTGATTATTATTAGATTACTACATTCCTAAAATAATATCGGGGGAAGAAATTGTGGAATATCAAAGATATTTTTTTTTTTTTTTATATATTCACGCCTATCCCCCGCAGGGGTTGGCAGAGACCACAGAGCTCCATCCGCTGCCATTCATCGCAGCGAAACAGCTCGTCATTGGTCGCTTTTCGCCCTCGTGAGAATCAGGACGTGACGGGTGGCGAACCACGTCGCCGTCATTTTCGACAAATTAGGTATATTAAATTCGTCTTTAGTGAATCCCACGAGCCGCAAGGGAGGATGGAGGTCAGCCCCAGCAGAGCCAATGAGCCAAGGCACCATAGTCCCCGGGGGAGCCCGACCCCGGGACGATCGGTACGTTTACGACTAGGCTCGCCCCTAGCCACGCATCCATTGGCACGGCAGACCGTGGATTGGCGGAGAGGAAGGGAAAGGATAGAGAAGAAAGGAAGGGGCAGGAAAGGAAATGCGGATTGGGGGGGTTACCAGACTCTGAATAAACATTTAAAAATCCATATAAATATTTATTCCGATGCGGGAATCGAACCCGCGACCATTGACTCCGCGGGCGGAGGGCCCCGCCACTGAGCCAATCGGTCGTCAAAGATATTTATTATTATTATTGTATAATGGGTTAGGAAGAGCCCAGAGTCCGTCAAACTGGCCTTGTCCATGTTGTCCTTGGTCTTTTCTTAATCCGGAATTTAATTAAAAAAGCTAAACTAACTAAGGTAAACTTCGATTATATGTGTTTTGTTATAATGGGTTAGAAAGAGCCCAGAGTCGGTCTAATGTTCATGTTGTTCTGGTCTTTTCTTAAGCCGGAATTTATAACAAAAAAATAAATACATTTTACATCAGAGGCGTTTAAAAAGTTAAAAATAAACTAAATTAACGAGAAAAATTACCACAACACTTATGTACATACATCCAATTTTGTGCATTAGTACAGAATGCATTATCGATTAGACGCACCAGTTACTTTGTCCATGTAAGCTAGGGCAATACTTGATTGATTCTGTTATAAAGCTGCCGGTGACATTTTATTATGACAAAGTTGTAATCAAGTTAATAGAGTAAAATAATTTACTACACACGGCCGTCGGATAATCTTCTAGAGTGTTTTATTTAATTTCCAACATAATAGCAAAAATATAATTCATTAGATATTTCTTCTTAAAACGTTATATATAACTTATTAAATACTTGTTACTATCGTTAGCACGATACATGAACAACTAACTTAAACTAAATTTTACCAAAAAAAAAAACCGCAGTCAACAATTCTCCACTTCCCAACCGCTATCCACAACACCAACACCAAACACACACCACCACTCTTCCACAATGTACACCACAAGTGTTTCGCCTCAACACGAGGCATCATCAGGTATAGTAGACTCTACGGTTTTCTTCCGTAGTGTCTACTTTGTTCATATCTTCCAGTAAGATACACACATTTTAATTTTTCTAAGTGTCCTTGTCGCGGATCTTAGCTAAGTAAAAGTTCTGACTGACCACATAGAAAGTGCGTGAAATAAAGTTATTTGGATTAATTGTAGCTTAGTTGGAATGATTAACAAGAATTTTAGTTTTATATAAAAAAGTACACAAAAATATATGTAATTATACCCTTGAACTCGTCGTGAGTTTATTATATATTTATATATATTATCCACTACTCGGACTCACAAAAACATACGCAACAAATTGAAATTATAATTGCCACACGTGTCTGTAACGAGGGTAGACCAGCGACAATAGAACATCCCTCTTTAATCCTACCCTTGCAAAAGACCCCACACGTTTAAGAGCACTTCATAGATTGATAAGTTTTTGTCAGGCGGCCTCATTGTATCGACGGTTATTGTTAAACGTAATATGCCTATTTAGTGTCGATGATATCGATTAGTGAGACGATGTTTCCTTGAGTAGACGCTTCAAATTGTTTAGCTTACTTGGGATAACTTTTTATTTTTCCAGCCAGCCACCTCAAATGTTCTAATTACACATTCTAAGGTCGCAAGGTCATTTCTAGCATTGAACTGTTGACATGAACTAAATTTTCTTATTGGATTTTCTGCCAATCTGTTTTAAAAAAATCATTTTTCGCAATATGAAGGCAAACGAGCATGCATGTAACTAGATGGAAAGCAATCAATGCTGCCCATAGGCATCCATAGTGTTCATAGGCGTTGTCGGTCTTTAAGAAAAGCGTAGACTTGTTTTTTGAAGGTTCGAATGCAATTTCATGCATGGCATGGTGTACAATCTTCGTTGCTCTAGAAACGGGGAAGTCCCGAGCCCAATAGTGTATATGTATATAATCTATTTACACTGATATAATAATAGCCCACACTGGGAATTCTCCTATCTCTTAGATGACATACAGGACAATCACTAAGACTGAATAAATACCCGTAAGCTATATTATATTATATTTCTCCTAATAATAAAATCGAACCCCGATGATACTTTTGATCAAAAAAGCAACTCAACCAATGCACAATTTGAATTAAAAAGAAATGGTGGAAGAAGTGCAAAAGATATACTTAATAAACATTAAAATGAATCAATCTAATATATAAAAGTCTCGTGTCACAGTATTTTATATCATCGAACTTCTTCGAAACGGCTTAACCGATTTTTATGAATTTTTTTTTGTTTGTTTGGTAAGTCTGAGAATATGTCATAAGCTATTTTGTATCATCATCATCAAGGCATTACAGCCACGGGTGGGCCTTAGCCTGGTCCAGTAAATTTTTCCAGTCGGATCTTCGTTTAGCTTTTTCCCTCCAGCCCCTTCACCGATTGTCCTTAAGTCGTCCTCGATTCCATCTAGCCATCTGTGATAAGTGTGCCTAAGTGACAAAGGTAGTCCCCAAATTTTTTTTACTTTTTGAACAAAATGTTTTAAATTTTTTTATGGCAATTCAAGGATTGCCGGGTTATTTTATTTACTACTAGTTGAGTAGTAAATATATGTTAAAACATATAAAAATTTTAAATTTATTATAATTTTTATATAAAAAAGATACGTCCTGCTGACATCCGGATAAACCCTGCGAGGTTTTCATGGCTGCACCTTAAATTTGTTTATTTTAGACGTAATTGTATTGAAAAAAAAAACTGTGATATAATGACTGAAAAAACATTTTTATAGTATAGTTGTCTAACACCAAAAGGTGATGTATTCATCTCTCTAAATTTATTCCAATCCTTGCCCATAATGCACTTTGCTGCGTATCTCACGTATGACCTCTCTAATTGACCTTTATCAAGATCGCGAAGTTCCTCCGAGTTATTTACGGCCGGCAATTAAGAAGGTATTGTTGCTTCAGAACAAATGAGGTACTGGCTGTATTAAAAAAACGAAATATATAAAGATAATCACATCGTTGGCCTAACTATCGGAATTCGTATGTCCAGATGAATAAATTTTATATCTATATATAAGCGTTCTTCTTTTGTTAGTCTCGCTAAAACTCAAAAAGGGCTCTAATACAGGGAAAGTTTACAAATAAAGTTATAGAGAACACATAAAAGTATTTAAGCCTAAACAGCCTTTAAGTTTATATAACTTGTTAGTCTTTATTGTATTAAGCTCTCCAAATAAATAAAAAAATAACTTAACGTCGAAACTTTTCCAACGGACATATAACACGCTAATTGACATCCGATATCTCTATTACGAATCGACGCTGTATTTCTTACGATGTAGCGTATATATCGAGTATATATTAGGGTTTTTATCTCGGTAACCCGCATACGGTGAAGGCAATGACCCGCTCACGTTGACATTATAATGCCATACTGATAACGTGCATATCACGGGATGTGCCCAATGATCGAGCGGTTGAAATTTATAAAAGCAACGTATGATCGTGTGGTTGGGATCTGAGGTGGCCGAATTTAAATGAAAATTGTAATTGCGGAAAGAAATTTCATCTCTCACTATGAATGAATGAGTGAGTGTATGAGTGAATAAAGTTATGAATGAATGAATGAGTGAATGAAAGAATGAATGAGTGTATGAGTGAATGAAAGAATGAATGAGTGAATGAGTGATAGAAAGAATTAATTAATAGATGCAAGAATGAATCAATGATATATTTATTACTAAGCACTCACAACATATATAAAATAACATAATAAAACGATGGGGACAGTCAAAAGTTTTACTTTGCTAAGATCCCGTCGTTTCGTTTACAAGGTGTTGTGGTTGGTGGGTGGAGAATTGATGATAAGTTTTTGGTTTAAGTTCCATTAATTTTCTGTTATTGTTTTGCTTGTCGCGCATCTTAGCTAAGTAAAACTATTTACTGTCCACATAGTGATGGATTTCCGCAAAGTAACACCTGACTCCACTAATAATAATAAAACGAACGAACGAAAAACATATATAAAACGAATTTACAACTGAGTAAAATATACAATAGTTAAAAAGAAAAGAGAATATCATAGGACGCTTGATAGATGTGAAACATTTCGACGGCGAACCACGGCTCTCTTTAGTCTAGAAAATGATACAGATTACATACATATCGTAACGCCTGTCTCCCGTAGGGGTAGGTCAAGCCCGCCGGTTAAGGGTACTCATACCCTGGCCTTTCTTAAAAACTTCAGCAATTTGGGCAAGATACGTTTTCCATGGTTTTCTCCTACCGAACCTTCCATCCACATTCGCAACGTAAATTTCTTTTGCAAGCTCAACTATCTAAGCATCCCTTGATTAACTTTTGTCACAACTGATACAGATTAACAAAAGAAGAAAAGCAGTAAATGTATTGTGTATTAATTGATAAATATATAACACACCTATTATATTATATATCGACATTACAATAGACGATATCAGTAAAAATAACGATCGATTGCATTCAGATGCATTTCATATTTCTATTTATTCAGTACCAATATTTTAACAAACACTTGTTCTTCACTTAATAACGACGCAATCTTAGCTATACAAATGTTCAAATGTTTTATGTTATAGGTTACATCATAACGAACGCACGTGGATATACAACCTATCATGCAGGTATTGCATAATACATTAGGATGTACAATCGAAAACAAAAAGTACCTTGTTAGCATTTCCATAAGTTTACTATAAATATATGTACGTACATAGATGATATATTGTAGAATAGAATGGGGGTGATAAGAGCTCATAGAGCTGACGCTTCCCGCTGACGATAAACATACAAAAATGGGCTTTAACAGCGTGAAGTTTAGGTTTGGTTTTAACGATTCTAAATTAATTTATTGTTACCGAAAGGATTTCGGCTTTTTCGAAGTCTTTCAATACTTTTTTATTATTATTTTTGATTATCATGTCGACCTCACGTCGAAGAGTGTCGGAACAAACTTGTGGCCGAAATCCAGACTTCATTAGACCAAGTTTCGGATTGGGATCAGCGCAACTTAGTCCAATTTAACTCCAAAAAGACACAAGTTCGCGGATTTACCACTAAAAAGACTGCCTTTGTGGTATATCCTCATTTTGAAGACACTTCCCTTGATATTAAGCCATGTATGTATGTCAGTTTCACGGTCACCTAGAAGATAAGGCCAAGCTGGCCTCTGAGAAGCTGAGAAGAGGTATACTTGGTAGAACGAGACAGTATTTCACGCCGACTCATCGCCTTCAACTTTATAAAGCACAAGTCGGGCCACACATGGAATATTGTTCTCATCTCTGGGCCGGGACATAGTATTGGCTTCTTACCTTTGACCAAATACAACTTTGGACTATTCGTGTTGTCGCTGACCAAGATCTCACCGAACGGCTAGATCCTTTGGAGCTGTGGAGGGATATCTCATCTCTCAGAATCTTTTATCGTTTTTACCATGTGGAGTGCTCCGAGGAATTGTTTGAGATATTCCGGCCACTGAGTTCCACTACCACACAACTCGACACAAGGAAAAGTTTCACCCCGCCATCTGGATGAGTGGCAATCCAACACGGTGCGTTTTTCCAGAAACTTCTTTCCACGCACCTTGTGGAACCAGTTACCTACAACGATGTATAGGAACCGATACGACATTGGAATCTTCAGAAAACAAGCCTACACTTTCATTTAAGGCCGGCAACGCTTCTGCACTGCATATGGCACTGCGAATGATATAATATTTGTCTGTAGCATGAATGGGCCGGCTCGCCCGGGGAAGTACTACACTCCCGCAGAAAAGTAGCGTCTGAATGGTAGCTTACCTACCGTGCCTCGTACGGTGAGCGGCGGAGTTCCGGAGACCCAACACCTTCCCCATCCATCTACCCTCTACCCCCTCCCCATTCCATTCTCACTCTCATAATGACACTTTACTTAAAGCTCGGCAGCCATTCCGTACTGCGTATGGCGCTGCGAATGTCTATGGGCGGCGTTGGTTGCTTTCCATCAGATGACACGCCAGCTCGTTTGCCTTCCTATCCCATAAAAAACCTAATTACACACTTCCTCTATCATATACATGCATAGAAAGAACAAAAACTGAAAATCATCTTGAAGAATTTTTTTAATAAAGAAATTAAAAAAGGTATTAAATACTTGTCTAGAATTATCCTTCCGATTAGTCAAGACTCAGTTCCAAACAAATAAAGAATGTGTTATTACATTATTTATTAATTTAATGTTTATTTGTTAATTTAATGTAATAAAACTAATGGTAAATTATGTTTGCAAAAAAGGAAAAGTGAAAACATACATACACACATACATATCGTCACGCCTGTTTCCTGTAGGGGTAGGCAGAGACCACTGATTTCCATCCGCTACGATTCCGGTCCTCCTTTCTTGCTCTCTTCACACTCATTAATCTTTTCATCCATTCTTCCTCTCACATTCATCGCAGCTTGACGGTCCTCCGTAAGTCGCTTTACGCCCTCATGGGAATCAGAACGTGACGGGTGGCGAACCACGTCACCGTCATTTTTAACAAATTAGTTCTATTAAAATTCGTAATAGTGAATACCACGAGCCGCAAGGGAGGATGAAGGGAAGCCCAGCAGAGACCCGCATACTGAGGTAAGGGACTATAGTACACGGAGATGCCCGCTCCCGGGACGGTCGGCACGCTTGCGACTAAGTTCGCCTCCAGCCACGCATCCATTGACATGGCTGACGGCAAAGTGAAGACGCATGAGATTTATGATAGGGATCTGTTAATTTAAATATCGATGCAATAATTACTATTTTTCCACACCCACAACCTAGAGTCAACTTTCTTTGAACTATACCCACGCAAAGATTTACAACTTCGACACTCACAAGCACGAATGAGGCGCTGGATTATAAAACACATTTGTATATTATAGTCACAATAGTTTTTAGTGTACTTTAAAAAAAATAATGTTGACAGCATCGCACAAAAAAAAACCGTTTACATTCGACACAAAAAAGCGAAAACGTAGTAAACCGCGAAATTAAAATTTACCACCAAATAGGGATTGCAATTCCGCAGTTCATTCAATCATGCGGGATTGGTATGCGAAATTACTCAATCCCATGCGGGATCCCGTATCTTTGAAATTATGTTATAAAATCAAATTGAAACTACAGATTTTTGTGTAAAAATCAACCTAATTAAACATTTCTTACATTAAGAAAAAGAAATTATTTCTTTTCTACGAATTAAGTATAAGTATGTAGTATCGATTTTCTTAGATTCATCTTTAAATGTTTGGCATAGTTTAATATTATAGTCTCATTTAATTTTACCCTTACTCTTAACAAAAGTTTTATATTTTTTTTTAATTCAGTCTTATTCATATAATATCTAATAATCAAATCACAACATTCTCTCAGATAAAGCTACTCAGGATTTACGCGAAAGTAAAACTTTTAACTTGATTTTTAACGCGCCAAATTTTTAACTTGCGGGATCCGCGAATCCGCGGGTTTGAAGGTGCAGGATTCAGCACATTAATAACAGCAACGTGATCCCGTGGGAATGCGTGATCCTGTTTTGCGGGATTGCAATGCCTACCACCAGAGCGAAAAACATTTTAAAGATTTGTGAAAAATTTGTATCTGTTCACTTAAAAAAGGGCAGATTCAACGCTGTACAAAATTTTCTACTGGTAGTAAAGTTGAAACTCAGATCATTCGATGCAATATTTTTTCGTGATTCAATTGTACAGTATTTTTTTTTTAACAATTGTGTCATTAGCACCGTTTTCGCGATTTTTACGTCGATATAAAATTACACTCTTACGAAGACAAAGTTTTATGACACTTTAAGATAATACCATTCCCAAAGAAATGAACACGCTAGAGAAAAAATAAATACAACTACTTTCGAGAATTTGAATCAAAATGAAAAATCAATAATATATTTTCTTCCGATAATTTGTGCAACATTGATAAGACATAAGAATTTTAATTACTACGCAAAATGTCGACTAGTATTGGCTCGATAACGATAAAATGTCGATTAAATACTTCCCTATGCAGCGGTCGACATATTTATAGGTTATTAATCTTAACGCCTACATATAGAAATAAAGCTTTTCCGTTTGTGTTTCGGTTTAGTAAACTATTGAGGTGCTTATTTCGTGGGTAGTAATAATAATAAATAAAAGTAATTGATAATGCTTCACGATATCGGAGCGTAAATTAAACATTTTTCTTTCAAATTTTTAACAACTTTTTTATTTATTGTTATACTTTTTAATGTGAAACACATTATCGCGGTGTATGAAAGTGAAATCGTAGACCAACATTCGACTCTATACACGTGACCGTGAGCATACGGTAGAGACCTAGACGTCGTCTCCTCGTCGTCTTGATTCTAGCTACGCTCCCCTCTAATCGACTCTAAAAACAAAAACAAATGATTTGCGGGGGGGGGACTCATGACCGCGTGATCAGTCGCTTCGCGAGAAGAAGCCCGAAGAAGAGTAGAGTCTAGAGATGAGAATGAAAGGATTTGCTGACGGGCGATTTTCTGTCTCTTCTTAGCAAACACACTATATTATTTTTCTGATTTGTGTTACCCGAACGTTAGCAAGGTGAATTTGACTGTCCGTCTTTATAGAATAGGGGTCGTAGGAACGCATTATGCAATAACTGCAAAGCGACTATAAACAATAGTGTCACATTATCACATTGTTCTCACGTCACTCGATACACATTTGCGTCCGGTGATATTTTTCAACCTTGAAACATTGTTCGTTATCCAAGAACTCGTTATGCAGCGCTCGTATTAAAAAGTAAAGTTGACCTAAATACGTATGATGTTTCAAATATGCATCAAATGTTGTTTTTTTATTATTTTTATTTTATTAGTCACTAATGTACATGAATTTACAATTTTATTTCGCTGACTGCCGAACTAGGGCGAACCCTGTACTACAGCAGACTTATATTATGCTAATTGAGTTACTAAATAGATAGATAGATATATTCCTTACTGTACACCAAGGACAAAGTTATACGAATATTGATTGTAATATTACTATAAAAACGGCGGTCTTATCGCTAATAGCGATTTCTTCCAGACAACCGTAGGATGGACACAGTGTTAAAAAGATAATTTGATGTAGGTTGGTGATACATTATTACGTTATAATAATAGAAAATAAAGAAAAGAATAAACAAAGATAATAGCCCTAAGCGAATATAAAAGTATATACATACACACACTCACTTATATACATACATACGCAATTCAAACATACACATACATACATATCGTCACGCCTGTCTCCCGTAGGGGTAGGCGGAGACCACAGATCTCCATCTGCTACGATCTCGGCATACTTCCCTTCCTTCCTCCACACTCATTATTCTCCTCATGCAAGCCCGCCGGTTGAGGGTACTCTTGACCTGGCCTTTCTTAAAAAGTTCAGCAATCTGGTCAAGATACGTTTTTCGTGGTCTTCCTCTTCCGGCCCTTCCATCCTCATTCGCAAGGTAAATTTCTTTTGCCAGTCGTCTTTCATCCATCCTCTCTATATGTCCAAACCATCTAAGCATCCCTTTTTCTACTTTTGTCACAACACCTTCTTTTACTCCACAATTGAATTCACACAAACATTACAAAAGACCCAAGAATTAATAGCCAAAACTAAATGCAATGCAAAAAATAAATGATATTACAAATCACGAGTGGTACTTATGTGTGGTATTAATAATTTAGACCGAATATTCGGTTCTAATATGCACACAGGCCGAGTTTCCGTCGAAGCTAAAGCATAAGTCGAATACTGCACCCCTGGCAAATTCCGAAAAGAATGTTCAATAACAAAGCGTGTCCTAGCAACTAACGACCCGCATATATTATCAACCTTGTATAAAACTTATACATGAGTACAGAATATGCTCATAATAATTATAAAAAAAATTGTTACATAGACGAATCAAAATCATTATTTTATTATTTATACAACCTGCTGCAGTTTTTTTTATGGGATAGGAAGGCAAACGAGCAGGCATCAGGTGATACACCTACTCGTTTTCCTTCCTCTCCCCTAAAAAAAATGTGTTCTCTTTAGAATCAAAAAACAATGGAGTGATTTTGATTTCTTCGCGCTGCGATATGGCAAATGTATCTGTATTATCCTTGTACAAGTTTTTTTAGTTAGAGACAAGGGTAAATTACATCAAAAACAAACGATTTCTTTGGCATTTCTAAGTATATATGAGTAAAAAACAATGGCACTAAAAGGGTTAAAGTAAAAATCGTTAAAAAATATTTAAAAGTAGGTAAAATGAACACGTTTGGTATAAGAACTTTTGTCAACAAGATTCTCCTAAATACCAAAAATGTTTGTTTTTTAACTGAATGTAGGGGTGTGAAGTTCAAAGAAAAAAGATTTCATTTCTAAATTTCGCAAGAAAACAATATTATCACAATTACGTGAGTATCAATATCAATCAATATCAGCCCGCGGCAGTCAACTGCTGGACATAGGCCTCACCCAAGGCGCGCCACCTAGCCCGATCTTCGGCATACGCATCCAGTCTCTGCCAGCCGCTTTGCGCAGATCGTCGCTCCATCTAGCAGGAGGGCGTCCCACACTACGTTTGCCGAGTCACGGTCTCCACTCCAGCACTCGTCTACTCCAACGATTGTCGGTTCTCCGACAAACGTGTCCAGCCCATTGCCACTTAAAGAGCAATGTCGGTGACTCTGGTTCTCAAGCGAATTTCTTCATTTCGAATTCTGTCCACCAGAGAAACCTCGAGCATAGCTCTCTCCATAGCCCTCTGAGCGACTTTGAGCTTGGCGAGGAGACGGACTGTCAGTGTCCACGTCTCGGCACCGTAAGAGAGTACGGGCAGGACGCACTGGTTGAAGACTTTTGTCTTCAGACTTTGTGGTATTTACGTGAGTATAATGAGCCATTTTACGTGGGTTGGCTCGGTCGCCTTGAGCGAATGGACGAGGATAGATGTGTGAAGAGGGCGTATTTGTGTCGACCAAGTGGTCGAAGTCCAGTTGGTCGATCCAGATATCGCTGGAGAGATCAGGTGGTTGCTGACCTGTATGAACTTCAAGCCAGCAGTTGGTGGGAATTAGCACGGGAAAGGGAAAGACAGAGGACTCTCGTTTCGGAGGCCAAGAACCACTTCGTTTTACTGAGCCAGCGGAGTAAGTAAGTTATGTGTAATATTATATTTAGGATTATTAATGGAGTCAGACAGGCGTTACTTTGCGGAAATCCATCACTATTTGGACAATCAAAAGTTTTAGTTAGCTAAGATCCGCCACAAACAAAACAAAATATTGTTTTGCTTGTCTGACATGTAATATTATAGTCAATCATACAAATTAGTAGTAAATTTAAGTAGTCAATCATAGAAAGTTGTGATGACCATAAAACTGTGTGTTTTATTTATTCTTTTCGATATGATATTATATATCTTTTCGATATCTAAGGCTATGGTATAATTAATAAGTGTTTTATAAAGAACTAATAATCAACTGAGAATGACAGACAACAGAAGAAACAGAAATGGGGACCCAGCAATGGGATATATATGGGCTGTGAAAAAGAATTTACATTACGTTTAAAATGAAACGTATTTAGAACCGACCCCAGGACCTTTGTTAGTAGTAGAGACGAAAGTAAACCGCGATAGCTAGGAAGGTACCTGCATTAGTATTCCAATAAGGTGTTATGCATTAACAGAAATATTGCATACACGCATTCACCTGTCGCGGCGAGGAGTCGCGAGCTGAATTTCAAAACGGCCGAGAAAAGGCCTTAAGATACCGCGCTAACGGGATTTGTAACATGGGGCCACCCACGTGCAGTTTACGTGGAATTTAAACTGCACAAAGAGATCCATTTCACAATAAGCTGACTATTATTCTTGTGAGAGGTATTGTTTCTAGCAAAAATGTGCTTTAAGCATTGTTTATCAGCATGAACGGGTCGAAAGGTGCCGGGAAGTTTTCTTATAGGATACGAAGATCAAGCAAGCGTGTCGCCTGATGATGAAAAGCAATCAATGCTGCATGTAGAAATCTGTAATAACATAAAGAGCATAGTGTCAAACACAATAACATAGTGTCTTCCCCTTAATAGAGACTATAAGAAAACTGTTAATAGACACATTCTTAGTGACACTCTACTTAGCAAATTAAGGAAGGATGGATAAAAAATGGATGAGTATGGAGGAGTGAGGAAGTTGTGCGGGGATCGTAGTGGATAGAGATCTATGATCTCTGCCTACTCCTACAGGAAACAGGCGTGATGTATGTATATATGTATATTACCAGTTTTCTTATGGACAAAAGTGGTGGATAGAATGCGCAAAATACATCAAAATGGCGTCTCTTATTATCAAAAACAAAAAGACATTTTAATTCGCTATGCCATGCTTGTAAGCTAAATATAACTTTTATCAATAACTTGTCTATAACTGTTTTACATATTTATAACAAGCGTTCACAGAAATCTAAGTTGACTTGTAAATATTCCAGCTTGTTCAGACCTTAAAAGTGCTTATTTTATTTGGGAAACATACAATTTTATATAAGATTGTTATATTATTTCTAATTACAATAATTGAAATCAGTAAAGTTTCCACTATTAACTAATACATACAATAGCACTATAAGATTGTGTGATACATATTGTTTGAAAAATTATTAAATTAAATTTGTTAAATTCTTTGAGAAAAAAAAAGATATATCATGCATACCTTTAAGCATTTGCTTAACGTCCCGCTTATACCATTTTATTGGGCAATTAAAAAGATCTATTTCATGTAAGGGCTCGTTATAGAATCTGGGAGAACTAGCTAAGAAATTATTGCCGGTGTACTTAATTTTATAAATAAGGACGTGAAACAAATGCTTATGACGAGAATTCGTTTGGGGGCAACTCAGGTTTATTTTACTCAATAAAAAAAGTGAATAAACATAATTGTTGTGCTGTGTAAGTGCTGACGGTAAGCCAATTGTGAATATCGTGATATCGAATGTCCTTACAAATGCAAATGTACTGCGTCGATATGTGTATCGTTTCGCTATGAAGATAAAAGCAAACAAACATTTCCAATTGATAGAAACACATGAAGGTACAGTTCACCGCAATATTTACTATAGGAGCGCGAGCGGTACAGTCGCCCACGCACGCTCTCAATGGACCCAGTATGTCGCAAGTAGATAGACGTTACCAATACGAGGAGCAACAAGTTTTGATATTTGTTTTGATACGTCGCCGGACCTTGGCACAGATCAACGGATACATAAAACTGTTGTGTGTGCGATTTTTAAATTAACTTTAAACTTGTAGCCACATATTAAGTGACATTTAATTTTGCTTCGCTTACAAATATAAGTTCTCACCGTACCGGTATCAGTAATTAAAGTTTAGAACTTACTTCCCCTTGACATAAAAAAGCCCCTAACAAATCTTACTTTAAGAGGTACTTCTAACAAGCCTTACTTTAAGGGGTAAGGACTTTTGTTTAAAATCTCTGCCTAAGTAAAATTCGCCAAGCGTTGGATTGTTTTCCCATCAAAAGGGAACGTGAGCTGGGATTAGACCGTCGTGAGACAGGTTAGTTTTACCCTACTGATGGCTTGTCGTTGCGATAGTAATACTGCTCAGTACGAGAGGAACCGCAGTTTCGGACATTTGGTTCATGCTCTCGGCCGAGCGGCCGGTGGTGCGAAGCTTCAATCCGCGGGATTATGCCTGAACGCCTCTAAGGCCGAAGCCAGCCTAGCCGAATCGGGCAAGGATATTCTCACTGTGGAGCTCCGAGAGTCGGGAGGCTCTAAACAATGTGACTTTACCAGTCTCTCTGGTTAAGCCTTCTCCGTCACAATTTACAAATACATGTAAACATAATTTTTTATTTTTTATTTATTTGATTCTGTACCTACTGTCAAAAATCATTTCCATCCACTCAAAAGTTGGCTGGCAGAAAATGTCTTCCCACATTAAATATGGTAATATTTAATGTGGGAAGACATTTTCATCATCATCATCTTTCCAGCTATTCTTATCAAGCCTTTATACTAAAAACTGCACAACAAGAAGCCGTGGATTTCGGAATCAAATCGTGGTCGAAAATAAAATTTGTAATTGGCAAAGTGTACTCGATTCATAGGCCCAGTCGACAATTCATTCAACTTTCTCATTTTCAGATTGACAGTACTGTCATTGTTAGATTCTTGTTTCAATCGAAAATAAAAATTGTTAATGGCTTTTTGAACGTTATTTGTGCTTTGAAGAAAGTGCATCCGAATTATTGGCCAGTCAGTAATTCGTTAAACTTTTTTTTTTCTCGCATTCTATTCTTTTTTTACAAAAGCGGAATTAATGACGGAAGGCATTCTCTGCCAGTCGACCTTTGGGTTGATGAAAAAGATATGTGTACAATTATAATGGTCCGCCATTATAATTCTGTGAATTAGGGAGGCAGAGATTTGAAGTAAAAATCTTTAATTTTATATATGGTCAGTCAAAAGTTTTACTTGCCTAAGATCCGCGACAAGCAAAACAAAAACAGAAAATTAACAATGTGTGTTTTTCCGTTGGGTTAAGTGGATTTATTTGGAACTTAAACCAAAAGTTTACCGAAAATCGGCCATCAATTCTTGAATCAAATCTTGAATTGATTTTCGGTAAGTTTTTGGTTTAAGTTCCAAATAAATCCACTTAACCCAACGGAAAAACACACATTGTTAATTTTCTGTTATTGTTTTGCTTGTCGCGGATCTTAGCTAAGTAAAACTTTTGACTGTCCATATAGTGATGGATTTCCGCAAAGTAACGCCTGACTCCATTAATAATTTTAATTTTATACACATTATATGTACAGCACACTTTATATTTTATCTCAAAAATTATTAAGTTTTATTATATCCTCTTACTTAAAAATCTTGTTTAAATCATGTAAATTACATGCGCCTCGCTGTATATTAGCATTTAAATGATTATGATAACAGTATTAAAATTCGCGGGCTATCGACCTACGTCTTACATCCTTTATATTATAAATGTTTTCAAACATCGAATGATTTTAATTCTGATGTCTATATTCGAAGCCTTCTATAGTGTTTAGTTACGATCTCGCTTCAAATATGAATATGTCGCTTCAAATGTGAATATCTCGCTTTAAATATGAATATCTCGCTTGAAATATGAATATCTCGCTTTAAATAAGTGACACAGGTTAATACACTTTACCCACAGATGTTAATTTAGATACACATATCAATTTACTTATCAGAAGCTCTATGATCATCATCATAGGCAGTCTACTGCTGGACATAGGCCTCCCCTAAGAAGCGGTCCTTAGCCCGATCTTTGACTCCACGGATCCTGTTTCTATCAGCCGCCCTGTGCAGATCGTCGCACCATGTAGCCGGGCGTCCTATACAACGTTTGCCAAGACGCAATCTCTCCACTTCAACATTCATTTACTTCAGTGGTTGTTCGAAAGACGTGACTTACCCATTACCGCTTCAGTTTGCTAAGACTATGTCGGTGACTAGAGTTCTCTAGCGGAATTCTGCATTCCGATTCACATCAGTTTCGGGAGCACTATCCTCCAGAGACCCAGTTTATTGGAAAATTTAGCTGGGGGGCGTCCCACACTACGTTTGATAAGATGCGGTCTCCACTCGTCTACTCCAACGCTTCTCTGTTCTCCGACAAACATAACCAGCCCTTTGTCACTTTATTTTGCCGATTTAAATTACTTTATAGGTGATTTAAAGGAAATTTATATACGTAATTAATTTATGTCGTGTAGTAATTAATCTATGTTGAATAAACAAATAGTTTTCCAAGTTAACAAACTCAAGTGGGAATCGCTAGGAATCGATAACTGGCTGAAGATGATAAAGCGACGACCTGCGCAGGGAGACTGGCAGAACCCGATGTGCGAAACCGAAGATCGGGTTACTTGGCGCATCCTGAAAAATGCCTATATCTGGCAGTTGACTAATGGCTGTTGATAATGATGATGAAATAAATTTTAATTTCGTCAAATATTTAAATCCGAATCTCTTGCATCAGAAGTCAGATACTGTGATTGCTGAGGTAAACAACTTTGTAGTATAAAACTAATAAAAACTATTTACTGATAGTGAATATATTTCTACCAAAAATATAATATATCGACGTGTCGTTAACAGCGGTTTCGCTTTTAAATCGCTGTTAATGACACTGATATCAATTTTTTTATTATCTAATAATATTTGATAGTGGTAGACCCACGCTGCAGATGCAAATTCTTAGCTTAGCTTAGCTATCGCCCTTCGTCCAGCGAGCGGTTGAGTTCCGGAAGCCCAACACACTCCCTCTCCCCTCTCCCCAACCCACTCCCGTAATGAAACTTTTCTTAAAGGTCGGCAACGCTTCCGCACTGACTATGGCGCTGTGGATGTCTATGGGCGGCGATAATTGCTTTCCATCAGGTGACACGCCTGCTCGTTTGCTTTCCAATCCCAAAAATTTATACAAAAAGTACTGCGTTAAGTTATCTGAATTTCACAGCTCTACTAAAAATATAAAATTTTGTACAACACTAAAACTGTTTTTGAGTGATCAGATATTATATATTTTGTGGTGCTCTGGTGGTGTTTTCATTTTGCGGTTTACTAAGTCTTCCCTTTTTTGCATCAACGTGTAAGCAGGGTTTGTGTTCCCAGTATCAAGACTACAAAATGCGGTATACGTGGCCGCGCCAACAAGTCTAGAGAAGTAAGCGTTGCTCAACGCGCCTACTTGCTATATAGACGCTCGCTATATTGATGTACAGTGAGTGCCCTTGTTCCATCGCCCGGCTCTACAAATCTCTCGCAAACCTAACAGAGCAAACTGATTTATCACACATTAAATAACAGTGACATATTGCCTAATTGTGAACGAAATATAATCGCCGGGAGAGCGGTTTGCCTACATTTCGCAATGCGTGCAGATTATATTAAAGCAATCAGTCAACTGTTTGGTTTAGGTACATTTAGGGCTGGCGCATTTTAGTAACGGTATATTCCGATTTTCGTATTCGATTGCGATTATCGATTTGAATTGGTAATAGTCTCACCGGTTCCAGTTTTGCTTTTACGATTTAATGTTGATTTACCTGTTAATACTACTGAAGGACTGTTTATATTGATGATTTTGTTTTATAATTTGTTAGAATCAATTAATTTTTTTTGTCGCAGAATCTAAGCTTAATAGGAATGTTGAAATAATTCTAATAATGTTATTAGCTTGAAGTCCTCTAATTATGATTGTTAAATTTTCTTCCATTATTAAAATTGGTATGTAAATGTTAATTAAATAAAATTGTAGAATATTTTTTGTGTTTTTAGAAAATACGTCTTTTCCTAAGGCCTTCCATTTTGTATACCGGATTGCATTTTCAACGTGTGCTTACTTATGCATTTAAATGAATCATACTAATAATAAAATTATATTTATAATAAATTTTATTATATAGGTTTGGTGACTACATTTGTTTTTAATTTTTTACACTGCCTGGTAAACAAGTAAACCAAAATGCATTAAGTTTAGTCTATATTTTCATTTAAGTCCTGCCAAAATTTATTTAGCCATTTCAACGATTAAACAAAATTAAAAGTATTTCCATGATCTTGCAAGTTTCTTGTTCTACTTGTAAACATATTGCATGATGCATTTCAACTTTCTTGGAAAATAAATTTTCATAATGTTATTTCTTTTAGAGCCCAAATATGTCCCAGTGATGGGCAGGAAGGCTCCCCCCTCCATTCTGGAAGAATGGACAGTAAACCCACCACGCTTGTCAAAAGTGGATTGACGGGCCATTCAAAGTCGGAATAAATACCTAAAGGCCATAGATTGGTATACTTATCTTAATGCGAAAAATGAAGCCGTGACCATTGATTCCGAAAGCGAGGAATTGTCACATCTGGAGGAGTGGAACCCACCATGATTGTCAAAGGCGGATTGGCGCAACATTCGACCATCGCTAATGAACCAATTACGTTGTAATGTAAACGTTGATTTTTGTCACATGACCTGATATCGTTGTGTCTCCATTCTGATGCAGGTAAACATTTGCTCATCATGCGTTTGTTGCTGTGAGAAGTGGAGCATGGCGGCTGGCGATATGGTGAGTAAACACAACATACATATAATAATAATAAAACACAACATATAATAATAATTAATCCTCTGTGTGCTTAGTATATCCTGCCACGAAGTATTAATAACCCTAGTAATAATATTGTTATTAAGAATTTTTTTAACACTTAAATCCTAGAATAAGTTTAATGTAAACAGAAATCCGTGTAAAATAGACCTTTTTATGGGTATACTGAAATTAAGGCTATGAGAATTTTTATGGTACTTTAATAGAAAAAGATTTCGAGAAAATAAAAATTAACAACAAGAATGACCTCTCCTTGCAGAAATTACGGCATGTAATCGTCTAAGCATGCTTTCTAGCAGGCTTTTGATGGTATCCTGTGGAATATGTTCCCACTCAGCTGAGATCACACGTTTAAGCTCCCTCATGTACAGTGTACTGGTTGGACAGATTGTACGCGCCTTTTAAGGATTTTTCTTTTCGTCTCCTTAGTCAGCTACAACAAGAGTGTCATAATTAATTTGACCTTGCCACTGGTTTTCAATAACTTAAGTATTGATAAAGCATATTATATACAATTGGATGATAAGAAAAGCGGCATGGAGCCGCTATCGCAAAGTTTATGCGACACTCAATTGCATCGATTTGATTGTTCGTTGTAGCGATACGAGTGTATCTCTACAAACGGCTTGAGTTTAAACTCTTTCAACTTGTATATAAAGTTAAAAATGACTTAAGCACGCGATTATCTGTACTTATTGAGTGGTTATAGTGGAAGATCATCAATAACATTTGTGATGTTATGCGTGCTTGAACTTAGGAGGTAATGACGTAATACAGCAAGATTATTATAATGGCCGTTTTATTACAAACAAATAAAATATAAATATAATATAATACCATCAATCACGAAAACCGAATTTGTTAAAAAGGACGGCGACGTGGTTTTCCACCTGTCCTGATTACCACGAGGGCGAGAAGCGACTAACAGACAGCCGTTTCGCTACGATAAATGTGAGAGAAAGGATAGATGAAAAGATGGATAAGTGTAAGGAAAACAAGGAAGAATGACGATGAGATTTGTATGTATGTATCAGTCACGATCAATGAATTACACACAGCAACAGATAATTTAAACTAGCCATGGCGGTAAGAGTTCTCCAATTCTGAACAAGAGGTTCTGGATACAAATCCTGATCGGTGTTCACTTCAATTTCATCATCAACGGCCTACGGCAGTCCACAGCTGGACGACTAGAAACGAGAAGCGCCACCTGGCCCGATCTTCGACTTCGGTGGCGACCGTGTCCTGGCAAACATAGTGTGGGACACCACTCGACTGGATGGAGCGATCAGCGCAGGGCGGCTGGCAACTGGATGCGTGAAACCGAAGGTCGAATGGGTGACGATGTATCGTGTAATTTAAATAGTTACATGCTGTGAGACTTTTTCCCGCCAATTTACATCAATGACATTGTGTTTTTATTTTTATAATCTTATATTATTATGAATATATTACACACGAGCTTGCATGAGGAGAATAATAAGTGTGAAGGTACAAGGGAAGTATGTCGAGATCGTAGCAGGTGGAGATCTGTGGTCTTTGCCTAACCCTATAGTAGATAGACGTGACGATTTATATGTATGTAATACACACATACATACATATCATCACACCTGTCTCCCGTAGGGGTAGGCAGAGACCACAGATCTTCATCCGCTACGATCCCAGCACACCTTCCTTGCTTCCTCCACACTCATTC
This sequence comes from Baronia brevicornis, assembly GCA_031353405.1. Classification (NCBI taxonomy): domain Eukaryota; kingdom Metazoa; phylum Arthropoda; class Insecta; order Lepidoptera; family Papilionidae; genus Baronia; species Baronia brevicornis. The sequence continues at coordinate 228,333 of JASFAT010001750.1, read as the reverse complement.
ATCCTTATGTTTAGTACTAGTACCGTATTGTACAATATATTTAGATTAAGGCGTATGTGTGAAACGAAATAAATGCGTGTATTGTGACTTCTTAAGTTGATTACATAATTTCATGCAAGTTTTGATAGAACGACGACCATTTTATCAAGACATATTATGACAAGCTAAATTTACATTTCACGAAACTTGTTATTATTTTACTTGACACTGGCATACTAGTTATAGTTAGTTGCCGTCAAAGAAAAAAAAATAAATGCGGTGCATTACAAATGGCGACGTTATGAACATGACTTGTACATTAGGACAATATAAACTAATCGTACGTGCCAAACTGATAGTGCGGAATATGGCCGGATTGGCAATAAATCAGTGGCAGTCATTATCTCTGTTTACTTAAGCGCGAATGGCGTGATGTCGCTTTGATTTGTCTCTGTAACGTATCAGATTGTTTATATTAAATTCAATATCAATAACACTATTACTACGTCTTTATAGAATGAAACCTTAGTATCTTCTTCTTCTCGAGTGCCATTCCGACTTGCGAAGGTTGGCAGCCGTTCGCTATCCCGGTCGACTCCCTGATATTACGTTGCCAAGACTCTCTTCTCCGACCAACTCGTCTTTCAACCATTAGTATAACGAACCTCAATATAACGATTGTCTCTATTTAACAAATTCTTAGAAATGCCTTACAAATGATCGTAAAAGTATTAAGAAAAATATATCTTTGCATAACAAATAAACTCCTTTCCACAAAAAAACGGGCACCTTGCAGTCATGGGCTTTTCTATGGATATCATTAATATTTTTAGTATGTTATTAGCTTAGATGATAAGATATTTTTTTTAACATTTGAATGCTAGAATCGATACCTACACTCCTTTTCCAGCAGCGCTACAATTTTACTAGCTCTTATTTATTGGCTTTTTCTGCCAATACAATAGAAATAAAGGCAGTACTGTAAACTGTTTTAGGTCACAATAAGGCAGGATGATGCGACAAACATAAATTATTGAACTAAAAATAACAAGCAGTTAGTTTTAGTTGCCTATATATAGATAACCTTCTAACAATAAATCCGCGAAAAGTAAGTAAAAAGTCAAAACGGGATAATTTTTTTAAAAAAGAAAAACTTCGAATTTGGAATTATGTTTTTTCGTACCCAGATTCTTTATTAAGTGCCAGTAACATAGTCTGTGTATTAACACTAAATATACCAGACCAGTCAAAATGACTGTTTTCGGTATTTCAATTTAAAAGTCCTACTACGTATAATATTTCTTTTTCGTAATGATATCATGACTTTTCTAGTTATAACTAAAGAATTAATTTTATAAAGTTTATATTACTGTATATATGATGTTAGTAAAAATAATTTGCGTTTTTGACTGGTATATCTAGTGTTACCGCTGGTATATCTAGTGTTAAAACTTCTTTAAAACTAAATTATTATTAATAATGTAGAAAAAACTACTCGTTTTTTTGCAATGGAGTATACATTTATTACAGAATAATAAATAGTTTTTTCAGCATTTTAGACTTGTTTAAAATCCTGTCTTATGAGAAATCAAAAGAACGTCTAATAATAAGCATCGTTTGTTCCCATCTTCAATAGAATCTGGATGTTATTTTCCTTTGATAGACGCCGATTCTTCCGTCTGCATACTTTTTATTAGTTTTAGCCTGCGATTCCGTCTGAGTCATCTTGTAACTAAAACTATTTTATTTGCCTGCAGTCTATGTTTACATATAAGGTGCTGGTAGTCTAAATTTATAAACACGTGGGAGTTTTAAAGGCCATTGTTGTTTAACTTTTGAAATAACTTTAATGGATTGTGATTAGCGAATGTCAATCGAAAGATATGACCAGTGTGTTCTGAGATATTTATTTTTCTTTCATATGCTATATTGGTTTTTGTGCTCAGTGAATAGAATAAGGATAAAGAATTCAGATTTTTTGGTTTTTAATAGGCTTGCAGATGTCCATGGGGAGCGGTTTTTTTACCTTCACTATATTATATATTATTAATGGAGTCAGGCGTTACTTTGCAGAAATCCATCACTATATGTACAGTCAATAGTTTTACTTAGCTAAGATCCGCGACAAGCAAAACAATAACAGAAAATTAATAATGTGTGTTTTTCTGTTGGGTTAAGTGGATTTATTTGGAACTTAAACCAAAAACTTACCGAAAATCGGCCATCAATTCTCCACCCACCAACCACTATACACAACACCAAACACACATTACCACTTTTCCATCTTGTAAATGACACGTGTTTCGCCCGAACACGAGGCATCTTCAGGTGTAGTAGACTCTACGGAAGACAACCGAAAAGTTGTTTTTCACTTTTCGGTTGTCTTCCAAAAAGTTGTTTTTCACTTTTCGATTGTCTTCAGAAAAACACACATTATTAATTTTCTGTTATTGTTTTGCTTGTCGCGGATCTTAGCTAAGTAAAACTATTGTATATTATATATTAACCATAGAAATTGTTCCGCAATCAATAAAATAATATTTTTTACGTTAAAAACATGCTGTAGGATCTGGTCGGTTTCTTAACAATGTGTTTTCTATGGGAGGGGTGTTAGCCCTCCGTAAAACACCCAGATGCTGGAGGACCGCATCCTACTTAGGTCCGCAACCTTCAAGTATGTAACAGGCAGGAGGTGGAGCAGGACAGGGCAAAGTGGCGTAAGATCTGTTCGGAGGCCAAGTTAGTTAGCTTTTATAAAAACATGCTGTAGAATTGTTTTAAAAATAAAATGCCATTCTTGACAAAGTATTTGCCTGCTCCGTGGCTCTATCACTTTGAAATTGAATTTTTCACTTTGAATGTTTAAAATAATTTTTTTCTTTGTTGATCTAAGTAGGAATGGATTTCGTTTTTTATATTACTATATATATATATATATATATATATATATATATATATATATATATATATATATATATATATATATATATATATATATATCTAATCATATTTATATATAATTTGTGAAGAAATCGACGCCAATACGTCAATAACCATAAATTAAACATATATGTGCATTATTCTTCGTGTTTTGCCATTTGAAAATGCATGAGAAAGAAAAACTAGTCACGGCTAGTGGCTGCCATTAACGCTGCAGGAAGAGTGGAACGCAATCAACTTCACGCAACCGCTCAGTTGGTTCACGCGTGTACTAGGAATGGACGATATACATCGATGTGTTAAATACACTCGATGTCAAGTACCGATGCATCGAATCAATCCGATGTTTAGTTAATTTCTCAAAATCGTTTTTAGTTAACATCGATGGTATTTTTCGACGCATCGAAAAGGCACAGCAAATACTTAGTAATGAATAATTAACTAGTACGTACGTACGATAAAAAAGATTTATATATTAGGCAAAACAACTATGTTTTTACTAATTTTTGTATCTATATTATTCATTTTATATAATATTAAGTAAAGCATAGTTTAATGTAACGTTATAAGTTTATAGTGAAAATTATTTCTAAGGCTTCTTCTATGTATATTGACGACATTTGCTTTTTACAGAGTGTATTTTTGATTTTGAAGTGTCCGTTTTTTTTTATTTACGCGTCATTCCTACAACTTATCTTAAAAAAAGATATATTAAAAACATCGATGTATTTTTGTACGTATCGATATAAAATCGATGCCACAATGCGATACATTACATCGAAAAAACATGCTATGCTTTTTTTGCATTTTATATAATATTAAGTAAAGCATAACTTAATGTAACGTTATAAGTTTATAGTGAAGAATATTTTTAAGGCTTCTTCTATGTATATTGACGACATTTGCTTTTTACAGAGTGTATTTTTGATTTTGAAGTGTCTGTTTTTTTTATTTACGCCTCATTCCTACAACTTATCTAAAAAAAAGATGTATTAAAAACATCGATGTATTTTTGTATGTATCGATATAAAATCGATGCCACATTACATCGAAAAAAAAACATGTAATGCTTTTTTTCAATGTTCATCACTAGCATGTACCATTCAACATTGTCAGACGACGGAAAAGATGGTATCGAAACGCAATTGAAGATGGCGTGAAACAATAAAAAGTATATAAGTAGTTTAATGGTAGTTAGTATTCGCTTTCTCCCTCCAATTTATCAAGCCGAGAGTTTAACGTTTTGATTAAGCGTCTTGTCAACTAAGTTTTGGCCTGCCTCGGTTTTCTTTCTGTTTCTCTCTCTTTCTGCTTGAACTACACACATCCAGTTTCCACCAGTCGCCACCAAGGTCAACTACACCTGCCCGGTGGCGTCCCACACTACGTTTACCAAAAAGCGGATTCATTCTTAAGCCACACTGACTCTCTTTCGGGTCTGTCAATTATCCATGAAAAGGTTGAAATACCACGGTGACGCTACACATCCCTGTCTAACACCTTTATATATATCAAACCAGTCTGTGTAAGCCCCGTTTATTCTGATACACGCACTGGACTTCCCGTAGAGAGATTTCAGCGCATGAATCCGCTTTCTACCCACCCCAGATGTGGATTGTGCCGACCACAATTGCCATTTCATTTTGTGTGTTTCACGTTCACGAAACTATGTCTCAGTTTTAGATAAAAATATTGGAATAAATTAGCCTTCTACATTACAAAATAACATTTGGAGGTTACGATTGAGGTCAACAAGGAATTCTGGTTTGCAGGAAATCAATTTAATTCATATTTAATTATTGTTTTAATTATAAAGTACACTTGTGAGTCATTGATGTCGGTTCGATTATTGATGATGAAGAATTCACCTACAACATGTTTGTTGTTTATTTCTTAAGTAATTATTGGTAACAATTCAAGGAAAATCATGTTGGCCAACCATAAATCACAGGATGAAAGGAAGCGAAAAATTATTAATAACTGCGGTCACTCATGCCTTTGAACTTCGCCCGAGTAGATTACTTATGAATATAAACTTTGCCTAACAAATAGACGCTTAGCAATAGAATATGACTTATTTCACGAATTACTCGAAAATAGAAGGCCACATAATGTCACTCGGAAGAATGCAAATTATTTTGTTTTTTCAATCCATACCATGCAAGTATTGTTTATAACGACTGAAGCCTTGTATCTGATCATGTGTATGGTATGCTGGGTTATTAGCTTTCAAAGTCCAGGCATCACTACCGTATAACTCCACAGGCCAGACAACACTGGAGTATTCCCACCTTGAGCTTTATGGGTAATTGGCAACTGTATAAAACTTAAACCATTCTCTTCAAAGTGGTTTGGGCAATTTTAATATTTATTTAAAAAAAATCGGAGGCAGTCATGAGGACTGCCGACAGAAGTGAAAACTTAAAACTGTATTTTGAAATTTCAAACTAATTGTAATATTATATAATAAAAATTGTTGTTTTAATAGTATATAATTAATAAACAATTTAAATAAATAAATTAATAATAATATTTATATTAATTAATGATATATACCTTAAGCATTAGCATGTTGCTGACGCGGCTATAGAAGTTTCAAAAGAAAATTGTACTTGCTACAAAGAGAAAAAAGGTATCTAGAATATATATATAGTTAAATTTATAAAATAAGTTTTTAATTTTTTTTTCAAGCTGCACTACCTTCAAACCAATTCTCTCAGTTTCGCTTGCAGGCTAACTGGTAGAGAATGCCCAATGGCATCAAGTCCGCCTGGTGTACATTTTGTGCAAAAATTGTAAATAAATAAATAAATATATAAGCGACCACATGGCTCAATGACGAGACTGCCGCCTCCGTAGTGTACGGTCGGGGTCGTTAAACCTCTATCGGGATAAATATATATGACCTTCTAATATTTATTCCGAGTCTGGGTTACCCCAAAAATACGCATTGGATGAGCGTAGTGGATTAATGTCTGTTCTTCAAGAAATGGGGGACCCGTGATCTACAGTTGGACACACAAAATGGGCTATAAAACATCTAGAATATGTCACAAAATGGTTTTCACTCTGCATAAGCCAGATAGTCAGCTAGAGCAACCGGTGCTGGCTTTCATCATTATGAAACAACTTTTATATATTAATCAGGACAATCTAAATGACGAGAAACAAGATACACAAGTCCAAATGTTATGAAAGAGATTTCCAAACCGACTAATTGTAATCGAATGCTAATCGTATCGAATAACAAATGACCGTGAAGGCCATGGAACACTTCAATTGGCAGTTGAATCAAATTAATTATTTAGTGTTACGCATACACTCGATACCGGAAAGGCCGATGAAAGAGAAAAATACATCAAAGCCACGATTTGTTCAATGAATTGTGAATATTTATATAATGATTATGAGCTATCGATGACTTTAATGAATGTTTTATTTTTATTATTATTATTATATATGCACGCCTATCCCCCCGCAGGGGTTGGCAGAGACCACAGAGCTCCATCCGCTGCCATTCATCGCAACGAAACGGCTCATCATTGGTCGCTTTTCGCCCTCGTGAGAATCAGAACGTGACGGGTGGCGAACCACGTCGCCGTCATTTTCGACAAATTAGGTATATTAAATTCGTCTTAGTGAATCCCACGAGCCGCAAGGGAGGATGGAGGTTAGCCCCAGCAGAGCCCTGCATCCTGAGATAAGGCACCATAGTATGAATGTTTTATAGTAATTTTTTTAAGGAATTCTTGTTATCATTCATAGAAATTCACTTCTAGAAATTTTTAAAAGTTTCTTTTACATACATACATACATATCGTCACCCCTGTTTCCCGTAGGGGTAGGCAGAGACTACAGATCTCCATCTGCTAAGATCTCGGCATACTTTCCTTGCTTCCTCCACACTCATTAGTCTCCTCATGCAAGCCCGCCGGTTAAGGATACTCTAGACCTAGCCTTTCTTAAAATCTTCAGCAATTTGGTCACGGTATGTTTTCCGTGGTGTTCCCCTATCGGCTCTTCCATCCATCCACATTTTCTCTTTATGAAGAGATTTTTTTCAATAGTGCTATTTCTTTCAAAAGTCATGAGTCATGAGTTCATTCTTTCAAGAGTATCCTTTGTCCCTTGAAAACAATTGATATCCTTAGGTTATTTTATGCTAGTATCCTTGATATGAAATCTATCGACATTAAAAATACCAATGTACGAAAAAGTATGGAAAAGGAATAACTTCTTTCAAACTTATAGCTCCATTCCTTTAACTTTTTTAGAATGAACGTTCGTAGACGACCAATTGGCTCAGTGGCGGGGCCCTCCGCTCGCAGAGTCAATGGTCGCGGGTTCGATCCCCGCATCGGAATAAATATATGTATGGATTACAAATATTTATTCCGAGTCTGGTAACCCCGCCAATCCGCATTGGACAAGCGTGGTGGTTTTAACGTCAGTTCCTCCGGAAATGAAGAGGCCTGTGCTCAGCAGTGGGACATATAAAAAAAAATGAACGTTGTCAGAATTAAATGCGGAAAAAACGAACATGTTAATTATTTCTTTCTTCTGTCAATTACACGTTTAAAAAAAGCAAATTAATTTTTGTCCGTACCGTACAAGGCAAGATTAACTGTGCTCGCAATATTGAATGTCAGAGGCTTGTCATGCGCGGGACAACACCAACAAACGTCATATCACGTTGTTTCATTTGACACTGAACACACGCCCACTTGCTACTGATTTCGCTCTCCATGCGCGTCTATGATTTATATGTTTTTGAATAATCCGTTCCTAATATCATTATCAAGTTAAACAGACTGTTCGCCTTTGTTTTTCTTAAGTTGTCGATAAAAACTTAAATGGTAATAATAACTAAGGTAGGATCCTGATAAGGTCCTTTTCGTAGATGCCTTAATCTGCCATTGGCTTTATTTATCCTCCCACGAAGGATAAATATTATTTTTATACTAATAATATTAGGTAAGGTATAATTGTGAAGAAATGAAATTACTATTTACACAATTAAATACATACAATATATATATATATATATATATATATATATATATATATATATATATATATATATATATATATATATATATATATATATATATATATATATATATATATATTGCATGTATATATATATATATATATATATATATATATATATATATATATATATATATATATATATATATATATATATATATATATATATATATATATATATATATATATATATATATATATATTGTATGTATTTGAATTTATAAAATACTTTTTTAATTTTTTCTTTAGTACGAGCTGCACCACCTCAAGAATGCCTTATGGCATTAAGTCCGCCTACTGTACATTTTATGCAAGAAACATTATTAAAATAAATTTAAAAAATTATAAGTTGATTACACTCTTTGGGTATAGGCCTCCACTAGAACTTTCCAATCATCTTTATTTGACGCCTGCTTCATCCAGTGCTCTCCAACTAGGATAATTATATGATCACCTAAATACATTTAATTAATACAGTGAAACCTCAATTAATCGGACAAATTGACTGATCTCATGAGAATTCGATGCTTCTTTTTTGAGTACGAAATGAAGAAAAAAATTCACGCATCTAGAAATCATTTTCATCTTCAGGAAATTCTGATGTTTATATAATAATCTTCGGAACATCTTCAAAGACGTCAGAGGCGTTCAACACAAGTAAAAGCATCGTCTATATAAACTGCCAACCAATTAATCACACTATCACAACCGCATAAAGTTGTTAACAGCTTGGACAGTACTGAATGTTTTGACAGCGTTTGTTGGCAAGTGTACAACAGCACATTTGGCAAGAAGCCGGTGAGTTCAAGACCGCTGCAAGACTGCACGGCCAAGGCCGGTGCGATCGTGCTGAAATAATTTTATGAACGCAACACGTAACTCACCTGGCCCCGATTATCAATACACGTTCCGGCATCTGCTCTGATATATCGCATCGGTTATGCGGAGCCGCGAGCGTGATATGAACGAAAATTATGTTCGATCTCATATTAAAAAAAGTATGCCGAAGATATATATATATGTATATATGTATATATATATATATATATATATATATATATATATATATATATATATATATATATATATATATATATATATATATATATATATATATATATATATATATATTTCCTGGGATGTCTTTTCATGCAGTTGGGCTTTTCTGAGGTCTCTTTTTATATTTGACCTCCAGGTCGATGGCGGTCGGCCTCTACCTCTTTTCTTCTCCGGTAGGTTCAACGCAATTCGTACCAAGTGGTTGTCTTTTGATATGACCATACGAAAGAAAGCGGTATTAGAGATTTTATCAGTTATTGGTGCGACTTTAAAGCTTCGATTCTGAGAAATTTAATTTAAAAAAAATAATTTCTATAAAATTAAATAGCAATAAAAAGGGTAAAATAGAAGGAAGAAAATGGATTTCAATGAAACATTTTAATAACAATTCGATGTTATGTCATCTTAATGTAAAAGTTTAGGTGGAATAAAGTTGTCCCGAAATTTTAAAAAAAATTTCAAAAATCAAAAATAAAACTTTTATCTTTAACGAAACATTATTATCATCAGTTCAATCAGGTGACCCGTCCGCCAACCATTTCTCTCTCTATTGTAAGTAAATAGAAAATAGTAAACCGAAGTGTAAGAAAATTTGAAATATTTCCTTGAGTTTCCAGTTTGTTTCATGTACAATATTCGAAGCTGTGAAGTGGATAACTAAAAGTAACTTTGTCGCAAACACTACACTCGTCCATTGAATGTCAATCTTTGCTGTAAATGAGCTGACGACACGATGTACGTCACTTAGAGTCGCGACTCTTTCTCGTTACATCTCATTTACATCGATCTACTCACGTTTTGCAAGAAACACGTAAGAGCACTTCCACACGTGCGTTTTATCATATTTCATCGACGATTTAATTTGTTTACTAAACTACAAACGACGTTATTCAAGCAGTTTAATGACATCCACTACATAATTTTCAAAGTGGTATAGCCACGCCGCAGACGAATATTTCAAAAATGGCATATTATTTGTCTGTAGCATAAATGGCCCGGGAAAGTACCACACTCCCGCATAAAACCGACGTCTGAGTGGTAGCTTAGCTACCGCGCTTCTTCCGATGAGTGGTTGAATTTCGGAGGCCCAACCCCCCTCCCCCCTACCATAATGACACTTTCCTTAAAGGCCGGCGTTGCTTCTGCGTCGCCTATGGCACTGCGTATGTCTATGGGCGGCGTTGATTGCTTTCAATCAAGTGACACGCCAATTCGTTTGCCATCCTATCCCATAAAAAAATGTACAAAATACTTAAACCATCAATTGCATAGAATTTATATTAAGGCAGGGAAGAACTTTAGTCTTATTTTATATCCAAATTCAAGATAACTTACTATAAAAAGTTTAATTAAATTTTATTTTTGTTTTCATGTGCCGCCTTATTAGATAATGCAGAACATAATCACGTGTATCCAGAAATCTATGTATTTGGCTCAATGGCAAACTCACCTCCATAAGAGTCAATGGACACGAATTCGATTCCCACATACATAAAATTTGTGTATAGCCTACATATTCATCCGTTTATTTCAAGTCAAGGCACTCCGCCTTGGACAAGCGTTATGGGTTAATATCCAATCCTACAAAAATGGATTGGATTCATTAAATTTTAAAGTAATACAAGGGCAGAGACGTCTAATGGGACGGGGCTCTTGTCTCGCGACTTTAATTGTGCTTATCAATGAAGTATTGAGGATAATTATTTTTCCTAGCACAACCAATATAAAAAATTAATTAGAGGTATTATTAGGAACTTTTATTAAAAATATACTATATTTTAACTATTATTAAAAATATATGTTTTAAAAGAATTTCTTTCACATTTAAACGTTCCTTATAAAAATACAGGAAAAATCCGTTATAAATCGGTTCTATAGTGTGGAAAGGTCTTTACCTGACCGAGTGCGTCTTGTCTTGTACGCAATCTCGCGTAAAAAACGAAGCCTTTTGGAGGCAGACACCTCGGTTACCATATGCTTTGCATAGCGATGGACCTCTACGCCGTTGTCACCTTCGGGGCTCGATTTACATACGTTTTCTTGTAAGAGGTACTCTTAACGGTACCTTTTATTTCGGTTTGTTTCAGTGATTTATATATGTACATTTAGTTTATAGTTTTTTCACAGTCCATCCCACTGCTGGGGACAGGCCCTCACCCCTCAGAGAGAATGAACATTAATCCACTACGCTTGTCCAAGGCAGATTCGGAATAAATACCTGTAGGAAGGGTAAGGTTTTTAAAAGTGATTGAGCCACACTGCAGACGAATACTTTATCAAGAATGGCATATTTGTATGTAGCCTGAATGGGCCGGCTCGCCCGAGGAAGTACCACGCTCCCGCAGAAAACCGGCGTCTAAGTGGTAGCTTACCTACCTTGCTTCGCGGGTCAGTGGCCGAGTTTCGGAGGCCCAACACCCTCCCCCCTCCCACTACCACTTCCCCTCCCACTACCACTTCCCCTCCCATTCCCACTCCTATAATGACACTGTCCTTAAAGGTTGGCAACGCTTCGCATTGCCCATTCATGCTACAGACAAATATTATGCCATTCTTGACAAGGTATTCGTTTGCGGCGTGGCTCTACCACTTATTGCGTTCACTACAGTCTTAATCTATGAACACATCGGTACTGGTCACCATTGTGTCGCAACGTCACGTGAAACTAAATGAGATCGATCGGCGAAATAAATCAGTACAGACTGCGTTCGGTAAACGGGCCGTATGCAAACTTGCCGGTATCTAGGCTAGATTATGTCTAACGTTGCCTCACGCTTGCGCGTTAGGTAACTCGTCCCGATGTTGATACAGCATTATAATAAACGACTAGTACGGATCAGAACGCGGTAATTGGTTGCAATTAATATCTTATTATCAACGACCGATTGGCTCAGTGGCGGAGGCAATGGTCGCGGGTTCGATCCCCGTATCGGAATAAATATATGTATGGATTACAAATATTTATTCCAAGTGTGGTAACCCCGCCAATCCGCATTGGACAAGCGTGGTGGGTTAACGTCCGTTCCTCCAAAAATGGAGAGGCCCGTGTTCTGTAGAAGGACATATATGGGCTGAGAAAAAAAATATCTTATTGTTTAGTTCTATGAAAACGTATAAATCAATGGCTATCCTACTTTCCATTAGATCCTACAGAATTGATTGATATTACGCAAATAATAATTTAGTAGAATTAAATAAAATGAATTAATCACACACGTGTACATGAGTGTACACGCACACACTGAAAAATGCAGACCTATACACACATACCACAAATAATTTTTTCACAACTACTCGTATTTATGTAAACTTTGTTTTTTATGTATACGTTAATATATAGTTTTTATTACAGTATACATATATTTATTTCTATGTGGAAATTGAAGCGGCCGTTGACTATATGGGCCTTAGCTTTGCCACTGAGCCAACTAGGTTGTCATCGTAAGATGTTAGTTTCTTTCTGGTCGATCCTTCATGACTAAAGATCGTGATCACCAGATTCACCCAGCGTTTCGTTAGGCTCTACAATTTGTTTGCGGTCGGCAACAATTTGGACCACTTCCACAAAACTGGAGGTATTATTCTGCTTCAGTTAGTCGGACCATCTCATCGGGATTTACCCCTGGATCTTTAGATATTATTATAATCAAATAAATATTTTCTTCAAATAAAGGGACCGCTGAGTCAATTAGGTTGATATGGTTAGATATTAAACTCTCTCTTTAGTCCATTCTTCATGACTGAAGATCATGATCATCAGACGTCACCCAGAAGTTCGTTAGGTCGGCAACCAATTGGATTTCATTCCCTCCATCACTTCCACGAAACTGTAGGTCTTATTCTGCTTCAGTTGGTCGGACTGAGATGGTCCCGGGATTTAACCCTGGATCTTTAGATATTAGTATAACCAACTAAATACTTTCTTCAAATAAAAGGACTGTAGTAAAGCAGCATAATTTATTATTTAAATTACAGATAACGAATAGAGCACGTACATAATTTAAGCTAAACCAACACCAATTTAAGGATTTATTTCTATTCAGTCGTTTATCTACGCTAACAATTTCGGTTATTATGAAGATAATAAAAAATGGCATCATTGTTTGGTTTAATTTAAAGTTTTATGGCGTAATATAATTCAAAGGAACGTAATGTTTGCTTTTTAATCATGTAAAAACGTCTTAAAATTTTTGCAATTATTAAATAAAATTGACACGGCTTCTCTCGAATTTGAAGGCCTTAATCCCCACACTCTACAAGCGGATTAGAGATTCGCCTCTACCCATAACCGCTTCTTATGATATCTAAGTAAAGAAATGAAGTGTCTCTATGCCTCCCCTAATTTTTTCTATTCTTTTATAGCAATTAGTTACAACTATTATGCCAGTATCAAGTAAAATACAATAATATCTAATCTCCTGAAACATAACTAGTCAGCTTATTACGTCTTGATAGAATCGTGGCTATTCTACCAGAACTTTCTATGGCCTTTTTCAGTAAACTTAAAAAGTCATGATAATTGCATTTATTTGATATCAATTCACTTAAACGCCTTATTCGAACTATATTGCTTAATCATCATCATCATCATCAGCAGCCTGCGGCAGTCCACTGCTGGACATAGGCCTCCCCCATGGAGCGCCACCTAGCCCGATCTTCCGCTACACGCATCCAGTTTCTGCCAGCCGCCCTGCGCAGATCGTCGCACCATCTAGCCGGGGGGCGTCCCACACTACGTTTACCGAGACGCGGTCTCCACTCCAGCACTCGTCTGCTCCAACGATCGTCGGATCTCCGACAGACGTGACCAGCCCATTGCCACTTAAGTTTGCTAATTCGAAAGGCTATGTCGGTGACTTTAGTTCTCTGGCGGATTTGTTCATTCCGAAACATATCTACCAGAGAAACTCCGAGCATAGCTCTCTGAGCGACTCTAAGCTTATGAAGCAGACGGACTGTCAGCGTCCACGTTTCGGCGCCGTAGGAGAGTACGGGTAGGACACACTTTTTTTATTTATTTTACACAATTTTATTTATACACACACTTTTATTTATATTGCTTAATATTCCACCACAATTAAATAATATAATTGATAATAACTTAGGTTATGAAAATGAAAAAAAACCACAATGTCACTCATGTAAGTTGTCGGGAAAACGGATAATTACAGTTAAGATATGGACATATCTACCCCGTAATTATGAGAATAAGCAACACGATTTTTTTTATCATTTTTAAAACAGACCAGTATTATTCCAAATGTTATTTAATTTTTTTTTGTCTTTTTCAAAGACCCATTTTCATTTAAATTGCCAAGTACCGTATTCTAAATAACGTCTATCGCAGCCACAGTAAACTCCTACGGACTGAGCCAGTCTTATCTCGAGGAAATGACACCGTGATTGGCCTACATTAATACAAATTGTCGCCGTCAACTGATCGTGGGACTTGCGGAGGACATCTTACACCAGTTATAATGAGGAAGACGGGTGAAAGATACCTAAGTCAAGGTTTACAAGTGTTATAAATAAAATAATAATATCCTTATATCAAACTTATTTTTGTTAGTAATATTCAAAATAGCTTAAGAAGTATTTTTTTTAACAGCCCATATATGCCATTGCTGAGCACGGGCCTCTCCATTTCTGCAGGAATGGACGTTAAATCCACCACGCTTGTCCAATGCAGATTGGCGGTGGTTACCAGACTCGAAATAAATATTTGTAATCCATACATACATATATTTAGTCCGATACAGGGATCGAACCCGCCACCATGACTCCGCGGGCGGAGGGCCGCGGCACTGAGCCAATTGGTCGTCGACAACTATTAGTATACACTAATTTAATTGTGTAACTATAAATTTATTAGTATACACTAATATATAAGTATACACTAATTTAATCGTTAACTATAAATTTATTAGTATACACTAATATATTAGTATACACTAATTTAATTGTTAGCAAACATATAGTACATGTTTGTTAACAATTTCAATATTAAAATTGTTAGTCTAACAATTATAATACTGAAATTGGAGTTAAAATGAGGAAGACGGATAAAAGATAAGTTACGGTTTACAAGTGTACCCTTGTAGTGCCATTTTTTTTTAATTATATATAATTAAAAATGCCAAAGAACTCTTTTGTTTTTGATGTCATTTATCCTTTTCCTTGTGATTCCCATTTCAAACATCATCGTATCAGAAAAAATAATTGTTATAGTCACTATTATCACACGGGACTGCGCGCTAAGCAGCAACTGATTCGCTCGACCAGTTCGTTTTGCTCGTGCTACAATACAGGCAACTATAGTAATTAGGTCATTATATGGCCAGTCAAAATTTTTACTTAGCTAAGATCCGCGACAAGCAAAACAATAACAGAAAATTAATAATGTGTGTTTTTCTGTTGGGTTAAGTGGATTTATTTGGAACTTAAACCAAAAACTTACCGAAAGTCGGCCATCAATTCTCCACCCACCAACCACTGTACACAACACCAAACACAAATTATCACTTTTCCATCTTGTAAACGACACGTGTTACGGAAGACAACCGAAAAGTGACTCACTTTTCGGTTGTCTTCCGTAGAGTCTACTATACCTGAAGATGCCTCGTGTTGGGGCGAAACACGTGTCGTTTACAAGATGGAGTGTTTTGCTTGTCGCGGATCTTAGCTAAGTAAAACTTATGACTGTCCATATAGTGATGGATTTCCGCAAAGTAACGCCTGACTCCATTAATAATTAAGTCATTAATATTAATTTCATTTTTTCGCTTGTATGCTATTTTTTATTTATTTATTTATATATTGTTTACTATTCCAAGTCTTATGCAATATGATTGATTCTGTGATACAATTACAGTAAATACATAAACACAAAATCAACTAAAAAAAATAAAGAATTATAACTATACACCAACAATAAAGTAGAACAGAAGAAAACAATGAACAGAATTAAAAAAAAAAAGTAAATGTTGGCAGAGAAAAGCAACTTGAAACAATTGAAAAAGTAACTTTCACGCCGACATTGGCTTTGTTTAAAGGTTAATTGAAGTACAATGACATCGTCTTGAAGACAACTAGACGCTCTTCTTCATAACTGGCATAAGGGTAATGCCACACTAGCTTACATAAAAGAACGATAAATGTTAGAATTTCAGCATAACATACGACGTTATACGTTTAACTTTGAAGTTTATAGCAAACATTCTTTTGTGAACTACACACTATATATTATCACCATTGATCAGAGTAGGTATATTGATTTAGGGTCAATGATCTTAAACGTAAATATATTAATATGGACATTCTTCCGGAACTTAAACTGAACGGAAAAGTATAAATTTCAAACGGAAAAGTAATAATTCCAAATTAGTATCCCTTACAATATCAAATAAAGTATCACCTAAATCGTAAGTAATATTAATTTATTTATTTAATACTTTATTGTACACATAAAAGACGATATACAAGAATTAAAAGGAAAGAATATGTAAAAAGGCGAACCTAACTCAAAATTGAGTTTTCTTCCAGCAAAAATAGAAGTCAAAGAGAAATAAGATAAGCTGTGAGGATAGAAATAAGTGTATAACAACAAAATATAATAATATTATACATAGCAATACATACTGTATAAAACCATACATATATAAACTTATAAATACTAATAATATATAATATAATACTATATAATTAAGAGGATACATATATACATAAATATATACATATATATATATATATATACATATATATATATATATATATGTATATATATATATATATATATATATATTATATACATAAATAATAATTATGTAAATCTCGGAAATACTGAAACTTCTGGTATTTATTTTTGAAAAAAGGGCATGTCCACGTTATGACAGCATACTGCAAGTTCGTACAAATAAATATACCACACTAGTGTACACATAAATAACAATTAACTATTACCTATAACGGTTACTTTTAATCAATGCGTAATTAAATCTCGTTATTTTTCCGTTTCAATCACATCTCTCACGTTACTATTTAATTAAAATAAAAAAAAATACAATTTAAACCATCGACAAGGTACATGTATTACATTCGTAAACAGATAGTACTAAAAGAAAGCGTAAATATTCGATAAGCTAACGGATTTATAATGGAATATAAATCGTTTTTTTAAACATGTGCTGTTTCGTCAACTGTCATTTGGTGCACGTCGTAAAAAGATAATAAAGTTTCTAGTATGAATTTGGTTGTTTTCCCCCGTCTGTTTTTACTACGGTGTGACAAATATTTATGCTAATACCGTGGGCGTGTATTAATTACATTGTTTACGATAAGAATTTACCAGACTACTCACATAATTACATTCATATACACACACACATATATGTGTGTATGTTTTTGGACAGATTAGTAATTCCACGTAAATTTTGATTAAATAACAATATTTATTTATTCGTTTTTTTAACTTTTTTGTACATATTGTCATACCTGGGTCATATCATGGCACATGACAGGTACAAATTGCTGCAATGTGAAGCTTAGACGCGTAAAGGAGACCTCAGAAAACGTAAAAAAGCGTTCGAAATGTGCGCATATAGACGAATGCTCGCTATTAGCTGGACTTAAAGGGTGGCCAATGACGAGCAAAAACGTAAACTTTTGCAGACCGTCAAAGCTAGAAAAGTTGGGTCCTTCCAAACCTGGGTCATATCATAAGACATGACAGGTACAAGTTGCTGCAACTGATCATGATGTTAAAAAACGCGGGCAAAAGACAAGTTGGTCGAAAAAGAAAGTCTTGGCTACGTAGTATCAGGGAGTGCACCGGGATAGCGAGTGCTCCAGAACTGGTGCAGCAGTGCTCGCGAAAGAGGAGGAAAGTTGTGCTGAATTGGCTGTCTGCATTGCACATTCTCTCCTAGTCAACCTGCAGGCGAAACTGAGAAAATTGCTTTGGAGGTGATGCAGCTTGTAATAAAACAAACTGAAAATTAACGATATAAATTTAAATACATACATATATACAGAAATATTCACTTTAAGGCGAGTATTTTCATCCTTATGAAAGATTCGACGTATATAATATTGAGTTTTGTTATGCACACCTAGGTCTTTCGGGGAAGTACCACATCCTCATAGAATATCGGCATCAAGTTGGCATTCCAACTCGGTTTTAAGGAAGTTTAAAGTTCTGTTGCCTTTACTTAAGTTCAGTCTTCTCTCCCATTACTTTTCTCTTTATCGTTATACCATTCCCCTAAATATTGCAGATATCTACGGGCTACGATGGTTACTTACCATCAGATAAGGTGCTTGCTCTTTTGTCTAATTCTGCAATAACAGAAGTCTTGTTTTACATCATCACGAAACTTAAAACCATATGACGATCAGAGACCAAAACATTTTTTTTATAACTTCAGTTAAAATAGATATAAAAGTGCATACAAATAAAGCTTTTTCTTAAAGAGAAGCAAGTTAACTGATGGTTAGTAATTAACTCTACTTGTCAACATTGTTAAGACCAGAGGTACCACAGTCGCGCTGTCTTCCATAGAGACAAATTATGGATATCAGGAGAAGAGGGAGAATGACCCAACTTCATCTTCCAGCTCTGAATTTTCATTAAACAAAATAATATTAAAGTCGTAATCGTAAGTATCGCTAGTCTAAATAAAGCCTTAGATGCCAGATGTCAATACGCAAAATCTGCAAGAGGCGATGAGTCATTCGAAAGAAAAATGGTTTTATTGCAGCAAACATTTTTTTATCGACACAATAAATAATACAAACTCGAAGCCATTAATTTCTTCGACACCTCATCTACATTTCGCAATGCGACATCGGCGGCGGGCGTAACATTTTGGGCACATCTCAGATAGCGAGCTAAAAAATATATCGCAAAATAACAATTGTTTGTAAGTTTTACAATTGACTACAATGTTTATCATTGTAATGAAACTACGTCGTCAACTGTTTTTCTATAGCAGGAATGAACTAGTTAGTCTGGAGAAATATCACAGATAACCGACTTTTGAGTACTGCGCTTTATTCGGTGAGGGTCGTTAGCTCAAGGCCCAACTCCTTTACATTTCCTTTTGCTTGCATCTTGCATCTTCCTCTCTAATCATTAAAATCTCTAATCATTATTTCAGTATGTTTTCAGAACTTAAACAGTTTAACAGAATAATGTATAATGAATGTTGATGGTCCATAAACAAACAAAAAAAACTATAAAAATAAAAAATACCGCAACGTTAAATAGAAATTGATATTGTCAATTCCATTTGCTAACTCGATGATCTAAAATTCGAAGAACTTTAATTCTAATGCGGAAATAAAAAACGACAGCAAAATAATTTAGTGATGGGGCTGCTACCTTCGGAGTCAATGGACGCGAGCTGTGAAAAGAAGATAAAATAAAAAAAAATCAGGTAAAAAAGATAATATAACAATACCAGTAATTCTTACTTTACCACTACACTCATTATTGTCAAATTTAAATGGAACATCGACTTACTAAAGTACGGTATGGGGTATTACGAGCCAGTTACGTTAATGAACCAAAATGTTACACTGCGTATTGAGTAGGCATGGGACGAATCACGAATCACTGGTGATTTATCATATGATTACCTTAACCGCGTTCTAAACTAGTGACTGTCATTGATCACGCCTGTTACTGATCACCAGTAGTGAGATGGTAAAAATATGCATTCTAAAGAAATAGAACAACAGAAAGACATGTAAATAAGATTAAATATAAACAGTCCAAAGCTTGAGAGGTTTTTTTTTTAAATACGTATCGAACACAAAATTGTAAATCAATGCAATCAGTGTCCTGAGTTTTGAGTCTTCAGTAGTCACTATCACTGCGGTATTAAAATCATCAGGCGGAAATAAACACATCTAATTTGATAGTAATTGTCACATGTAAAAAAATTACTGGTAGTGGTTATAAGTGAAATAACAGTGACAAAAAATAATGCCTTGCAATGATTATTATTTAGTTATTAACAGTAAAGTAACAGTGACAAAAATAATATCATGCAATGAATATTACGTACTGATTAACAGTGATAAAAAATAATATCATGCTTTGATTACTATTTAGTTATTAACAGTAAAGTAACAGTGACAAAAATAATATCATGCAATGAATATTATTTAGTTATTAACAACGAAGTAACAGTGAAGAAAAACTAATATCATGTAATGATTATTATTTAGTTATTAACAATAAAGTAACAGTGACAAAAATAATATCATTCAATGAATATTATGTAGTGATTAACAGTGTCCAAAAATAATATCCTGCAATGGTTATTATTTTAAAGTAGCAATCATTCCCATGCATGATTTTGAGTTACCGTGCAACCAACCGTCTTGACGCCAGTACTACTTTTATATCACAAATTATAATACCACGAGATACTAACGTACGCAAGCGAACAGTTCCGTTATATGTGCCTCGTTATAATTTTCGAATTTTAACCGTTATATTGTTTACTTAAACGGCAAGAAATTTAAATGGGCATTTTTGGTTAAAACCTCAGCATTAATTTAACCTATTATCGTTAATTGATTTAATTAACAAGGCTTTTTGTATACGCTTATTTAATTAGTATTTATTGTGTGGATTTTATTGTATTATATTTAGGAGTACATGAATTTTTTAAATTTGCCGTTTCATCAGAAAACCTACAAAAAGTTTTTGTCTTCTTAACTATTTACAAAGTAAGCTATGCTGTTATGTATTTGATACAATTTCAATAGTCACTATCGGACCTTGTGTCCCTTTTATGTGATATATACGCAAAACAGAAAAGGTATCATCGCCTGATGAATATATATATATATATATATATATATATATATATATATATATATATATATATATATATATATATATATATATATATATATATATATATATATATATATGATTGTTTTTGACGGTTCCAATATAGTATCGGTTTGGAAATACTTCTGAAGGCAGGAAGGAAATTTCGTGAAAAGCCCAACAAACGCATCCGCATGGTAGGAATGAAACTTTTCCTTGTCTCAAGTTACGCAATAATGGGTTCAGGCGTAGAAATTATTCCAAGCAATTCTTCGGAATTGCCTTTAACATAACTAAGTCTTCATATATTAAAAATATGCAATATAAATCATTCCAGTACCTTTAGTGTGGTAGCACATAGCAAAAGTAAGTGATAGCATCTGTGTCTGTTGTTGCATTTCGTTCGTCAGTGACTCCAGGGATCCCGAGGCCAAATATTTTCTTCCTTTACCTCCTTAACTCTTATTACTTTTCTCTTGAAATGCATGAGTAGCACCCTTGGTGACTTGACGGCTAGTAGAAACTGGATACGTGAAAACAAAAAGTCTAATCTGGTCTGATGATGATGATTTTTATTTATTTTCTATTATTTTCCTAGTGGTAGAGCCACGTTGCAGACGAGTACTTTGTCAAGAATGGCAAATTAT
The DNA here is from genome assembly GCA_031353405.1 of Baronia brevicornis. Classification (NCBI taxonomy): domain Eukaryota; kingdom Metazoa; phylum Arthropoda; class Insecta; order Lepidoptera; family Papilionidae; genus Baronia; species Baronia brevicornis. The sequence continues at coordinate 206,817 of JASFAT010001750.1, read as the reverse complement.
TTATCTGTAGCATGAATAGGCTGACTCCTCCTGGGAAGTACTACACTGCAGCAGAAACCGGCGTCTGAGTGGTAGCTTAGCTACCGCGCTTCGTCCGGTGAGGGGTTGAATTCCGTAGGCATAACACTCTCCTCCTCTCCCCCCCTTCCCACAATGACACTTTCCTTAAAGGCCATAGGCGATGCGTCTGCACTGTCTATGGCACTGTGGATGTTGATGGGCTACGTTAATTGCTTTCTATCAGGTGAGACGCCTGCTCGTTTGCCTGCCTATCCCATAAAAAAGTGTATTTTACAGATTATCCAGCGCACGGATAATCTTGAGATCGTATAATTGCCTGCAATCAACCGCATAATTGTGCAGCTAATATAAAAAAGAATACGCGACAGCAATTTTAACGACGGTTACACATAAAAGGAATATGTAAATGGGAAATTAAAAACTCGCCTCCAAACAACTTTTCTCGGTTCCCGAGAGCGCGCTAGTTTTTAACGCCGGTTCAATAAAAACTATCGTAAATTCTCGAAACAATACAATAGTGTTGAACAATTCAATAGACTAGTTCGACTAGAGAAATACTATATGGACAGTCAAAAGTTTTACTTAGCTAAGATCCGCGACAAGCAAAACAATAACAGAAAATTAATAATGTGTGTTTTTCCGTTGGGTTAAGTGGATTTATTTGGAACTTTAACCAAAACTTTATCGAAAATCGGCCATCAATTCTCCACCCACCCACCACTATACACAACACTAAACAACACACACTACCACTTTTCCATCTTGTAAACGACACGTTTTTCGCCCCAACACGAGGCATCTTCAGGTATAGTAGACTCTACGCAAGACAACCGAAAAGGTCTTCCGTATAGTACTGGATTTCCGGAAATCCATCACTATACTGTCCATATAGTGATGGATTTCCGCAAAGTAACGCCTGACTCCATTAAATAATAGAGAAGTTCTATATCATCACAATATCTCCTTTAAGTACTGTAACGTGCCAGCTATTCTGCTATACGGCGACACACGGGATCTTTAGGGAGTTTTATCTTCGATGTAATTGAAATTCTTCCAAATGAAATTAATTTATTTTTCTATTCACTGTGCATTTATATCGTATTCATACGTTATTCACACTTTATCAATTTATATTTTATATTTTAAATCTCAATTTCTTATGCCGGACAGGTGACATGTCTATCGAAAGTCAGTCGAACTAATGTTGTTTTAGTTTTATAAAACAGTTAATTTCTTATTTATTTTAAATTTTTAAAAAGAAGTAATATACTAAAAAGGGGTTGAAAATGTTCAAATAAAAAGTTTTCTTACATTAGTGATACATTTATCAATGTATCACTATAGTAGACTAATCCTATCTTCTTTTTTCTTCCTTTTACCATTCTTCCCTCTTCGCTTCCCGTTCCGCACTACGCTACGCTACACGTGACTTCTGCAACATTTGAGTGCAAGAGAGAATCTCGGGGATTTCCCTTTTACACGGACTTTTCTCGGGAGCAGATTGTTTTGTGTTCAGGTCTTGAGATCCCGACGTTTTTTTCGCTCTCTGTCAAATCCTTCTTTCCTCCCATTCTTGACATTCATATTCAGTGGCGGATTTACCAGCAGGCTGAGTAGGCTGGAGCACGGCAAATTCGAGACCAATTTTTTCTTTTATCTTACAGAAATTAAAAAAAATCGAAGGCAGTACGGCTGGCACGCTACAGTACCCTTAACCGGCGGGCTTGCAGGAGAATAACGAGTGTGGAAGAAGCAAGTGAAGTATGCCGAGATCGTAACAGATGGAGATCTGTGGTCTCCGCCTACCCTTACGGGAGACAGGTGTGACAATATGTATGTATAAATAAGACGATAGCGCACAAATCATACAGTAACAATTGCGTTTATAATATTATTGTAATTAATATGATTGTGAAGTAGGATAGATTAGGATATCAAATTGTACAGGAGGGTAGAGGCGACGAAATTTGAACAGCCTATTATTAATAAAGCTGTCTAAGAGCGGCGATGTTTATTTCCCATCAAGTAACCCGTACACTCGTTTGCCTACGTCTTAAAAAAAAGTGAGAAACACTCGCTCTGGTCAAAGCGAATCCGTCCTCGAAACCATCGCTGCATTCAAATGAGTTAGTTACATACGTTCTCAAATGTATTTTATATTTCTCGTATATTAAAATATGGGGCAGTCAGGCCGTAAAAACAGAAGCTGTTATTCACGGCTTGGTGTTATTACGGTAGTATAAACACCAATACAAATTCTATTGCAGGGGTAACATTCCAAACTTGAACCGTAGAAATTGAAATATCCATAATTATTTATTTATTCTTACACTATGGTACGAAAGCGGACTTATTGCTAAAAGGTATTCTCTGACAGTCAACCTTTGACTTGATGGAAAAAGGAAAAAGGCGTACAAAAACTATATAATTAAATACATAGATATAGTTATATACATACATAAACATACATAATAAACATATACATATATATGAACCGTCATGACGGAGGAGAATCAATGAGCGGAGTAGAGATTTTAAAAAAAGTTTATAACTCTACACATATAAGTATTTAAAGTTATATATCATATTCAGATATATATTTATTACCATATTTTAATTTTTGAAGTTAACTTCTATAGCCGCATTACGCGACTTTAGGTAGAGAATAATCTATATGTTCGCGTCAGCAACATGCTAAAGCTTAAGGTATATTTATAGCTGTGAGTATAGCTGTAGACATACATTTAACACAGTAGATGTAAGCGCAGCTCCCTACGTGCACGCATCACGCCAACATATTGTATATACCCGATTGTACGTGTGTGCGTTGGACGCTAAATAGATGGATAAAGTTGCACGTCAGCAACATGCTGTAGTAGCAACAGCAACATAGCTCGAGCTATCACCCTCCCGTGTTATATAATATTAGTGTTATGTACATCTATATACAGTACATATATATATAAAGTTTCTTCTTTATATTGTGTTTTAATTTGATAATTTCAATTGTTGAATTGTCAGCTTACTGTGCAGTACAACAGTGAGTACTCAATATGTTATTAATATTACAATTAGTTCGGAATTTCAAAACACAGTTTCAAGTTTTCACTTCTGTCGGCAGTCTTTATATGCCTCTAATTTTTTTTTATCTCAATTACAATCATATTGTTAATATGGTATTTATGCTCAATCTAACAACAGTATTAGTACGGTAAATTTAGTGAATTTTATTAATTAGCTCTTAAACAAATAAATAAGATAATTAATAAGACGCTTTACATTTTAAATAGGCCCATATTAGAATATAAAAATAGATATATAGATAATAACAAGAAAAAGCACGCAAACTCAGAATAATTAATCTGTATGCTATAGAAATATCAAGCTCCTTGATTCAGAATGCAAATGGGAAACATTCGCTGTCATTTTGGGTAGTCAAAATTGATCAATATTTTATATTGATCAATTTTGACTACCTAAGCTTTATTAACGATGTTATCAAAGAAATAAGTTTTAGTATAATATACATTTCTCATATAGGATGTCCGATAGTAGAATTATTTTATCAATTTTAAATATTATATAACAAGGAATATTCGACCATATTTATATCAGGTCATAGGTCGAATAATCTTTGTCTTTAATTCTGCCACCTTTATATCTAAACAAAAATAATAATACAGATAAAAATATTCCGAAAATATAAAAAATATTTTTAAAAAATAATTTAAATGATATTCTTAAGGAGTATCTTTGCCTAGCCACCTGTCCGGTAGATATGGTATAAACGGGTACGTGACCCTGGCCTCCCGAGCTACTACCGTATCACTCCTTGTCTTGCGTTGCGATAGTATCATATCCCTATCATCCTATCTAAATCCATCTATTCTTTTCTCTGCCCTTTCCATTCTTCTCTATCCTTTTCTCTTCCTCTCCGGCAATCCACGGTCTGCCGTGAATGTGGATGCGTGGCTAGGGGCGGACTTAGTCGCAAGCGTGCCGACCGTCCCGGGATCGGGCTCTCTCGAGGCACCTTACCACAGCATATGGGGCTCTGCTGGGGCTGACCTCCATCCTCCTTTGCGGCCTGTGGGATTCACTATGACGAATCTTAATATACCTAACGTGTTAAAAAATAAGGGGGACCTGGGTCGCCACCCGTCACATCCTGACTCCCACGAGGACGAGAAGCAACTCAAACAAACGAAAACAACGGAGAGCCGTTTTGCTACGATAAATGTGAGAAGAGGGATGGATGAGTGTGGAGGAAGCAAGGAAGGCGTACCGGGATCGTAGCGGATGGAGATCTGCGGTCTCTGCCTACCCCTACGGGATACAGGCGTGACGATATAAATGTATTCTTAACAAAAAAAATGTAAGATAAAACGATATTTTTTTCATATCTTCTTAGTGTCGGAACGTTCACTAAGGACCTAATCATAATTTTTTGCTACATCCTCGCATCACTTGTCTAATGCCCCTCGCCAATGGAGTGTCGTTTTTGTTCCACAACGGGTTTGAGTTCAGGAGCCAACGTGCTAGGATCATTACGCCGCGAGTAATTTCAAGAAAATGGAAGGAGTCGTAAAGGCACAGTTTATTGTTTCAAATGTTACTTTACTACACCTCATAACGATGGATTTAATACACCTCATAGAAATAATGACGTCTTACTTTAAGGCTGTAAAATTGTTGATATTTATATAGATTTAAATTTAATACTATTTACATAAATAAAAAATAAATAAAGATGACCTAATTTGCTCAGTACTGTAACTGTACTGTACCTTTGGGAGTCTATGGTTTTTGATTCCCATATCAGGATAAATATATGTATGGCCTACAGGTATTTATCCAAGAAGAATATTTAGCAGCAATTTTATATATTTCTTGTATTATAGGTGTAATATACTCAACAGAAGACAACCAAAACTCAACGGTTGTCTTTGATATAGTCCTAAAGATGTCTCTCATGTTGAGAAATTTAATATAATAATAAAAGAAGAAAAAAACGTTATTATAAAGTGGCTTCTCTTCTTCTCATGTCAGTGGTTCTTATATTTTTCTGGCCCAGTTATTCGCCACTGCAATGGCAGCAGCATTTGCCTTTTTGCCTCGCCGCATTATGTCTGCAACGGCCCACCTACATAAGTCTGTTAAGAGATCTCCACGTAAACCATTGCAGATCGTAGCCAGGTGGAAGCTTCTCTTGCTGACATACCAAGTTCTCCTTCAACTTCTTATGTCAGTAAAAGGACAAGAAAATGGTAAAGTAGTAGTAAAGTGCTGTCACGTATCTTAGCAAGGCAGTTGTTGACTCTCCATTTTTTGACATAAAAGCTTCTATTTCATTCGATATCCATAATAAAAAAAGGTTCTTCAATAACGAGTGGCCTACGATTTAAAATTTAAAATGTTTGAACGTGATCACAGTGTGTAAATAACTTTCGACATTCGACTTTTCATCGTGTACTAAAAACTGATTGTAAATGAAGAATAATTCATATCTATACTTACTAAGGTAACAAAGAATTGATTTTCCACTTCTGAATATAAAAGTCCACCACTGAATTTGACGTAATCGCTGAGTATGGCGGGTGATTTGGGGATAACAATTTCGTTTTGGTGAAAAAAAGCGGAGGCCCTACTATATTCCCCGTGCCGGGAATTACAAATTACTTCGTCAGAATTTTACTTAGCTAGATAGATACCGCGAAAAGCCTTTTTGAAACATTCTTTGTGCGGATTTTAGCTAAATAAAATTCTGACTGTTCATATGTTATGACGAATTTCTACAAAGCAACGATTGACTCCATTAATCTCCTTTTAAAGACTGGTATCACTTTCAAATTTTAATACTTACATATGTACATATATCTCACAGTATACTAAGCGTGGATCCGCGGCCGTCAGATATGAATAAACGTCATTAATAGAATTATATAAAGTTAAGTAACATTATATTGAGACTTACCAGTTTGTGTCGAAAATATAGATAGGTTTTTAACCTTAAGATTAGTTGAAATAAGTTGATGAATTAAAAGGCCACGAGTTCAATTGAGCAATCAAGATAATGACCATAAATATTTAATTTATTTTTATTTAATCAATTTTGCAGTGGTAGAGCCACGCTGCAGATGAATACTTTGTCAAGAATGGCATATTATTTTTCTGTACCATGAATGGTCCGGCTCGCCCGGGGAAGTACCACACTCCCGCAGAAAACCGGCGTCTGAGTGGTAGCTTAGCTACCGCGCTTCGTCGGGTGAGCAGTTGATTTTCGGTGGCTCAACCCCCCTGCCCCTCGCCTCTCCCATAATGCCATTTTCCTTAAAGGCCGGCAACGCTTCTGCACTGTCTATGGCACTGCGGATGTCTATGGGCGGCGTTGATTGCTTTTCATCAGGCGACAAGCCTACTCGTTGGCCTTCCTATCCCATAAAAATAAAAAAAGGTACAAAAGTATTATGTTTATATATATATATTAGGTGTACAAATAAGTTTCCGCGGTTTGTCAAAAGATGGCCCCACCAGAAGGTTATGGAGAAATTGTCAGATGTAAAACGTAATATCCCAAGTTTAGTCATCTGGCAACACCATAACCTTAAAGTACTAGTGATTCCGTATCAGCATCACGTAATTTTTTTCGTGCAAAAATGTCAAGTTTTATTCCGAATAAGCATCATTTGCGGGAATTTTTGATTTACTTCTTTAATGTGAAAAAATCTGCAGCTGAGGCGCATCGATTGCTTCTAGAAGCATATGGTGAAGCTGCTTTAAGTGAGAGAAGTTGTCAGGAATGGTTTCAAAAGTTTAAGAACGGTAAGTTTGACGTTAAAGACAAAGAACGCAGTGGAAGGCCGAAAGTGTACGAAGACATGGAATTAGAAGTACTATTGGAGGAAGATTCGTCCCAAACGCAAAAAGAACTTGCACTTACTCTACAAGTGACTCAACAAGCAATTTCACATCGTTTAGAATCGTTAGGAATGATTCAAAAACAAGGAAATTGGGTTCCATATGAACTAAAGCCGAGAGACGTTGAACGCCGATTATGCATGAGTGAAATGCTGCTTGCCAGGAATAAAAAAAGAGTTTTTTGCATCGTATAGTCACTGGTGACGAAAAATGGATTCACTACGATAATCCAAAGAAGAGAAAGTCATGGGTTAAGCCCGGCGAACCATCAACATCGACAGCTAAGCCGAATATTCATGGAAAAAAACTCATGCTGTGTATTTGGTGGGATCAGCTTGGTGTCGTGTATTATGAATTGCTGAAACCAAGCGAAACCATTACTGGAGCTCTCTACCGAACACAATTGATGAGATTGAGTCGGGCACTTAAGGAAAAACGCGCCCATTACTACTCCAGACACGACAAAATTATTCTTTTACACGATAATGCTCGTCCACATGTTGCGGCGCCGGTAAAAACATACTTGGAAACACTCAACTGGGAAGTTTTACCCCACCCGCCGTATTCACCAGACTTAGCCCCTTCTGATTATCACCTGTTCCGGTCGATGGCACATGGTCTGTCTGAGCAGCGCTTCACATCATATGAAGACACCAAAAATTGGGTAGATTTGTGGATAGCGTCAAAAGATGAAGAGTTTTTTCGACGGGGTATCCGAATGTTGCCAGAAAGATGGGGAAAAGTAGTGGCAAATGATGGAAAATACTTTGAATAAAACGTAATGTACTTTTCCTTTACAATAAATTCCTAATTTTTTATAAAAAACTGCGGAAACTTATTTGTACACCTAATATATATATTCGAAATAAAATATTTAGTACCCTGAACACGGGTATAACTGTTTTCAAATGAACTGTGATGTTAAATTGCATCATTGATACTTATACCTCTTACGTTATGTAAGTTTAAACTATAAAGTAACATTTATAATACATGTTACATTAACTATTACCGTAGTGTTTAACGAAATAATTATTATCTGAAATGGGATATTAAAACGAAACCTCTGTAACACTATAAGTAATAATTACATTTTATTAGTCTTTTATTATTATAATTATAATACTAGAATACATTTGCCGCCAAAAATATAGTGAAGTTACTGTTGGGTTCTTGAGTGGACTGTATGTAGTGGTATTGAATCTTGCGGTTTTTATTGATTTTCTACACGTAGTTTTCTTAATCAATTGGGAGAACACGTATGTGCCACAACAACTATATAGCATTTCCTCTCTTTTATGTTTGTTACAGTACTAGTAACTTTTGGTTACAAATTAAAAAAGTAAATGAAATTTAGTGTTGCTAGCATGTATGTGCAGCAACAACTATTTCGCATGTCCTTCCTGTCGTATTATTTTGCAAAAACTCCTCTGTTCTCTTCTCTAGACTATTTAAATATAAGACCCTTTTAAGGCATACCATCTAGCCCGATCTTCGGCTCCATAATTTCTGCTGACTCTTTTGCATATATCGTCGCTCCATCTAGCAGTCGGTTAGCAGAAAGTAGCATCTAATTCATCATTCGTCTGAGCCTACAGTTATTGGTTCTACAAACGTGACCAGCCCATTGCCATTTTACTTTGTTGGTGACTTTGGTTTTCCAGCGAATTTGTACCAATCGTATCTACTAAAGAAACTCCGAGTAGAGTCCTCTTCATCTCTTCCTAAGCGATTTTAAGCTTGTGCAACAGACATATCGTTGTCTTCGTTTCGACATTGTAAAAGGGTTTAAGCATAATCCATGTTTCACAAATCAAGACTTTCGTCTTCAATCTCCGATGTATGGACGACGAAAAATCTTGACGAGGTTTCCCAAAAATGCAGTACTCCTACGTAATATTTAAAAATAGTTAAAATTCTAGTAAGATTGACGCAATTTTTATATTACACGTTCAAAATTAGCTTTATCTCTTTCTAACGACGCAAATGGCGCACTGACGAAGTGTTTCGTTTTTGAACCATTAGCCTTGAGTTCAATTCCTGCATCAGGATAGATACTTATATGGATGGCTGAATTGGTTAATTTTATTTCAAAGTCTTGTAATTTGTATTTATGGTATTCACGATATAAGGAAATTTTGTGTAGAGCTATGATTGAATAAAGCGGTATTTTTTCAATAATATTTCGTCCACTTTTTTAAATAATCGATATGGATAGCACTTTAGCAATATATAGTTATCACAATTTATATAATGTTTATTTTTTTACAATTATTTTCATTTAATAAAAAATTGTTGTTATAATTATAACAAAAAATATATATACCTTTTGGGTTTCCACCTTTTAATAAATACTCCAAACATGTTGATAGAATTCACTAAATCACATCACTAGCACATAAACAATATTTCCTTTCAAGACCACAAAGTAAACACAGTATTCGATATATTCACTTTTATGAACGAAACTCAAAACTTGTCTATGGATCAAATGCAAGTCGAAAAGTATTCCAAATATAAAATCACCCCATCACTGTGTACAAACAACACTACGATAAGAATCGAAAATATGTAGAGTAGTTTTATGCGATGAGTGCTATCGATATTTGCGATGTCACTCGCTATTTATTTGGAAGCGAAAATCGGAATATCATTAATTATAAACGCCACGCAGCGGTACAAAACACGCGTTCCAAGCGAGCGTGGTACGGCGACTGACTGGCTCGTAGTTGCAATATGCAGCTGGTGTATATCCCGGTTGCTTTGTATTAATAAATTTTAGATGTCAACCGCTTTGCGACGCTAGCCGTGGGGTTGAATGGGCCTACGTTACTGACTTTTATTTGATTTGCAATATTCACATTAAATTCTTGGTGGAATATCGTTTTACTTATTCCCACTCCTAAAACGTTCTCAATATTCTGAACATTCAAATGAGATTGATGTATCGAATATTATTAAATCGATCATGATTGATTAGGACAACCTATTTTATTTAATAAAAATGAATGAGCAATTGCAAAATAATTATTTTTAAATAATTAAAAAGACATATTTTTGTGGCTCCATTAGATATGTTTAAAAATATTCTTATATATATATATATATATATATATATATATATATATATATATATATATATATACATATATATATAAAGAATAATAAATTTGTCATTTAATTTGTTAATAAAAATATAGAATTTATAAGTCCTATTTAAAACTAAAACAACCATAGACATTTTCGTGTTCGTTTAAATCGTAAACATAATTACACAGATTCATACTAATATATAGATAGATAAACAAAAGCATCTGAATCGTTTTGTTCTTCCATTTTCGATGCCCCATTCGGTCAATTTTATTAGACTATTTATAAGTAAATCACTACCAAATTTAGTATTTGACAGATCCACCTAACACGAAGTAACAGATGGGTGCGACAGTGAAATCGATAAAGCACACAAGATAAGACGGGTGCCCCAATTCGCGGTTGTGGACTCGGGAGTTATTCCCACTGGTCTCGGGAGCTGGGGCCGTGTTATAACGTGACCCACATAACTAGTTTGCCAACATTTCGACTCGAATTCTGGATGAGTTTACGCGGCAATAGTTCTGGGAATTGCATGACTTTCGTTTCGAGAACTCTCAGAATAGATTGCAATCAAAGAAATATATGTAACAGATACATATTAAAAATACAAATCAGAAAAGTTGCTAGTAAAAATTGAGGACTGATTTGAACTATAATTGAAAAGTATTATATATACGTATATAACCAAAACTTAAAAAGCTGGACATACATCTTTTCCATCAACCCAAAGGTTGACTCGCAGGGAATAGCAAAAAGTACCAAAAATTATACATTAAAAATAAATAAATAATGTCATAAATAAAATTTTAGTAGCGCAATAAAATTCGCTCTTAAACTTTTTATCTCTACTTTTCTTTTCGTTGTTGGCAATTACTTATAACCATTATGCCAATATCAAATAAAATACTCTAATATCCTAACCTCTTAAAATGTAACAAGTCAGCTTATCACGTTACATCTAGATAAAATGGTGGCTATTGTACCAAAACCTTCTATGGATTTCTTCAGTCCACTTAAAAAGTTACGATACACGCATTTATCTCATATCACCTCACTTATGCGCCTTAATCGAACTATATTGCATAATACGCCACCACAATTAAACAATACAACTGATAATAATATTAAAACTATGAAATAAAAACACGACGTCAGTGATGTAAGTTGGCGGGAAAAGTCCTTATCCCTACTCAACCTTCTTTTTCTATTTCCACTATTTCGATATTCCTCCTTCAAAAGTTTTCCTTGCAATCACAATATTTACTTCATTACCTCAAAATAGGCAACGCATCTACATTGGCTATAGTATTGTGAATGTTTTAATAGTGGTAGAGCCACGCTGCAGACGAATACTTTGTCAAAAATGGCATAATATTTGTCTGTACAATGAATGGGCCGGCTCGTCCGTGGAAGTACCACACTCCAACAGAAAACCGGCGTCTGAGTGGTGAGCGGCCTAGTTCCGAAGCCCAACGACCTCCCCCCTCCCTCTACCCCTCCCCCTCCCATTCCCATTCCCATAATGACACGTTCCTTAAACGCTTCCGCACTGCTGATGGCGCTGTGGAAGTCTATGGGCGGCGTTGATTGCTTTCCATCGGGAGTCACGACAGCTCGTTTGCCTTCCTATCCCATAAAAAAAATGTTCGTGGGTAGCGATGATCATTAATCATCGAGTGGTTTGCTTGTTTGTTTGACATCATCCATAAAAAATGATTCTTTAACCGTATACCAGATTTAAGTTCTACTCAAAATTTATGTTGTACGCAAATCGTGTCATACTAATAATGATATCATAAGATAGATGCATGAATAATCTAAAATGTACCTTAACTGCCGGTAAGTGGCTTTCTTGCATAGAGCCCACGATTTTCCAATTCTTAAAATATATTCAGTGTCGAGCGTAAACATACATATTAACTTGACACCCATAGGCAATTTCTTTCTAGAATAGGCATGCATCGCTTTATTGCTCTTAGTGAAGCATCTTATGATAATATAAACTAAGAAGGTAAACTATTATCTACCATACCTGTGGTTTCAACTCGGTATATCTGCTAAATTATTTTTTATGGGATATGAAAGCGAACGAGCCAGCAAATCGCCTCATGATCAATCAGAATGGATTAATAGAAGATTTTGTATAAATTATTTAAAGAGAGCTGTATAAGAGTGGATTTTATCAATTATATAAAAAATGAGTAATGCCTTAAAGGAGAGATCACAAATAGCAGTTACTGCAAAATGACTCAGAGCATTAAATTACACAATAATAACGGCAGTAAACCTGGCCTTCATTCCATTAAAAGTATAGGCGTACTTATAGTGGAATTCAGCTGTAGGATTCTTTTTTTCAAAAAAAAAATGCTCGGTACCCTCACTATAGATTAATAGAAGATTTTGTATAAAACTATTTAAAGAGAGCTGTAAAAGAATGGATTTAATTAATTATGTAAAAATGAATAACGCCTTAAAGGAGAGATAATAAACAGCAGTTACTGCAAAATGACTCCGAGCATTTCATTACACAATAATCACAGCTTACTGCTGTGTTTTTACTGACCTATCTTTTTTTTATTACAATCATTACCATACTCATGGTGGAATTCAACTGTATGATTTTTTTTTTCAAAAAAAAAACATCGGTACACTCTCTATAGATTAATAGAAGATTTTGTATAAAACAATTTGAAGAGAGCTGTAAAAAAGTGGGCTTTTATCAATTTAGTTAAAAATACATAATGCTTTAAAGGAGAGATCATAAACAGCAGTTACTGCAAAATGACTCCGAGCATTCAATTACACAATAATCACGGCAGTAAACCTGTCTTTGTTCCATTAAAAGCATTAGCATTCCTACTCATACCGCTTGTTATTAAATTCCATAATGTCAAAATTATAACTTAATAGCACCTTGTACCTGGCAATTTCAATTTTAAGCTCTTAGATATCACTATCGAATCTAGTAATTTAGTTGTGACGAAGTTAGTTTCTTTTTGATTTATTAATAGTTACATAGACTTCTGTAGTCGTTTCATAAGTGGAAGTGAGTCGCCTTTTTGTTGCAAGAAATTCAGGATAAATCAAATTATTTATATTTCGACATAAGAAATTACATTTTATTTGTCAAATGTCTGTTGTACGCAAACCTCTCCCTAATAAATAAATACACTTCTTCACTTATATCGCCATAATAACATTTCCTGGTATTTTTTTTATTTATATACGAGTTTGTAAACATGGAATGTTTTTTTTTTGACATTTATTTTCGCGTATTTTATATACTGGTTCATAAACACATATATTACTATATTACTGGTTTCATCTAGAAATTTTAATTTTTCTAATTTATTTTCTTGTACTTTATTTAGTCATTGGTATACACGTATCATATTATTCTAAATTAATTAAAGCTATTTACTCCGGAACTCAACGCGTACCAAACGTACGAAGCGCGGTACCAAAGCTACCACTCAGACGCCGGTTTTCTGCGGGAGTGTTGTACTTCCCCGGGCGAGCCGGCCCATTCATTCTACAGACAAATTTTATGCCATTCTTTACAAAGTATTCGTCTGCAGAGTGTCTCTGCCACTAGTAATTTACTTGCACGAACAACTATCATTGACATAGCTGTACTTATTTTACGTTGATTTCTTTATTTTGAATCATAATAACCAGGGAAGCTCATAGAACAGCTCTCTGAGAAATTAATTAATAGTAATTAATTCCTTGCCTTTAACTTTAAAATAGTTATAACGTCACTAGCAGAAGCGACGCATCTGAGAGGCTTCCGATGTTGCGGATGTCTATGGTCGGCAGTGAACACACACCAGACGACCCGCATGTTCGTTTACCTATTCGGCTATTAAATAATACTTTACTTCTCTGTGTATGTAAAAAATAATGAAATTTGTACGCCATAAGTGGCAATGTGATGGAGCTTTTATACGTCTTTTTTCATCTTGTTAACCTCATTATGCAAATAAAGAATTATTATTATTATTAAAAACGAAACGCAAGTCGTGTAAGAATTTGACAGTTGAAACGCGAAAGCGTGTTACGTATTTAGAACCCCTAACATCCCGTTTGAGTTCTTAAGTCCATTTAATATGTACATTCAACGGACTGACTAGTGTAATATGATAGGAATTAAAAATGTTGAACGCTAAAAGAGCGTTCAACTCTTTTCCTTGACGAGTAGTAGTTGCATTAACTTAAAGGCTAAGCGAAGCCTCTAGAATAGCAGAGAGGCAGGGCTGCCAACGGTTATATAAAATAAAGAGATATTTCAAATCCACGCAAAAATTTTACTTTCATTATAACACGTTGGTTTTTGTATGTGGACAGTTAGAAGTTTCACTTAGCTAAGATCCGCGACAAGCAAAAAAAAAACAGAATAATAATAATATGCGTTTTCTACTCGAAGAAGTGGACAACCGTTAAGTGTCTTCCGTAGGGTCTACTATACCTAATGATGTCTCGTGTTGAGGCGAAACACGTGTCGTGTGGAGGGTGGAAAAATGGTGGTGATTTGTTTGCTGGGAGGTGGAGAGTTGCTGACGGCCGTTTTTTCGGTTTTTTTAGTTTAAGTTCCCCGTAAATCCACTTCTTCCAGTAGAAAACACACATAATTATTTTTTTTATTTTGTCTGTCTGTGTGTCCGTTTGCTTGTCGCGGATCTTAGCTAAGTAAAAGTTCTAACCGTCCACATAGTGGTGGATTTCCTCCACTATGTGGACAGTTAGATTTGTAAACAATAACTTAAGCCTATCGATTGCATCTCAATGGACTACCGTGCATGTCTATACCTCGCGTATCGATCTATAAGTAAAACTTAATCAATACTTTTGAGTTTCGTCTTCTACGACAGCATCTCCTACCCTTGCGGGGCAAACGCTTAACTTGTTTTTTAACGTATTCAGTATGCAGGTATGTATCAGCACAAGTTCATAGAGCAAGCAAGTATACATCAGCATAAGTTCGATCCATAATATAAACGTTGGACGTGGCAAGGAGAACCCACTTTCAACAGGACTTCTGTAATTGTTCCTAGCGGTTGGTAAGTTTCAAAATCCACCATTTGAACGTTTCATACTATCTGGCACTTATCAGGTCATCGAAGAAGCTGACTACGTTAATAAAGAACGTAAGACTATGGTAATAAATTTAATAATAATAAAATAATCATTTTTTTTATTTGTCAATTACATTTTGTTAAAAATTCTTCAAAACTAAAGTATGGCAGCTTCAAGTAAAATACAATAATATCCAATCTCCTGAAATGTAACAAGTCAGCTTGTCACGTTATCTTGTTAAAATGGTGGCTATTTTACCTAAACCTCTTATGGCCTTTTTTAGTCAACTTTAAAAGTTACGATACACGCATTTATTCCATATTACTTATACGCCTCAATCGAAATATATTGCATAATACGCCACCACAATTAAACAATATAACTAATAATGTAAGATTATGGAAATGAATTAAAAACACAACGTCACTGATGTAAGTTGACGGGAAAAATACGATCGCTTTTCACACATTCACCAAACGATCAGAAACATATTTATTGACATGGACAATTATGTTAGTATTGGTACTATACACCGTGACTTTTTAATTACCCGTGAAAATTTAGTAATATATTCAGTTATCGATATACATTAAATTTGGCGATGAACAAAAAATTTTATTTTTGTGAAATATTTATTAAAAATGTCCTTAATATACACCAAAAGTTATACAACAAAAAATCTTGCTAATTCAAATAGACATCATTATCATTCCAATATGAACTGCACCCAAACCATGCATTGGTCGCATAATATTTACAGGATTTCTTTGAAGTCCCATAAAACAATATTTTTGTATGAACGCTATAATATTTGAATGTTACTTACTGACATACATATTTTAACAAACGCTAATTTTAGTTTTTTCGGGTAATTAAAAAGTCACGATGTATATAATTAGTATTATTATTTAATAGTGTAAATATCCCTTTGGTCTTTGCGTCTATTAGAGACGATTCAAGAAGTAATATATTTGTGGCAGCGTGAATGTAACTATAATTCCTAAATAAAAGCAAAAAAAAAAATATAGGGACATTGTGTCATACTCAAACACCAGCGTAAAAAATAAATTGGAATTAAAAAAATGTGCGACCTATATGTACATATGTAATTAGGCGTCGTAAATAACGACAAACTAGCGTGTCAACCCTATGTAATTCTCTCTTGGCATTCCCCAAGGAGGGCTTCCAAGCGACCTAGTTTTGGAACGTTGGAAAAGGTAATTTATTCGGTAGGTTCACTGGCATATATAATATTTGTGGAAACGTTACGAATATTTGACAAGTTTACATTTTGTGCTTGTGGAAATCGTGTTTACGTATACGTGGCACACACGTATAGAGGAAAAGAGATAGAGAGCTATAAAGAAAGAGACAGAATACACGTATTTAAACAGTTCATTCATATAATCATCCCGACGGAGGTTAAGTGTGAGTAAGTTTGCTATAAATATATATTCGTAAATAAAATTTAATTGTAAATATTGCTGAAGATGCATTTATTATGCTAACTGTGTAATTTTAGTGGTGACTTTAGATATAGATGTATTTTTAGATTGTGAATTATTACAATAAGCCATTGGCTTCCTCGGATACTCAATATATAAAGATATAAAATGAATAAAATATCATTAGAACTTTCGGACCTAATAATGTGGCCCTAAGATTACATTACCACATCATTAAAACTTTCGGAGCTAATAAAGTGGCCATAAAATTACATTGTCACATCATTAGGACTTTCCGACCTAATAATGTGGCCCTAAGATTACATTGCCACATCATTAGGACTTTCGAGCCTAATGATGTAGTCCTAAGATTACAGTGCTACATCATTAGGACTTTCGGATCTAATGATGTGGCCCTAAGATTACATTGCCACATCATTAGGACTTTCGGACCTAATGATGTAATCCTAAGATTACAGTGATACATCATTAGGACTTTTGGACTTAATGATGTGATCCTAAGATTACAGTGCTACATCATTAAAATTTTCGGACCTAATGATGTAGTCCTAAGATTGCATTGCAACATCATTACGACTTCGGACCAAATAATGTGGCCTTAAGATTATAGTGCCACATCATCAGGACTTTATCAACTATGTCATCAGTGCTACATCATTAGGACTTTCGGACTTCATGATGTGGCAATGTAATCTTAGAGCGTAACGAGTGACTAAGAAAGATGATCTTCCTTCATCGAGCTATCAGTACATATTTAAAACCAGCCATTTGTCAGATAGCTTATACATTGGTTGTCAAAGCAATGACATGGTTCACCACCTCTCATAATTTCGCATGTTCAGAATTTATTTAATGGAAATTGAGATACATATTTCTAATGTTAATATTTATTCTAATAAAACGAACGTTTCGATATGGGCCTGGGAATTATTGTATTATATTGCGGGAAAGCGTGACTAGAATACGATACAGCGATAAATGGGTCTTCTCGAGGCCTAACCAACTGTTGACCTCAAATCGTTATAAGTATCTCCCAGTAAATATGAACAAAACAAATTGTATACGTTGAAAGCGTTCATGAAAATAACTAATAAGTATCAAAAAAATTATGAAAAATAAGTATTATGTCTAATAAGGAAAGTACGACTCTGAGATCTCTTTATGATATTAATAGTCTATCGTATATGCAAAGCACTGAATATTTTTTTGTTTATTAAAAACAAAATAAAAATAAAAAAAGTATTTGTGCATTTAGTTCATATATTTTAATAGTAATTGTATAAGCATCGGTGGTTCAGTGGTAGAATGCTCGCCTGCCACGCGGGCGGCCCGGGTTCGATTCCCGGCCGATGCAAATCTTTTTCTTTTTATATTTTAAGTTAAATTATTTTATGCTAATATTAAAAAAAATTTTAAAAAAATTATTTTTCTTTTTATAGTTATTTATTTAAACCTGTTTAATCGTAAGTAAAATTCTTTCCTAGACAAATATTAAAATTTTTAAAGTTATAGGTTTAGATCCAACAAAGAAAATAGTTGCATACCGAGCTAATGCTTTTTTAAAAAATAAATATAATTAATTAAAATATGTACATTTCTATTTCAAAACTAAAAGTAGGCTAGTGGGTTCATGTTACAGAAAAATGCTAAAATGTAAATACAGAACAATTTTTAACTTCCTGTAGATACACGCATATTTATTGCGTATTCAATTTAGCGTCAATCCTCAAACTTTTCGTTGTAAATAATGTATATTTTTTGTATAGATATTATTTTTAGGAATAAAAGTATTATATTTTTTATTTATTTATAAAATACGCTTGATAATATTAAGTAATATAAAACATCACATTATATGCTACAAAATTAGTCATTTTATTTATTTAGATATAAAGGTGGAATGCAATAGAGTACAATCAGTTTAATAGAGTCGATAAAGTCGATTGTTCTGTTTTAATTTTAAATTTTATTGTTATTCTCAACATTGCAGCCACAGTCCACTGTTGGACAGTGCTTTGCGTCACAAATTAATTTATATTTCTCACGTAGACTGCTGCCAGTCTACTGTTATTTTCTTTCATAATTTCTCCACAATCACGAAGAGAAGAAATAGGGTGGCCCTATTCTGTGCCTTATTTGTTCTTACTTCCTTCGGCGCTACAACCCACGTGGGTTCACCCTGTCTCTGCCCTCCCTTCACCAAGATCCTGCTATAAAATAAATAGGGATGTTACGACTAACTGATTGCGATATAATCATCCAAAAAAGTAAGGTATAAATTATCACCGGCCTGTGACTTGTTACAGATCACTGGCTAGACTAGAAATTAAAATAAAAATATAAACCACTCAAAGTTTGAGAAACGTCACCATTTAATAGGACGCAAACAATACATTTATTTTGCTGACAATGTGTTACCCAATACGTCAAGTGTTGCAAAAAATACTCCATTTTAAAATATAATTAATTATTTACTTCAGTTTATTATAAAGTTTAGAACACATGAGGAATAAATAAAAAATACTTTTGATATGCAGATAAAAGTGTATCTATTTTCAAATGAGCAAAAAACATTTACTTAGGAGTGTGGTCAGTCTGATGGTATATTTGCTGAAACGTATTACATATTCTCATATATGTGCATATACATATATGAATATATTATTATTATATTATTTATTAATGCACTCTAGTTCATAGTTTGTGATACCATATTGTTGCATATTATTTATGTTCATTACTTGGTTCCTACTGAAAACCAACTCCAGGTTCTCTAACAGAGCGGCTGGCTTATGCCGAGTGAAAATTATTTAATTCGGCTTGATATTCTTGTTTATTTTCGTATTAACTTTAATTTTTTATTTTATTGTATTTATAAGTGGTACAGCCATGCTGCAGACGAATACTTTGTCAAGAATGGCATATTATTTGTCTGTAACATGAATGGGCAGGCTCGCCCGGGGAAGTACCACAGTCCCGCAGAAAACCGGCGTCTGAGTGGTAGCTTAGCTACCGCGCTTCGTACGGTGAGCGGTCTGAGTTCCAGACGCCCAACACCCTTCCCCTCCCACTCCCCTTCCCCGTCCCACCCCCTATCCCCCTCCCACTCCCATAATGTCACTTTCCTTAAAGGTCGGCAACGCGTCCGCACTGCCTATGGCGCTGCGGATGTCTATGGTTCCATAAAGTGACACGCCTGCTCGTTTGGGATGGAGACATCCCATAAAAAAAACTTCACACCTTTGTTTGCGACACTTAACAAAGACAAACAAATCATAAGTATTTAGGCTGTAAAGAATGAGATAGAATACATTATACAGTGTTTCTTATTATTTTCTCAAGGTTTTAATTCCATCACGTGTGAACTCTTCGTTTTTTTTTTAATTAAAAGTAAGTATTAGTATTGTTTATGCCACAAATCTACTAATACTAATTTTAAATACGAACTGCTCTATTTACAATATGTTTGTGACTGACTGTCCCATTCCACTAATAACAGTGAGCCGGTCACCTAGTTACATTTTAACTGGTGACACATCTAGTTCAGTTGAAGATAATACGGTTAAATTTAAACTAAAGCGAATTATTATCGTCCAACACAGTAACGTAACAAGTCAAATGTAAATTGAACGCCTTTCTGAATAGCGAAGGTTGGCAGCCAATTAAAGCCACATCTTTAGCGGAAGCAGTTTTGTTTTTCGGCAGCACAAGCTATCCCGGTCCACTTTCTAATATTATGTAAACATATACAAAAAATCTGCTCATAGACATGATTCAGTCTAATGTATGATTGAAGAAAAAATGATTATATAATAATTATAATACACAAAATATTTGTTAATATGTGATTCTCTTATAATTTTTTTATGTAATATTTAATAATAAATAAAAAATTAAAAAAAAATATGTTAAAATATTCATAGTTCATAAACTATACAATAAATTTGTAACAGTATTAATATCCGATATGGTCTAGTGGCTAGGATACCTGGCTCTCACCCAGGAGGCTCGGGTTCGATTCCCGGTATCGGAAGGACGTACTTTTGCCGCGTGATCTATTTTTTGTTTATATTTATCTTTATCTGCATTTATACAAAATCATATTAAAATTTATATTATACAATAACATAAATAGTACATTCTATTTTTGCAGTATTCAATTGCTTAATCTAAAATATGATGAGATCTATTATTTAAGTAAATTGATATTTAAACATCTTACGTTATTTTGTTTAGAAATAGAAATATTTACATTAAAATTATTGCCAACCTAGTTTGTCATATTTATTATGCAAGTCATAATATCAACGAAATAATATTCTTAATAACTATTATAAATATATAACAGTTGTCAAAAAGTATGATTATTACTAACAAAGTACATTACTCAAAAATAAAAACGCTTATTTTGGCTACGTACTGACTGGTTATAATATTATACTTAATAGTATTTTATTATCTATGATAAAAAAGCCACAATTACGAAATAAAATAATCTCCTAATTTAAGGCATGTGACGTGTTTCTTAAATACTTACTGTTTTTTCAAATAATTTACTAACCTATAAGCAAAACCTGCAGGCTAACTTTTTAAATTTATTTTTTAAAATTAAATAAAAATCTGACAAATGTATTACTCATTCTGCCAAGCCAAATTAGTTACGAATAAAAAATAAAACTTTCTCAGTTGTGCCGAGGAAGTTCTGTAAGACAATAAGAATCAGTGGTTGGTAGTGTTTGGTCACAGTCGAGTTGTTTTGTTCGGTCGGTCGCCCATCACTGACGTTCAGGAAACTGAGTTACCCTAAATGTGCAGGTAGAAACGGGGTATTTACCCTCACTGATGCATAAATAGATTATAAGTAAGAAGGAAGATTCAATCGGATGAATCAAATGATGCAATGGCAGTTTTTACTTTGCGAGCTGAGGATAGTGAGGCCAATTTTCGTATAATGATATAATAAAATAAAATAATTATAATAATTCGATTAAGGGGCATAATTGAGTGGACTTGAAACTAACGCGTGTTTCGTAATTTTTGGTGGAATGACTACCATTTTATAAAGACGTAACGTGACAAGCGGTCAACATTTCCAGATATTTGTTGCTATAATATTTTACTTGACACTGGCATAGTAGGTATACGTAATTGCTATCGAGGAAAAATAAAAAACAATACGTATCATTGTTTGCATTTTAATAAAAAAAAAAATAATGAACAATCACGCTGTCATCCATTGTTTCCAGCATCTAAAATGCACTTTTTCCGCTGACTGTTCAGATTCAAACGCTTTGTTTAAATAACGTATTAGCCGACTCTCGCTTGTTATGGTGATCGCTCGCGTGAGCATAAATGCTGTCCATTTAGCGAATTTCATAATTTTAATGCGCCATACATATCTCGTTAACAAATACTTGTGGCCGATATTCCATGATGTTCTTACAACAGAATATGCATACGAGCATGCAAGCCACTTCATGGTAAGTGATTATTGCCGCTATAGACATTTGGAGCACCAGCGGCGGACTTTTCCTGCCAAATTACATGAGTAACGTCATGTTTTTATTTCATTTTCATAATCTTATATTATTATCAGTTATATTGTTTAATTGTGGTGGTGTATTATACAATATAATTCGATTAAGGTGTATAAGTGGAGTGACAGGAAATAAATGCGTGTATCGTGACTTTTAAAGTGGACTGAAAACATCCATAGAAGATTTTGGTAGAATAGCCACCATTTTATCGAGACGTAACTTGATAAGTTGACTAGTTATATTTTAATAATAGATTTGATGTAATCCTATTTTACTTGACGCTGGCAATTATGCCAGTGTCAAGTAAAATAGGATTATAGATTAGATAGATATTTAAGTTTCTTCTTATTGATGGCAATTAGATATAACTATTAAGTTATATCTAATTGCCATCAATAAGAAGAAACTTAAATATTTGGCAAATTTCACCTCACTACTGACTATCATTATAATTATATTTATAAAAGATTACAATATATTTAGTTTTATTTTACATATAATATATATTATACATCACAATTTACTGTAAAGAAAAAAAATAAACTTAAAAATAATATTTATGACTTATTTATATATTTTGGGAGTCTCTAATGTTTTTCGACTTAAAAGCCGTGTCTAATTCATAAATTGACTGAGGCGGTTCCGAAAATTGGGTGTTGTTTTATTTTTAAAATCTCCTGAGCTGTTATTAATTCGAAGCAGACCATCCAGAAATCGTAATCGGCGACTAACGATATGGAATCTATTTTAAAAACGATGTTATCTACGTACGTACTAAATACGTACTACGTATCTAAATACTATTTTATAATACAATATGTTAATACTATCAAAATTGTTCAGAATAATTCCGACCGCTGAATTCCACTATCGCCCTAGTCGCCACATGGAAAAGTTGCATCCCAACCATCTGTATGAGTGGTGACCCAGTACAGTGCGTTTTTCCAGAAACTTCTTTCAACGCTCCACTGCCCTGAAGAACAGCTACCCCCAGCGGTGCTTCGATACGATATTGGCATCTTCAAAAAACAAGCCTACACATTTCTGATCTTTTTTCTAACAACCCTTATATGTCCCACTGCTAGGCACGGCCCTCCCTATTTCTGGAGGAAGGGATGATGTCCGTTCCATACTTGTCTAATGTATATTAGCGGGGTAACCAGACCAGATATGAATGTATTGTATATTTGAGTAGTAGTAGTTCGTAAATCAAAATCGCGATCATGGAGCCAATTGATCGTTGCGGATCTTAGTAAAGTAATATTCTGACTGTCCATCCTTACTTAAATGTAAGCAATTTACCAGTGATATGGAAAATCTATTAATTTTTGTATGTGTTGGTTTAAAATAAATTTGGTTTCGTTTTCGTTTGTACGCCATATAAATATGCACGATTCGTTGAAGCGAGTTTATAAGTTAACAAAGCAAATTTTTCAACTGCGTGAAAACCTTGAAATTTGGAATAGTACGCGACTGTTAGCAAATGTTTGTTAACGAGAAAAAAACATCAACTTATTCGTATGTAAAATAGGTGAATAATCTACATATATTTATGCAATTTTAGTTCTTATACTCTTAATATAAAGCAGATAATAGGTCGTGATATGTTAACGAGCCGTAATGAATGATTTGTTCTGTGATAATTTGTCGATATACGTGCAAACAGGCGGACAACTGCGAAGTTTTACGTACATACAATGATCAAGGTAATTTTTTTTTTACAGCAAACTCATAACTCATGTTTCCAGCCAGCTCATGGTAAGTAATCACAAAAATATCAGATACATCAAATACGCCAGATACGTCGTATCTGGCGTATTTAATACGTCAAAATATCAGATACGTTAAATACGCCAGATACGTCGTATCCGTATTTAACGTATCTGATATTTTGACGTATTTTTTTACAGCAAACTCATAAGGCATATTTCCAGCCAGCTCATGGTAAGCAATCAACGCCGCCCATAGACAACCGCAATACCAGATACGTTAAAATATCTGATACGTCAAATACGTTGCCAACTTTTCATTAACAATACACTCGTCTTTTGAATATCCCAATGTTGTAATTATTCGGAAATATCACAAGTTGTAGATTGTCCCATATTTTCATCACTGATAGAAGGAAATGAGTGAAAAAATGAGCGTAGATGAAGCAAAGAAAGTGTGCCGAGGTCGTAGCAGATGGAGGTCTGTGGTCTCTGCCGTATATATACCTACAATCACGCCTGTTTTCCGTAGGGCTACCCCTACATACCCCGTAGTTATATATGTGGAAGGAAATTAAAAATGATTCGCACTCTTGTAGACTACGAACCATAAAGGTCATATCGATTGGAGGAGTTTTTATTTGGATACTATAAGGACGACTAGGACTTAGATAAATAATTAGATAATTTTATTTATTTGCAAGATAAACCTTAACTACTAAAATATACAAACTATGAAGTCGTATATCGTTTTGATGTCAAACATCTTATCTCAGGATATGGGAGTGAAATCGTAGACCGAGACGTCGTCTCGATTCAGGCTACGCTCCCCTCCACTCGACTCTATACAGCGTCACTTACGCGTGGCCGTGAGCATACGGTAGATACCCAGTCGTGGTCGATGTCTCACATCTACCAAGTGTCCTATTACGCTTCTCTTTTTTTCATCGTAGGTACATTTTTTATTTTAAAAAGGCGCGGACAACCGATTATGCGCTTGTATAAAAAGCCTTGCTAGGTACTGTAGTGATACATTGATAAATGTATCACTAATGTAATAAAACTTTTTATTTGAATATATTAAAACCTTTTATATTATATTACTTCATTTTAAATTCGTACTTTAAAACATTAAAAAGAAATAAATTGTTATATAAAACAAAGGGATTAGTTCGACTGACGTCTTTGTATAGATATGTCACCTTTCCGGCGTAAGAAATTGAGATTATATATATGGAGATATAAAATGTAAATTGATAAAGTGTGAATAAAGTATGAGTAAGATATAAATGTATAGTGAATAGAAAAAGAATTAGGGTTCACTTGGAGGAATTTCATTTTTAACGAAAATAAATCCCCCCTAAAGATCCTGTGTGTCCTAACCCCCCTAAGATCCCCCTAAAGATTCATGTCGCCGTTTTCAGTATTGAATTCGGCGACATGAATCTTTAGGGGGTTTTACCTTCGAGGTAATTAAACTCTTCCAAATGAAATTGATTTATTAATGTATCATTGTACATTTTATATTAATTATATACTTTAAAAATATTCTAATATTACATTATATATTTTAAATTAATAAAATTCTTTTCACTTTTCATTTTACATTTTATATACAATCTCAATCTCTTAAACCGGACAGGTGAATGTCTATCCAAAGACTAGCCATTGCCCGCGGCTTCGCTCGCGTGGAATTTGGTCTGCCACATTGTTTCGTAACAGATCATTTTAAATAAATATATATTTTTTTTTACTTGATTTTCGGTTCACAATTTTGGTCATAGTGGCTTCCACATAAAAGGTAGCTGTTGTATGCTGTCGCGGGCTTTTATTAGAACTATTCAAAACCTACAATCCTACGGTACATCATCTTTGTGTAACTCCAATGGTTTAGACAGCGTACGCCAAGATAGCTCTCAGAGGTCAGATTTTTTTCCGACTTAATTGACATGTATCGTTATATTACGACCAAAAAAAATTACATAAAATCATTACGAATTGTAGCCTATATGTTATTCCGATGTACAACCTATATTACTGTTAAGTTTCATCCAAATCCGTCCAGTAGTTTTTTCGTGAAAGAGTAACAAACATATATACTCACAAACTTTCGAATTTATAATATTAGTTTAGTAGGAGTAGGATTTATTTCTTTCTTTTTAAAATTCCGAATTTTAAAAGAAGTAATATGATATTTTATAATATAATATATATGGTTTAAACATAAAAGTTTTATTACATTAGTGATACATTTATCAATGTATCACTACAGTAGGTACGTAGTGATTACTTTTCACACACGGTACAAGCAGCCAGGCGCGACAAGTGACGCGGTATAATTAGACCCTACACGCGAGAATACCGCTCGTTCATTATGCGGTACTGCAGTGAGTCGACCGACCTCTCGCCGGGCTTATGAAATACACCCATTGACAACGTTAACGAAGTAACGGGGCATTGATTCGAACAACGTCGAGGAATGCTTTGCTTGGTTAGACTTGCTGTAATTATTTGGATGGGCTAGGTATCCTTGACTGCGAATGTGGATTGAAGGGTCGGAGGATATACCTCGACCAAATTGCTAAAGTTCTCAAGAAAGGTCAGATTACAAAGTACCCTTAACCGGCGATTTTGTTAGAGTTATTTAGAAGTGGTAGAGCCACGCTGCAGACGAATACTTTGTTAAGAATGTCATATTATTTGTCTGTAGCATGAATGGGTCGACTCGTCCGGTGAAGTATCTCACTCCCGTAGAAAACCGGCGGCTGAGTGGTAGCTTAGCTACCGCGCTTCGTCCTGTGAGCGGTTGAGTTCCGGACGTCCAAACACCTTCCCCTCCCCTCCCATAATGACCCTTTATGATTCCTTAAAGGCCAGCAACGCAGATGTCTATGGGCGGCGTTGATTGCTTTTCATCAGGTGACACGCCTGCTCGTTTGCCTTGCTATCCCATTAAAAAAAGGAAGTGATGAGTATGGATGAAGCAAAGAAAGTATTTCGAGATCGTAACAGACGCAGATCTGTGGTCTCTGCCTACCCCTACGGGAGACAGGCGTGATCATAAGTACATATGTATGGAGGTATCCTTAATAGATCCTTTGTTGAAATGACCATACAAACTGATTTTGAACATCTTCAATAACGCAGCAGCCAAATGGTGGATATAAGACTCTCCTCAGCGCACCACCTGGCCCGATCTTAGGCTACACGCATCCAATCACTGCCACATCACCCTGGAATCTCAAGCTACATTTGTAAAAATGCGGTCTCCACTATATGTTACTGTATGGTGCATCGATCCGCGCAGGGCGGCGGGCAGAAACTAGATGCTTGGAGCCGAAAATCGGGTTAGGTGGCGCTTCTATGAAGAGGCCTATATCTAGCAGCGGACTGCCGCAGGTTGATTATAATGATGATGACTCTTTATAAGGTAAACAGCCACCTCTGCAGCAGTAAGAGAACCGCAGATCTAGCTGCCTACCTTAGGGTAAAATTTAAATAATGGGAGTAAAAAGCAATAGGAGGGGAAGACGGAAGAAATGTAAGGAAACTAAGCAATAGTGGAAGTTATGGAAGGGAAGAAAGATGTAAGGCCTACGCCTGCACTCACAGTACGAAACACGGTTACAGAGCGCTACTACAACGTGGGTTTTTTCTTCGGTATCGTGAAACTCTTCCAAGTGAAGTTATATTACTAATGAATCACTTTACATTTTGTATTAATGAATTATATTTTATATTAATGAATCACTTTACATTTTGTATTAATGAATTATATTTTATATTAATGAATCACTTCAAATTCTATTATATATTCAGTATTAATTTCTTATGCCAGGAAAACTAAAATGGGACTCGAAAGACTTTAGTCAATCGAATCTTTTTTTTATATAAAACAATTTATTTCAATTTTAAATTTTAAAATTACGAATGTAAAAAATGTAAAAAGGTTCTATTAGATTTAATTAAAAAGTTTTAATACACTACTTAATGCTCATGTTCTGTGAGATTGTGCTACTTCTCTAGTCGAGCTGGCCACTTCTAACTCACATTCCGTTAGTATGGCAGCTTCCTTATCATATTTCTATTATAACAAAGTATATTTATAATAACTTAATTCACACAAACGTTTGCTACTTAATTGTATATATTAAATATAACACAATAAAGAAATTAAAATAAATATAACAAAGCTATAACATAATAACGACCTTAAGGATATATATATAAAGATTAAAATTATAACACAGCTGCGATTGTTAATTACTTGAAAGTGGAATTAATTATAAATCGGACACACCTCGATGGGCCGCACGCGTTGCTTGAAAAAGATAAATTAGATACATTAATTAAGTAAGCAGTATGACGATATAAGAATATAATTTAATGGGAAATTAAGCTTCTAACAGGAAGATCCCACTCATTGTATTATTTCAAACAATAACCAAATTATGATCATTATACGTATTCACTTATTTAATGATAAATGCGAAAAGTACTTCGTTGATGAAAAGTAGGTATAAAGCAAAGAGCAAGCTGAAAAGACATTTCAAGAGATTTGATTCATTAATTCATTCAATTGAATTAATGGCTTTCAATAGTGTCAAAATAGCACGGATGATTTCGCCAATGTCACGTAGAAGAGAGAAGACACGAAGAAAGGAAGGTTAATCAGTGCGGTTGAGATAAGGAAGAAATAGAATGCACAGGACACTTATGAGATTGAACGGTGCATGAAGGAGATTAATAAGAGATTTGATATTATTCCATTTTACTTGATACTGGCATAACAGTTTTAAGTAATTGCCATCAAAGAATTGCCATCAAAAGTTATTTTTCTTTAATGGCAATTAGTTACAACTGTTATGCCAGTGTCAAGTAAAAACAATAATATTCAATCTCTTGAAATGTAACAAGTCAGCTTATCACGTTAAGTCTTAATAAAATGGTGGCTATTCTATCAAAACCTTACATGGACTTTTTCATTCAACTTAAAAAGTTACAATACACGCATTTATTTCAAATCACTTCACTTATACGCCTTAATCGAACTATATTGTATAATATGCCACCACAATTAAATAATATAAGACTAAAAAAACGAAATAAAAACACAACGTCAGTAATGTAAGTTGGCGGGAAACGTCTAACGAAAAGTTAAAACAGATTTTCATCGTTTTTTTTTTAATTGACCCTTGAGGCATTATGCAATACATGTAATAAATATCACTCGAATAAATATTAGCTTGACGATTTTTTTAATTTTATAAATTACAAGAATAAACTTGAAACAAAAATAAACGATATTTTTAAATACCGAGAAAAGAACTTCGGTATATTATTACTAGTAACACGGTGCCAAATAGCTTCCGTCACTAAAACGATTGTCACTCCATTAGTCTGCGTGAAGGGTTGCAAATGAACTATTTATTGAATTTTATATTTTATGTACAACCTATTGTGATTTTTTAGATCGTAAATTTATTTCCATAGCTATTGGAGCTGGCAATAAATCAATTATATATTAAAAATAACGATATAAGACATGAGTTAGTTACAAGATGGTAAGCAAAAAGTGCAAATACAAAAATACTTTAAATAACTTAAATGAATTATAACGATGAAATCATTGGTGAATTTATCACATCGAAATTAATGAACGCAAGTTCAATTCTCGCAATGGAATTAATATATAAATATATGTATGTGCGAGTATACATGTGCTAAACAAATATATTCCGAGTCTGTATGTCCTTCCAATCCACCTAGAACCTTGTTCTAGGCGGTAGGTATATATATATATATATATATATATATATATATATATATATATATATATATATATATATATATATATATATATATATATATATTAGGTGTACAAATAAGTTTCCGCAGTTTTTTATAAAAAATTAGGAATTTATTGTAAAGGAAAAGTACATTACGTTTTATTCAAAGTATTTTCCATCATTTACCACTACTTTTCCCCATCTTTCTGGCAACATTCGGATACCCCGTCGAAAAAACTCTTCATCTTTTGACGCTATCCACAAATCTACCCAATTTTTGGTGTCTTCATATGATGTGAAGCGCTGCTCAGACAGACCATGTGCCATCGACCGGAACAGGTGATAATCAGAAGGGGCTAAGTCTGGTGAATACGGCGGGTGGGGTAAAACTTCCCAGTTGAGTGTTTCCAAGTATGTTTTTACCGGCGCCGCAACATGTGGACGAGCATTATCGTGTAAAAGAATAATTTTGTCGTGTCTGGAGTAGTAATGGGCGCGTTTTTCCTTAAGTGCCCGACTCAATCTCATCAATTGTGTTCGGTAGAGAGCTCCAGTAATGGTTTCGCTTGGTTTCAGCAATTCATAATACACGACACCAAGCTGATCCCACCAAATACACAGCATGAGTTTTTTTCCATGAATATTCGGCTTAGCTGTCGATGTTGATGGTTCGCCGGGCTTAACCCATGACTTTCTCTTCTTTGGATTATCGTAGTGAATCCATTTTTCGTCACCAGTGACTATACGATGCAAAAAACTCTTTTTTTATTCCTGGCAAGCAGCATTTCACTCATGCATAATCGGCGTTCAACGTCTCTCGGCTTTAGTTCATATGGAACTTAATTTCCTTGTTTTTGAATCATTCCTAACGATTTTAAACGATGTGAAATTGCTTGTTGAGTCACTTGTAGAGTAAGTGCAAGTTCTTTTTGCGTTTGGGACGAATCTTCCTCCAATAGTACTTCTAATTCCATGTCTTCGTACACTTTCGGCCTTCCACTGCGTTCTTTGTCTTTAACGTCAAACTCACCGTTCTTAAACTTTTGAAACCATTCCTGACAACTTCTCTCACTTAAAGCAGCTTCACCATATGCTTCTAGAAGCAATCGATGCGCCTCAGCTGCAGATTTTTTCACATTAAAGAAGTAAATCAAAAGTTCCCGCAAATGATGCTTATTCGGAATAAAACTTGACATTTTTGCACGAAAAAAATTACGTGATGCTGATACGGAATCACTAGTACTTTAAGGTTATGGTGTTGCCAGATGACTAAACTTGGGATATTACGTTTTACATCTGACAATTTCTCCATAACCTTCTGGTGGGGCCATCTTTTGACAAACCGCGGAAACTTATTTGTACACCTAATATATATATATATATATATATATATATATATATATATATATATATATATATATATATATATATATATATATATATATATATATATATATATATATATATATATATATATATATTCAAGTGTGTCAGTCACATCTAGTAATCTTATATCCAAGTCCAGCCCTAGGTTGCGCGCTGCGCTGTAACTATTCTAATTTAGTTTTGTATTTATTACGTTACATTTCATAAGCAGGAATAGAAGCGCCCGGGGTATCTTGAATAAGTATTTGTGTGTTAAGTATATGCTATTATATCCGAGCAGATCAGAACTTTGCTGATAAGCTCTGAACTCAGCGAGCGTACATGCAGCATAGAACTGTACCGTGAAAATAAATTTAGAATGGCATAATACTTATCATCATCATCTTCCTACAGCAGTTTACTACTGCAAAAGGCCTCACTCCACACTGCCTACTCTGATCTTCGACTACACACATCCAGTTTCTGCCAATCGTTATACACAGATCGTCGCACCATCTAGCCAGACCGTTACGCACTCCGTTTGTAAATATTCGATCTCCACTCCAGCACTCATTCAATCCGACGATTGTCAGTTTTAGTTTAGTTATATCTCGATTTGCCCATTCCCAGAAGTGTCAATTGTCCAAGATATACATATATTTTGTAGTGTTAAAGCCACGCTGCGGATGAATACTTTGTCAAGAATGGAATATTATTTGTCTGCAGCATACTGACCCTTTTATCTACATCCATAATATAAATTTCTTTAATCAGATGTCTTTCATCCATCCTCTCTATGTGCCAATCAATATAAACATCCCTTTCTCAACTTTTGTCATGACGCCTTATTTTACTCTTAAATAATAATATAAGCCTTTATTCAGATAAATACATAACATACTTAAATAATGTTATATAACGACATCCTTGTTATCTGTTTGTCTAGTGACAAAGGCCTCTTCCAACATTTTCCATTGACTCCTATCCCTGGTTTTCCTTATCCACAATTTTCTTGTTATTTCTTTTATTTCGTTGTCCCATGTTTTGTATTGTCTTCCGCGTCCCCTCGGGTAGCAATCAATGATTGTTCTACTCCATTTCCTTTCTGCTCGAAGACTATGTCCTGTCCAACGCCATTTATATTTCCTTATAGTATCACTAATATTTATTAGTTTGGTTATCTCTCTTATGACTGAATTCCTTACCCTATCTGATCTCTTTATGTTCAGCATGCTTCTTTCCGTTGACTTTTGGCAGACTTTTGACTTTTACTCTTAAAAGATCGTAAACATACAAAATACTATTTTTTATAAGTGCACTCAGTTATTCGAGGCTAAGCAAAAAAGCGTTGCCGAAGGGTGACCACCCACCGTGAAGCCATACTAGGCTGTGGGCATTACAAATAGAGAGGGCCAATTGCTAATTAAAATCACTGCAGGTGGTCGCGCTTGAGGGCAACACTCGAGAATAGATTGGCCCGTTCAAAGGGACCTGGACCAATGGCGTGGGGATATATTTAAGATGTAATTATCTCGTTAAATTAAAAATCCCATAAGCCTAGATGCAATGATAAACAGTCCTCATATTCTAAGTGGTATAAATTTTACTGTACAGAGTACATGC
Source organism: Baronia brevicornis (assembly GCA_031353405.1). Classification (NCBI taxonomy): domain Eukaryota; kingdom Metazoa; phylum Arthropoda; class Insecta; order Lepidoptera; family Papilionidae; genus Baronia; species Baronia brevicornis. Next base: position 174,220 of record JASFAT010001750.1, on the reverse strand, counting down.
ACGGATGCAAAATTTTAGTTTATTTCACAAGGAAATGAAAAGAAGCGTTTTTGGATCCAATGCCCAGCTTCGATCGTTGTGTAAACTGTACCACAAATACATGAAAAGAAAACAACGCTTTAGACATTCTCTACGACAGTGTGGTACAATTCACGCACCGTATTAAATCTAACATTTAAGTCTGTATAATAATTTGATTTGTCTGTTTTCACTTTGTTAATGTTGTATCTATCTACAATTAGGATTACATTTAAGTATGTTTTCAGAACTATTTAGAATAATGCATAATGAATGTAACTGCTGTTGATGGTCCATAAATAAAAAAATAAATAAAATAGAAATTTAAAAAAAAAACAGAGATACGCCTTAAGAATTGTCCACGTTCACTTTTATGCTATAACCAAACTGATTATCATTACTGACTAAGGTAATAATTTCTATTATGTCTCTAGTATGTTGAATCTCAAACAGCCATAGACGCAGTGAATAGAGTATCTTATGTCTAAGAAGTATCTAAGATAAAGTAACTTAGAAGTATGTTTTTAAGTTGCCTGTCCATCTAAGCTTTTGTAAGTGGCATTACCTGATGAAGGTTTCTTTCTCAATCAATCAGTCTTTTTGGGGTCGAAATCGGTTTACCAGGGTTCGACATAAACGAGAACTGATTTAACGGGTCGACGAGGTCTAAAAATCAACCCCTTTTAATCAACACAAGTTCTTATTTGAAAGAAGTACGTGACACAAGAAACACCAGGAACACCCATCTTATTCATTAAGAAGTAATTAATCTTTTTATTTAGTAAATATTAAGGTAATTAAATTTCAACATTAGGATATTTTTCATAAAACTACAATAGTTTTATGAAAAATATCCTACAATATATATAATAACAATGTAAAATTAATGAATGTTTAAAATCATAAAATAAATTTACAAATACAGACCTACCTGTTACATAGTTTTATTTTAATTAAATCTAAATTACTTTTTTCGGGGGGTCGATGGAATTTTCGAAAAATTATATAGGGGTCGATGATCAAAAAAGTTTGGCTACCCCTGCCCTAATCCGTAGTTCATCATTGTAAGATATTGTCTATCGTCATCTCATTGGTTCAATTTTTTCTTCCTTCTTTCTTTATTGTCGTTTATTATATTGACTGTTTAAGATAGATTAAGATGCTGTCTGTATCTTTGTAAATTTTGACCTAAAAATTGTGCAGTCTCGAACCAATCTCTATTAAAAATTTTAAAGCTTGAGCTATTTATAGACTTTTATCTCGAAGTGTAGAGGTTCTTAGTAACACGTAACAGAGTGTTCTTTATCACCTTTGTCAGCTACGGCGTAGGCTTTAACCCATATTCCATGAATTGACCCAATAATGCAAAGAGGCTACGCCAGCGAAAATTCCTTTCGTTTAGTTATTTTGTATGGTAGAGGGAGTGTGGAAATATAAAATTTGTTTATAATGTAAATATTTATGTATATATTGACTCAAAAAGCGAAAACTTAGTAAAGCGCAAAAATAAAAATAACTAACAAAGCAAAAAAATCTTTTAAGATTTCTGAAATAATAATATATCATAACTAAAAAAAAACAGTCCCGCTAGAGTAAAAAACTATCTTTTAAGATTTCTGAAAATATAGTATCTGATCGTAGGTCGTAGACCTGTTAGACACAAATTATTAGAATATTTTACTCTAATCTTAATATGCAAATTTTTTTTAATATCTGTATCATTTATAGAATTTTTTCCTTTTTTTCGTCGTTATGTTATATTGTTCAAACTTACAAAATTAACGAATTGCCGTCGAGTTTCCACTCCAGTAATTTTTACTTATACCTCCAATATTATTTTATGATGTAAACATTAATAACGATTTTGATGGTGGTACAGACACGCTGCAGACGAATACGTTGTCAAGAATGGCATAATATTTGTCCGTAGCATGAATGGGCCGGCTCGCCCGGGGAAGTACCACACTCCCGCAGAAAACCGACGTCTGAGTGGTAGTTTAGCTACCGCGCTTCGTACGGTGAGTGGCTGAGTTCCGAAGGCCCAACACCCTCCCACTTCCTTCTTTCCTCCCACTCCCGTAATGACAATTTCCTTAAAGGTCGACAACGCTTCCGCACTGGCTATGGCGCGGCAGATGTCTATGGGCGGCGTTGATTGCTTTCCATCAGGTAACACCCCTGCTCGTTTGCCTTCCTATCCCATTAAAAAAATATATATATATCCCTACCTAACTACTAAAAACAAAAGACAGATTCAATCGAAAATGAAATCACATCGGAACTCCATATGCGGCACCGACTGCAGGCAATTCGATCCGTACCCAATTTGTGTATGAGTTGCATTAACTTTTTTTGTTCGAACACGACACCTCCTGCATTAGCTGACTCAGGAAAGTAAGCAAAAAGCTTACCTACCGTACCACCGTGCAATATCGCGTCACAGAGTAAATAATTTAGTAGTAACTTTCATTATCAACCATGATCGAAGAGACAGTAGACTTATGGCACAGAAGATCGGCTTACGGTCTAAGTTCCATCAAACTTAACGAATTATTTTACAGGATTTGGAAATACGCAAATGCTAATCTATAATACATCAACTTAAGCGCTTTCTTATGGAATTTGCGGTGGAAAAATCAATTATTATTTTAGCGAAAAAAAATAGATTGTGGATTTTTTGTATGGCGTTTGCTACACCAGGGTATAATTTAAAAATAAAAATCGATCGTATAAGGCGACATGCGGGTTCTAATCAGCGACATATGTACGTATGTACATATCAACGCAAAAACGCTGTAAACGACACAGATGTCAAAACATTTTATTGCATATTCGGATCGGAAAGAAATACTGCGTCGAGTGGTCTGAGTTTCATAGCTCTACGACCAACAGAAAATTTTGAACAATATTTAAACTGATTGTTTTTGAGTGATCAGATTGAAATTTTTACCGATATCTTAAAAGTACTTTTTTTTACTCTGGTGGTAAAGTTTTTGCGTCGATATCTCCTTAAATGTATTATAAAAGATGGAATTTTCGAAACATAGTACAATATATATAATGTGTTTACTTGAAGAATGTTTGGCAAAGAATGCGCATTTACCAAAAAGTATAAGATTCAGGACGGCCAGATTTGTTTAGTGGCCACAACTGAGTCCATCAGTGTGGCCACTAAACAAATTCAAAAAAGAGTCTTGCCAATCCACTTTAGACAAGCATGGTTGGTGAATTGTTTCCTTCAGAATAGGAGAGTCCCGTGCCCAGCAATGAAATATACATGGATGGAGAAAAACAACGGGATCGGTTTAGTTATAATTTTTATCTTTATAACAGAATAAGGGGGAGGTTGTTGGGCCCCCGGAACTCAGCCGCTCACCGTACGAAGCGCGGTAGCTAAGCTACCACTCGGACGCTAGTTCTTTGCGGAAGTGTGGTACTCACCCGGGCAAGCCGGCCCATTCATGCTACAGACAAATATTATGCCATTCTTGACAAAGTATTCGTCTGCAGCGTGGCTCTAACACTGTCATACTGCGTTATATTAAAGCGATAACCTTTGCAAAATTAAAGTAAGTATAGGTGCAAGTTAACCCTTAACTTGGCAGACTTATTTTTTTGAATATCAAAATAATATTCATAGCACTTAACCCTAATGACCCAAGGTGTCTAGAAAAAAAACTTAAAAAAAATTCATGAGGGTAGTTTAAAAAAATCATATGTATCTTGTGGGATACATTGCCAAAAGCATTGATAAATATATTACGTTTTTAATTCTGATGTATCTCTACAGATACATCATCAAGAAAAGGGTTAAATATGAGGACGAGCTTATATTGCTTACTCATATAACAGACTGGAGGACTACCAATTATAATTGAAATACTGCTTTCTACACTACACTGTGCATCATTAACGATATACATACAGATAAAAAGATATCGCGCTCTGTTTCGCACTTGTCAATGTTTTGAATACGTTCCGAGTGAACTACAGTTATACTGTTCACACAGATAGTCGCGGCGAAGACGTCAAGTGGATAATGATTTCTTCTTTAATGTATTCATACCCATAGATGACTTACCTGAAGCTGACTGACTTGTTGCTGAAAGCCATCTTGTAGATACCAATCTCAGTAATAAACGCCATTGTGGAAAACAATGGCGTTTATTACTGAGCACCCAACGCATATGGATTCAAATTTATGTGGAAATAAAAAATTTGAAATGTACTCGTATACGACAAAAATGAATATTTTCATACTCAAGTCTATATATTTTTTATAGGATAGGAAGGCAAACGAGCAAGCATGTCACCTGATGGAAAGCAATCAACGCCGCCTATAGACTTCCGCAGCGCCATAGGCAGTGCGGAAGCGTTGCCGACGTTAAGGCAAAAAAAGTGTTGCCGTTGTTAAGGAAAGAGTCATGGGAGTGGGAGGGGGGAAGAGAGGGGGGAAGAGAGAGGGGGAAGAGAGAGGGGGAAGGGTGTTGGGCCTCCGAATTTCAGCCGCTCGCCGTCCGAAGCGCGGTAGGTAAGCTACCACTCAGACACCGGTTCTCTGCGGTAGTGTGGTACTTCCCCGGGCGAGCCGGCCCATTCGTGCTACAGACAAATATTATGCCATTCTTGACTTTATATAATAATATAATATTTTCCGCAGCTCATATGTAACCCACAACTGGACCCGGGTCAAATTTCTAAAGGAATAAACAATAAACCACCACGCTTCTTCAAGTGTGCTATGATGTTTGGGACACATAGAGAGGATGGATGAAACATGACTGGCAAAAGAAATTTACGTTGCAGATATGGATGGAAGGGTCGGTAAGGAAAGACCAAGGAATGATTTCCTTGGTCATGCCTTGACTAAAATGTCGAAGTTTTTAAGAAAGGCCAGGTCAAGAGTACCCTTAACTGGCATGCTTGAATGAAGAGAATGATGAGTGTGGAGGAAGCAAGGAAAGTATGCCGAGATCGTAGCAGATGGAGATCTGTGGTCTCTACTACCCCCACACATACATACATTTCTTTTTCAAGGCAGATTGGAAGGTAATTAGTCTCCGAATAAATATCTATCGAATCGAACCCGCGACAATTGATTCTGTAGGGGGCGCCCCCATGTCTGAGCTATTTGGTCGGTTTGGTGGTAGTTAGTGGTACCGGCGTAAAATGATTACACAATATTTCTTCTTGTGTGTCTCGTACATTTATTATGGGAGTACATAGGTATTAGCATAATAATAGGTCTATCTATATGGACAGTCAATAGTTTTACTTAGCTAAGATCCGCGACAAGCAAAACAATAACAGAAAATTAATAATGTGTGTTTTTCCGTTGGGTTAAGTGGATTTATTTGGAACTTAAACCATAAACTTACCGAAAATCGGCCTTTTCGGTTGTCTTCCGTAGAATCTATTATACCTGAAGATGCCTCGTGTTGGGGCGAAACAAGTGTCGTTTACAAGATGGAAAAGTGATAATGTGTGTTTGGTGTTGTGTATAGTGGTTGGTGGGTGGAGAATTGATGGCCGATTTTCGGTAAGATTTTGGTTTAAGTTCCAAATAAATCCACTTAACCCAACGGAAAAACACATATTATTAATTTTCTGTTATTGTTTTGCTTGTCGCGAATCTTAGCTAAGTAAAACTTTTGACTGTCCATATAGTGATGGATTTCCGCAAAGTAACGCCTGACTCCATTAATAATAGGTCTATCTATATAGCTTATAGATATATATAAGAATCATTCTGCACTGCCTAATCCATCTGCCAAGCGTTATTACCACAACACTCCTCATTTATAATATATATCTATAATTTATATCTACCTTATCAATAATATATTTTTATTTGTTTTTGTACCTACTTTTATATTTTTCTTCAACTAATGATGACTGGTAGAGAATGCCTTACGGCATTTAGTCCGCTTTTATACTAAAATATGTATTAGACGAATATATAAATATATTTATAAGCGAGATCAATGTCCAGAAGTGGATTTATAAGACTGTGTTGTTTAATTAAGAAATCAAATCAAAAGGTGCCCCCTTGTTTTGCGAACACGTACTTATCTATACAGTGTTAAATGTTTTTATCATCAACCGATCATTTTTAAAGTTTCTTGTATTTATTTCACTGCAAATGTTTCATAATAATTCTCGCCAATAATGATGAATTATTATATAAGAAATATTTATACATTACACTTGCATTTTATAATAAAAACAAAATTCTTGAGGCACATACACAATTTGATCGCATTATGCAAGAAGGAGCCAAAATAAATAAATAAAAAATTGATTTATGAGAATTACTGTTGACACTTGCACTTTGATCATTTATAAACATACATTCATACACACATCAAAAAATATTTTAATATTAAATATGTTTTGAAAATGCATTATAAACATTTTTAATATTTTATAAAATATACATATAAAAAAAATTAAAATATAAAAATTGCTAATTATCTTTCTGCATAATACGATCCAATTATCTTTGTTTCATAAACTTACCTTTTCGGCTTCCACCGCTTCATAAAAATCCCAAACATTTTCCCCGTGTTTAAGATCACATAAAATGTATATAAAATATATTTCTTGATAACATAACAACACTAAAACACAACAATAAACACTTGCACAACAACAATATAAAATTGTTTGATAAGATAATGAACAAATATGTCATTGACTTTCAATTTCGAACGGTTAACTGTCGAGTCATATATCAGTTGCAGGAGTTGCGTTATCAGTAACTACAACACGACTGACCTAGACACCGATTCGTCCCATATTTCGCGTAACAATTGCAAAAATCGATACTAGATACTCCATAACTTCGTGTAATATAGACACAATACTCCCGTCTCGGTGGAAAGTTACGTAACTACAGAGGGGGATGCATCACGCGGAATCTATGTTCCATTCATACGAGACATCATCATGTAAATAGAGCTCGATTTTCTATTACAGGCGTTCAAATTACACGTACGTCTATCAGTCAGTGCTGGTCGCGACTGAGTTTACCTTTTGTATAAAAGTGCGGATCGCATCGAACGACTGATCGCGCAACCAGTCGCCGTTGGCGCTATGTGCGGTCGAACAGCTGCTGAGTAAGCATAATTTGTTTTGAAGAGGTGTGCAACTTCTGGGAAATGTGTTTCAGCATTTTAAATTGTCGCCTATACGTTGAATGGATGGGCTCCTTCGGTAACTGTTGATTCGAAGATTTAGTGCTGGTAGCCTAGTGGATTTTAGAGTTTTATCGAATACTGAGCCCGCGGGCAAGATGGTGATTTGGCGAACATGCTAATAGCGTAGTCCAAGCGGCCTAATTGCTGTCAGGCGTACACGTGTGTGTATAGGTTTTAATTTCGTCATGATGCTACGTTAAACACGTAGGGGAGGATTTGACCTAAGACAAATGTAGAGAATTGAAGTTCTACACCTTATTCCCTTTCCTCAATTCCCCACTCCTTCATTCCCTTATCTTCCATTCATCCCCTACATCTCAAAAGCGATACACACTAACCATCATACGTCTGCTCCATTATATTTACCTTTGTAACTGAATATTACCGTAAGGTTTTTCGGGATTTTAACAACTGAAACGGTACAATAGCATAAAATATTCAATTTCCAAACCAAAAGCTGCGGATTCGATTAGTGCATGACAATAGTAGGGGTATTTGACGACGTCGTTTGTGTTGTCATAATGTTAAACATAATATAATATACCTAATTCTAGTGCACTTTCTGTAAGTATGCAGATTTTATTTATTTACTTGTTTTTATTTTATATAAATAAAATAATACTTTTTTCAAAACTCTTATTGACATCAGTTATCGACTTAGACTTAGTTGAGTTTGAATCACTGAGAAGCGGCTTTTTTTAAGTTTATGAAAATGCAATTAATGATTTTTCAATAAAAAATATAATAAACTTTTAATGAAAACATTAATTGCGCAACTTCTGATACGAGATGCCGACTATATAATCATATAGCTTGATAGATGGTTAAGAAAAAAACATATATTCTAAAACAAGTGGGTTAATGTTTCAAATTTCTTTGAAAATTAAACAAATTGTTTATGATCTCAGCTAGATGTCGCATGTTGTCATCAATTAATTAATTCTGATGTAATAATGAAAAACATTTGAAAACAACAATAAGATAATATGAAGATAACAATTATAAAACTATTACTTTTTTCTATAACGCAATAAGTTACGTTTCGCTGACTCTTGCTGTAGTGTTCATTATTTTCACTAGATGGTGCTATTAGAAAATATTCGGTTTGTTTATTTTTATATTTGGTGAGTTTTTAAAAACCTGTGTGTAAGAATAAAAACATTTTTTTTTTAAGATTTTAAATGATTAAATATTTTATATGTAAGCATAAATGATTTTAAGTTTACCCTACTAAATGTTTAGTTTATAATGTGTATGTACAATGCATAGCTTTATGTTATACTAGTAATTACTTTGAACCTATTTGTTGACTTTTTGTTGTTTTTATATTCTTCAAATTAGTGTCAGTGAATTATTATTCATAAATTTACTATTGTAGGTTTTCTCAATATATTTACAATCTAACTTCGGGCTACTGCGTAATTTCTTTTCATCTTTATTTGGTAGGTAGAGTAAAACAAAAAATGCGTCCATTAACTCTTTAGTCTTTGTTAAAGGGAAGAAACTGTGTTCTTGTGTTCTTTACACTTCATGTTAGCGTATTAATATGGGTAATAAATTATATCTATTCCTCTGCTCTCTTAATTATTTAAAATTAGTCAATCACATATAAATTATTAAGGTATCTTTTGATTTTAACTTTCATTCTTGAATTTGATAAAATTGACCTCATGATAGTTTAGAATATAACAGTGACGAGTTATATTTCTTGGAAACAGACGGCGCCGTGATCCTATCTGAGTTGCATAGATACAAAGGTATGTGAAACCACATCATTTGGTATCTCATATCTTATTTCAAATGTGAACGACCTCTCTGTTGATATACTCTACATTCCAAATGACATCTGAATAAACAGTAACTAGTTACATAGTTTTGTTGTTTTATGTATATGTACTACGATGTGATACCCACATAATTGTTGACATAACAGCTTCTGAGTTACAATTGTTTAAATAGAGAAATTTTACAATACACTCTAGTTTGTGAGAAATTGTGGAATACAGCAAATTGTAAATTATCATATTGTATTCAACTATAAATTATTTTTTAATATGTTATATTACATATTTTTATAAAATTGGATGTAGCATCGATGGTTCAGTGGTAGAATGCTCGCCTGCCACGCGGGCGGCCCGGGTTCGATTCCCGGTCGATGCAAGTTTCTCTTTTATTATTAAATATAAATAAATAAGGTTATCAATAATATTTTTTATGGAATAGGTTATATATGGAATAGCATATTATTATCAGTTATATAATTTAATTGTGGTGGCGTATTATACAATATAGTGTGATTAAGGCGTACAAGTGAAATGATATGAAATTAGAAATTAGACTGAAAACGTCTGTAGACAGTTTTGGTAGAATAGCCATAATTTTATCAAGAAGTAACGTGATAAGCTGACTAGTTACATTTCAAGAGATTTGATGTTATCGTATTTTACTTGACACTGGCATTATCTCTCTCTCTGAGTCCTAAGTCCCCATGTTGGGGCATAGGACAGACACGATGTTTCTCCACCTCGACCTGTCGAAGGCCGTACGCTTCACTTCGCTCCAGGACCGGCCCATCTTCTGCGCTTCGGCCGTCACAGTACCCCGCCAAGTTCCGCCCACATTTTCTCCTAATAAAAGAAAGTTAATAGCAGATCATCTAAATGTATTCTATGTGCAATACCCAGCTAACAGCAGATGAGATGCATAGCTTTGTGTATATAATTATTGGGAGAGGAGAGAGAGATAGTGGAAGGGAGACAAGGTTTACGTTTTCTGGCTCATAAAGCTCACCGAACAAACCGTCGTAGCAAAGATACTACTTAAAAGCTGTTCTTTTTAAGTATGGTCCTTCTTCTGACAAGTCGGTCAATTGTCCCGATATACCATAGAATTTTTGAACTTAAATAAGTTTAATTTCATTTAACATTTATTTGAAAAAAATTGTCTCTTGACGATTATTTATAAGTGAATTTAAAAAAAAAAACTCAAATGAAGAAACAACTAAAGTAATATTTGAATTTCCCTCTGGAAGCTATGGTGCAGACGAATACTTTGTCAAGAATGGTATATTATTTGTATGTAGCATGAATGGGCCGGCTCGCCCAAGGAAGTACCACACTCCCGCAGAAAACCGGCGTCTGAGTGGTAGCTTAGCTACCGCGCTTCGTGTGGTAAACGGTTAAGTTCCGGAGGCCCAAACCCCCTACTGCCTCATCCTTAATGACACTTAAAGGCCGGCAACGCTTCCGCACTGCCTATAGAACTGAGGATGTCTACGGGCGGCGTTGATTCCTTTCCATCAGGTGACACGCCTGCTCGTTTGCCTTCCTAAACCATAATAAAATGTATATTTTCTATATGTTCATAGATTATTCATCATGTCAAATACGACCCCTTTCTAAACGCTTGCGAGGGTTACTAACACAAAATCAACCCTCCGTTAATCTTGACCTTGTATTCCCTGGTGGAAGGGAATATTTAATCAATACTTACATTTGAAACCATTAATTTTGATAGAAGCAAATTTTCAGCAGCGGATTGGTAAAACTGAATCAATTATAATAATAATATTCATTATTATTATTATCATTGATTTTTGTTTTGGTGAAGAAAAATAAAAAATTATTTATTTATTTATTTTAACAATTTCTTTCTCTTGTCTTTATTCTGTTCTCCTCCTTCAAATTACTTCCTTCTTCTACTCACATTCTTAGTTTGAAGTAGGCAACGCATTTGGATCTGCTCCTACTACTGTAGATTTTCAAAGGCGGTGATAGTTATATATAGCGGGGTGATAAGTGATAGTTAGAAAAATGCGGGCATTTTTACCGAGGAAGTACCACACTCCCGCAGAAAACCGGCATCTAAGTCGTAGCTTTCTTACTGCGCTTGGTACGGTGAGCGACCGAGTTCCGGAGGCCCAACTCTCCCCCTCCCCCTCCCTCTCCCCCTCCCCTCCCATTCTCACTCCCATAATGACACTTTCCTTAAAGATCTTCAACGCTTCCGCACTGCCTATGGCGCTGCGGAAGTCTACGGGCGGCGTTGATTGCTTTTCATCAATTGACATGCCTGCTCGTTCGCCTTCCTATCCTAAAAAAAAATTTACTAACCATCAAGCGACTCACTTGCTCATTTGTTTCATCATCATCATCATCAAAGACGCTACAGCCGCCGGTGGGTCTTGGTTTGGTCCAGAACATTCCTCCAGTTCGATATATTCCTGGCTATTTCCGTCCAATCCCTTATTTGTTATTTCCATAAAATAAATATTAAAACGCAGACAAACTCAGGGAATAAAGCTCGTTCATTTACCTAAAAGACGTAACTGTGTTGTACCGTTATTTAAATAATAACAAAAAACAAGCTTCGTTGATAAGTCCTTGGTTTGTTACCTGTTTGTATTGAACTGGCTTTTGGAATGAGTCTCCTTGTTTATAAAATTGACATGTTCGTCACATGCGCTGTTTGCATTCTTGACCTTTGACCGTCGACACACTTGTCATAATATAAGGTAAAATTAGGCGCCACTAAATCTTTGCTGTTTTTTTTTAACTATTTTCAACCTATTTTTCAATTTCTACTATTAGTTCACACACTCGCTATATCCTACTAATCCTACTAGTCCTACTTCCTACTAATAATATTATAAATGCGAAAGTTTGTGAGTATGGATGTTTGTTACTCTTTCACGAAAAAGCTTCTGGACGGATTTGGATGAAACTTTACAGTAATATAGGTTATTATACATCGGAATAACATATAGGCTACAATTTGTAATGATTTTATGCATTTTTTTTTGGTCGTAATATAACGATATATGTCAATTAAGTCGGAAAAAATCTGGCCTCTGAGAGCTATCTTGGCGTACGCTGCCTAAACCATTACACACATAGACTTACACAAAGATGATGTACCGTAGGATTGTTTGTCTTGAATAGTTCTAAATAAAAGTCCGCGATAGCATTTATCTACCTTTTATGTGGAAGCCACTATGACCAAAATTGTGAACCATAAATTAAGTAAAAATATATATATATCTATTTAAAATGATCTGTCACGAAACTTAACGTGGCAGACCAAATTCCACGCGAGCGTAGCCGCGGACAAAGGCTAGTATATTTATATACATATTTTGTTCAAATTTTCATTCGTTAATAAAATACTTTTTATTCATTCACTCAAGTTCAAATACATTTTTTTACATTTGTAGTAGTGGATGACAGTTGATGATAATTACAGATTTTTCAAATATTAATTTAATTAATTTAAGTTTCACATGGAAAAAAAATATTCTCTTATATAAGATATTTTGCAGAATATTAATTTAGGAATAAATACCGTCAGTAGCGAAGCGTATAGATCGCTGAAAAAATGTAGGAATTGAATTGAATTTTTTTTTTTATATTACTTGTTTTAGGCAGAGACGGGTGCTCACTATTCGCTGAATTCAAAAAGTGCCCAATGACGAGGTTCTCTGTCAAGTCAAGCAAAAACGGGAATTTTTGCAGACCGTCAAAGGAAGAAAAGTTGCTTACCTGGAGTATATTATGAGACATGATAGGTACAAATTGCTGCAACTGGTCTTGATGGGAAAAGTCGCGAGTAAAGGACAAGTTGTCTTGGCTGAGCAATATCAGGGAGTGAGTGGACTCCACAACTGCTGCACCTCGCGAAAGAAAGAGGAGAGTAGTACTGAATTGGCTGCCAACCTTCGTTAGGCGGAGAGGCGCTCTAACAAGAAGAACCTGTTTTTTTACATCACCAGCTTTTAATGATCAAGAATACGTAAATCGACGCAAAAAAGCGGAAACGTAGTAAGTCGCAAAATAAAAGTTTACCATCAAGTCAAAAGAACTTTGCATATTTCTAAAAAAAGACTGCATCTGATCACTTAGAAACGGTCAGTTTTAACGCTGTACAAATTATTCTAGTGGTCGTGAAGTTGTGAAACTCAAACCATTCTACACAGTATTTTTTTCTGATCTGAACATGCAATAAAATTTGTTTCTGTTTCATTTACAGCGTTTTCGACTTTTTTGCATCAATTATTATAACTTTACAAAAATATTCTTCACGCTTCACTGTTTACAATTTCATCAACGCCAGTACAAGCTGATATCAAATATCGTTGTCGACTCAGCTTGTTTGGACGAGCCCGTTGTTAGACGAAACAGCAGATAAAATCTTCAATTGTAATTTCGTAGAAATGTCTGATACAGCTACTCAGACATTGTTCCCAGTAACTACAGTACGTGTGACAAGCTTCTGTAAGATTCCACTTGGTAATTATATATTACTTCTATCAGAAGTAATTGAAATAATTTTGTACATCCGTATGAAGTCACACTTACTAACTCGTAAACTTAATTGTATCGTTCTATTCAGATCGAAAGAAAAACATTTTTTTTTTGGAATAAATTGGGATTATATTGCTTGTCATAAATAATTATCATCATATAAAGAAGTTAAACATACGTACATACATATCGTCACGCCTCTTTCCCGTAGGGGTAGGCAGCGACCACAGATCTCCATCCGCTACGATCCCGGCACACCTTCCTTGCTTCCTCCACACTCATCCATCTTTTTATCCATCCTTCCTATCACATTCGTCGTAGCGAAACGGCTCTCCGTTAGTCGCTTCACGCCCTCGTCGGTATTAGGTCGTGACGGGTGACGAACCACGTCGCCGTCATTTTTTAACGAATTAGGTATATTAAGATTCGTCATAGTGAATCCCACGAGCCGCAAGGAAGGATGGAGGTCAGCTCCAGCAGAGCCCCGCATGGTGAGGTAAGGCACTATAGTACGCGGGGGAGCCCGATGCCGGGACGGTCGGCACGCTTGCGACTAAACTCGCCCCTAGCCACGCATCTTTTGGCACGATAGACCGTGGATTGGCGGAGAGGAAGGGAAAAGAATAGAGAAGAAAGGAATAGGCAGAGGAAAGAAAAGATGGATTTAGACAGGATGGTAGGGATATGACACTACCGATATAGAAGACGAGGAGTGATAACGGTTATCTAAAGACACAGATATAACTTTTCTGTGAAAAAATCTGCTATATACAGCGTTTCAGAACAATTACGAAAGGAAAGGCAACGCATTTGCGTCGCCTCTAGTGTTGCAGATATCTATGGGCGATATGGTTGGTCTGCTTTAAAAAGAGGAAAGGTTTCTTCAACTAAAAGGATTTGACCCAGTTAGGTTTACCATCAAGAAGCGAGCAAGAAGCTTCTGAACTACTCATAGTTCAACTTAATTGTTTATAAATAAAAAAATATATATTATATTATCCTACAAAGTAAATATTATCCTATAGAGTATATGAATTATTTTCTATTTAGATTGGATTTGTACGTAATAGTTTACAGCAAACTTTATAATTCCATACTTTTGACAAGAAATAAAATGCTATCTTAACAATTTAGGGGAGATACCCGCTTTCTTCTTAAACTAGTTCTTCTAAGCTTATCTTGAAAATATTGAGATTAGCATATTTATTATTAGACTTACACAGAAAAGTAGGCTATGTAATATTATAAGGGACGCTTTGTTCTGTTTCACTATGAGAAAATCTTCTGTATTTGAGTTAAGTCTATACAATGGATTTCAATAGGACCATGAGGACCGAACTCCATTTCAACTAATCAGTTTCTGAACGCAAACATACAGTATGCTTTAAATTGTTCCCAATGTACCATTCAATTGATTTATTTGCACATTGACCACGGAAAGATACGCCTATCGAAATAAATCAGGCCACACATACACCATTATTCTGTCAATTATCGATTTAAGAATTGTACCGATAGCATCGATACTGGCTTACAATCGATCGATATTTATCTAGTTGTCAATATTAAATTATGACAATTGTACTTCCTATAATTGTTGTCCAGTTATTTTTTTATGGAATGGCGTTATTGGATCTTTACAATTTTTTCGAAAGGCAACCATAAAGATCACAAAGATGACGATGACTAAGAACGCATAAGATTGTTTTTTATGCATCATGGAAACTATATTTCTCCGTAGCAATACTAGTAGTATCATTAATACGTATGAAGGTGCTGTGGCACAAAAAATCAAAACTTACAAAGTTATTGTAGAGACTTGTAATATATATATTTGTATATAACAAAAATCTCGCTTCTCACTTGCGATGTAACTGAGCTACAATCCTTTTTGTTATGATCGCGTCAATAATCCATTGGTAAGGAAATTATTTATAAGTAGGAATTTAAAAACAAAACATTAGCAACGCTTTTAATATACCTAGAATTCTAGTTAACCCTTCCAACGAAGCTGATAAAAATGGAGTTAAAAATATGGTGCTCGTTAGTAGTCCAATGATAGGCGGAGTAGAATCTACAACGTAGAATTTAACTGAATATAATAAAATGATTTTTTTTTTTAAATTTATATAAAATGATTTTTTTTTAATTTTTTTAATTTATATTTTGTTAACTAATTAGGGTATAACCACTTCTTCAACTTGCCCAGCAGGATGAACCGTAGTTGTAGTGACTTTTTGTTCAGGTGTTTCAGATTCAGTTGTTGTAATTGTAGTTGTAGTAGTAGGAGTAGTGGTGGTAGAAGTTGTAGTGGTGGGAGTAGTAGTGGTGGAAGTAATGGTGGTGGGAGTAGTAGTGGTAAGAGGAGTAGTAATTGTGGGTGTAGTAGAAGTAATTGTAGAAGTAGTAGTAGGAATAGTAGTCGAAGCAATGTCGGTGGTAGTTTCTTCAATTACTTTTGATGTTTCTTCGTTTTTCGTTGTAGTGGTCCCATTTGTTTTTTGTGTTTCAATCGTTGAATTTATTCCAGTTACTGTCGTTATTGATATTACGGTTGAATCAATGATGTTCTCTTTTTCTGTCGTTAGTTTCTCAGTTATGGATGACAGTGGTATGGTGGTAGCTGTTACAGCATGATCGGTTTTAGTGGTGTTCTCTTCATCTTCTGTTATTATCAAATTATCTAGAATTTTATTTAATTTTTCCGCTTGTTCCCGATGTAAGTCATTTAATTTGATCTTCCAGCTTTCAGATTTATTCGCAGTCATGCAGATAAGAAAACAAGTGTTTTCATCGTTAAATTTATTTTCGGATCTGCAGCCCCTCCATATCGCTGGTTCACATATTTCTCTTTCTCTGTTGTATGTATACACTTTTGTTGTTACTGAATTGCATTTGGATGCGTTAAAAGTTGCGTAACAAGTTTCTGAAATCAAAGGTTGGTATAAGTGGAAAACTTTTCTGTTTTACAGCATATCGTTTACTGAGTACAAGGATCTGGAGACCCGAATTCATTAATAGTGGCAGAGCCACGCTGCAGGCGAATACTTTGTCAAGAATGGCATAATATTTGTCTGTAGCATGAATGGGTGAGCCGTTCGGGGAAGTATCACTCTCCCGCAGAAAACCGGCGTCTGAGTGGTAGCTTAGCTACCGCGCTTCGTACGGTGAGCGACTGAGTTCCGGAGGCCCAACACCCTCCCCCTCCCATTCCCACTCCCATAATGACACTTTTCTTAAAGGTCAGGAATGCTTCCACACTGCCTATGGCACTGCTGATGTCTATGGGTGGCGTTGATTGCTTTCCATCACATGACACGCCTGTTGGTTTGCTGCCTCTCCCATAAAAAAAATCTACTTCTATAGCTTACCCTCCCATTATTGTTACCTTACCCTAATATAGGCAATGCATGTCTTGTAAACGTCCACGGGCAGCGATGATTCCTAATCATCAGGTGACCTACTTGCTCGAGTTCCTGACTTTTCCTTAAGAAAAATTCAATAGAAAAATTCAATAGAAGTTTCCTTTCCTGCCCCTTCCTCTCTTCTCTATCCTTTCCCTTCCTCTCCGCCAATGCAACCGACTATGGTGCCTTACCTCAGCATGCAGGGCTCTGCTGGGGCTGACCTCCATCCTCCCTTGCGGCTCGTGGGATTCACTAAGGCGAATTTAATATACCTTATTTGTCGAAAAATGACAGCGACGTGGTTGGCCACCCGTCACGCCCTGATTCTCACGAGGGCGAAAAGCGACCAATGACGAGCTGTTTCGCTGCGATGAATGGCAGCGGATGGAGCTCTGTGGTCTCTGCCAACCCCTGCGGGGGATAGGCGTGAAAATATATAAAAAAAAAATTCAATAATTTATTCTGAAAAACCCAGAAACTAAATCTGTATTGAATATTTTTCACAACCGTACAATTGGCGCCGAAGAGAATAGTTTCATCCCTACCATCTGGAAAGTGGCTATCCAGTTAGGTGCGTTTATTCCGAAATTTCTTTCTACACACCATCACCTTGTGGAAAAAGCTACCTTCAGCGGTATTTCCGAACCAATATGACATTGGCGTCTTCAAAGAACAAGCTTTAAAGGCTGGCAACGCTTCCGTGATCCATATGGTATCACGGATGTCTATGGGCGGCGTTGATTGCTTTTCATCAGGCGACACGCTTGCTCGTTTGCCCTCTTATCCTATAATAACTTATATATTTGTATTTATGTGCAGTGTTTTTTGTTAAAAGTGTGCTTTAGTGTGTAAAAAACACACATTGTCTCACGCAAATTCTTGTTATCCAATTATTGTGAGATTGAATTGAGAATTAGAGTGTAATGTCATAGTTACAATTTAAATCCAAGGGGAATCTTGGAAGTAATATATTCATGCTATTATGAATCCGATTACCTTTTGTAATTTTTTCTATAAGATTTAATAAATAATGTCATGTAGTATATGCCTACCCGCTTGTCCGGTATTTATGGTAATTGTACACGGGTTCGCGACCCCGGACTCCCGAGCTACTACCGTAACACTCCTCGTCTTCCGTTGCGGTAGTATCATATCCCTATCATCTTGTCTAAATCTATTTTTTCTTTCCCCTGCCTTTCCCTTTTTTCTTTATCCTTTTCCCTTCTTCTCCGCCAATCCACAGTCTGCCGTGCCAAAGGATGCGTGGCTAGTTTAAAGTTTAGTCGCAAGCGTGCTGACCGTGCTACAGTACCCGGGGGAGCCTGATTCCGGTCATGCTCCCCCGGGTACTATAGTGCCTTTACTTAGCATGCGGGGCTCTGCTGGGGCTGACCTCTATCTTCCGTAGCGGCTCGTGGGTGTGTGGACGTGGTTCGCCACTCGTCACGATTTGATTCCCGCGAGGGCGAGAAGTGACGAACGGAGAGCCATTTCGCTACGATGAATGTCAGAGGAATGACGGATGAAAAGATGGATAAGTGTGAAGGAAGCAAGGAAGGTGTGACGGGATTGTAGCGGATGGAGATCTGTGGTCTCTGCCTAACCCTACACGGACACAGGCGTAACTATATGTATGTATGTATGTAGATTTAATTAAGAATTAAGCTTACCTTTGTTATACTCATTAATAACAGGTCTATGGTAAGAGCGATTGCCAAACAAATTGAATATACAGAAATGATGGCAAATGTACTGGTCGTCAAATTTATTCGCTGTGGGACAGCCTCGCCAGACCTCCAGCTCACACCTCGATCCGGGCTTGTAGTACGAAAATACTGGAGTGGGTTTCCCATTGCAGTCGCTTTTGTTTAATGGCTGAAGGCAATAATCGGTTGGTACTGAAACCAAAAAAATGACGAGTGGTACTTGAAGTAGATTCTACATAGACTTTTCCCGCCAATTGTTATTAGCGACGCTGTGATTTTATTTTATTTTCATAATCTATATTATAGACGACCGATTAGCTCAGTGGCGGGGCCCTCCGTCCGCGGAGTCAATGGTCGCGGGTTCGATTCCCGCATCGGATTAAATATTTATATGGATTTATATATGTTTATTCCGAGTCTGGTAACCCTCCCAATCCGCATTTCCTTTCCTGCCCCTTCCTTTCTTCTCTATCCTTTCCCTTCCTCTCTGCCAATCCACGGTCTGCCGTGCCAATGGATGCGTGGCTAGGGGCGAGCCTAGTCATAAGCGTGCCGATCGTCCCGGGGTCGGGCTCCCCCGGGGACTATGGTGCCTTACCTCAGCATGTAGGGCTCTGCTGGGGCTGACCTCCATCCTCCCTTGCGGCTCATGGGATTCACTAAGACGAATTTAATATACATAATTTGTCGAAAATGACGGCGACGTGGTTCGCCACCCGTCACGTCCTGATTCTCACGAGGGCGAAAAGCGACCAATGACGAACCGTTTCGCTGCGATGAACGGCAGCGGATGGAGCTCTGTGGTCTCTGCCAACCCCTGCGGGGGGGATAGGCGTGAATATATAAAAAAAATCTATATTATTATCAGTTATATTGCTTAATTGTGGTGACGTATTGTAAAATGTGATTCGATTAAGGTATAAACGGAGTGAAATTAAACAAATGCTTGTATCGATTGTATTAGGTTGGTTTCAAAAGACCATAGAAGGTTTTGGTAGTATAGCCACGATTTTATCAAAACGTAACGGGACAAGCTAATTGGTACATTTCAAGATATTTGTTATTATTATATTTTACTAGACACTGGCATAATGGTAATAATTTATTCCATCCGTTCCATAACTAAAACTATCAACGAAGATAAAGTAATATATATATATATATATATATATATATATATATATATATATATATATATATATATATATATATATATATATATATATATATATATATATATATATATATATATATATATATATATATATATATATATATATATATATATATATATATATATATATATATATATATATATATATATATATATATATATATATATATATATATATATATATCAATACATTGTAAATGACGCATTTTCAAATTATTTATCCAATCCATAAGAAAAATCATTGCCTAGATTCGACTTCATTATAGCACTCGTCTATTTCAACGATCGTCTGTTCTCCGACAAAGGGGACCAGTCTATCACCACTTCAGATTCTCAACTTGAAGGCTTACTACCGAAATGATCTATCGGATTAAATATATATAATAAAGTCTAGTTACCTATCCTTTTTTTGTCATTCTTAAAAGAATACAAAAAAAGGATGAAAAAGTTTCTTGTGCCGTTTCTTCGTCCTTAAAACGGCACTTGATGTCTCGAAACGTTGATAGTTTATTAATTTTAATATTGATGTAAAAGAATTCCTTGTAAATCTATTTTGATACAAAATAAGACTAAGTCATCGTAACCTTGCTTCTCCGGTGGATTTCTTGTGGAACAGGAAAATGAACGAGCAGTCGCCCGATGGAAAGCAATCAACGCCGCCCATAGACATCCTCGACACCATAGGTATTATTCGAAGCGTGGGCAATCTTTAAGCTATGTAGACTTGTTTTTTGAAGTTGTCAATGTCGTATCAGTTCAAAATAATCGCTGAAGGTAGGTGAATCCACAGGACAGTGGTGCGTGGAAAGAAGTTTCGAGAGAAGCCTACCGTACTGGATCGCCGTTCATCCAGTTTGGATTATACAATTAATACTAGAGAAGCCATCCTTCCTACGACCAGATAGAATCTGCGCACTAGCATAAATTGGAAGCATATTTTTTTTCACAGCCCATATACATATGTCTAACTGTTAGACCTGGGGGAAGCCCGTGCCCCATTTCTGAAGGAACGGACATTAACCCACCACGCTTGTGCAGTGCGGATTGGCAGGGTTACCAGACTCAGAATAAATATCATATATTTATTCCGATGCGGTGATTAACCCCGCGACCATTGAATCCGAGAGCCTGGGTGTATTAACCAAAGATAATCTAAGTCACACGTTGGAGGAAGCCAAATCTAGCAGTGGTAGAGCCACGCATTTTATAGTGGTGAGCTACGCTACAAACGAATACTTTGTCAAGAAAGGCACAATATTTGTCTGTAGCATGAATGGGCCGGCTCGTCCGGGGAAGTTCCACACTCGCGCAGAAAACCAGCGTCTGAGTGGTAGCTTAGCTACCGCGCTTCGTACGGTGAGCGGCCAAGTTCCGGAGGTCCAACATCCTCCCCCGTCCCTCTACCCCCTCCCATTCCCACTCCCATAATGACATTTTCCTTAAAGGTCGGCAACGCTTCCGCACTGCCTATGGCGCTGCGGATATCTATGGGCGGCGTTGATTATTTTGCATCAGGTGACACGCCTGCTCGTTTGCCTTACTATCCCATAAAAAAAGTGAACTACACAGGGAGACTGATGATAGTGATAAAGTTAAAAAATATATGAATAATAAAACATTTACCAAGTTGCGTGATATTACTAAAATGTAAAATCAATACAATACACAGAAACAATAATATTTGAAAATCCATTTCGTTAGTTCAAGCACATTGTAATTGCTACAAAAGTCACTTATTTGTACAAATGCAGAGAGTGTGGAGATTTTAATTATTATTTCTTATCGATTGTTTATCTCTCGATTATGTCACGGTCAATTGCTAAGCTTCGTGATTAATCTGTAATACAGCCTTTATTACACATTAATACTGTTGCGTAACACATATGAAAAATACTTTTTTTCTATGGAACAATTAAAACCTCATTTTGAAATTTCAAAATACTGGTCAATCAAGCCATTGCAACTTTTTAAAACGAAATTAACAAGACGTTCGTAAATGCGTGACAGGAACAGTTAATAGAAAATAGCTGCGCGGGGGAAAGGGACAGGACGATGACTAGAAAAGACTACACATTGCTGGAACATTTTCGAATTTTGGGAATGCTAAAACTCGATCGGTTTATTCTATGTAAAGGGGCGATGGTGCGTCGAAAGGAATTTTTAAAGTTTAATACGAAAGAAATTAGTAGAAGAGAAAAAGTAAAGTGAAGAGAAGTAAAACTAGTGGCAGATTTCATTTTTTCGATCCCTGAACCCCAGTTAGAAACAATTGAAAAGTCAAAATAATGAATACATGCGACTTTTGTAATTGCATTATTTGGTCATTTAACTAGAGATTTTTAATGTAATTTACTTGGCTACCTTTAAAATCTTGTATTTTAATACAAGGATTACTATTTTTGTAATATATTAAAAAATTATATTGCATCGGCCGGGAATCGAACCCGGGCCGCCCGCGTGGCAGGCGAGCATTCTACCACTGAACCACCGATGCTTATTAACTTTGCTCTAATTTAATATACAAATTATATATATTTTATAATTATTTAAGTAAACTTTTTCTTGATCGTCATACTACTTTCTAATATTGACAGATCGATCACCGCAGTGCTAAGAAATTGACAATAAGTATGCTTCCACTCATCTTTAGAATACAGTTAATTTATTAAAAAATCAATTAATTTACTAAAAGGCACTAACATAATTATTTTATAATCTATAAGTAATCAAAATAAACAAAATTAGTCTCATAGCTTTACTTCAGAATTAATTTATAATAGCGATATCTACAATTTGCCATAAATTAATATATACTTAACAAATGTACACACTTATATATTATATTTATAAATAAAATATTTATAAATAATAGCAGTATATACAATTTCTAACATTAAATACAGTTCGAGATCTCATATAATATTTTATAACTAACATAGTATAAGAGGCTGAAGATAAAATTTCTTGCATATTAATCCATGTGAGGATTAAAAGATTTATAAATTATTAAGATTAGCGCCATCTATCTTCTCTCATAATAACTATGTTCGTTGTGTCGTATCTTTGGCACTAATAGTTTTGTCCGTTGATGTCATTCTATTGTCACGTATTAGATTTTTTATTATTCACGACAACCTCAGAAGGTTCTTCTTCTGGTGATGGTGTTTTTGTGTCGCATTTTTTTGATATTATTGCTCCCAATATAGCAAGAAGTACCTGAAAATTTTATTATCATTAAGCTTAAGCTCTGGTAAAGAAATGTATGAGGCTTGATATAAAATGAATCAATTTAATACACAGACACAATAATATTTGAAAATCCATTTCGTTGAATGAATGAATGACGTGAATGAATGAAAGAATGACAGCGCGGGAAATTGTAATGACAATTAATTTAAAATATTGTTACCTATCCACTATACTATTAAAATTTAAGGAACAATAATTTTAAAACAAATAACTTCACCCTTTTTTATTACCTACTTTAATAATTCAACAAATATTTTAAAATATTTTTTACAGGTCTTTGAAAGACTTCTATGGACAATTTATGGACAACCAATAACGCAAAGGAAATCAAAATTTTTATTTTTTTTCAACAACAAAATTTTATTTCTATTTTATATTTCTTTTTTCAGTCAGTTTTCTTAAAGAAATTTTTGCAGTAATCTTTAGATAGGTTAAAAAAGAAGAAAAACTAGAAATAAAAATGTTTGTGTTTCTAAAAGTGAATCTACCGTATTGAGACCCAAAGATTAACCCTTAATAACAAAGGAGTATCAGTAGAGTATTGAACTAATTTTTTTTCCAAATCGTCTTATTTTTAAAATTGGCTGGTCTGTGAACTTACCTCTAAAATAATCAGCAGAATTGATACACTCATCACCATTACCGCAGTTTCCCTAAACACATCGATCACCAAATTTCGGCAACCAATATCATAGAAGTCCTTCCTGGCTTTGCACGCCTCTCTTTCTCTCTCCTGCACCAATTCCGAGCGATCGGGATCGTAGGAGGGACAGCATGAGATTGGGACGTTGGGAGGAAAGTAGTAAGGCATATTTGGTATGCGATAGTCTTCTGGCGTGTATATGCCACAGCAATTGAGCTGCAAAAGAACGGATTATTTTAAAAAACAGTCAAATACAATGTTTTCGAATGAATGAATCCTTTATTAATAAGATACAATATTAGAAAGAAGGGAATGGATAACGTATGGAGAAAATTATACAACTATTTAAATAAAACAAAAAACGTTTATTTTACGTTTAACTATCCATTAGTTAGAATTTTACTTAGTTAAGATCCGCGACAATCTCGTTGTTGCGGATCTTAGCTAAGCAAAAGTTCTAACCGTTCACATAGTAATGGATTTCCGTAATGTAATGCCTGACTCCATTAAAAAACGTTTATATAAAAGTTATAGCAATACAATCCGAGTGAAAAGTGTATAGTAACTAAATGGACAGGCGCAAGCGATTCGTCTCTGTGGTGGAACTTCGTTAACGATGTTACGTCACTCAATGATCGCAAGTTTGATTCCCGCATCGGGTTAAATATATGAACAGCATCGTCTTACAGCTCACGCGCTTTTTGGCAACCGTGGTTGCTGAAATTTTGGCCCAACTTAGATTTTCCGTAACCGCGATTGCCAATAATTTACTCACAATTTTTAATAATTAAAAATAATGAATGGGAATTACGTATAGTATATACTAATTTTTACACTACTTTAGTTTTGAGTTTATGAACTCACTTTCTGAAAACTGATTAAAAAAATTCGACAATTTTTGAAGGGATCCAATATTAAAGAGTGTACTGTTACAGATTATCAGAAACAATACACTACTCTTTTACCGTGGGGAGGGCTCCGAGGAATTGTTTGGAATAATCCCGCCGCTGAATTCCACAACCGCACAACTCACCACAAAGAAAAGTTTCATCCCCACCACCGTGTAGAACCAGCTACCTTTCAATGGTATTTCCGAACCGATACGACATTGCAACCTTCCAAAAATATCACCTTAAAGGCCCACAACGCGTCCATAATACGTAGGCAATTGCTTGATGGCAACGATTGCCAAAAATTTTGGCCCAATTCAATTTCTGGCTACCGCGGTTGCCAAAAAATTCATGTCCCGGACTTTTCTCGATTTCTATTTTTTTTCACAGCCCATATATGTCCCACTGCTGAGCACGAGCCTCCCCATTTCTGGAAGAACAGACGTTAACCCACCACGCTTGTCCAATGCGGATTGTCGGGGTTACCGGACTCGGAATAAATATCTGTAGGACATACATATATTTATTCCGATGCGGGAGCGAACCCGCGACCAATGATTCCGTGTGCGTGGTGCCCACCCACGGAGCCAATCGGTCGATTTGTATAATTTCTGCCAATTTTTAATAATTAAAAATAATGAATGGAAATTAGTTTAGATAAAATGAGGAATTCTTTGAGTGTAATCCGAAGCGTTCAACCGGTTAGGTCAATAATATTAGTAAAAGTGTAATGTAGAATAAGATATATAAATATATAAAGACATCAAAGTGTGGGATAAGAAAAATGTAATTATCAAAAAAAGAAGTAATGAAGAGAAAGAAAAATATTAAAACTATTAATTTAAAAAGATATCTGAGAAGTCATAGTCAGACGTAAAAATAATTGCTATGGTATCGCGGATATCTATGGGCGGCGTTGATTGCTTTCCATCGGGCGACAAGCTTGCTTGTTTTCCCTTGATTTCAATAAAAAAGAACTCACATCGTGTTGGGTCCTCGCCCAAATCTTAACGTGACGCGGATTGTCATCCCGGGCCAGACGGAAAGACTCGGACAGCGAGCGGCTCAGATTCACTTCATCCTCTACAGTCACCTTCACAGACACACCCAGGATGATCGCTTGGATGACAGCTATCACCACCAGCACCACTGAAGCCTGTGAAGAGATATTTATTATTAACAATCATTTTGATAATCACCATTTATGATTAGAACGATAATACAAGCGATTCTTGCAGTATCTGTTCCTTGGTTCATTTTCACAGCCCATATATATTCACTCCCAGTCAAAGGGTCATCAAAGACGAAGTATTCAAACTCAGCATTTATCGCAGATATGATAAATACAGTAAACCCTCCTATAAAGCGGTAGATCGGTTCCGCGTTATAGGAAAACGCGTTATACGAGGGATCACTGTAACGTATAATCGATATTGCTAAATAGTTGTTATATTTTTACGAATCATAAATCATACATTTTTACGAATGATTCGGGTTGCCCATTGTTAGCTCAGTGATAAGAGGAGTCACATGGTTTGTTCCGTTCAAAGAATCAAGCCAATGCTTGATTCCCTAGCGCTGCGGAGGGATATCTTATCTCTCAGCGTTTTTTATCGTTTTTACCATGGGGAGTGCTCCAAGGAATTATTTAGAAAATTCTACTATCCGGATGAGTGGCGATCCACTACGGTGCGCTTCCCTCAAAACTTCTTTCCACGCACCACCACTCTGTGGAACCAGCTACCTTCGGCGGTTTTTCCGAACCGATACGACATTGGCACCTTCAAAAAACAAGCCTACGCATGCCTAAAATGGCGGCAACACTACCGTGACTCCTGTAGTGTCGCGTTTGTCTATGGACGGCGTTGATTGCTTTCCATCAGGCGGCACGCTTGCTCGTTTGCCCTCCGATCCCATAAAAATAATTTTTTTATAGAAAATAGGACTTGAAGATATTATACTTTTCCCAATGTACCTGCCCATTAATGTCCAATACAAACTTGGCGGCGTACTGTGACGGCCGAAGTGCAGAAGATGGGCCTATCCTGGAGCGAAGCCTCCGACAGGTCGAGATGGAGAAACGTCGTATCTGCCCTATACCCCATCAGGGGGACTTAGGACTCAGAGAGTAAGACCTGTCTATTAATAATTGCATAAATTGGTCGCAAAATGGCTCTCCTCTCGTGTATCAAAATCTGCCGCATTGCTCAAATAAGGGTTGATGGATTTTTTTTTTTTTTAAAAAGGAACCTAAATAAATATTTACAGCGCTTTAATTTGCAGGCGGTGATTTAGATACAGGCAGCGCGTGCTACTAGTTCGCGTGATATCGCATTAGTGGCGTGACGTACCTTTTCGTTCGTTCACCATTTCACTGAACTACTAGGGTGCGCATTATATCGTATTTAAGTTGCTTACGTCCCTACCATTCTTCAATTTCTAACGTAACATTCTTTAAGTGGAAGAGCCACGCTGCAGAGGAATACTATGTCAAGAATGGCACAATATTTGTCTGTAGTATGAATGGGCCGGCTCGCCCGGGGAAGTACCACACTCCCGGAGAAAACCGGCGTCTGAGTGGTAGATTACATACCGCGCTTCGTACGGTGTGCGGCCGAGTTCCGGAGGCCTAACACACTTCCCACTCCCTTTACCCCTCCCCCTCTCATTCCCACTCCCATAATGACACTTTCCTTAAAGGTCGGCAACGCTTCCTCACTGCCTATGGTGCTGCGGTAGTCTATGGGCGGCGTTGATTGCTTTCCATCATGTGATACGCCTGCTCGTTTGCCTTCCTATCCCATAAAAAAATAATATGTTAGCCAAGATACAATGACAGATTAAGCCCTTCCATCCGGATGGTGGGGATGAAACTTTTCTTTTTGTGGCGAGTTGATTTCGGCGGCGGGAATTATTTCAAACGATTCCTCAGTGCACTGCCCATTGTAAAATAGTGTAGCATTTCTGACAATGACGCCGCTTTATTAATACAGCTGTAACAGACCACTGCTTTATATGGTTTCCGAACCGATACGACATTGGAACCTTCAAAAAACAAGTCAACGCTTGTTCAAGGAGTTCACTTCATTTTACAACCTTTTTAATCAATCCTAGTAATTATTTTTAAAACAAATTACGTACCAATTTTATTACTACCTATTTATAATCATAGCCTTTACGAAAGGACAAACGAGAGTAAAAAAATATACAAAGTGCAAAATATAAGTCAAACTGAAACACTGAGTAGACATAAGAAATAGCAGATATCAGTAGCAGAAAGGACAAAGGAGAGTAAAAAAATACACAAAGTGCATAATATAAGTGAAACTGAAACACTAAGTAGACATAACAAATAGCAGATATTAGTAGCAGAAAGGACAAAGGAGAGTAAAAAAAAATATACAGTGCAAAATATAAGTGAAACTGAAACACTAAGTAGACATAAGAAATAGCAGATATTAGTAGCAGAAAGGACAAAGGAGAGTAAAAAAATACACAAAGTGCATAATATAAGTGAAACTGAAACACTAAGTAGACATAACAAATAGCAGATATTAGTAGCAGAAAGGACAAAGGAGAGTAAAAAAATACACAAAGTGCAGAATATAAGTGAAATTGAAACACTAAGTAGACATAAGAAATAGCAGAAAGGACAAAGGAGAGTAAAAAATATACAAAGTGCATAATATAAGTGAAACTGGAACTAAAACTGAGTAGACATAAGAAAAATAACAGATATAAGTAGCAGTAGTAATTTTGATTTAAAAATTATCAACCACCGGAACAAACTGTGGGTAGATACTGTACTGTACAATTAAGGCATAATTAGGATTTTTTTAGGGAACTAGTAGACTTTTAGGAGCCATCCAGGACCAGAGACCCAAAAGCAAAATAATATGCAGCCTTTAGTTCACCTAAGGTGTGAACAATTCATTCAAAAGAATGTTAGGTTTAATTTTTACAAGTGTCCTGTTATAGAATATGGAAGTAATGGCTTTATGAGTGTGAATATATAATTTCAGACCTCCCAAGGTCAGAACAGAGTTAACGACCTTCAGTTATTTGGAAAAGTAAATCACCATCATGCTATTAAATGGTTTTAATTTGTTTTTAGGCAATATTAGCTTTGCATTAATGTTTCAAAGTCAAAGGCGAAATTATTAAAAAATTGGAGGAAGTCATGAGGACTGCCGACAGAAGTGAAAACTTAAAACTGTATTTTGAAATTTCAAACAGCATGTTGCTGACGCGACTCACAAAACTTTATCCAGCCATGTAGCGTCCAACGCACACACATACAATAGGGTATATACAATGTGTTGATGTGATGCGTGTACGTAGGCAGCTGCGGGCGCATTAACTGTGTTTAAAGTATGTCTATAGCTATAGATATACCTTAAGCATTAGCATGTTGCTGACGCGAACCCATAGATTTTTTCCCTACCCAGAGTCATGTAACGCGGCTATAGAAATTTTCACTTCAAAAAACACCATTATATCCACATATTTCTCCCTTACATAATTTGATCTTTCAAAGGACATTTACTCCACGTAGTCTGACCGTTGCCTACACGCATCCAATTTGCGTCAGCCGCCTTGCGTAAATCATCGATCTATTTAATCAAGGGAGGTCTCACACTACATTCGACAAGACGCGGTCTTTACAATATTTGTCTACTCATAGAGAGAACCAACAATAGAGAAAGTAGACGTAATGGCTATCGTGACATCTCTTTCATCATTTCATCGTATTTTTAGGTTCGTCGTAAGTTCATTGTCTTCGTGGTTTTTACCAGTCTGCTTTCGATTTGCTTTCTTATTAACTTTAGGCCTCTTGCTCGAAATTCTTAGTAAGTTCGTAAGCTCATGTTGCTTACCTGGGGCATATTGTGAGACATGACAGGTACAAATTGCTGCAACTGATCATGATGGGAAAAGTCGCGGGAAAAGACAAGTTGGTCGGGAAAGAAAATCTGTGCTACACGCGAAAGAAGAGGAGAATTGTGCTGAATTGACTGCCAACCTTCGCTAGTTGGAGAGGCACTCTTACAGGAAGAAGCTCGTAAGTCAAGGAACAATCGGTCTTTCGTGATCGTGGTAGAAATGAGGATTTAAAAGTAATTTATTGTCTTCTCGAATAAAGAAATTTTGGACGTTTCCCACCAAATTATATCAGTGACGTTGTGTTTTTATTTCATTTTCATCATGTTATATTATTATCAGTTATATTGTTTAAATGTGGTGGTGTATTATACAATATAGTTCGATTAAGGCGTAAAAGTGAAGTGATATGAAATAAATTCATGTATAGTGACTTTTCAATTTGAATGAAAAAGTCCATAGTAGGTTTTGGTAGAATAACCACCGTTTTTCAAGACGTAACGTGACAAGCTGACTAGACATTCAAGAGATTAGATATTATACCATTTTACTTGACAATGTCATAATAAATAGTTTTAATAATTTGCCATCAAAGAAAAGAAAAGAAAAAGAAGTTTTGATAATGGAGTAATAAATTATACTTTAAACAACTAACCACAGTTTTATTTTTATTAATAACTATAAAAGAAATACATACATACATGTACAATTTTTATAGTATGTAATAAAAGAAGTTTTGATAATGGAGTAATAAATTATACTTTAAACAACTAACCACAGTTTTATTTTTATTAATAACTATAAAAGAAATACATACATACATGTACAATTTTTATAGTATGTAATAAAAGAAGTTTTGATAATGGAGTAATAAATTATACTTTAAACAACTAACCACAGTTTTATTTTTATTAATAACTATAAAAGAAATACATACATACATGTACAATTTTTATAGTATGTAATAAAATGCGTTCACAAAACCTAACTTTACGAGTTATTGTTTTATAGTTGTTATAATTATGGCTTGCTTTGCTTTATTGTTTAATCATTTATAAATTGCATTGTTTTCGAGAGTAAAAGCAAACATTTTTAAAAAGAAACCAAAAAATTGTTTGTTTTATGTTAATCCTAGTTTCAGAAAATGATACATTCATTTCCGGCATCCATTTCTAGAAGACATTAACCCAACACACTTTTCCAAAGCGTATCAGAGTTGGAGTACATCGTCGAGGAGATCGATTAACACGTTTTTATTTATGTATGTATGTAACATACATAAATACAAACATATCGTCACCCCTGTTTCCCGTAGGGGTAGGCAGAGACCAGAAATCTCCATCTGCTACGATCTCGACATACTTTCCTTGCTTCCTCCACACTCATCACTTTCCTCATGCAAGCTCACCGGTTCAAGGTACTTTGACCTGGCCTTTCTTATAAACTTCGGCAATTTGGTCAAGGTATGTTTTCCATGGTCTTCCCCTACCGGAGAAACTAAGGCTCACCGACTCTGTTAGCTGGAAAAGGATGTGGGAGGATCGCGCAGTTAAGTGGTGGAGACTGACTTGCACAACTTCCAAATCAGTAACTGGCAGGAGGTGGAGCAAGACAGGGAACGGTGCCATAAGACTTTTTTAGAGATTCATTTTGGGTTTCTGCGCCAACAAAGATAGTTAGTTCACTTACTGAATGTGCTGGTTTCTTATGATTGCGGAAAATGCCAACCACCGCATAGATGATGATGGACAGGACCACCGCCGCAGAGACGGCGAGCACCATCATCGCCGCCAGCCGGCCCGACACATCGCTGCTGTATATCTTGGTCGCTATAGCCGTGGTGATTGCCACCCCAATCAGTCCGATCGCTTGAAACTGAAATATGTTTAAGTTTATGTATAACTTACTTTCACCATCTTCCTTATCTTAAGCTTACCAACAAAAACGTTTTACTGAGATTTATTTATTATTTATTTTATTATAATTCATTACAAATTAAAAATTGTAGAGGTATATAAGGTCCTACAAATCTGTTTGCATGAATCCATTATCATTAATCATAATTCATTATTATTCATCATAATTCATTATTATTCATCGTCATTCATTATCATTCATCATCATTTATTATTTAACTTAAATTTTATAGTATCAATGAAATGTTAAGAATTTTTTTTGTGTTTCTTTTTATGATGTTCTAGTCTAATAACCGGGGGTAATTTATTGAGCGCGTATGGAAGACGTTTTTTTAAACATCTGTCTCCATAGTTTTTTTTTTATAGGAGAGCAGGCAAACGAACGAAAATGCGCTCACCGCTGTCCATAAGTATTCGCTCTACTATATATGTTGCCGGCCTTTAATGAATACATACGCTCTAAGTAAGAAGTAAATAGTTTCCATAGTAGAAGCTATCCTCGGTACAATCAAAGAATCGATACTAACCTTTTTATATATTTGTTCATAATTAATTATTCGCTCGAGGATAGGCCCATCCTGGAGCGAAGTGAAGCGTACGGCCTCCGACAGGTCGAGATGGAAAAATGTCGTGTCTGCCCTATGCTCCAATAGGGGGACTTAGGACTCAGTGAGTTCATAATTATACATACTATATATTTTTTAATATTATATATACATCTTTTATATAAAAATCTCGTGTTGTTATCGAATTTCTCCGAAATGGCTCCATTGATTTTTATGAATTTTTTTTTGTATATTTGGTAGAGATCTATCGTATCTAATAATAGGTCGTAAACTAGGTGATAAGGATGACCTCCTCAATTTTTTTTATTAAGTTTGGACAATTTTTTTTTAATTTTTATGGCAAAAAGACGTTTGCCGGTTAGCTAGAAATTATATATGTATATTTTATGCATTTTACCATACCCGCGTGCATAATCACCCAGATAGGGCAAAGAAATATCTGTAAATGACAACAAATGTGTAAATATATATAACTATTTCAGCGAGATATGTATGTATATGTATAATACATTGTTTTTTAATACAGCTTTCTAGGAGATTTATAACACTCTACAAAGAATTATAGAACCCAAAGCCTTATTTGCAACGCAGTGGATAATTTAAAAAAAAATTGAAAAGAAATTTTTAGAAAAGTTTACATTGTTTATAATTATTAACTTACAGCGGTAATCAGTCCCAGAACAGCGTACATAATCTTCAGACATGGCGCGCAGCATGCATTCTGCTTCAAATCTTCGAAGTGCGGGACGTAGAGCTTTCCCAGCCCGTCACCACGAGTATTGTGTTCCGATGGTGGTACATCGTTTTTAACCACTTCTGGCTCTTTTGCTACAATAACATACAATCTAGTCTAATACATACAATCTAATCTATTATAAAAATATATTGTTTTAGAGAGCCGAAAATATATATAAATATATTATTTATTATACACCAAAAATAACAATACAATTATTGATTGTAATGTTTATGTACAAATGGTAGTCTTATCGCTAATAGCGAAATTCTTCCGAACAACCGTAGGATGGACACAAGGTTTAAAAGTAGGTTGGTGATATATTATCGTAAGGATGATCGAAAAATGTGATTAATAAACGAAGTTAACGGTAAATAATAAACGAATAAATAAAATGATACATAGATATTTATAAAGATAAATAGTGATTTTTATAAGCTTTTTGATAATCGGGAAAGATTTCGCTTGTCTCACATCCAGTGGCAACAAATTTCATAACCTATACTATGAAAGATTGCTCAAATAATTTGGTATGATGAGCAGGCAGATGTTGTCAAACACCTCGAATGTGAATCATTGAGAAAAACAAACCGAGTCTTAAGATAAGATGGATTTAATAAAATTTAAAAAAATATGTTCTTTTTTTAAGACTATCTAATGGCAATCAGCTATATCAGGAATGGCAAAATTGATTAGACCCAATCTACTGTTTACTAACTACGACAGTCCACTGCTGGACAGAGGTCGCCAAGGTGCGCCACCTAACTCGATCTTCGCCCTGCCCAGATACGCTCCACCTAGAGGGCACCATTAAAACACAGCCCCTAGAACTCTCTATGATCTATCAATTAGATAAACATTATTTCTTTACAAAATTAATTTCGAATCGTATTTCGTATATTTAAACGAGCAAATAAAATATTGTTCAGGTAGTATTTTTTATTTTGTTAAGATGGCAATGTGTCTAAAACGGCCCGAATGGCGGTTCATCAGGGGATGCTTGTTCCGACGCTAATATATGGTAGTGAAAGTTGGGTTTGGTAGAAATACAAGCAGACTGAATGCGGTGGAAATGAGAGCATTAAGAAGTATGTGTGGTGTCACTTTGAATGATAGAATAAGGAATGAAAATATAAAAGAGCTATGTGGAGTAAAAGAAGGTGTCGTGACAAAAGTTGAGAAAGGGATGCTTAGACGGTTTGGGACACATAGAGAGGATGGTTACAGACGACTGGCAAAAGAAATTGACGTCGCGAATGTGGATGGAGGGGTCGGTTGGGGAAAAGTACGGCAAACATACTTTGACCAAATTGCTGAAATTTTAAAGAAAGGTCAGGTCAAGGGTAACCTTAACAGGCGGGCTTGCATGAGGAAAGTAAGTAAACGTTAGTCACCATTTGTCAGTAAGTAATTGTACACTTCTTAGCAAACACTTAACACATTGAAGACGGTTTGCACTGAAAAGTGTCTAGCCTCAATTCCCGCAGATTTTTTATCATTATCACTACAACTATCATTTTTTCATGTCTTTATGTTGTATTTACTTGCAATTACACAATATTGCATCAATTCCAAAAAACGTGAATTTCCGTCATCCGTCGCCAACAGTTGAAAAATAAAAGACAAGAATTCCCGTCTTCAATGTGCTAATATTATTTTACTAATTTGTGTTCTCGGATCTTAGCAAAGTGAATGTGACTGTCCATAACTATAATGACTTTCCTCACGGTAGTATCTGAATCCATCAGTCATGTACAGAAATTTGTATACAATCCGTCACCCGAAACGAAACTTCGCGTGCGGAACGATGTAATAATTATAATTTAAGAATTACTTATGCTATGGATCAGAAATATGCGACTCACCTTGAGCCTTGCCCGAATTGCCCATGTCTCCCCAGTCGCACTCGCTGGGCTCGTCGAATATGAGAGCGACATCCGTCGGACCTGGACATATAAAGCGAAGGCAACAATGACGCTGTGCTCTGATGGACCAACGCACCGCATGAAAACCATAATGGATTGTAAACTCACTGACGTGCAACATAGGATCTCCATAATCGATGTATTTTAAATCGAGATATCATAATGTAGACAATAATTAAATATCTATAACTTTTTGACTTTCCGTCAGTAATACATATATTTATATATAATATAATATTGTTGCGTAACATATATATGAAAAATATTTTTTTATAAAACGATTAAAAACTTTTTAAAAATAAATTGACAAGACGTCCGTCAATGCGTGACAAGAACGGTTAATAGAAAATAGCTGCGCGCGGGAAAAAGACAGGACGATGTCTAGAAAAGATTACACATTGCTGGAACATTCTCGAATTTTGGAATGCTTGAACTTTCGATCGTTTTACCCATGAGAGATGAGTTTAATACGGAAGAAGATCGGAGAAAATAGTAAGAGAGAAGAAGTGGAAGTAAAGTGAAGTGAAGTGAAATTATTTATTTCATTTTTCCGATCCTCGAATCCCAGCTCGAAATAATATAATTTATAATCTTTATAAAATATATATATATATATATATATATATATATATATATATATATATATATATATATATATATATATATATATATATATATATATATATATATATATATATATATATATATATATATATATATATATATATATATATATATATATATATATATATATAATAAAACCTATCATATCGAGCTAATTTCTTTTTGTTCCTGTTAAGTTTTGACCACATATTTTACTAAAGTTGAAACATTCTGCAATTATCGTTCAGCTTTTTTATTTATTGATTCTGAGGCGGTACGAAGTTTGCCTGGTCAGCTAGTATAATATATAATCTTTATAAAATATAAAATATTTATATAATATATAATCACTGGTACACGATTTGGCGATAGCGTAACTTCTGAAACTGAAGTGGAAATGAGCTGGTCACGTTTCTCGGAAATCCGACAAACACTGAAGTAAACGGATGCTGGAGTCGGACCCGCATCTTGGCAAACGCAGTGCTAGAAGCCTCCGGCTAGATGGTAGACGTTCTGGGCAGAGGGACTGGCAGAAGCTCGATGTGTGAAGCCGAAGATCGGGCTAATTAGCGCTTCTTGGGGAAGGCCTATGTCCAGCAGTGGACTGTCACGGATCGTTGTTTGATTATAACTTTTTTCACAGAGTATTGTCTTTACTATAACACACGCGGCCCTTCCATTTTCAGAACATACCTGAAAATTTACCCACACTTAATCTGAGGCGTATTGGCGGAAGACGTAGTGTTGAAATAAGTAATGAAAGCCCTATATATTTTTTGTAGTTAATGCTTTTATATTATTGTATTTTTTTCATTTCATTTCTAGTCTCACATATCATTTTTAACAATTTATTACAAGTTTTTTCACATCATAAGTTTCCGATTAGAAATATAATCCCATTGAAATTGATACGAAAAATTCGTCTTACTTTTGACCGCAGATTTCAAACGTGCGGTGTGAAAGAATCGTGTTTCATTCTTTAAAAAAATTCAACTGTTTATAATACAGTATGTTTTAAAACACCACCTTCTTTTAAAAACATAATATATTTTATAATGAAATACATAGACAATGGAAGTAAGTGGATCTCCTGATGGTAAACAATCAACGTCGCCCGTGCCAATGATAGATATATGCGTTGTCTACCTTAGGGTAAGAATGCGAATAATAATAGGAGACAACGGTAATTTCGCAACTAAACCACTCATCACTACTTCAGTTCTTAAAATTATTAATATATAGACATCAGGGTTTAAATTTATAATTTGCTTGCAATACCCAGAATTGAATTAAGTGAACATTTGAACGAAAACAAAATCGACGGAGATACAACAGATTACAAAGTAATGCTTATAAAAGAATAATATGGTTATAAAAGATTTATTTTTTTTTTCTACATAAATCGAAAACTAATTTTATCATGGCTTAAATATTTTTCGCCACTGCTCATTTTTCCAATAAGGACTATCAACAAACAATACAAGCGTGTGGTGATCTAGTAAATGCGTCGCATTATAGATTGTACCGATAAATTAATCCATGTCGTCCACTGTAAGCTGAAATATTTAGATGATAATGTATTGTAGAAATAAAAAATTTACACAATAAAGGTTAGTTTTATATATAA
The DNA here is from genome assembly GCA_031353405.1 of Baronia brevicornis. Taxonomy (NCBI): domain Eukaryota; kingdom Metazoa; phylum Arthropoda; class Insecta; order Lepidoptera; family Papilionidae; genus Baronia; species Baronia brevicornis. Next base: position 137,381 of record JASFAT010001750.1, on the reverse strand, counting down.
TTAATGGTTTATAACAAATGAAAGTCTAATGATTTTTTTTAATATATATGTCACATAATAATTAGAAATGCTAGGAAAATATATAGTATAATATATAGCAATAATTATATAGCATGTATAATATCTTTTAGCGCGCGATACCTTTTTCAGCTGTGTGCGTACTTGCATTTTACAGGCACCACATAATGATTCTATATTGAAATTAACTGCTAAAAACGTTATATTTTAATATAGTATCTATATTACAACTTTAAGAAATGTAGCATAAACAAAGTCTTTCTGGTCGCCTCTCGATTTGCCGCGCAACAGCGTGGTACCTGACAGGCGCCTCTCGATTACAAAGGTATATTATGATGATAGGCGTACATTGGAATAGACGGGTGTCAAAGAATTTAAGGAATATAATAATAATTAAAGATATTAAGCTGAAAAACTAACCGTATAGTATAACATTTTTTTTTTATTTTTTTATATATTATATATATTAACGCAGAGGTTGGCAGAGACCACAGAGCTCCATCCGCTGCCATTCATCGCAGCGAAACGGCTCGTTATTGGTCGCTTTTCGCCGTCGTGAGAATCAAGGACGCGACGGGTGGCGAACCACGTCGCCGTCATTTTCGACAAATTAGGTATATTAAATTCGTCTTAGTGAATCCCACGAACCGCAAGAGAAGATGGAGGTCAGCCCCAGCAGAGCCCTGCATGCTGAGGTAAGGCACCATAGTCCCCGGGGGAGCCCGACCTCGGGACGATTGGCGCACTTGCGACTAGGCTCGCCCCTAGCCACGCATCCATTGGTACGGCAGACCGTGGATTGGCGGAGAGAAAGGGAAAGGATAGAGAAGAAAGGAAGGGATATATAGGATATAGTATAACAGGTGGACTTTTTTATTTGTAAAATAATAAAAAATATTACTTTAAAATTTAACATCCTGTACCTTGCAACACTAATACGTCTTTGTACTGATCGCATGCCTCAGTATGGGAAAGTATAGAGAGTTCAATGCCACTTCGACCAAATAAATATTTAGCTAAATGCTTACAACTTATTATGGAAAAATAAATATAATCTTGTGAAGAATATTTTTAAATATAATAGATTTGTAATCTTACAAATTTCTTATATTTAAAAATATGTGAAAATGTTTAATTGGCTCATCCAGCCAATTGGTGGTCAGAGCGATTAAAGATTGGTTGGGCCTCCGGAACTCAACCGCTCACCTTACGAAGTGCGGTAGCTAAGCTACCACTCAGATCGCCGGTTTTCTGCGGGACTGTGGTACTTCCACCGGGCGAGCCGGCCCATTCATGCTACAGACAAATAATATACCATTCTTGACAAAGTATTCGTGTGCAGCGTGGCTCTACCACTAATAAAAACGAATGAAAAAAGCTTACCTGTAAAATAATACACAAGTGATTTGTGATTTTCCCTGTCGATCAAATATCTAAAATATGGATAGACAATTGTCATAGCTACATTAAAAAATATATAACAAAGGAAGTTCAAACGGAAATCAGTAAAAGGCTATTAAATATGAAGTAACTACAGCGCTTAGAAAAAGAAAAACGCGATGAGCACCGAACAAGACGCTAGAGACAATACTAAAAAAATATAAACGTGTGTTTCTCTAATAATATAATTAGCATATAGTACGTTATGAAACGCAAATAAACAGTGCTAAATATGCATCCGACAGAAACTGTGTCGTAACAATTTAAATACGTATATTTATGTTTATGTAACGTTGTATTTTATAGAGTTCACTTATGGACTACCCATCTAAAAACAGTTCCATACCCTCAATTTTAATGGTCGATTGGTCGATCACCGTGTGATTCAATCTCAATTTTCTATCGCGAAATACGTTACTCTAGAAAACTCTACCACCTACGATGTTTCCGCAAAAGTACAATATCGAAATATTCAATAAAAGGGTTGCCAACTTTATGAGACTCAAAATCTACTGTTTACTTACAAGATTCCGCGCGATCTACCAATAACATAATGCTTTTGTGTCTCAGACAGATGTCAGTAGTGGTATAGCCACGCTGCAGACCAATACTGTGTACCTGTTGCATCGCATTCACGAGTAGGCTCATTTCTTTGTCATTTTCATCGTAATTGTATTTTTATTAATTAATAAACTTTTTCCTTTTCTGTGTCTTTAGCTTTTTTAAAATTCTACAATAATTGTATTTTTTAACAACCCATATATCCTTTGTCGGATACGGAACCTCTTGATTTCTAGGGCATTAGACAATAACCTTCCGTGCTTATCTAAGGATTGTCAGGACATCTATAAATACTCCGGAATAAATACTTGTAGGTTATATAACAAGGTTGACGTTTAGATCGACATAGTAAGGTTATAATTAGTTACAATATATTAAGAGAAATATTATAATATATATATATATATATATATATACATATATAAATGCGAAAATTTGTTAGTATGGATATACATCCATACTAACAAACTTTCGCATTTTTTTATTACTCTTTCATGAAAAAATTACTGGACGGATTTAGATGAAATTTTACAGTAATATAGGTTATACATCGGAATGACATATAGGCTATAATTGGTAATGATTTTATGTAATTGGTCGTAATATAATTTTACTATTAAGTAAAAAAAATACATTTATTTAAAATGATCTGCTACGAAAGTTAATGTGGCAGACCAAATTCCACGCGAGCCAAGCCGCGGGTAAAAGCTAGTTTATATATATATATATTTAATTTAAACTTGTAGTCCACTAATAATTTGATTACGTCATAAAGACCATTGTGTGTCGCATACTAAAGAAAACGTATTTCAACGAATATTTAAGCATGTATTAATCATTGGTACAGAAAACTCGCCATTGAAATGATAAAATCAAATTTACAGGCATAGTAGAATAGTGCAAGAAAGTAGGTTTTCAGGTACAGTTCTCAAACAAAGGTTTAACTTAAACCGTCTTAGTGTTGTGATGCTCTTTGTGTGTTTACTAACAATATGACTACATTTAATTGGCCACTGAATCTATTTGCAATATTTCTCAATTGGAGAGTACACATATGAAGCTTTATAGTTGAAGGAAAATTTAATGTTTAGGAATATTTGAGTAGTGTACATGATTTTTATCCTGTATCTTAGTGGTATATACCATGATAACACTGTTTGAATAATACTAACTATATTGCTTACATTAATATAAGCCCGCAAAAGAGATTTCCTATCACATAATCTTTTATAGACAACAAATAATATCCATTTTTAAATTCCTTCTGTCCACATTAGCCTACAAATCTCATTTCGTTTAGAAAAAAAAAGTTGAAAACGTTCATTCATAACATATATTAAAAGTCCACATCTGAAATCAGTTATACTTAAATGATAGCCAAATAATAAACTATATATACGTACAAAATACCGTATTGAAATGTAAATGTAAGGGTTTTTTACAATTATGGACCAAATAATTATAGAGCATGATTAGAAACGAGAATCTCTTTTACCGTTAATGTATTAATTATGTACAAATTTATTTTATTTAAAATATAAAGTGTACAAAATTACTTTCCTACTCGACTGTTCGATCATAGGTCACCGCTATCAAAGTTGGCGCCCACCAATCGGTTGTCATGGTAACCGTTTTCAAAACACTACGCACGGTGAGTTGTTTTAGCTACCCCTCGCTTAATGTAATGCCTTCAAGGATGAGGTCAAGAAAATTTGCAAGCTTTCTTGTACCTTTGCGTATGAGTACTCTTTTAGTAGAGAGTCCATTGTATCAACGAAATATGGGTTATTAACATGAAGACATATATAATAGGCGGTTTTGATTTTTCTACATTATTGGTAATAATTTTGTTCTAAAGAGGTTTTAATAGCCAAACTATGTTACTGGCACTTAATAAAGAGTCTGGGTATGAAAAAACGTTAATTACAAAATTCAAAGGTTTTGTTTTTTAAAAAAATAATCCCTGTTTTAGTTTGTTGTCAGAAGGTTATCAGGGAACTAAAAGTAAGTTCTTGATATTTTTAGTAGAATAATTCATGCTGACGACCATTTGCGACCAATTGGCTTAGTGGCGGGGCCCCTTCGCCCGCGGAGTCAATGGTCGCGGGTTCGATCCCCGCATCGGAATAAATATGATGTATGAATTTCAAATATTTATTCCGAGTCTGGTTACCCCGCCAGTCCGCATTGGACAAGCGTGGTGGATTAACATCCGTTCCTCCAGAAATGGAGAGGCCCGTGCTCAGCAGTGGAACATATATGCGTTGTTAAAAAAAACAAAATTCATGTTTGTCGCATCATCCTGCTTATTGTGACCTAAAACAGATATCTTTATGTCTGTTTTAATGACCAAAAAAGCAATAAGAATTAAGTGTAAAAAAAATGTGTGTCACGAATAAATGAATGGATGAACTGAATGAATGATAATGAACTGGAATGGTGGTTTAAAGAAATTTCTTGCATAGAAATTTCTCTATATATATCATTTTAAAGATCATTTCTTTTTCATCATACACATTTTCCCTCCACGTTATTTAAAATAAAGCTATGAATTAAACAACATTTGAGAAGTCTATGGGCGAAATAAATAAAATGAAATAGTATACATATACAATTTCTTTTCTCATGCGAAGTTGAAACCTTCAAAAAGCAAACCTATTCATATCTAAAAGGCCGGCAACCCATTTCTGAAACTTATGGTATTGCAAATGTCTACAAGAGGCAATCCAGGACCGTGAATTTCTCCAGAAACTCCTTTTCTCCAGCGGTATTTCGGAACCGATAACACATTGGAACCTTCAAGCAACAAGCCTAAACTTTTCTTAAAGGCCGGTAACGCTTCTACACTATGGCACTGCGGTTGTCTATGGGCGGTGTTGATTGCTTTCCATCAAGTTTCATTTCAGTTATTGTTAAAAATATGTGTCATAAATAAAGATTTTCTATTCTATTCTATTTCTAAGTGACACGCTTGCTTGTTTGCCTCTCTAGCCCATGAAAAATGATATATATATTATATATAAGCTTCATGTATCATGTAGTACAGAAGAAACTCTGATAAATAATTTCTTTGACTATACGTCTATTGCAGTCGATTCACGATTGAATGTCTTCGAAGCATTGTCTCCCGTGGCCCTGGAGGCACACCCGGCCGCAGGCCCATCAGGACAGTATCGGGTAGGTTTGCGAAGGGGCTCCCAGTCGCCCCTTCGTTCTCTGTATATAAATACAAACCTTACAGACGATAAAAATATATAGGAACGTGCATTACATACAATCTAATTCCACATAGTTAAAAAGCAAGTCGTTACGGAGCAATGAATTCCGTTCGTGTCAGGTTCAACGTTATCAAAGACTTGGGTAATGAAATCTAGACTTAATCGGAGACCTAGGTCCGTTAAACTTGACATTGTTTTTTAGGATCGCTACTTACAAGCTGTGATGGAAAAATGTTAATTTTTAACACGATATCGGAAACAGGGTTCCGTCTATGTGAATAATTTACAGAAGTAAGGTTATTATATATTAAGGCTTTTCAATTTCCCCTTGGGGCTCTACATTTTATTGAGGTATAAATAAAGTTAAATCATATAAAATATTCTACCTTTTCGTTACAGCCATCTTTCCTTTTAATGCCAAGTTTCTTTTGTTGTGTGAATTGTAACACAAATGCATAAAAATTAATAATCATTTTATTAATATTTATTACGATAGTATGGCACAATTCGTACAACATGTTATATTAAATCTGCTATTTAATTTAAGCTGTCCTCTATTGCTCAATATTGTCTATTATATTTATATGTCTGTGTTCGTTATATATAAATGTTGTGTCCATCATTAATTAGGGTTACAGTGTATCATAGAGTGTAGCAGTAAAAATTTATAGTTATAAGTTTTTTGTAATCTCTGTGGATGGTAAAATAAATAAATGAAAAAAGCCCCATCAAAATCGGTTTAGCAATTGCCAAAATTAACTGCAATTTTTCTGGAAGACGGGCCATAGATATTAGCGCAATCGGGTCCGTTGTTCATATCCAATCACGACCGGCAAATGATTCCTTTCTGACTCCTGATTTCTGATTCCTGAAACCAGGGACATTGCGGATGCGCTTCCTGTCTTTAGACAAAAGGTAGAATAATAAGAGATGAAGGTAAGAGAAGAAAGTGGGGAGAACGCGAGAAAAGGATAGAGGTTAGGTCTCTGGCTTTCAACACTCCGAACAAATTTCAGTAACTTTCAGAATCATAAGAAATAACATTTTAAATATAGTTTGTTAAAATTCCTAGACAAAAATATGCCTGCATATTTCTACCTAGTACAAATAGCATATTCTTGTAGAAATAGATAAAACCTTTAATTTAACGGAATTTACAACTGAACCCTTTCGTTCTCTAATTAAGATGCCAATGAACTTAATAAAAACTAGCTAAAAAATACAACCCTGAAAGATGGTAATGACCTCATGGGGTTAGGGTACCTTGTAGTGGTTGAATTTGGTTACCATAGCGGCGGGAACTATTAATAATCGGAAATGGGAAAAACAAAAAAATTTGCTATACCGATAGAGCAAATTAGATTTATGGTTCGTGTGATGTAATCTATATAATAAAAAAAGGTTGGACGAATACTTTTTTTTCTAATAATTCAAATTCTTTAAATTCTACAAATTAAAATTCTTTTTCTTTCTTAAGAGCAACAAGTATATGTATCTATTACGCCATTGTCAAATAAAATATAATAAAAACAAATGTAGATGTATAGATATAATGTTTATTGTACAGCAAAATTAAAGTTATATAATTATTGATTGCAATATTTATATACAAATGGCGGTCTTATAATAGAGATTTCTTTCAGACAACCGTAGGATGGACAGAATGTTAAAAAGAAAATTTGATATATGTTGGTGATACATTATCATTATAATGACAGAGAAAAATAAAAAATAAATTGCAATTTACTAATCAAATTGTCATGTCATGATAAAATATACCAAAATCTTCTATAAACCAACGTATTACTAATATTTACTAAACATAAGAAAAGTTTTTTTTTAATGACCCTCCAATAAGGACAGTGACTCCTTAAAAGACGTTTTTCTATTTCAAATAATAATTATCACGCATTAGCATATAACGTGTAACATGTTATTTAACTTAAATCCATAAACTGATTGGTTATTAAAGAGAGACCATTGAACGAGATCTTTATCAAAACATTAACCGTGTACTAGCAAAGGTCAGTGTAATTTGGAGGCGGTATAACCCAGGGCTTCTTAAGGTGTAGGTCGCCATGACGTCAACATAGTTTGTGAAAATAGAATTCGGCAAGGAATTATTGTTTATTAATAACTTAACTATTCAGGAATAATTCGTTGTCAAATTCTATTTTTTATGGAAGCGATAACTAAATCTATTTTACATTTATGATTATTCATCGATTTTAAATCAAGGTTAATGTGTAGTTCACTAATAAAATTATTATTTTAACTTCGAATTAAATCGGCCACGGAAGTTTTTTTAATAACAACAGAAAACATAATATTCTTACAATTTTGAATAACAGGTTTTAAACCATTTTGGTTTCGAAGTAAAACTAATTATTATAATAAGAATACATTCTTTATTTGAATTATCGAATTTTCAATAAATATTTTGGAATTAAATTAATTTCTTCGCATATTTGACTTTCCCTTAATTGTAAATGCTTGTGAAAAATAATGCTCTTGGTTTTCTTGGTAACGGTTTTATTGTAATATATTATCAGCCTATTACTAAGTATTTAAATATTTATAAAAATATAAAAAATAAAAACATTACGATTGAGAAACCCTGATTTTGAGCGTGACTTCAGCCCTTACACGCGAATTTTCACCACCGGCCTAGCAAGTACTAAAAACCCATCGACGACGCCAATAGCACATTCAGCCACCGAAACTGGCCGGCTACAAATGCGCGTCAGCTCGAACGCCGCGCGGACGTATTTAAAAAGAAACCGGACACAGTCTGATATAATCTGTCATTGCGCGTTCATGAATATTTTGCCGCGCATTTAAACATTTTTAATTGGTGATTTTTAGTAATTGTGCTTACGTTTGTTAAACAATTAATTAATAATGGAGGGCTGCGGGATGAATTGTATAAAATATCTCCTGGTTGTTTTCAACGGATTATTTTTGGTAAGTCACATGTATTATAAAGATAGATTCCAAGCATTTTGGAGTAAAAATCAATTGAGTTTATTTAAAAAAAAACAAAACGCACCGTTGTTGTTTAGTTTTAATTGAAATATTTAGTAATTAAGTAAAATAAATCACAATAAATATGTAAACCTGTAAACGGTATTTAGCCTGTTATATTCAAGGGTCACCTGTGGGTCTGGATTAGAAGGATATTCTAAATTTTTGACCTGGGATAAAAAAGGTGCCTATTGTCCAACCTGAGTACACCCTTAGTAATTGTAATAATAGTTGAGCGTGTGACTTTATCGACACATTACTGAAAAGTTAATACATCTATAACAGTTCACTGCTGGAAATTGGCGACCCTAAAAATTGAGAGATTGGGGATTAGCTACCTACCTACTAGTATATTTTTTTATGGGATAGGAGGGCAAACGAGCAAGCGTGTCACCTGATGGAAAGCAATCAACGCCGCCCATAGGCTACCGCGACACCGCAGGAGTCACGGAAGCGTTGCCAAACTTTTAGGTATGTATGGTATTTGCTTTCTAATATCCTCATATGATACCAACGGTAAAAAATTGGGTGACCTTTGTCTATGCTGGAAACCGCACAGGAAGCACTTGAACGCATTAGGGCTGAATCAAATAAAATATTTTTCATCATCATCATCATTATCAGCCCGCGGAAGTTTATTGCTGGAAATCGTGACCCAAGGCGTCGCCACCTAGCCCTATCTTCGGCTATACGTATCCAGTTTCTGCCAGCCGCCTTGCGCAGATCGTCGCTCCATCTAGCAAGCGACGTCCCACACTAAGGCCAATATTTTTCATGCTAATTATCAAATTAAAATCATGCTAACGGTTTTCGGCCGTAAAGATGAACTGCGTGTAACAAATTGGAATTAAAAACATCCTTTGGAGTAAATGGAAAAATCCTCGTTTCCTTTAATAAGCCCATATGCAAGCGGAAGACATTAGCCACAAATTACGCCATTACCACAATGCAGTGGCAGAGAGATGAAAAAATGAGCGAGTAATCCTTCATGCCAATTGAAAGTACGGACAGACAGAAATGGACATTGGTGTAAATCGAAATGGAAATGGGCTGGTCACATCTGTGGGAGGTCCAACGATCATTTCTCGACGATGATGATAGATAAACGGATAGATTATATTATTTATGGTACACCAAAAACAAAGTTGTACATTTATTGATTGTAATATTGTTTGATATATGTTGTTATATATATATATATATATATATATATATATATATATATATATATATATATATATATATATATATATATATATATATATATATATATATATATATATATATATATATATATATATATATATATATATATATATATGGTGTGTGTGTGTGTATATATAGAGCTTTTTTGTTGTCTCACTAAAACTCATAAACGGCTAGACTTGGATTGGATCTTTTTTTCTTGGAGTGGATCTTGTTTTATTTTGTTTGCTCTAACACAGGGTAGGTTTACGAATAAACAAAATAGAGGGAAAATTTAAAATATCAGCTTGAAACATGAAAAATTATTTTTCTTACTTTTAACTTCCAGCATTCGTGATGGCTTTACCGTCTAACGGACGTGTTTGGATTTGATTCGAAGATGTTAATGCTGGTAGCATATTGGCTAGTATTCGATAAAGATCGACGGACGTGTTGTTATCCAAAACTGTCGTTATTTATATGCGATTTTGAAAAGTATTACATAAGTACAAACACACCAGAAGAAAATAACATAAATTGTAGTTGAAACGAAGTTCACGTTTAGTCTTAAATAAATAAATAAACAAAAAATCTGTAATGCTACAAACATATAAATATTACATAGCCCATATACTGGGTATGGGCCTTTTCATTTTCCGAAGGAACGGACATTACCCCACCACGTATTTCTAAGGCGGATTTGCGGAGCATTCGGACTCGAAATGGGACTTTAGGCCATAAATATTTTTATACCGCCAACGCCAATATAACGCCAATGGGCCAATTAATCTTCAAATGTTACTATCGTTATCTAATGAGTGTTAAAAGCTTACCGAATTTACCAATGAACACCATCTTCACTCCGATTTAAAAATTTGACGTTATACACTATTTTATAAAAGGAATAGTTTTGGAGACAACTCACACCGAAGAATGCCGTTATACCTTTACTCTAAATTATAATATATACTTCCTCATAATACTATACCACAAACCAGTTCACCGTCTGATGGTAAAAACCTTTTTTTTATTATTCACGTTTAGAACAGGAAATCTCGGATGTGCATAAGGAAATTCCTGTTTATTTGGTAAAAACATCTTGACGTTAGTAACGGGTTCATTCACGGGATTTTATTTATCATCAGTCATCCTGTTTGTCCGCCGTGGAATACTGCTGAGGAGAAAATTCTCCTACAAGTACATTTCCCAAAATTCGACTAAGCTTTTGCAATGCCTATGACAATGCAGATGTCTGTGGGCGGCGTTGATTGCTTTCTATTGGGTGGCATGCTAGCTCATCTGCCTTACTATATCCCATAAAAAAGTGTACAGTGGAGAATCATGAAGAACATATCCTTCGAATTTTTCCCTCCAACTTACATCAGTGACGTTGTGTTGTTATTTCATTTTCATAATCTTATATTATTATCAGTTATATTGTTTAATTGTGGTGGCGTATTATACAATATAGTTCGATTATGTCTTATAAGGGAATTAATATAAAATAAATGTCTGGTAAGTGTATTGCGACTTTTTAAGTTGACTAATAAAAGTCCATAGAAGGTTTTGGTAGAACAGCCACCATTTTATCAAGGCGTAGCGTGATGAGCTGACTAGTTAGATTTCAAGAGATTTGATATTATTGTATTTTACTTGACACTGGCATAATAGTTGTAACTCATTGCCATCAAGAAAAGAATAAATATTCTCCGGACTTTTCCCGCCAACTTACATCAGTGACGTTGTGTATTTATTTCATTTCTATAATCTTACATTATTATCAATTATATTGTTTAATTGTGGTGTATTTATTATACAATACAGTTCGATTAAGGTGTATAAGTGAAGATTAATATTATTGTATTTTACTTGACACTGGCATAATATAATAGTTTTAACTAATTGCCATCAAAGTAAAGTAAAAAAAAAAAATATCCTCCGATACTTTTCTATAAGTAGTTGTAGTATCGAACCTCTATTCGACCATAGTGTTATATTTACTTTCAAATAAAAAGTATTAGTGTTGTAATGTATTAAATCGATTAGTGATGTGGCTTTCAATTTTTTTTTTATTGATTCGGGTATAGTTTACGAATATATAATATTTCATGGATCAGCCATACGAAGTATATGTAGGTACGTTTCCAAACTTCGCGATGATAGGATAAAATATTACTTAACTTCAATCCATGGATCACGTTAGCGACCTTTAAGTCACGCATTACAGTTCTTGGAATATTTTGTCCTGTTACTTATCGCCCATAGTATCAAGAGTGGTGAACTTTGATCATAAAATAACTGTGATACTAGAGCAAGGCTGTGATGTATGCTGTTTGATGTTCTTTCAAGACACGCACTATTTTTTATTTAAAAAAAAATACTGACAATATTTTGATAATAACTAGTAAACCGAAATAGTTCCATGCATATAATATTAATAGCCGAAACGTGGACGCTGACAGTCCGTCTGCTTCATAAGCTCAGAGTCGCTCAGAGAGCTATGGAGAGAGCTATGCTCGGAGTTTCTCTGGTAGATATGATTCGGAATGAACGAATCCGCCAGAGAACTAAAGTCACCGACATAGCCTTTCGAATTAGCAAACTAAACTGGCAATGAGCTGGTCACGTTTGTCGGAGTTCCGACAATCGTTGGAGCAAACGAGTGCTGGAGTGGAGACCGCGTCTCGGTAAACGTGGTGTTGGACGCCCCCCGGCTAGATGTTGCGACAATCAGCGCAGGGCGGCTGGCAGCAACTGGATGCGTGTAGCCGAAGATCGAGCTAGGTGGCACTTCATAGCAGAGGTCTATGTTCAGCAGTGGATTGCCGCAGGCTGTTGATGATGATGATGATGAATAATAATAAAGTATACTTTATCTTCAATATACATTTTCATTTCTTCTCAAAGTGAATATTTAGTTTTACCCTATGGAGCCATTATAGAAAATAAAACGTACTTACAGATTAACGAAACAAATCCTTATAAAGGTAATTTGAATTGGGTTTAATGCCGGTAATTACTGTCACGAAGAAACAGTTTAACAGGGAGGTCCAAGTCACGCGATAGTCCAATCAGTCTTTTCCGTATTCATGTTTCTTGAATTAGGAACGTTACACTACATAACACTATTTCCTTCTGAAGACTGAAATGTACTAACTAAAATTTCTTAAACAAGCTGAATTTGAAGGTCTAATATCTTGCCACACTACGTTGGAATGCAAATCAACTTAGTGGAAAGCAAAATTATCAGTGTGAAAATGTTTAAGTGAAAAAGAAATATTGAGTTCGAGTCTTCGTAGTGGTAGAGCCATGCTGCAAACGAATACTTTGTCAAGAATGCCATATTATTTGTCTGTAGCATGAATGGGCCGGCTCGCTCGGGGAAGTACTACACTGCCGCAGAAACCCGGTGTCTGGGTGATACCTACATTAGCTACCGTGCTTAGTCCGTTGAGCTGTTGAATTCCGGAGGCCCAACCACTTACACCACCCTCCTCCTATAATGACACTCCTTAAAGGCCGGCAGCGTTTCTGCACTGCCTATGGTGCTGCGGATGTCTATGAGCGGCGTTGATGCTTTCCATCAGGTGACACGCCTGCTCGTTTGCCTTCCTATTTCATAAAAAAAGAGATATAGCTTTATTGTTTAAGCATAACATTCCTTAACATTTAAACTTATTCATTCTTAAAACAAATAATATTTTAAATTTCTATTGAGGAAGTAATTGTCCAGTAGATAAATATCAGACCCTAAAAAGATTATATTTTATTCCAGTTACATTTCTCATCCATGCAACCCTTGCTCATCTACTTGGTGTCTATGGGTAAATCCTGCTTAGATTGTATGTTGTGGAAATGTCAGTTATAATATGAGATTAAATACTCATCTTTCACAACTATAATTCATATATGAAGTGCGTTTAATTTATTTTCTCATACAGCCTATCTATGTCCCAATGGAAATAGATAGGCTGTGTATCTTTGTTCCACTACACATAGATAGGCTTTGTATCTATGACCCACTAGACATAGATAGGCTGTGTATCTATGTCCTACTAGACATAGATGTGTATTTACTAGACATGTTTTGTGTTTCTAAATATTTGGATGCATGGACAGTAACTCACGAAACTTTTTCACCATATTAGAAATAAAAATTTTCTTATGGTTTTAAAGCTTATGGTTATATATATAATATATAATTTTCTTATGGTTTTAGAGCTGGGAGACTAAGACAATTCAACGCAGTATTTCGTTCTGATCCCGAAATGCAATAAAAATACTTTGATATGTGTCATTTACAACGTTTTTTTACGGAATAGGAAGGGAAACACGCAGGCGTGTCACCAGATGGAAAGCAATCAACCCCGCCCATAGACATCCGCAGTACTGTGGCGTGCCCGCCGTACTTCTTACGGCGACACCCGGGATCTTAAGGGGGTTTTTATCTTCAAATAAAATTCTTCAAAATTATATTAATCCTTTCCTGACCCTTCCTTTCTTCTCTATCCTTTCCCTTCCTCTCCGCCAATCCACGGTCTGCCGTGCCAATGGATGCATGGCTAGGGGCGAGCCTAGTCGTAAGCGTGCCGATCGTCCCGGGGTCGGGCTCCCCCGGGGACTATGGTGCCTTACCTCAGCATGCAGGACTCTGCTGGGGCTGACCTCCATCCTCCCTTGCGGCTCGTGGGATTCACTAAGACGAATTTAATATACCTAATTTGTCGAAAATGACGGCGACGTGGTTCGCCACCCGTCACGTCCTGATTCTCACGAGGGCGAAAAGCGACCAACGACGAGCCGTTTCGCTGCGATAAATGGCAGCGGATGGAGCTCTGTGGTCTCTGCCAACCCCTACGGGGGATAGGCGATATAGATGAATATATAAAAAAAAATTATATTAATTTATTCTTCCATTTTATTGTACATTCATATCTTATTCATATTAATACTTTATTATATTTTACACTTTTCAATTTACATTTTAGACATGTGCCGAACGGGTGACATGTCCATATGAAAGACGTCAATTTAACTAATATTTTGTTTTAATAGAAAAATATTTCTTATTAATTTCAAATAACGAATTTAAAAAGAGGTAATATAAAATGTTTTATTGCATTAGTGATACATTTATTAATGTATCACTACAGTACCATGGGCACTGCAGAAGTATAGCCGGCCTTTAAGGAAAGTGTAGTATTGTATTGTATTATGTATAATATATTTAATCAGCTGATCTATAACTATTTAATCAGTTTTTGTACCTACTTATATGTTTTCCATCAACCCGAAGTTTGACTGGCAGAGAACGCTTTCCGTCATTATGGAAAAATAAATAAATGAATCTAATTTCATAAGAGACAGTCACATAAATAATACATTTTTATTCTTTAATACATTTTTATTCTTTAATGTCCTCACAATGTGTCATCACACGCAAAATATGATGTGTAGTTGTTAATTCGTCTGTGTAAACTTTCCTTTATCAAATATAAGTCACCTTTATAAACGTTGTAAAACCCACAAGATACTGTATTATAATACAGATCATCATATTTATAATATAGTCAGTAATAATAGTGTTAAATCCGTTTATAATACATATATATAAAGATAACTCTAATAATATACGTACTTAAGATGTTATAAGTTATGTTGACATCTTATTTTGACGTATGTACATACTTATGTATGTACATACGTCAAAATGCACCAAGCACTGTAAACATTTGATAACTTTATCTAAAGATGTAACCCGCATATTTAGATTATTGCTAATTGAGATATTTGTACCAAATAACTATTTAACAGTCCATACATAGGGTTTACTTGAAAGAAGAAAAACTTTCCTTGCGCATTAGAATGCTCCACTGTTACATCTGGCCCGTTCTTTTATACGGATGTGGGGCTTGGACGCTTGGCTCAGAAAACGTATAGAGGCGTTCGAAATGTGGGCATATAGACGAATGCTCGATATTAGCTGGGCTCAAAGGGTGGCCAATGACGAGGTTCTCTGACAAGTCAAGCATAATCGTGAACTTCTACTACGAACGCGAACTATCGTCAAACAAAGAAAAGTTGCTTACCTAGGTCATATCATGAGACATAACACGTACAAGTTGCTGCAACTTATCATGATGGGACAAATCGTGGGCAAAAGACAAGTTGGTCGAAAAAGAAAGTCTTGGCTACGTAATATCAGGGAGTGGACCGGGATAGCGAATGCTCCAGAACTGCCGCACCTCGCGAAGGAGGGGGAAAGTTGTGCTGAATTTGCTGCCAACTTTCGCTAGTAGGAGAGGCACTCTTAGAAGAAGAAGATATATAGGATGTCTGGTCAGAAACAGAAGGTTATTATAGGTCGAATAATCAGTAAACGCATGTCAAAACGTCTAAATTTCTACAATGATACAGAATTTTTTTTATTCATATTTACTTTTTGTTGATCTAAACATATTACAATGAATTATCTACAATACAATTCACAGCAAATATAACATAGGGTGTCCAATAATAGAATTAGGTTGAGTTATCAATAAACGCATGCTTTTTGATTATTTTCTGCCAACATTAAGAGAACATCCTGCTTTTATTTCACACACATAGTTTTAACAAGATGGCGACACGCTTCATATTGTTAGAGAGACCATGCAGCTTTTTAGTGTTTTCTTTCCTAACAAATTAATAAACCGTTTCGGCGGTATCCCCTGACCACCCAGGTCACCGGATCCTCACCCCCACAAACTTTTTTCTGTGGGGTTACCTCAAAAATGAAGTCTATGAAACAAACCCGACGTCCATCTCAGTACTCAAAGAAAATATCGTCCGTGAGGTTGACGACAATATAATTATATAAACCTAGTTATTTATATTGCCTATACTGCATGGATGAGAAATAGTTACCACACTCAGCAAGAAGCTGCAGCAAACCATAGCTCACTTTTTTTTTCACACCTCATATATGTCCCACTGCTGAGCACGGGCCACCATATTTCTGGATGAAGCCTGTTGTTTTATTAGTAGGTATACAAATTGGCCGATAACATCATAAAGTCGCTATTCATGGATTACATTTATATAATATATAGTTTGGTTTTGTATTTAAAGCGGTTCACTTCCCAACCACAATGGCATCCACGCGGTGAAGGTTGATTCAGTATTTTTTTTTTTGCATCTCGACAGAGCCGAATGATTTTAACAGGGCTGTGAATCACTATTTATATTTAAAATACGCCAAAATGTTATAAAATCAGAGGCAGTCACAAGGACTGCCGACAGAAGTGAAAACTTAAAACTGTATTTTGAAATTACAAACCAATTATAATATAATGTTATTTCAATTATATAAGTAAATAAATAAAAATTAAAGTCTTAATAATATATAAATAAATAATACAAAATAATAATGATATTAATATAATAATAATAATATTAATTAATAATATTTATAATAAATAAATAATATATAAATAATTTTAATATTTGAATAACATATACCTTAAGCATTAGCACGTTGCTGATGCGAACCCATAGATTTTTTTCAATGCTGCAATATCATAAGCATTACTTACAGACGCGTTGTTTCGTCCTTTGACATATTATAAGCAAATTTGTTTTTTTAAGCTTTAAAAGTCGTATCAGTTCGTTATATAGTATAGTTATAGTTTAATATACCTAATTTGTCGTAAATGACGGCGACGTGGTTCGCCACCCGTCACGTCCTGATTCTCACGAGGGCGAAAAGCGATCAATGACGAGCCGTTGCGCTGCGATGAATGGCAGCGGATGGAGCTCTGTGGTCTCTGCCAACCCCTGCGGGGGATAGGCGTGAATATATAATAATAATATAGTATAGTCCGTAATACCGTTGAAAGAAGCTGATCCCACAGGTGTTAGAGCCACGCTGCAGACGAATACTTTGTCAAGAATGGCATATTATTTGTCTATACCATGAAAGGGCCGGCTTGGTCGGGGAAGTACCACACTCCCGCAAAAAACCGGCGCCTGAGTGGCAGCTTAGCTTCGTCCGGCGGGCGGTTGAGTTCCGGAGGCCCAACCTCCTTTCCCCCTCCCCCTCCCATACATACACTTTCCTTAAAGGCTGGCAACGCCTCTGCACTGCCGATGGCACTGCGAATGTTTATAGGCTGCATTGATTGCTTTTCTATCACATAAAAAAGGGTGATGATGCGAGGAATGAGGTTTCTGGTAAAACGCACCGTAATGGATCGACATTCATCCGAATGTTGGGTATGAATCTTTTCTTCGTGCTTAATTCATAACTGTTGCTGAATTATAAAGAGAAGAAAAGAAAGTGTAGTGTCCGCATTCTTCACTAGATCTTCACTAATCATTCTTCTTCTTCACTTCACTGATCACGTATATGAACATTGGTCGATGTCATATATTTGGACATCAAGAAAGAGAATAAACTGATAAGTTCTTTCAATGATCAATATTGACCTCACATCCGTTTCCGCTATTCGGACCATCTTAATACAGATTTTCGTGCTTTCGGAAGATTAAACATCGTTATATTAAAATATTATAGGTTATAAATTGATTTTAATATTAAGTTGAATTTATCATATAGGGCACAGTACTTTTGGTAACACACTGACAGAAATGGTTATGTCCTTGCTCGTTTTCAATATGGTTTTCTCGTTGGCGAAACTTGTTTCACGTTCGATTTTTAAAATACCACTTTTTGTACTGCTTAAAGGAATGCTATATACATTTGTACTTGTGTCAACGTATAACATTTGCCAAAAATAATAATTAAGTCCAAACTTTTTTTAAAATATAAATAAAATAATTAATATAAAAAAATATAAAGTCAATTTCTACTTAGGTCAACAAAGAAGATTTTTATTTTTAATTACTTTTAATTAAATATAAATATGTATAGAGAATTTTTTTCTCCCAAATAAAACTAAAATTAAATAATTCAATTTAATTAAGGTCACCACATTGTCATCCACAACAAGTTAAAAAAAATGTATTCGAACTTGTGTGAATGAATACAAAGTATTTTATTTACGATTGAAAATTTTAACAACATTAATATATTATAAGGAAAGTGTAAACTAATAAAATAGGGATTGAATAAAAGGTTGGCACTTATCACAGACCAAAAATATTTTTTTAAGAAAATAAAAGTAAAGCGCGACATGAACGGTACGTAACTAAACAGACTAAAAAAGTTTTTTGTTTATTGTATTAATAATATTCTTTGTATTCGATTATCGATCAGTGACCCCAATAACAACCTGACATCCATTTGAAAAATTATCCATAACATAATTGTAGCCGTGTTCGAAACATCGGTTGTAGTGTCATTGATGGAGTGGCGTCCCATGCATAAACAATGATGGTGTCAATCTACGTGGCTTATGTAACTCAATAATGGAAACGTCCATCACTATGAATACGAGTGTGTGCCTTGATTTATATAGCTTTTGATTACTACGAGACTTGCTTTACGTCCTGCAGTATAAAGGTTATCCGGTATTAGGTTTCAACTTTAACTTCGTCTTTAATCGGACCTTCATTACTCAGGATCGTAGTCACTAGAACCCTTCAAACGATTAATCTGTCTCCATCGAGAAATTGGGAAGAGCATGTGACTTCCTACACTTGGTCGGACCATCTTGTTGTCGACCGTCCTCGTCATCTCTTCCGTCTTAACAATGACTAGCTTTTCCAGCTTACAGTCTCCTCTTCACAACCAACTACTACATTCAAACAAGGATTGTTCGACCTATAACCTAATCTAAATATAAACCTAATCTAAAAAGGTATAAAATCCTTCTCTGAACGTAGTACTTAAGGTTGAAAATCTATATGTGCCACCGGACACCCTTTATTTAAGTGAATATCATCATCTTCATCATAAAAAGCTTACGGCAGTGCACTGCTGGAAACAGACCTTCCCCACGTTAAGACCAGACGATTGTCCAGACGCACCACATTGCTCAGTCGTCAGTTATAGACATCTACTGTCTGCCTTACACAAATCCTCACACCATCTGTTCAAGGAGCAACCCACACTAACGTTCCCATAGCACGAACTCCACTTCAGCACTCGTCGGTTTTTGGTTTTCAGACAAACGCGATTAACCCATTGTCATTTCATTTTGCTAACTCGAACGAAGAAGTATGTTGGTTTGTTTTTTTTCGCAGTTTTACTCATTCCAAATCAAATCCACCAGAGAAATTCCGAGTATACTCTGAACGAATTTGAGCTTTGAGCTTGTAGAACAAATAAACAGCCAACGTCCGCGTTTCGGCAGAAGAAAAGAATGCACTGAACAATTCCCATTCTCAATTTACCCTGTGATTCGTATCAGGGGAGGAACGTGAAGCATTTTTTCTGAAACTTCTTTTCACGCACCAAGTCTCTGACGAGCACTACCTTCAGAGATATTTCCAAACAAATACGACATCTAAACCTGCAAAAAACAAGCCTACTCAACTCTTAAAGGAAGGTAATGCTTCTGCAATACTTAAGATTTGCTCAGACGTGTATAAGCTGTGTATATATTCCATTCCATCAGGTAACAAACTTTACTCACCCTTCTATGCCGTTAAAAAAGAAGTCTACATTAATTTCTCGAATACACTGAAAATGACTATCAAAAAAGAACCCTTGATAACATCAGTGTCCAACGGGGTCAGGAAATGGGGTCGTCGTGTTGAAGAAAACGATATCGACCGACGTTCTCCAGTAACATCGGCCCAGATACATAAATGGTCGATTAATGCAACTATGTTTAATCTATATTCTCCTACACGGTTTTTTGTGGAATAAGATGGCAAATGAGCAAGCGTGAAAGCAATCAGGCGACACGCTTGGTGTGTCTCGAAAAAGCTGGGTGTGCTCAGTAGAATATTTCACATCTGGCCATTGCCTCCAACTGTACAAGGCACAAATCAAGCCACACATGGAATACTGTTCTCACCTCTGAGCCGGGGCTCCCCGTGCGATCCGAATCGTTGATGACCAAGATCTCACCGATCGGCTTGATTCTCTAGCGCTGCGGAGAGATGTCTCATCTCTCAGTATTTTTACCGCTTCTATCATGGGGAGTGCTCCGGAATTGTTTGGAATAATTCCTGCCGCCGAATTCCATAACCGCACAACTCGCCGTAAAGAAAAATTTCATCCCCACCATCTGTATGAGTGGCGATCTACTACGGTGCGTTTCGCCCGTAACTTCTTTCCACGCACCACCAGTTTGAGGAATCAGCTACCCTCGGCAGTCTTTCCGAACCGTTACGACATTGGAACTTTAAAAAAACAAGCCTATACATACCTAAAAGGCCGGCAACGCTTCCGCGACTCCTGCGGTGTCGCGGTTGTCCATGGGTGGCGTTAATTTCTTTCCATCAGGCGACACGCTTGCTCGTTTGCCCTCCTATCCCATAAAAAAAAATCAAGACCGGTAATAGACATCTGCTTACGAGAGACGTTGAAAAAATATTGCCAGTCTTTGTGAAAGGTTCTAATGTCGTTCCGATTTGAATTTACTATCAAATGTAGCAAGTTAATTGTCAATAACAAAAAATGTCAGATGCGCATATTATTAATATTTCATAATTTGCGATAGTCATATTATCGCAAATTACTTTTTAGTAATAATATAAATAGAGCAGCAATACCTACCTGGGTATTGCTGCTCATTTACTGCTATTTATTTGCTCCGATAATCGCCTCAGTTGACTCAACACATCAGAATAATGCGGGGATCGAACCAAAGTAATGCTGTAAAACAAATATCTATTATATAAGCCATATGAATGTAATGTATGGTCTATAGATATTAATTTCGAGTATGATCCGCCAATCCGTATTGTACAAGGGTGGTGGATAAAATGTTCCTCCAGAAGTTTGGACCCGTGCCCAGCAGTGGGATATACATATATGGGCTGTGAAAATAATAATAATAGGTATCGTCTCGTATGACATGCACGGAAAGAAAAAGTAATATTACAAATACTTTGTGAAGAATGACATATTATTTGTCGTTACCATGAATGAAACGGCTCTCCCGGGGAAGTACCAAACTCCCACAGAAAACCGGCTATTGAGTGGTAACTTAGCTACTGTGCTCTGTCCGGTGAGCGGTTGAGTCCTCTCCCCCTTCTTCTCTCCCATAATGACACATTCCTTAAAGCCCAGCAACGCATCTGCACTGCCATTGGTACTGCGGATGTCTACGAACGGTGTTGATTGCTTACCATCAAGTGACACGCCTGCTCGTTTGCCTTCCTATCCCATAAAAAATAAAGAAATCGATCAGCCGGCTGTTTGTACACATAACATGTTTTTTACATTGTACATATAACATGTGTAATATCTTCTTGAATTATTGCACTCACAGAAACCGTTTTAGACGCTACAATGAAACCAATTAAACAATTTAGCAAAATGGTGTCATCTAGCAATAAATAGCACGGCGAGAATACGTTTTCATGGTCATCTATATTACAAAGTTCTTTACAATATATTACATGAAATTTAAAATATTACATAAAATACATTTTACACTGCAAAAAATCATAAATAGACATAGAAATTACTATTACAGTTAGCAATTTGAGGTAGAAAAGGACTGGTCATTTTTATCGGAAAAACTAGTTACTGTTTAAATGTAAGAATACTGATAATTTATATTTATTTAAATGTAAGAATAATGGTAATGTTTTGGAGAAATATATAGACATCGAAATGCGAATAAATAGACATCGAAATTACTATTACAGTAAGCAATTTGAAGTGGAAAAGGACTGGTCATTTTTATCGGAAAAACTAATTACCGTTTAAATGTAAGAATACTGGTAATTTATATTTATTTAAATGTAAGAATAATGGTAATGTCTTGGCGAAATATATAGACATCGAAATGCGAATAAATAGACATCGAAATTACTATTACAGTAAGCAATTTGAAGTGGAAAAGGACTGGTCATTTTTATCGGAAAAACTAGTTACCGTTTAAATGTAAGAATACTGGTAATTTATATTTATTTAAATGTAAGAATAATGGTAATGTTTTGGCGAAATATATAGACATCGAAATGCGAATAAATAGACATCGAAATTACTATTACAGTAAGCAATTTGAAGTGGAAAAGGACTGGTCATTTTTATCGGAAAAACTAGTTACCGTTTAAATGTAAGAATACTGGTAATTTATATTTATTTAAATGTAAGAATAATGGTAATGTTTAGGCGAAATATATAGACATCGAAATGCGAATAAATAGACATCGAAATTACTATTACAGTAAGCAATTTGAAGTGGAAAAGGACTGGTCATTTTTATCGGAAAAACTAGTTACCGTTTAAATGTAAGAATACTGGTAATTTTTATTTATTTAAATGTAAGAATAATGGTAATGTTTTGGCGAAAAATGTAGACAGCGAAAATGAGTAACTGGATGCGTGAAGCCGAAGATCGGGCTAGGGAATGCTTCTCGGGGGAGGCCCGTGCAGTGGATTGACGCGGGCTGTTGATTGATTGATTGGTTGAACAGTGTGGAAGGCTAAACATCGGAGGACGGATTAAGTGGGACTTTTCCTAAAGCCTTTGCTTTAACGTGGCACACTGGCTAGTTCTCGTGGTAGATGATCAATCAATCAACAGCCTGCGGCAGTCCACTGCTCGATATAGAGTGCCACCTAGAAGTGCCACCTAGCCCATTCTTTGGCTTCACTAGCCGGGGGAAGTCCCATACTACGTTTGCCGAGACGTGGTCTCCACTCCAGCACTCGTTTGCACCAACGATCGTCGGATCTCCGACAAACGTGACCAGCCCATACAATAACTAATCACAGCTAACATAAAATCCTTTAGTATCAAAACTGTAGTAAAAATCAAAATAAATAAAAACGTATCCAGTTTTTTAAAAATAATAAATTAGGCCTTGGGTTCTCAAATTCAACAGTCGAACTCGAAACTTGAACTTGAACTATAATATACAATATTTCCAAAAATAAATATAGTGAAGGGAATGAAAAGCCTGTGATGGAAATAAAAATATACGTTATCTTATGATTATATCTTAAGAATTAAAAGATATCTTAAGAATGCGGCCAAATATAAAAATAATTTACATCCATCGCACCATTTCCATCCATTTCGCCATTTTAATATCATTAAGTAACCGTGTATGCATGATCATTAAAGTTATTCAAAGCGTCGGAAAATTTATATAATGATACAAATCGCGGAAATATGGCGTGACCAATGTGGAAGGTAGGCAGGTACTGTAATGGTCACCTTTTCCGACCTTGCGGCCCCTGATTATTTATTAGGCGCCGTTGCCTTACAGAAATAAATGTTGGCCTACTCCTGTTATCAGCTTTTATGTAAAGCTACTGAATCGCTACAGGCCTTTAGAATATGCTATCTTAAGTTATTAATCTAGACCATTTTGGTTTTAACTTTTTTAGCTAATTCGTAGCTACCATGTAAAGTGGCTCTGATATGATTTCATGCTTTAAACGTCAATTCAAATTCATGAAATTTCTTTTATCTAATTAAGAAGCGATTTTCTGCAACTTGTTTCCACGCAACATCACTTCGTCGGCGCTTTAGAGGCACTTTCAAACCGATACAGCAAGCTGGCAACGCTTTTGCAATGTATCTGGTGTTATGGATGTCTGTTAACGCTGTTTATTGGTTTCAATGAGACAATACGGTAGCTCGTTTGCCTTCCAATAAAGACAAAGTTTTAGTGACTTTGTTAGCGATTACAATTTCTATAGCTTTTCACTGCATGCGTCGGAACACACACTTTCTAGGATAGATAGATAGATAGATAGATCTTTACTTACCTTAGGCAGTCGTACAACAGTGCATTAGTTATCTTTCTCCTCCTTTATCTTTATAATATTAAATACTACGATTATTTTTTAAAACTGACTAACAGAATTATGGACTCAGGCTTAATAAATGAATACAGATGAATATTTATTATCTGTAATTAATTTTAATTGTTATACTGCCTAATATAAAACAATAAAGAAAAAAACTGTGTCTTTAGATAGATAGATAGATTTAATCATCCATTAGTCGCTTTTCGCCCTCGTGAGAATCAGGACGTGACGGGTGGCGAACCACGTCGCCGTCATTTTCAACGAATTAGGTATATTAAATTCGTCTTAGTGAATCCCACGAGCCGCAAGGGAGGATGGAGGTCAGCCCCAGCAGAGCCCTGCATGCTGAGGTAAGGCACCATAGTACCCGGGGGAGCCCGATCTCGGGACGGTCGGCACGCTTTCGACTAGGCTCGCCCCTAGCCACGCATCCATTGGCACGGCAGACCATGGATTGGCGGAGAGGAAGGGAAAGGAAAGGGCAGGAAAGGAAATGCGGATTGGGGGGGTTACCAGACTCGGAATAAATATTTATAAATCCATATATATATATATATATATATATATATATATATATATATATATATATATATATATATTTATTCCGATGCGGGAATCGAACCCGCGACCATTGACTCCGTGGGCGGAGGGCCCCGCCACTGGGCCAATCGTCGTCGTCTAATCTTAATTGTACATCAAAACGAATTTATGCAATTATTGAATATAATATTTATATACAATGGGCGTTCTTATCGCTAATAGCGATTTCTTCCACAGAACCGCAGGATGGACACAGTGTTAAGAAGATAATATTGATGAAGGCTGGTTGGTTAACATTTTGATGTTCAATCATATTGTGTGACTACCCGGCTACTATATTGCGTCCCTCAGCGGTTTCATACGATATCCACGGAAACAAATGAAAGCACAGCGTTTCTATAATGTACTTACGATCTACGTACTAAGATTATACTTACTTCACCAGCACAACCACTTAAAGTACGTCTTTGCCCCCTATACGAGAACTCGCCACGGGTCACGTTGAACTACCTCTCTCCAATTTCCTCCTCCTGAGAAGCTCGCTCAGGTCAGCGATCACTGTGTGGCTCCATCGGCTACCTAAGGCTACCGACTGGACGTAGACCGTACTTTATTATCATGAATGCCCTTTTTTATTATTTCCAGATAACCGAGTCAATAGGGTCTATACGCTTTTGTCGTTCCGATAATGTTTGCATCGGTTAGAAGCATTCAGTTTCAGTTTCGGCATTCTGTAGGACTCTTCAGATTTTATTTGGTCTCCGTTTTGGGCCGAGGATCTTTCGCAGGTGTTTCCTTTTGAATCCTTACGCAATGCATTGTTATTAATGAGATCTTGTTCAACGGCGTTGCGAGGGGGGGGGGGGCAAGGCAAGGCATCATGCCCCGGGCACTACTCACAAAAGGGGGGGGGGAATTTTTCGCAAAACAAAAAAATGCTAAATAATTTTTATTTTTGTTCTAATTTATTTCTGGAAAATATATTTTAAATTAATTGCCAGTGTAATATAAAAAAATGTTAATTCGTAGATAAAAAGGAAAAAAAGTACACTTAATAATCTAATTCAAACTGTAATAATATATTCATAATAGAAATGGCACGTCTTTTCTACTGGCAAGGCTGACTCGACCTGTGTCTGTCAGCACTTCCTTATAGCATCTACGCTGTGTGACTACATAAATTATCTCGTTTCTTGACTTTGTCAGATAAAATGTTATATAATAAATATTTACAACGTACAAAGTACAAACATTCTTTCATTCAGAACACTTTTTATTTTATTTCTTAAACACAATGTAGCTTACCCTTGATATTTTAAAACGATTTATTAATTTGCGAGTATGTTTCACATATAATATTATATGGTTTCCATTGTGGGGAGGGGGGGGGGGCTAAAAAGGTATTGTGTGATCATTATTTGGTTGGACGTGAGTATTGAAAAAAACAAGTAAATTTATATTCATTACCCACACAGCGAAATAAGTGAACGGCAAATAAGCTAATAATGATACTGAATTTATTATCAATGAGATTCACAAAAGAATAAGCGTGTACGCTTAAAATAACGCCTACGATTCGCTTTCAACTGCCTACGTAAACGTATTTAGTGATTAATAATTTTTAATAGCTATTACTTTTAACGACGATACTAAGGTCAGAATGATTTATTCGAAACTGCACGCTATTCAAAAGACCTTAAACAGGATTTCATAAGAGAAAAACAAAAAAATGAAATCGGAAACTAACTGGTGATCTAATGAGGGATAAGAAGCGTGTCGCCTGATGGAAAGCAATCAACGACGCCCATGGATTCCCTTACCATAGGTATTCCTATTTCCACCATAGGTATTGCCTTTAATGTCGTATCGATTCGAAAATACTACTGATGGTAGCTGGTTCCATAGGGTGGTGATGCGTGAAAAGAAGTTAGATCTACGTGAGTGTAGATCTAACTGCTTCAGGATGAGTTACGAAAACGCTTGTGTGAGACGGTGTTTTAAGTAACATATATAAGAATGATCGGTTGTCTCAAACTATATGTCTTGAGATATATGTATATATGAGTTTCAACTTGTAGATAAAGGAAGAGCTGTAAAAAATATTTGATTTCAATAATATATTGGTTCAGTGACCAGACGATCGATTGGCTCAGTGGCGGGGCTCTCCGCCCGCGGAGTCAATGGTCGCGGGTTCGATTCCCGCATCGGAATAAATATTTATATGGATTTTTAAATGTTTATTCCGAGTCTGGTAACCCCCCCAATCCGCATTTCCTTTCCTGCCCCTTCCTTTCTTCTCTATCCTTTCCCTTCCTCTCCGCCAATCCACGGTCTGCCGTGCCAATGGATGCGTGGCTAGGGGCGAGCCTAGTCGTAAACGTGCCGATCGTCCCGGGGTCGGGCTCCCCCGGGGACTATGGTGCCTTACCTCAGCATGCAGGGCTCTGCTGGGGCTGACCTCCATCCTCCCTTGCGGCTCGTGGGATTCACTAAAGACGAATTTAATATACCTAATTTGTCGAAAATGACGGCGACGTGGTTCGCCACCCGTCACGTCCTGATTCTCACGAAGGCGAAAAGCGACCAATGACGAGCCATTTCGCTGCGATGAATGGCAGCGCATGGAGCTCTGTGGTCTCTGCCAACCCCTGCGGGGGATAGGCGTGAATATATAAAAAAAAAAATAATCTATTGGTGAGTACCCCGCAATTACATTGCAAAGGCGTACTATAAACAATTTGGATAAAAAAATATATTTAATAATAAACCACCATTACAATTATCGACTTCAAATTGCAGTCTGAACTTAGTTTCTTACAGATTGTTTTGTTATCTATATCCAAATTCTATTAATTTACAGAAAAAAAATGAGATGGATAATTCCAATGAAAAGATTTTTGCTTTTATACATATGGATACTTTTGAAACATATTCTTTTGCGGTATAACTTTATAGGAGGATTGGTTCGCAAAGATTTGATCCCTGCATTGAGACAAAGATACATATATATGTATATATGTACGGCCTATTGATATTTATTCTTAGTCTGGTTACTCCGCCAACCACAATTAAATGCCGCATCGAATTAGCGTGATGGAATATCCGATCCTGCAGAAATGAGAAGACCCGTGCCCGGCAGTGGAACATATTGACGGAAAAAAGAGAATACGTTGTAAACCGCAAAATGAAAACTTCTACCAGAGTCAAAAAACTTTAAAATATCTGAACAAATTGATGAAATCTGATCACCCAGAAACAATTAGTTTCAATGCATTTTTATATTAGTCGTTAAAATTTTCTTAAAAGAGACTAGTCTATGTCTACACAGAAGGTTGGCAATGCATTTGAGATGCATCCGGCATAGGGGATTGCGTCGAATGTACGTACATATCAGCTGTGAAAAAAAATGAAATGACTTATTAGTTAAGGATCGAGAAGTAATCTTTGTATGTAACTAGTATAACATTCGGACCGCTTGTGACATTGAGCTGCAAAGTTACGAGCATATGTTTTATACCGCCGCTGCAAGTGAGTCAATGGTCAATCAATGGAGACCGCACTGATGTCATACTTACGTCACCATACAGGTTACACGCGGCGAGTAAAATTCATTGCGAACACGTAAATAACTCATACAACTCAATACTAGGTGTTGCAGTTGTACAAATTGCATGACTTGATACATACTTAGTTATAGTTCTCTGCTTAGCCTCAGCTCCGAAGTCATCTCTAAGGGACCATTTTAATATCAACGCCATTTATTATACCAGGGTGATAACTTTAAATAAATTATTTCACAAGGCAGCTGGATGACCCTATTTTAAAGAAATAATAAAAGTTACCTACATTATATTGTTCAGAAAATACTAGATGTTTGGTCCTTCGAACCGGATATCAAATTCAAATTGTCAATATAAAATATAAGTCAGACATGCAATATATATCGCATTCGATCTGCCAAGCCAATTTGCTGATTTGACGACCAATTGCCTCAGTTCTGAGGCTGGATAATTTAGATAAATATAAGTATGGTCTATAGATATTTATTTTGAGTCTGCGTTCCTCACTAATCCGTATTGGGTTAATATTAGTTCCTCCAGAAATGGGGAGATAGTTGTCCGGCCGAAAAAAAATGCGAACATGCAAAAATATGTGAGTCATGACTTGTACATCTATAAAGAGTATTTGAAAGGTCTTTGAACCGAAACATATAATTGCGTATCATAATATGAACTTCCTTTTAGTCTCTACGATCGTCCGTGCTAATTAAAATTCCAGTTGCCGGAATAAGATAATTTATTTCATAGACTCAGCCACGCTGCAGACGAATACTTTGTCAAGAATGGCATAATATTTGTCTGTAGCATAAATGGGCCGGCTCGCCCGGGGAAGTAACACACTCCCGCAGAAAACCGGCGTTTGAGTGGTAGTGGTGCGGTGAGCAAGAGTTCCAGAGGCCTCATCCTCTCCTCCCCCTCTCTTCCCTCTCCACTTCCCCTGCCCTCTCACTCCCATAATGACACTTTCCTTAAAGGTTGGCAATACTTCCGCACTGTCTATGGCGCTGCAGATGCCTATGGGCGCCGTTGATTGCTTTCCATCAGGTGACACACCTGCTCGTTTGCCATTCTATTACATAAAAAAAATCTTTTAAGTGTATTTAAGGATAAAGTTACATGTTGCAACAATACAAAATTGTAGGATAAAATATCGGTATAGTTTGAAATACAACTTTATTTTGAAAGCCCAACCCAAACGTACTCGACAAAAAACATTTCATCACGTGCAAACACACGCTCTTTATTGCCCATTTCCTTGGCGTCAGTGCACTCGGCTATGGGAAACTGACCCAATTTTTTCGGGTGCGTCTGCAGACTACTCTGATGGGGCCGGTTAATACACTTTTATCGAAATCGTGAAGTAGAGCACGTGATTATGAAGGATACGCAAGATTATATAACATAATTTATTATTTATTTAGGATAGTTTTTTTTCTATAGGATAGAAGATATGGAAGGCAAACGATCAGGCGTCTCACCTGATGTTAAGCAATCAACGCCACCCATAGACATCCGCAACACTTCCGCAGTGCCATAGGCATTGCGGAAGCGTTACCGGCCTATAATAAATGGGTAGGCTTGTTTTTCAAGGTTCCAATGTGGTATCAGTTCGGAAACACCGCTGGAGACAGTTAGTTCCATAAGAGAAGTGGAAAGGAGATATGGAATTTTCTTTTTACAGAATAGCTAGATGACATATACGTGTTTTGTCATCTGCAACACCAAAGATGAGAAATAGACGAGGAAAAAAAAGTGTAAAGAGAATTCTTTAATAGCAGTATTCGCTTTGAACAGATAAGGTTGAACGTTAATAATACAAAAAGACTTTACGCTACCTATTACTACCTATAATAAGGAGTTGATATGCGCAGCTTTCAAGAAATGTGGCTACAACCTTCTGCAATCCTAGTGTTATAGATGTCTTTAGGAGGGATTGTTATGGCACATTTACCATTTCGTCAATACGTAGGAGCATTCAAGACACGAACGTATATAATCAAAAAAGTCCGGCGACGCATCCGAGATGCCCCTATGTCATAATCACGTGGGAATACCACAGGTGGTAAATTAATCCACATTTCCACAGCTCTGTTATAAAAATACAGCCCTATCAGACCATGGGACATTGCCCTCCCTTTAAATTCAAGGGTGGAGCCGTAATCACTCACATGGTGAGGCGAATGGGAATTGCAGATTAGTTTTTATTACACAAGTAACCAGTGCTCTCCATTCCCACGTATTAATTAGCTCTCGTGGTCAACTCATACGACACGTACGGGAAGAAATGAGGTGGCCATATTCTATAGCGGAAATCACACTGCATATTTCCGTTTAGCCTTAAGGGGTTATCCATAAATTACGTCACATAAAACTTGGGATTAAAGTTTAGATATGGATAGTCAAAAGTTTTACTTAGCTTAGATCCGCGACAAGCAAAACAATAACAGAAAATTAACAATGTGTGTTTTTCTGTTGGGTTAAGTGGATTTATTTGGAACTTAAACCAAAAACTTACCGAAAATCGGCCATCAATTCTCGACCCACCAACCATTATACACAACACCAAACACACATTATCATTTTTCCATCTTGTAAACGACACGACGATACCTGAAGGTGCCTCGTTTACAAGATGGAATATGTGTGTTTGGTGTTGTGTATAGTGATTGGTGGGTGGAGAATTGATGGCCGATTTTCAGTAAGTTTTTGTTTTAAGTTCCAAATAATTCCACTTAACCCAACAGAAAAACACACATTTTTAATTTTCTGTTATTGTTTTGCTAGTCGCGGATCTTAGCTAAGTAAAACTTTTGACTGTCCATATAGTGATGGATTTTCGCAAAGTAACGCCTGACTCCATTAATAATCTTAAAGTTTAGAGTTTTGACCTTTTTAAATTTATGTATAATATATGTGCCACAAAAATTAAAAGTCATTCCTCTCTTGTCACTTGATGTCACACTGTCTTGACCCCATCACTCTCTTTAAAGTGCCATGGAATTTATGTATGGCCCCTTAGGATGATAAAAATAAACATAATGATCATGATTCATAGACATAGGTATGTTAAAAGATCATTAAATAATAATTACCACGCAGTTACATGTATATGATAATGGAATATGCATCATTGGAAATGATGAAACTATATTTATGTTTGCCTTACTAAGGTATTGCGATGTATTGCGTATTCTCAAATAGAGATCTTTGTTTGATTTTTATCATTATTGTGTAATACACTCTATGACGTAACACAACAACTTCGGTGCTATTTTTAAAGATCTCTCAGGTAATACGTTTGATTTGATAGACCTCCTAACTAACCTTCATGGTAGTGTATTTGAAACTTAATATATCTCCTAGAAAACTGTTTTTAAGTTCACATATGTTTATGTATGTTGCTCAACCATTATTTATTTATTGTACACATAAAACACGACATACAAGAATTAAAAGGAAAAAAGATGTACAAAGGCGAGCTTAACTCAAAATTGTGTTTTCTTCCAGCAAACCTAGGAGTAAGAGAAAAATAAGATAAGCTGTAAGGATAGAAATAAGTGTACAACAACAAAATATAATAATAATATACATAGCAATACATACTATATAAAACTATACATATATAAACATATAAATACTAATAATATATAATATAATACTATATAATTAAGAGGATACATATATATAATATACACATAAATTTATACATATATAAATATTTTATACTGAAAGGAAATGTTCTTTAATTCTTCTCTTAAATACATCCAGTGAGAGGCTATCACGTATAGTATGTGGGAGAGAATTCCACAAGCGTACTGCATGTACAGTGAATGAGCCACCGTTTACATTATTGTAAATAAATACATTTTTATATTATATAAATATATAAATAAACGAATAACGTAGGGTTGGATGCCCTCCGGCTAGATGGTGCGACGATCTGCGCAGGGCGGCTGGCAGAAACTGAATACGTGAAGCCGAAGATGGCTAGGTGGCGCTTCATGAGGAAGGCCCATGTTCAGCAGTGGACTGCCGCAGGATATTGATGATGATGATGATATATTATATTTACTGTGGATTGCAGATATATTGTAATATTTTTAGATCGCTTCCTACGTCGTTAAGACAATTTATTTTGAAATTTTTTTCTTAACACAAAAAATTATTATTCATATTTACAAAAAGTGTAAAAAAAAGTGTAATGAATAAACAATTTGGTATAATTTGAAAGATTTACACGTTTTGACTTTTCGCACAGAGCGTGAAAACCGGTAAGGAGAATGAATGACCCTTAAGTGATCTTTTAGATTTCTAAACGCTGTGTACGCTGGTAAAAATTCGTCAGCGTTTGTGAAACTATATACGCGTGGGTCTCCGAACAGTAGGATTTATTGACACCGTGATGGATTGTGCTTACACAATTCAAGGTCTAAAAATATATTTGTTCCTTATCTGGTTACCAAACCAATTCGACTTGGATAAGCGTGTGTGTGCCCGTGCGTGGATATACGTGAGTTCGTGAATGTGAAAAAATATCTCTTAGGGCGTAATTATATGCGTCCGTGCGGCCAAGTGGCGCGGTCGCTGTACTGAGATTTATATACGAGATCATATGCATTGAATTATTTGAATAGCGGACTCGGCCGCTCGCAGCTGTGAAGAAGATGCGCGGCTGGACTACGCTTGCGAATTTATCCCTGTTTAGTACCGTCCCGCTGTCGTCGCTTCATATAATGCGTAAAGCGGCGGAGTCGCGGGCGCTGTTTACCACGGTCGAGCCGCTTCATCTCTTTAGGCCCTTAAGGCGAAGACATATGAAGCGCGATAAGGCCTTAAATTTCAAATATATTTTATTTCTTCCCCAGATCTTCGGTATAGTGATTATAGCAACGGCATGTGTGGACCTGGGCATGCTGAAAGGCTTCGCGGGGATGGAGACGACGACCGGCCACGAGACCGATGCTGTGCTGATCGCGATCGGAGTCCTCATCATAGTGGTCGCCGCATTTGGCTGCTTTGGCGCGTGGAAGGAGAGCCCTAAGTTGCTTTATATTGTAAGATACACAATATTTTGTTGCTAGTAACACAAAAAACTCTTAACCTCTCAATTTTGTATAAGTAAATTGATAGTTTTCTGTGGTATAATCTTTATAAAACAATATTTTTGTATTTGGCCGTTTTGTAAATGAATGAAAGAGAAAAAAGATATAAAAGAGAGGATGCCTGAAAACTTTCTCTCGGCATTTCTTAACTAATCACATGAATTACTTTTTTTCGTGCGATAAGAAGGCAAACGAGGAAGCGTGTCACCGGAAGTAAGGCATTCAACTCCGCCCATAAACATCCGCAATGCCATAGACATTACAGAAGACTTTCCGGCCTTAGCAAAATGTAAAGACTTGTTTTTTGAAGATTGCATATCAGGACGAAAACAGCTGGATGTAGCTGGTTCCACTGAATAATGGTGCATGGAAAGAAGTTTCTGGAAAAACGCACCCACAAAAATTAATTTACTTAACGTCATTTTAGTAGATCTAAATTGTTGTAAGGCGAACAGTTGAATGAAATGTACATTTCAAATATAACAGAAATAATAATTATTTTTTATTGTATTTTCCGTATGAAATATATTTGTTTGTTTGCAAAATAAATTCTTCTTTATAATCAAGTTCAATTAGGCTAATAAAAAAACTTGTTCACGCAAACACACCGCATTCAATTGCCCGTAATATTTGAAATGGCTTCAATGTGTGTACTCTATTTCCGTGCATGTGAGTTTACGTTGTGTCTAAAAATAAAAATCGGGTCGCAGCCGTCAAAAGGGTGTCCTCTGTGCTGTTTACATTTCTACAATCTCATCCGAAAATTTTAAACATATTTTTGTGAAGAACATTTAAAATGTAAGATGGGGGACAGTCAAACTTACTTTGCTAAGATCCGCGAACACGAATCATAAAAATAATATTCTGAATTACAAGTGTAATTCTTACCGAGAAACGGCCGTCAGCAAATATTCCAACACTTCACCATGGCGACCGATATTGACATGTCAAACACACACTACCATTTTTCACTATAAACACAACGCGTTGCGCCTCGACACGAAGCAACTTCAAGTGAAGTAGACTTCACGAAAGAAAACCGTGAAGTCAACATAATGTCTACGATTTGTGTTCGCGGATCTTAGCAAAGTAAGTTTCGCTGTCCATCTTTTTAATGGATTTCCGCAAACTAACTGACTGACTCCATCAATTATCTAATATTTAAAAGGGTTACATGCTTTTTTGCCGTCAATTAATACAATAAATATGACACAGTGATACAGAAACAGAAGAATAAAGGTACATTTGAACATAAGGTGTGTGTGTGTGTGTGTAATTTTTATTACACACACGCACACACACACACACACACATACACACAATTTATTGTATTTACACTCCGGTGTAAACAAGGAATATTCGACCATATTTATATTACGTTATTCGTCGAATATTCCTTGTTTGAAAGTAGTAAATAAAGTTGAAAATCTAATTATACTACCGGCAACATGCTGTAAAAGTATAGAGGATCTTTTGAAAATTATAGTTTGTACACGTTTTTCACTCGTCGACCCAGTTACACGAACAAAAACCACTCCCATTTACGGATCGCGGTCATAGTTGATGTATCGACAAATGTCACGATACTTTGCGGGATTTCATGAACAATACCCATAATAGGTGTTGTATTCTAGAGTTAAATGTACATTTCACACGTTTGCTATGCGTTTCCCAAACTCAGAATTACCCCATTTCCTCTCGAGAAAGTCTTACGAAGCGACTATAAGACCGATAGACGGAAATTAGTGCCAAGCTGGGAAAGAAAAAAGACTCTCAGTGAAACCATGTTGTTTAGTATAATTGAACAAACCTACATAAATCTCAAAAGCTAGCAACGCTTCTTTTTTTATTAAGATAGGAAGGCAAAAGTGCTGGCTTTTGAGAACTATGGAGGCTTGTTTTTGAAGGCTTTGCTTTTTTTCACCAGTTTGCCGGATGCCTCATCGTTATTATCCTTCTGGAGCTGTCAGTAGGCATCGCCGCGGCTGCGCTCCGTCCCCAAATCGAGGGCACTATGAAGACGCAACTCCGAGCCTCCTTCATCAAGAATAAGTCAACCAGGGAGGAGGACTCTACCTACAGGGAATTCTGGGACCGCATTCAGAGCAACGTAAGTCATTTTATGTATTTATTTAAACTCATCCACAAAAATATTAGACCAAAGGTTGACAACCCGTGGCTCGCCTACTTCATAGTTGCGGCTCCCGATTTTTCGGAACAGTCTTATAACCTTAATTAATTTGAGTATCAACATATATACATATATGAATTTGAGTATTAACACACATACTATATACTAAGCATTTGAGAACCATTTTAGCAATTTCAATTTTTGTAGTTGAAATTCCTAAAATTAAAGCTAACATTCAACAAGTAGTTTTTCAAAAATAGCCTCAAACATCACACTGGTTTTTTGAAGAAATACCTTGTAGTTTATGTTAAATTCTCATTATTATTCTTCATTTTTATATGCCAAAGACACTCTTTCTTGGTGACAAAGACGACTTAATTTTTGTCGTTGACAAAGTTGACTCACTCTTGTCACATTCCTTAAGCGTCAGTGTCCAAGTTTCGGTTCCATACATCAAAATGGAACATATCACCAGTTTGTATATTTACAGTTTGGAAATTAACAAAAAAGTAAACATGTTTATTAATTAAACCAACGTTCACATGAGGCTAACCAAGTAAATAATAATGAAGACACAATATTATCAACTTCTTCCATTTGACCGCATTCAAAGTCGTGCGATCCGAATCGTCGATGACCAAGATCTCACCGATCGGCTTGATTCTCTAGCGCTGCGGAGAGATGTCTCACCTCTCAGCAAATTTTACATACTCCGAGGAATTGTTTGGAATAATTCCCGCCGCCGAATTATTCCAAACAATTCCTCGGAGCACACCACAACCGCACAACTCGCCGTAAAGAAAAATTTCATCCCCACCATCTGGATGAGTGGCGATCTACTACGGTGCGTTTCTCTCGTAACTTCTTTCCACGCACCAACAGTTTGTGGAACTAGCTACCCTCGGCGGTCTTTCCGTACCGTTACGACATTGGAACCTTCAAAGAACAAGCCTATACATACCTAAAAGGCCGGCAACGCTTCCGCGACTCCTGCGGTGTCGCGGTTGTCCATGGGCGGCGTTGATTGCTTTCCATCAGGCGACACGCTTGCTGGTTTGCCCTCCTATCCCATAAAAAAATGTTTGGCTTTCCAGTTGGAATGTTGTGGTGTTACCGGCCCAGAGAACTACGGAGCCTCGGAGCCTCGCTTGAAGCCATCTTTCAGCTGTTGCCCGCCCGACTCTTCCGACCAAGCCGACGAGATCAAACGCTCCGACTGCTTGTCCATGGACAAGTATTACAAAGAGGGCTGCGAGGACAAGGTGCTCAGTACTGTCCACAGTGCTGGCTTAACGGTCATCGTGTGCGGGATTCTATTCTGCTTTTTAGAGGTCAGTGTTTCATTCAAACAGGTAGCTCACAAGAAGATACCTGATAGGGAGTAAGTTATAACTCTAAACGCTATCAGCGTTTTGACTGACTGAATAGCTGTGAAAGTGGGAAATGAGAAAAGATATGATGTAGCCCTAGACAGTTTGGCAACAGCTATTTCTTCTAGAGAACTTCAGAAGTTGGACACTTCTACTGCACAGTACATACATAAATGTATTTAAGTTAAAAAACACTCTATTGTCCTAATTATTCATTATCTAATAGAACGAATAATAAAGAAAATGTTTTTTTATAAGATGACAAAGAGAGAAGAAGAAGAAGAGAAGAGAGCAAACGAACAGACGTGTCACTAAATATGATTCAAAATATGAATTTGTACTTACCTTTTGCGTGATACAGATATCTCCCCACTCCATAACAGCCTCCTAATTGCTCTAACACGAAGCAAGCGATTTGGAGACAAGACACTTTTGAGAGTCCCTTGTAGTAGCAGGATCCACTGATGGCAATCTATGGGGGTATTCTCATCCTAAAAGCAAGCCCAATCGCAGCCCAGCGCAACAATTATGAATCTTGTTCCTCCTAATTTGATACAAGCCTACGTTGACAATAAACTGTTATAGGTTGTAAATAAATCAATTGATTTCTTTTTTTGACAAGATATATCTTTTCAGATTGCAGGTATCGTCCTGGCACTATGGCTGGCCCAGTCCATAAAAACGCAGGGGAAAAGCCGGGAGACTGCTTAAAAATAGATTCACACGATTGCCTCACTTTAGTATTTAGGGGTTTTCTAAGCACACAATGATACACAGATTGTTTTGTGAATGAAAATCTTGAATCGTTGGGAAATGTGAAAATTGATGTTTACTGTATGAATGTTTATCTCTTCGTCAGTAGTGATTTCATGTCTATCTACTTAAGTACCTAATACCATTATGTTTAAGGATATTAGAAAATAAATAGTACCAATTAGTATGGATACTATTTGAATAATAAGAATTTTAATGACATACATATATATATATATATATATATATATATATATATATATATATATATATATATATATATATATATATATATATATATATATATATATATATATATATATATATATATACATACATATCGTCACGCCTGTTTTCCGTAGGGGTAGGCAGAGACTACAGATCTCCATCTGCTACTATCTCGCCATACTTTCCTTACTTCCTATTATACATACACATTACTCTCCTCATGCAAGCTCACCGATTAAGCGTACTTTTGACCTGGCCTTACCTAAAAACATCGGCAATTTGGTCAAGGTATGTTTTTTTCATCTTCCCCCACCAACATCTCCATCCACATCCGCAACGTAAATTTATTTTGTCGATCGTCTTTCATCCATCCTCTCTATGTGCTCAAACCATTTATGCATCCCTTGCTCAACTTTCGTCCCGACTCCTTCTTTTACTCCACATAGCTCTCTTATATCTTCATTCCTTATTCTATCATTAAAAGTTACACCACACATACTTCTTAACGCTCTCATTTCCACCGCATCCAGTCTGTTTACATAACTCTTCTGCCGCACCCAAATTTTACTGCCGTACAACAGAGTCGGAACTAGATTTCCCCGATGAACCGCCAGTCAGGCCGTTTCAGACACATGTGATTTTTTAGATTTATTTATTTATTTATTTATTTCACGTAAGAACACCAGCTTATTCCAAGATACATAAGATATAAGACAATTATAAAGCCAGTTACTGCTCTCTCATAATACTGTACTAACAATAAGTTAAGAGTAGCGCGTTAGAAAATTTTACAGTGCAAAACACAAAATAAAAGATGAAATCAACACAATAGATAAATCAAGATAGTTAAACAGCTTTTTTACCGTTCACTACAAAATGTTGAGAAATAATCTTGATTTGAATGATATTCACTTTTCTTGGAATTAATTTTCTACTTCTTCGGCTATAATGATTTTATTTTATCTATCTGCTAAAATACTTCATTTATTTATTAGTGATATGATATGACGACCGATTGGCTCAGTGGCGCGGCCCTCCGCCCACGGAGTCAATGGTCGCGGGTTCGATTCCCGCATCGGAATAAATATTTATATGGATTTTTAAATGTTTATTCCGAGTCTGGTAACCCCCCCAATCCCCATTTCCTTTCCTGCCCCTTCCTTTCTTCTCTATCCTTTCCCTTCCTCTCCGCCAATCCACGGTCTGCCGTGCCAATGGATGCGTGGCTAGGGGCGAGCCTAGTCGTAAGCGTGCCGATCGTCCCGGGGTCGGGCTCCCCCGGGGACTATGGTGCTTTACCTCAGCATGCAGGGCTCTGCTGGGGCTGACCTCCATCCTCCCTTGCGGCTCGTGGGATTCACTAAAGACGAATTTAATATACCTAATTTGTCGAAAATGACGGCGACGTGGTTCGCCACCCGTCACGTCCTGATTCTCACGAGGGCGAAAAGCGACCAATGACGAGCCGTTTCGCTGCGATGAATGGCAGCGGATTGAGCTCTGTGGTCTCTGCCAACCCCTGCGGGGGATAGGCGTGAATATATAAAAAACAAAATTTATTAGTGATAAGTGTGGACACTTAAAATATGACAATATATTTATTTATTTTCAGTATATTGTATTACTGTAACTAAAAAAATATACCGTATTGTGATTTGAATATATGGAATATTTTATTGATGTATTTTTTTAATCCTTTATTTGTATAATGTGAGGTTATAACAAGATGAAAAAAACGAGACGTATAAAAGCTCCATCACATTGCCACTTACGGCGTACAAATTTCATTAATAATGACACACTATTAGAAATAACTAAAACAATTATTACAAATCTAAATACATAGCTAGATTATTATAATATCATTAAAATTATATTAATGGAGTCAGGCGTTACTTTGCGGAAATCCATCACTATATGGACAGTCAAAAGTTTTACTTAGCTAAGATCCGCGACAAGCAAAACAATAACAGAAAATTAATAATGTGTGTTTTTCCGTTGGGTTAAGTGGATTTATTTGGAACTTAAACCAAAATAAATCCACTTAACCCAACGGAAAAACACACATTATTAATTTTCTGTTATTGTTTTGTTTGTCGCGGATCTTAGCTAAGTAAAACTTTTGACTGTTCACATAGATGACAAATATTTTGAAGAAAAAAAATTCAGTTGAAAAAATACTGCGTTCCGAGTCTCACAGCCCTACGATCAATAGAAAATTTAGTACAGCATTGAAACAGACTGTGTTGATTACACTGAGATACAATTTTTTCGGAAATTTCGATTTTTTTGGCTCTGGTGGTAAGATTTTTATTTTGTGCTTCACTACGTTTTCGTTTTTTTGCGTCGATATTTATCGATGATATTATATATTTGTATCATAAACTTATATCTTTATTTATTACTTTATAAAAAGCAGTTTATAAAATATATTAATAATAACAGAACAATATATAAACTAACTTATTACCTATAACAATAATTTATAGATATATAAGTGGATTTATTTGGAACTTAGACCAAAAACTTACCGAAAATCGGCCATCAATTCTCTACTCACCAACCACTATACACAACACCAAACACACATTACCACTTTTCCATCTTCTAAACGACACGTGTTTCGCCCCAACACGAGGCGTCTTCAGGTATAGTAGACTCTACGGAAGACAACCGAAAAGTAGTAACGGCTGACTTCATTAATAATATTTGTCATCTGTCACTTACAGCGTATGATATTTTACTGTATGAACGTGTTCACTTCTACATCAGTAGTAGCTTCATATCTATCTACGACATTAGACTTAATAAATATGGACGCTATAGTTTAATAATAAGACTTCTAATAACACATTTATTTATTTTCATCATATTAATATTGTATTTAAAGTTATTGTAGATTAATAAATTTTGGTAGTGTTTAAAGTGCAACGTTTCCATTTGCTAACGCACTGGATTTTTAAATTGGTGCTGTTTTTATTGCGAATAATGATTTGTACATTGTCATTTTAATTAGATTTATTACAAGGATATTATTTAGCAACATAGAAAAATGTTGTGCTTTTTGAGATTTTAACATAGAAAGTATCATTTCGCGGCTAAGTTGGTAGTGCCACGCCTTCGGCAACCACGGTTGCCAATTTTTCTCGGCTATTTTGACTGTCAGCAACCACGTTTACCAACAATCAAAATAGTTCTATTTTTCTTGATAGCTTTCATTTTTGACGATTTTAATCATCTATGTTTGCTTTTTGAATGAATAAATATATTTTGTAACGATAGAGCTACACTGCAAACGAATACTTTGTCAAGATTAGCATATTATTTGTCTATAGCATGAATGGGCCGGCCCGGGGAAGTACCACACTCCCGCAGAAAACCGGCGTCTGAGTGGTAGCTTAGCTACCGCGCTTCGTCCGGTGAGCGGTTGAGTCCAGAGGCCCAACTCACCTCCCCCCTTCCCCCTTCCCATAATGACACTTTCGGTAAAGGTCGGCAACGCTTCTACACTGCGTATGACACCGCGGATGTGTACGGGCGGCGTTGATTGATTTCCATCGGGTGACACGCCTGCTAGTTAGCCTTCTTTACCCAAAAAAAAACATCTTTATTTTATTCCCTAAAACCCCTTATTATTTAAATTGTTCTCTTTTAAGAATAATAAGCCATGGCTTCTTCAATTTGCTATCCAGAAGAGCTTTTTATTTGACTTAAGTTAAAAATGTGAAATTATAACATTGTGATATACTTATGCATTATATAATCGTTATTTGCATTAATTTTTCTATAATTTTTATCTTTAATATTTCTAACCCGCTTTGTGTAGGATAAGGTATTATAAGCGATTTATTTGCAAATTATTTACTAGTCAATAATTAACCAAATATGTTTTATATTATATATTCTTGGTATGTAAGCCCACCTTATATTTTTATTTAAATGGTATAAGATTGCATGATGGAAAATTTCTTTATAAAGAATTTTTGCAGTTGTGAAACGTTGGTTTTCCAATCCAATGATCGTAGGTTCGATTCCTGTATGGAAATAAATATTAATTGTTGATTCTGAGTCTACAATATCCTCGTTAAAATAAAAACACATGACAAATATCCATATTGAATATAACAACCTTGTAGGCCATATAAATATATTACTAATTGCAATAATTGAACTCACTACCCTTGGCACAAAGAGTACAAGAGCAATTTAAAAAATAAATTGATAATTTGTTTTTTTTTTTCGAATTTACCCTAAATAACATGAATGTATCAATGATGAAAGTAATTCAAACCATGCCATTAAGCTTTATTCATATTATTAATTACTTTTATTATGTTAAATATGACGTCACTGTTAGCGTTAAATTGTAAAATAAAACTTCCTTCTATGTTTAAATAATTAACAAATTTTATTAGTGTTACATTGTAAAATGTTTACATAGATTTTCTTAAATAAATAAAATTATCTGTGTTCCATTTGTGACTTTTATTTTTATTGTTATTATTTAATAAAAAGCTAGCAATATTTTCATATATTATATGTTATATTTTCATATATCATCTGGATCCACAACCGACCGTCGTCAGTGGTAAAACTCTCGAAGTTGTCCAGGAGTATATCTACCTCGGGCAAGTCTTGCAATTGGGTGGAGACAACTTCGAGAAAGAAGCCGATAGAAGGATTCAGTTAGGCTGGGCAGCGTTTAGGAAACTCCGTCCGGTCTTCTCGTCGCCCATACCTCAGAGCCTGAATACGAAAGTCTTCAACCAGTGTGTCCTACCCGTACTCTCCTACGGCGCCGAAACGTGGACGCTGACAGTCCGTCTGCTTCATAAGCTCAGAGTCGCTCAGAAAGCTATGGAGAGAGCTATGCTTGGAGTTTCTCTGGTAGATATGATTCGGAATGAATAAATCCGCCAGAGAACTAAAGTCACCGACATAGCTTTTCGAATTAGCAAACTTATGTGGCAATGGGCTGGTCACGTTTGTCGGAGATCCGACAATCATTGGAGCAAACGAGTGCTGGAGTGGAGACCGCGTATCGGTAAACGTAGTGTGGGACGCCCCCCGGCTAGATGGTGCGACGATCTGCGCAGGGCGGCTGGCAGAAACTGGATGCGTGTAGCCGAAGATCGGGCTAGGTGGCGCTCCATGGGGGAGGCCTATGTCCAGCAGTGGACTGCCGCAGGCTGCTGATGATTTTCATATATTATATATAGCAATATTTCATAATAGCAAAATTACTTAATTATCAAAGGTCCGACTTATGAGTTACATACTACGTACGTACGTACGTACTACTACTACGTATTTGTCGTGATTTTATCCATATATATATATATATATAAAAATCCAATGGAGGATCCATTGGATTTTTAAAATGAACCACATCTTAGCAAAAGCATTATAAGCTTATTTCGAATGGATTAAATAAATTCTAGTAATATTTAAAAAAATTACCTTATTTGTTAAACATACCATCTAAGATAATAATGCTTGCTAGGAAAATATAAATAGAATCGAATACACGTCCTAAGAAATATTGTGTTTTTTTAACATATTCCAATTAGAAGCACACATAACATTTTAAGATTAAAGACTATATTTATAAGGTGAATCAGCTAAAACTAGCTGTTTTTTGAACAAAAATAATTAGCGTTGAAAAAGTAAAATAGTGATAATTGTTAATTTGATGTCAATTTACAGTCACACAACAATAAACGTACTGAGAACAACCTCACTGCAGTACAACTGTAGGACAGCATACTTAACCATTAAACAAGTTTACAATAATTTAAATTTTATTTAATTAATATCTATTAAATAACTAAATATGATTTATATATCGTTTAAAACTTAAAGTTAAATTTATTTTTAAAACAAAAATAAACAATAAAATAATTACATTTAAAAATACTTTTACATTTAAAATTACTAAAAATGATTGTTAACGCCTGCTACAAAATTATAGCAAAATCTCTCAAATGACTACCAAAAAAGACGTTCCTCTACCAAAGCGCTGCAAATGTGATAATACATTTTATTTTCATTCATTCATTAGCATAATCATAATTATTTTCAAACTTTTTGTTTGGAGAACCT
Organism: Baronia brevicornis; assembly: GCA_031353405.1. Classification (NCBI taxonomy): domain Eukaryota; kingdom Metazoa; phylum Arthropoda; class Insecta; order Lepidoptera; family Papilionidae; genus Baronia; species Baronia brevicornis. The sequence goes on along the minus strand of JASFAT010001750.1, from coordinate 93,262 downwards.
AGTGGCGAAGCCAATGTATAGATAAGTAATTCATGAGGTTTTTAATAGCATAAAAAAACATAACATACATTTAAATTAAACTCAAAGATAATAGAGGCTTAATACCATTTATATGTGTTGATACATTATTGTACTGCTATCGTATCAGATGAAATTAACTGTTTATTTTTGCTCAGTAAACGTGTTAAAGATACATAATTGAGCTTCCTTTGTTTAATTTAGAAGCAAATGTGAAAAGAGTTTTGTGTAAACATGAATCAGAAATCAGCAAACAACAACAACCTCTACCCGTGTCGTGTCATTTGACACAATATAATGTCGTTAAACCCTTCAAGAGTCAACGCACTGAACAACACTAAATATGTTTGATTAAAATTACTTTTGTGGGTTGGTAATGACAGTTACTTTGAATGATTATTTGGTCCCATTTGGCGTTAAAGCCACAGCTGTATTAATATATCTATGTCTTAGATTCTAAGGTATTTTAGCGTAACACATATGAAAAATTATTTTTTTATGAAACGAGTAAAACCTCATTTTGAAATCTCAAAATCCTAGTCAAGCAAAAAATCAACTTTTAAAAATAAATTGACAAGACGTCCATTAGAGCGTGTCAAAAACAGTTAATAGAAAATGGCTGCACGCGAAAAAGAGACAGGACGATGTCTAGAAAAGACTACACATTGATCGAACATTCTCGAATTTTGGGAATGCTAGAACTTTTAAAGTTTAATGCAGAAGATCGGTAGAAAATAGTAGAAAAGAAGAAGTGGAAGTAAAGTAAAGTGAAGTGTAACTTAAAGTGAAGAGAAGTGAAACTAGTGCCCGATTTCTTTTTCCGATTTTCGAACCCCAGCTTGTAACAGTATTATTAATATTAAAACATATTCTTAACTAAGATTTACAACTGCTAATAATTCAAGAAGATCTACAGTTATTAAGTATGTAAGAGGTGGTATCTTAACTGCGAAGTGATGCAACAGGAGTCTGGTTTCTTCTGTCGTCTTGGTTGGTTCTGGTACACAAGTGGACCTATTATATATACAACTGATTAATGACGAGAGAAGAGCGCGGGGTGCGGGGGACGTGGTCGTGCCTGCACGTGTGCAGCAACAAAGCGCGTTCCACAAATGCGGAAAATTAAAGCGCATTCCGCGAATGCAGTGTAACAAAGCGCATTCCGCGAATGCGTAGTAACAAAGCGTGTTCCGCGAATTTGTTCTTGAAGTATATATTCTGTAGTAGGTAGCTACAAGTATATCTACCATATTTGTTTTATCCGGCATGACCTTGGTCATCTGAACCTGGTAAAAAGCCGACCCGAAATACCTAGCGGGATCACCCCCGAACAAAAAATATAATTATTCTAACTGATCAAAAAATATATATCTTATTCGATAATGTATTTTTATAATAACAAATATATGCCTAAAAGCGTAAGCTCGTCTACTTATTTTTAAATATAAATATTTGTTAAATCTACTCAATATCACAGTCTACAGCTATGACGAATGGACATAAAAAGAAACGAAGTGAATCAAAATATATTTTTTTATTTTAACATTTACATTAATATTATATTATTACTTTTTTTTCACTTTATTTTTAAACGGTTTTATTTCGCTTGACCCCATATATGTTTCTTTCAAATCATCCGACGGCTCTTTCAACTACTTCTACTAAACCGATTACTATAAAACTGAGTACAACATTATAATAAATTCAACTTGAGAGTGTGGTATGTGGACAGTCAAAATTTATACTTGGCTAAGACCCACGATAAGCAAACAAAAGTAGAAAAAACAATAACGTGCCTTTTTTACTGGAGGAAGTGGATTTACGGAAAACTTAATCTAAATCACACCGAAAAACGGCCGTCAGCAACTCTCCATTTCCCAAACACTGTCAAAAATACCAACAACATCAAACAGACTACTACCTTTCCACAATGTACACGACACGTGTTTCGCTTCAACACAAGGCATCATCGGGCAGTAGACTTTATGAAAGACCACCTTTAACTTAACGGTAGTATTCCGTAGAGTCTCACTGTTCACATAATAATGGATTACCGCAAAGTAATCCCTGACTCTCTTAATGATCTTGTTGCAACAGTAAAAACAATTTAATACTTCACCTACCCATATTGGTGAAGAATTAAATTGTTGTCAAATGAAAACTAGTAAAAGGCCGATACCATCTCTATATGTTACATTGAAATACTTCTATGTGACTATTTTAATACAATACACAAAAGAGTAGGGGCTGCCAATCGATCTTTTTATGGTTAGTTTAGTTTTTGAGATAATTATATTTATCGAAATGAGAAATACAATTTGTTGTTAAAATTCATTTAAATTATTGAGGACAAAACTGACATAAAAGAAGAAGAAATTCTTGGACTAAGAATATAAAAGACTGGTTGAAGGTGGTAAGGATAGAAAAATTGATTCGCATGATTCAAAATAGGCCTGACACGGACAAACGATCTCCGACCTCCATTATGGAAATGGCACATAAAGAAGAAGGAGGTAGTCGAGTTTGTGTTTTTCATAATAATGTAGCGATAAACAACTTGCACTGCATAGTTACTTGTTACGTGCATTGCATTGCAACTAGAACTTAGTTGCGCACCTAATAATTGCAAAGAAAGAAGTTTTATAAACTTCTATAGATTTATTATCATCATCCCATCGGTTCTACAATAGTATTTCTACAGAGATAAGACGAACAATAGTTTCGATTACAAAAGGATGGAATCGCCAAATGATAAGGATTTTATATAATAATAGATTATTCCTCAACCGGGGATTTCCTTAATTCCAATAAGAGATAACGTATAATAATGTGTTTAAAAAACAAAATAGTGGCATGTGTCTATATCACGCATGCGCGTACTGCACTAGAACGGAAAACACACAACACATCTTTACATGGACGATGAATACATGTACTTCTCTTCAAAGCGAGGCATCCTCAAGTATCAGTTCGATATCAGAGGATATCAGAGGACAACAGATGAGTATAAATGAGTTATTCTTTACGTATATCGCAAAAAAGCGAAAATGCTGTAAATAACACGGATGTAAAAAAACAAAATATTGCATATTCCGATCAGAAAAAATACTTCGTCAAATAGTCCCACAGCTCTATACCAATAGAAAATTTTATATAAAGACTGAGTGTCAGTGAGTAATCAGATAAAATTTTTTAAAAAATCTTAGGTCTTAAGTTTTTTGACTCCGGTGGTAAGTTTGCATTTTGCGGTTTACTACGTTTTCTAAGTCAAGTTTCATGAGTTCGATTTTTTTGTGATTGTGTGAATAATGTATAATATTTCAATAATTAATGACGAAATCCCGCAATTGCGATGTTTTTTTTATTCTAAATCAATATTTGTATGGCCTTAAATGTTTATTCTAAGTCTGGATTTGTATCCTTGTCATATCGTGTATTTAAAATTTGTAAATCGCCATCGCGTTTTGGTCATCTATTTAAAAAATGTCAGTGTCAAATTTAAACAATTATATAAAAATATTAAAAATCAATTCCACAGGCAAGATTCTAAATCAAAAAATATAATGTTAAGAAAACATAGCAATATTTTATGTATAATTTTAATAATCAATAGTTGTGTTTCGAGAGATCCAAATCCCATCCGAATCCACTAGTGGTACAATCGGTAAATTATTCACCCGATTTAAACGCGCGCCCGAAAAGACGACGCCCGCGTAACGTGTTACACGATCCGGACGACGAAACAGCGTCGTTCGGATCCACTCACGACACCAACACTCACACGCACCCCGGCTCTAGCCGAGCGCGTAGAGTAGGGAATACTTCTACACCGGCCGCTTACACGAGATTCTCTCACGTACCCGGTCGGTTCTCACCCCCTAGACCTTAAGGTCTATGGGACTAATATGGACTATAGTTACTAAAGTTCAATCCTCCCCTACATGTTTAACGTAGAATCATGACGAGTTTAAAAATCAGCATACACACATGTGTACCTCCGACACGGCGTCAGGCCGATGGAGTCTGCGATTTGCGCAGATTCCCAATTTTATTTTACGGGCCCTGAATACGATAAAGCTGTTAAAGCCAATAGACTACCAGCATTAACATCTTCGAATCCTAATAATAGTTGTGTGCGACGTGTACCATTAACGGTACACGTTTAACTTGATCTTCAGGCCACGTGTACCACAAACGGTACACGGTTATACTAAAAATGTAAATATACTGAACAAACTAATTACTAACGAATCGATGATATAATGAATATTGTGTGATTATATCAACATTTAGTCAGAACATCAATCGTGCGAGAAGTCGGACAAGAGGACTTGACACGGAATGTGTTAAAAACAAATTTTTTAATCATAGCTGGAACATGTGTGTTTCGTTGCTGGATACGAGCCTTCCCATTTCGGAGGAACGGGACTCCCGGGACGGTCAGCACGCTTACGACTAATTTCGCCCCTTTGTTAAACCTTTCTCTCCCTTTAAAGTGTGGCGTAATTTATGAATGATCCCTACTTAGAATAATTTTTTTTCTTATTATTTAATATTTGTACTTTGTCAAGTGACTATTTGCATATAACTAATCACAATATATTTAATAACATAATATGTTTTTATTCCACCAGCTCCACGCTAAAATTGCGTTTTTTAACTTTTAAGGTTTTTTTTTGTATTTTGTAAATAATATTGATTTTTTCTTATCTAATAATCTTTATTTTATGAGTAATTACATGATACTGTATTATACTTCGTAATTCTAATCTTTATAATCCCTTTTGGTGTGGTATTTTTCAAAACAAATGTCGGGATGAAGCGAAGGTTTTGCCTCACATGTTTTGCAAAAATAGCATGTTTCTTTTCTCCCCCCCCCCTTTTATTTTTTGGTTGGAATACACAGCACAATCCTTGTGCTTCCCCCGACAATATGTATGTAGGTTGTAAATAAATAAAATGAGGGGATCTATCGAGAGGTTGTTCTGTATCTGCCGCAGCTGCAGATCTGCGACTTGTTTCGGGTGCCCTAAAGTCTCCAATGAGTGACATGAGCTATAATATATATAGCTTTTAGGAATTTAGGGACTTTAGTTTCTTTCAATCGTGATTCCAAAATTTTAGCAAAAAAAAATCCCTCCTATTTTAAAATTGTCCGCAAAAAGAAGTATTACACTATGTCGAGTGTCACTCGACAGTGGAGTTGGTGGAACAAAATCAATGTCGAGTGACACTCGACATTGGAGTGGAAAGGATTAATAAGTGCATACTTTTACAGCAGTTACAGAAAATTGTGTTACCATGTTAAAATGTGTTATATTTATTACCTTATTACATGTTATTCTAAACATAACCATTGTTTTTTTATAAACGAGATTATCATTAAGTATCGTAAACCACAGAAATAAAAAAATGATGTATGGAATATATCAATATCAATATCAGCCCGCGGCAGTCCACTGCTGGACATAGGCCTCACCCAAGGCGCGCCACCTAGCCCGATCTTCGGCTACACGCATCCAGTCTCTGCCAGCCGCCTTGCGCAGATCGTCGCTCCATCTAGCAGGAGGGCGTCCCACACTACGTTTGCCGAGTCGCGGTCTCCACTCCAGCACTCGTCTACTCCAACGATTGTCGGTTCTCCGACAAACGTGTCCAGCCCATTGCCACTTCAGTCTGCTAACTTGAAGAGCAATGTCGGAGACTCTGGTTCTCCGGCGAATTTCTTCATTTCGAATTCTGTCCACCAGGGAAACCCCGAGCATAGCTCTCTCCATAGCCCTCTGAGCGACTTTGAGCTTGGCGAGGAGACGGACTGTCAGTGTCCACGTCTCGGCACCGTAAGAGAGTACGGGCTGGACGCACTGGTTGAAGACTTTTGTCTTCAGACTTTGTGGTATGGGCGACGAGAAGACTTGACGGAATTTCCTGAACGTAATGTAATATATATTATATAATTATTTATATATATTACATACATCATTTTTTTTATTTCTTCTACATTGCCACTTATGTTCATTAATAAGTTGAACATAACAAAGCCTAAAATGCAATGTACTTTATAATTATCGTTATGGTCGACTACGTTGCTTAGCAGCTACTTCTTCAGCGCGTAAATAGATGCCTTTTTGTTTAAGAGACACATACATGTACATATGTCAATTTTATTATCTTATTATTTAGATGACGGCGACGTGGTTCGCCACCCGTCACGTCCTGATTCTCACGAGGGCGAGAAGCGACCAATGGAGAGCTGTTTCGCTGCGATGAATGGTAGTGGATGGAGCTCTGTGGTCTCTGCCAACCCCTGCGGGGGATAGGCGTGAATATATAAAAAAAATATTATTTAGATTTCTGTGTATTACAAAAAAAACTAACTTTGTTGGCGCAGCGACCCAAAATGTATCTTGGCCTCCGAATTGATCTTACGCCACCGTGCCCTGTCCTCCACCACCTCCTGCCAGTTGCAGAATTAAAGGTTTCGCAAGTCATCCTCGATCATGTATCTCCAGCGGTACCTGGGGCGCCACACAGGACGTCGCCCAGTTGTGTATTACAAGCTAATATTAAAATTACTAATATACATAACTGTTGTTTGTTGGGTGTTTCGTGTTGTTTACGTTTCGAAATGCGCTTGCAGGTTCTCCTGGAGTTTACGACGTTCTGATATTATGCAAACCGCCATCCATATAGCGAATAGCACGCAGGCGATCTGAAAGATAATATTTTTTATGGGACAGGAAGGCAAACGATAAGGCGTGTCACTGATGGAAAGTTATCAACGCCCATAGATATACGCAACACCATAGGCATTGTAAAAGCGTTGCCGGCATGAGATATGTGCAGCATGGTTTTTTGACAGTTCCAATGTCGTATCGGTTCGAAAACACCGGTGGACGTAGCTGGTTGCTCAGAGTAGTGCGAGGAAAGAAGTTTCGGTATATGAACAGTCAAAAGTTTTACTTAGCTAAGATCCGCGACAAGCAAAACAATAACAGAAAATTAATAATGTGTGTTTTTCCGTTGGGTTAAGTGGATTCATTTGGAACTTAAACCAAAAACTTACCGAAAATCGATCATCAATTCTCCACCCACCAACCACTGTACACAACACCAAACACACATTATCACTTTTCCATCTTGTAAACGACACGTGTTTCGCCCCAACACGAGGCATCTTCAGGACTTCACTAACAGGAAGACAACTGAAAAGTGACTCACTTTTCGGTTGTCTTCCGTAGAGTCTACTATACCTGAGTTGAAGTGAGAAGTGTTTTGCTTGTCGCGGATCTTAGCTAAGTAAAACTTTTGACTGTCCATATAGTGATGGATTTCCGCAAAGTAACGCCTGACTCCATTAATAAAGAAGTTTCGGGAAAAACGCACCGTACTGGATCGCCCTTCGTCCAGTTGGTGGAGATGAATCTTTTCTATTTATCGTGTTGTACGGTAGTGGAATTCAACGGGTAGTAGAAAATGAATCTAGTTTAAATTTAAGTAACAAAAATGTGAAAGAAAAAAGCAAAGTTAACAACACGTGCATCTCCTGTCATGTCTAACATATGGTTGCCAAACATGGGCTTTAACGGGAAAACTTATAAACAAAATAAGTATATGTCAAAACAGTATAGAGAGAATTACAATTGGCGTAAAGATATAAGACAATGTAAGATTAAAAGAAACAAAAACTCTAACCAAATTTAAAGGCGCAATAAAAGTATTAAAATGCCAATGGACAGAGCATATGATAATAGAAAGAGAAGAGAAAGGGACAAAAATAGTCTCAGAGTGGTATCCAAGGGATGGGAAAAGGAGCAAAAGGAGAGACAAAATGCTGGGAAGATGACCTCAAAAGAATTGCTGACATAAAATGAATAGGATTATTAATGGAGTCAGGCGTTACTTTGCGGAAATCCATCACTATATGGACAGTCAAAAGTTTTACTTAGCTAAGATCCGCGACAAGCAAAACAATAACAGAAAATTAATAATGTGTGTTTTTCTGTTGGGTTAAGTGGATTTATTTGGAACTTAAACCAAAAACTTACCGAAAATCGGCCATCAATTCTCCACCCACCAACCACTATACACAACACCAAACACACATTACCACTTTTAAGACAACCAAAAAGTGAAGTTTTCGGTTGTCTTCCGTAGAGTCTACTATACCTGAAGATGCCTCGTGTTGGGGCGAAACACGTGTCGTTTACAAGATGGAAAAGTGATAATGTGTGTTTGGTGTTGTGTATAGTGGTTGGTGGGTGGAGAATTGATGGCCGATTTTCGGTAAGTTTTTGGTTTAAGTTCTAAATAAATCCACTTAACCCAACGGAAAAACACACATTATTAATTTTCTGTTATTGTTTTGCTTGTCGCGGATCTTAGCTAAGTAAAACTTTTGACTGTCCATATATGAATAGGATTAGCAAGAAATAGAGCGGCATGGAAATCTTTGGAGGAGGCCTTTGTCGAAGGACAAGCTGTCGACTCTACAAATTAAAATAAATTAATTAATTAATGATAACTAATGATGACAGTAATAAAGGCTTTATTTATTTATTGTTGACAAAATTACGTCAACTTTTTTTGACAACAACTAATTTACTAGTGTTAACATTATACTAAAGTAAAATTGTCCTTTCTTATAGCCCATATGAATCTGGACGCCCCACTACACACACTATTAACTCACCACGCTCGTTGAGTTGGCAAAAATACCAAAAAAAGCTGGAGTAAATGCCCGTAGAACATACATTTGTTTATACAAATTCGAGTCATTGATTCCGAAAACTTCATTAAGCCAATTAGATTGTTTACCATTAAGCAAATTAGGTTGTTTGTCATTAAGCCAAATAGGTTGTTTTCCATTAAGCCAATTAGGTTATTTCCCATTAAACCAATTAGGTTGTAAAATTATGAAATTTTCCTTAGCAAAAGTAAAATAAACAATACTTACCTCGATCAGACCAAAAAATATGCAGGTTGTTAAAATAATATTTCCTTTAAAGGCTTTTTTCTCTCGCACTGCTTGCTCGCATCCGCGCACGTAGTAAGATTTTTCCGTGAGACAGGTCCCGTGAAGGTGCTTCCTGGCACCCCCCTGTCTCAGCTGGTGTGCCGTAGCACAGCATGACGCGGGGATGTCGCGGTGAATTGTGGCGTAATCTTTAGGGCCGTCAACGCCACAGCATTGATTCTGAAACAATCTTGTGATGAAACGGTGTTCCTTTTTTTAACGCCACCCATAGACTTCCGTAGCGCCATGGGCAGTGCGGAAGCATTGCCGACCTTTGTCCAGTCCAGTGCGTGGGTATCCATCCGTATTAATTTTTGTCGGATTTGTCCTAGTTTGTAAACTAGGAGCATCTAGAATGCGCTTCATTTGTTACAACTAGCTAACTAAGCTAGCTAAGCAACTAGCTAATTTGACCTTTAACGTACAAACCAAGTTTTTGTTCAAATAATTCATATTACTAGTTTACCAAAAGTATATTCCGTTTCCTTTATTTAAATAAAAAATTAGGCTACAATTTTTTAATATTACTTCTTTAATAAAATGCTTGCAATAAATACCTCTGATTGTAAATTATCCCAAAATATTCGGCTCCCTTCATCTTCAATTGTGATATTCTGGTAGAACTGAACGCGAAGATCTTTTTCTCCTCCTCCACATTTACTAATCACCGCTCCCCCTACGCCCACCACCAATTCTATCACCACCAGGAAGGAGATGAAGCAGGCGTGCTACGTAAAAATCATATTTCATTAATTTTCTAGCTTTATTAAATATTATCTTTAACGTCGAGATATATCAAGATTTCAAGATCACAGACATTTGACTGTTAAGGGAATAATAAATATTATTTAGTTATGATATGTTTACAATAGATTAAATATATATAATGTTTTTAGTGTGATAATAGATTAAATATAAAATTTAAGTGAAGAGTGTGGGGAAAGCAAGGAATATATGGCGAGGTCGTAGCAGATGGAGATCTGTGGTCTTTGCCTACCCCTTCCCGTATCAAAGTAAATATTTTACGGCGTACAGATATTAATTCTGAGTCATGATATTTGTCCTTGATACATATCATCATTATCAGCAACAATAGCCTGCGGAAGTACACTGCTAGACATAGGCCTCCCCCAAGAAGCGCCACCCAGCCTGATCTTCGGCTTCACGCATCCAGTCTCTGCCTACCGTCTTGCGCAGATCGTCACACCATCCAGTCCAGCTTAATATATACGTAGGTTCATAATAGTTATCACTACACAAGAAGTCCTAATACTCTTATAACAGAAAAATTAATAAATTTTATGATACTTAAACGTGTAAATAGTGGAAAGAAACACCACTTTTTTTTGAGATAGGAAGGCAAACGTTTGGGCGTGTCACCAGATGGGAAGCAATCAACGCCGCCCATACACATTCGCAGTGCCATAGGTATTGAAAAAGCATTGCCAGCCTTTGAAAAATCATCATCAAGGCATTACAGCCGCGGGTGGATCTTAGCCTGGTCCAGGAAATTTTTCCAGTCGGATCTTCGTTTAGCTTTTTCTCTCCAGCCCCTCACACCGATAGTCCTTAAGTCGTCCTCGACTCCATCTAGCCATCTGAGCTTAGGCCTTCCGCGACTTCTACGACCATCTATTTGCCGTCGAGTAGGTGTTTGGGTACTCTAGCTTCGTCCATCCGTACCACGTACCCAGCCCAACGAAGGCGTCCAATCTTAATGGTTTTGATGACGTTCGGCTCATTGTACAGCTCATATAGCTCGTGGTTGTAAAGAGTACGCCATGCCTCATGTTCCAACACAGGACGCCTACGCCTTTGAAGAATACAGGCTTGTTTTTATCTTTAAATGTCATATCAATTTGAAAACGCCGCCGGAGCTATCCGGTTCCAGTGAGTACTGGTGCATGGAAAGATAGCAATAGATTATTAGGAAGGGAATCTTACCACATGAAGTATTTTGATGTTCTCGCGAAGAGCACCGATGCAACCAAGCACTGCCGTTACGACCAACGCTAGACCCAGAGTCAGGAGAAAGGATAGCACCCCACGAGACACAGCCAACTGTTCCAAATCGGACTTTTGGCCTTTCATGTTAACAACGCATACGGCCATTATGACCAGGCCAAAGAGCTGTGAAATGAAATTCAATTAGTATATTTATATATATATATATATATATATATATATATATATATATATATATATATATATATATACATATATATAAATCAATTGCTGTTCGTTAGTCTCGCTAAAACTCGAGAACGGCTGGACCGATTTGGCTAATTTTGGTCCTGAATTATTTTTGGAAGTCCAGGGAAGGTTTAAAAGGTAAGTAAATATGATAAAAATAATAGGAATATAGTAAAAGCAACAATATTAATAAAACCTAATTCATATCGAGCACTTTTTTATTGATTACGATTTCTTTTTGTTCCTGTTAAGTTTTATCCACATTTTTTCCTAAAGTTGATACATTCTGCAATTATCGTTCAGTTTTTTTATTTATTGATTTTGAGGCGGTACGAAGTTTACCGGATCATCTAGTATTTTATAATTATATTAATGAACCGTCCAAGATGTTGTCCTGTCTCATCCCTCCCGTCATTTGAAATAAAATACACAAAAAAAAATAAGAATATATAATGTTTTAATATATTGATAACAGCGCCATCTATCAGGTCGGAAAGTATTCTAGCTTTTAGTGCCTAGACAGGTGAGGCACCGCGTCCGCGTCCGCTTCATATAATTGGATTAATTTATCAATCAATGGAGTCAATAGTCGCTGGTTCGACCCCTGCATCGGAATAAATATATGTATGGCCTACAGATATTTATTCTGAGTCCGGTAATCCCGCCAATCCGCATTGGACAAGCGTGGTGGGTTAATGTCCATTCCTCCAGAAATGTGGCCCGTGGCCGCCAAAAATGGAGGCCCGTGCTTAGCAGTGGGACATATATAGGCTGCCGAAAAAAAAATCTCGTGTAATCTCACTGTACGTCGCCAACCGCGCCGGTTGGCCACGCGAACATTTATAGTTAGGCCCTTCTTAAGCTGAAACCAACTGTATGCATACAAAATTGAAATAAATTAAACGCTTTTAAGCGCTACAAACACAGTGACACTGATGATTTTTATGTGTATATTAAGATCAAAGAATAGAATCATCAGTACAGTAATAATAATCCAAATCTGGACTTTGGCCTCACAAATGAGTATTATCAGAATCTCATCGCTAGAACAGATTGTAGCTCAAAATTTGGTTTGTATTACTCAAGTAAAGACCCTTATCGATCCAATAGTATTTGCTCCCATATTCGCCTTATTTTTTTTATGGGAGGAGGGCAAACGAGCAAGCGTGCCGCCTTATGGAAAGCATAAAACGCCACACACACAAAACCGTGACACTGCAGGATTCACGGAAGCGTCGCCTTTACCGATATGATATTGAAACCTTCAAAAACAACCCTACTCATATCTTAAAGGCCGGAAACACATCTGCGATGCCTCTGATTTGCTCTTTTGCCTTCCTATCCCATATAAAAAGCATTATTAGCCTAATTAAAATTTTAGCAAAAGTTTTAGCAATATTTTCTTGCTGGTCTTCTAAAAAACTAAACTTTTCACTGTAATATCTGACATAAAGCAATCAATAAAACAGTGAGGTTTGTTAATAATACATAATATCTATCGAACCGGTCGATCGTGTTCCAATGTGATGACCTAATTGACTGAGTGAGCAAGATACTGCCTTCGGAGTCAATGGTTGCGGACTCAATTACCGCATCAGAATAAAAATATATATAGCCTACAGTTGTGTTTAAAGACAAAAGAACTACGGGTTTCAATGTCCCGCCAATCCGCACTGGACAAGCGAGATGGGTCCATTCTTGTCAGTCAGTCAGGGTCAGAAATCGGGCGGCCCATGTACTACAGTGAGAACTAGAGAGAATGAAGAACAGAGAGAAGAAGTAATAAATAGGTGGAACAAAAAACTGTACACTTACAATGCAGATGATATTGAAAAGCGTAAGAAAGAACTTCATACAGCGAATGCTTCTTGGCTTCATTTTGACGGGGCCCGTAGCTCGGATGTCTGATGACAACGACTGCAGCACATAAAGTGGTCTCATATCGATCATTCTAGTGATAGACCCATGGACAACACTAGCTAAGGACGCCGTGATAAGCGGAGCGGTTTTTATTTTATACCCTATATATAAGGGTATGAACATGCGAAACATGATAAAACAGTAAAATACTTCCGCTTGACGCCGATGATCTTCTTTCTTTCATCGAAACTACCATTTCTCTAGCACTCTTGAGCCACCTTTATCTGACAATATGAAACTCACATAAAAACTTAACAACCATTTTTATGAAAAACATATACAATAACAACACTCTTAAAATAATATCTTTTTTTAAATCGTTCCATTATTTCACAAATTCCCTATATATATTTATATATCTTGTTCAAATTTTCAATCGTTAATAAAATACTTTTTACTCATCCACAAGTTCATCTACATTTTTTTAAACTTTTAGGGGATGACACTTGATGTTAATATTGTTACGAGCTGGGGTTCGGGATCGGAAAAATAATATCGGCCACTAGTTTCACTTCTATTCACTTTACTTCCACTTCTTCTCTTCTACTATTTTCTTCCAATTTTCTTCCGTATTCAACTTGTAAACTCCTTTCGACGCATCGTTGACCCTTTTATTAGGTAAAACGATCGAAAGTTCTGGCATTCTAAAATTCAAACATGTTTCAGCAATGTGTAGTCTTTTCTATACATCGTCCTGTCTCTTTCCCGCGCGTACAGCTATTTTCTATTAACTATTCTTGTCACGCATTGACGGACGTCTTGTCAATTTATTTTTAAAAACTTGTAATGGCTTGCTTGACCAAGATTTTGAGATTTCAAAATGAGATTTTAATCGTTTCATAAAAAAACGATTTTTCATGTGTGTTTCTCGCAACAATATAATTTTCCAAATATTAATTAAATCTAGTTAATTAATTTTAATAATATATATGGGAGACAAAAATTATCTTATATAAGATATTTAGCGGGATAAGAACGCGAATTAGTTGTAACGCGAATTAAGAAGTAATTGATTTAATTTTTTTTTAATTATTTACTTGTTACATTGTTTTACTTGTTATGCATTCACACCCTAAGGAAAACGCTTTTCTAACTGTAGGTAGACAATATCGAAGAATATCTGGAACGTGGGAACTCAGATGTTCATTTCCCCACACACTGTAAACTACTGAAGTACAGCCGTGTTTAAAATAACATTACTAATGTCACCCTTAATGCTAAAGCTTATGTGTCCTTTTACATTGATCCCGTAAAGAAATTTTTCTTTGTCCTCAATCGACATACTTATATACGTATTAATAACGTATTGTAAAATATTACAGAGATGTAAAGTTTATTTTTTCATTTTTTTATAGCAGAGTGGGCAAACGAGCATGCAGGTCACCTGATGGTAAGCGATCACCGCCGCCCATAAACATCCGCAACGCTGAAGGCGTCGTAGATGCGTTACCGACCTTAAACGAACACATACGCTCTTCTCTTGAATGCCAACATATCTTAATCACTCGGGAACACCGCTGGTGGTAAGATGTTCCACATTTCCACAGTTCGTGGCAGAAAACTGCGGCTAAGCCGCGCGGTGGTTGACAGGCAGCCTTCCAGGTGATGAGATAGCAGCAGATGTGCAGCTGGGACGAGATTAAACAACTTCTCAGAGCATTCGCCATCACCAATTCGATATAGTACGCAGAATAATACAATAACTTAAATATAAAAAATAATAAAATTATAATTTAAAATCATTAGATTAAGAAAATAATATGTTCGTCATTGCAAAGTTATGTCGATCAGAACAATTTACATCTGTCAAAAAGATCAAGCTAACTTGTACAGGGTACAACTTTGTGCTACATGCAGTAATTTGTGCATTAGAATTAATTAATGAGCTTCGATCGATGCACCCTCCAACGATACTGGCTGATAAAGAATGGTATACAACTAAAAATAATTCCATTTTTGTTTCAGGGATGATAAATATTTTAAGGGCTCATTCCGTAATCGCGTTTACCGTTGAAATGTCACAGTAAAGTACGTAGAACTGTAGAAACAAAAGTTACCTTTGTAATATTTTATTTATAACTCGGAAAGCTATGGAAAGAGCTATGCTTGGTGTTTCTCTGGTAGATATTATTCGGAATGAACAAATCCGCCAGAGAACTAAGCCTATTCCCATAGCCGGATATAACCTTTCGAATTAGCAAACTAAAGCGGCAATAGGCTGGTCACGTTTGTCGGAGATCCGACAATCGTTGGAGCAGACAAGTGCTGGAGTGGAGACCACGTCTCAGTAAACGTAGTGTGGGCTAGGTGGTGTGACGATCTGCTCAGGGCGGCTGGCAGAAACTGGATGCGTGAAGCCGAAGAGTGAGCTAGGTGGCTCTTCTTGCGGGAAGGCCTATGTCCAGCAGTGGAGTGCCGCAGGCTGTTGATTGATTTATTATTTATCTGAAAATCTAACAGCCCTTCTAGTGACCGGAGCTTAACAAATAATTACTAAACGTTTTCTCCACAATAGGATTACACACAATATATTATGTGTCCTTTTTGATCCTATTATTTGTGTATATATTATATTATTAGTGTGTGTATGTGTGTCTATGCGTCTTTCTGTATGTGTCTGTCTATGTATGGATTATTTCCTAGGAATGTAAGAGCTGTTTTATCTAGTGTTTTAAATGTAGTTTGAAACTTGCTTCTCTTAGTGCTTCTTTTGCATTTGCATTAGTTTTTTTGCATATCAATGATATGAAAACAAAGACCTGATTGGCCCAGTGACGAAGCTACCGAATTCGGTCCGCATTGAACAAAAACATCAACGATATATTAAAAAAGGTGTCGCCCATACCTCAGAGACATAAGACAAAAGTCTTCGACCAATGTGTCCTGCCTACTCTCCTATGGCGCCGAAACGTGGTCACTGGCAGTCGGTCTGCTTCACAAGTTCAGAGTAGCTCAGATAGCTTCTCTGGTAGATATGATTCGCAATGAAGAAATCCGCCAGAGAACCGCCAGGGAGCATGCCGACTTTTAAGAAATGTGCTGACTTGTTTTTTGAAAATTCCAATGTCGTATCGGTTCCAGAAACTTCTTTCTACTCAACAATGGAAAGAAGTTTCTGGAAAAACGCCTCGTACTGGATTGCCATGCTTCTGTAATGCCTATGGCACTGCTGATGTCTACGAGTAGCATTGATTGCTTTCCATCGGTTGACACGCCTGCTCGTTAGTCTTCCTATCATATGAGAATACTAAATATGAATAAAAAAATTCACCCAAAAAATATTTTGTGCGATATTTTTATTTTTATAACTTCTTCGTATTAGAATGACAGGAAGGAAACGCTTTCGCAATCGACAGGACAAAAGAACGATTGTTGTCCTATTGCACACATGAGGATGTCATAATGACCAAGTCGTTGTCAGATAACTCGAATCGAAGGCATGTTTCGACAGTGTGAAATGGGTGTCGGTACAAACAAACCGGTTGTTCGGGGATTTTATTAACGTTTGTTTTATCCCTCGTTAATTGCAGGCAGTAGGTAATACCGACGCTGTAGAAGGAAAAATTAAGCGCATCACGATTCGATCATCTGCAGTACGAGTATATTTAAGTTGCTTTGAACGGGTTGTACCCATTCGTGTTTTGAAGTCGAAGAGGTGAGTCGTCTTTTCTTTATATTATACAATATATACATACATATATTCCTAATTATTTTAAAAGTTGTGTTCGTATATTTTGCTTTTGTTTCAAACAAAAAATATTGTTTAATTATTTTTTTATTTTATTAAATTCAAAATAAATATTATTCATAATAACATTTTCCATTATAATCGTATATTACTTACAAAACAATTTTTTTAAGTATTATGAGAAATACAGACGACCAATTGGCTCAGTGGCTGGGCCCCCCGCATCGAATAAATATATATATGGCATACAGATATTTATTCCGAGTCTGGTAACCCTACCAATCCGCATTGGACAAGCGTGGTGAATTAACATCTGTTCTTCCAGAAATGGAGAGGCCTGTGCTCACCAGTGGGTCATATGTGGGCTGTAAAAAAGAATAGATGACCTAATTGGCTCAGTGGTAAAACAAGCGCTTGAGATAGAAGGGCAAACGAGCAAGCATGTCGCCTGATAGAAAGCAATAACGCCACTCATGGACATCCGCAACACCATAAATATTACGAAAGCGTTGCCGGTCTTTAAGATGTGTAGACATCTACAGTACCATAGGCACGCAGGAGTGTTGCTTAGACTTGTTTTTTAATGTTCCAATGTCGTATTCTTTCGGAAACACCGTTAGAGATAGCTGGTTCCATAGGGTAGTGGTGCGTGGATAGAAGTTTCTGGACAAACGCACCGTACTAGATTGCCGTTCATTCAGATGGTAGGGATGAAACTTTTCTTTATGGCGAGTTGTGCGTTAGTGGGTCACTTGAAATAAGCCAATAAAACGATTGTAAACAACCATACTAATTTCAAATATTAAATTAATTCAATTTTATTTAAAATTCAATTGCAATCGAAAGTAATGATTATGATAATGATATAAAAAGCCTTACTAATATAAATTGCTTTCTGAGTTAAATGAATTATATTAAGGATATTGACATATTTTTTTTTATTTTCGTTGACACATCCATGCATGAGAAACAAAAAAGCTAAATGGAATAAAATGAATCTTAGTTCTTACATTTTTAAAACGATCTTTGTTTCTAAACAAAATAAAAACAAACATATTAAGTAAATGTGGGTTTTTATTTTATTTGGGAACAAAAAGAAATAAAAACCTATTAGTTCTGAGTTTATTACTAATAAGCGTTAAAATATAATATAATATTGTGATACAATGATGGTAGAGGTGTCAATTAGAATGACGTATATATTTTTAATTGATTAAGGCAATGATCATTATACTCAGAGCCAATCATATAAGGCGAAACAGTAATTAAAGCTAATAAAATATAGTAGATATTATATGTCTATCAGAAATGTATATGTGTAGAGCTGTTTGTACAAAAAAATAAAGAAAACATCTGCTAAACCTCGACCTCTGTTAAAATATACCTGTTGAAGTTGTAAAGGTAAAATACCTTTGTTTAATGTCAAGTTTATATGTAACTAGCATTGGATTTCTAGACATAAAACAACTAAAGTCTTTTTATAGATTGCACTAATAATAACTTTTTTGCTATCAAAAACACATTAGTGAGACCTTATCTAAGTTTTATGACAAGAATAAGATTTTTTGTTTTGATCTATTTGTTGATAGTGTGAAAAAAATTAATTGCATACTTCACTTTGAGCGGTCAGGATTATAAATAATGCACTACTAATCTGGCCTTGACTGATTTGAAGGTTAAACTTGTAAATTTTAATAACATTTCTAAAACTTCATCACAAAGCTTTTTATTTTTTTAATATTTGGTTAATTTTTAATGTTCAGAAGTTAAATTGTTTTCTTGTTTTAATTATTATTACAAATAAATATATTTTATATCAGTCTTAAATTAGTAATTCAATTGACTGTATTATTTAGTAACACAGTCAAATTAACACATT
The DNA here is from genome assembly GCA_031353405.1 of Baronia brevicornis. Classification (NCBI taxonomy): domain Eukaryota; kingdom Metazoa; phylum Arthropoda; class Insecta; order Lepidoptera; family Papilionidae; genus Baronia; species Baronia brevicornis. The sequence goes on along the minus strand of JASFAT010001750.1, from coordinate 74,548 downwards.
AGTTTTATTCGTATCGCCTGTTGATGGAAATTTAAATAAATTAAAAAAATACTTCTTAATAAAAGGTAATCGCTAGGTTTTGAGCTGAATATTGTGAAATTTGTAAGACTAAACCAACTGACAGATGACTCTGTATTTAAGGGTAGTGCAAAAGCAATGTGATGCAAATACAAAAGCGACTATTAAACCAATACCTGATGATGTATAAACATCGTCTCATTTTTAAATAGATGGTTTTTTTATTCTTATAGATGTACACCAGTTCCCAGAAGATACTTTTTGTTTCTCGAAATTTATATTTGAAATTTGAAATTGAAATTTATATTCGTATTTTGAATTTGAATTCGGTCTCTTTGAAATTGTAATTTGAATTTAAAATTTTAATTTGAAATTTGATATTTTAATTTGAAATTTGAATTTGTAATTTGAAATTTGAAATTTGAAATTTGAAATTTGAATTTGAATTTGAATTTGAATTATGAATTTAAAATTTTTATTTAAAATTTGAATTTGAAATATGAATTTGAAATTTGAAAAATTTACATTTGACTTGGAAATTTAAATTTGATTACCCGTCAATGTGCAGTGCCAATGAATTGACTGATGTTCCTAATTATGGTTTTTTTTTCAGAATAATCTACCACTATGATTTATTTACTACTTTTGGTAGCTTCTGCGGCTGTGGCCACGCCCCATCACACCCGCGAACATAGCCACGGAAGTGAATCTGTTGCGGAAAAAGTGAGTAGTCTTCACGAACTACAAGTTAACACTAAACATAAAAAAAAAATTAAGAACTTGAAACAAGAAATAATTAATGTAACCCAGACAACGCCGGGTACAACTAGTGTAGAATAAAAACCAATAAAAAAAAATATTTCAGGACGGACCACTTAGAGCGATAGCCAAACTGGCCGAACATCGCGGTGACAAAGTCCATGGCAACATCACTTTCACCCAACTGCCTGATGGCAATGTACACATCCAGGGTGTCTTGGTTGGCATGGCACCTGGCCATTACGGGTTCCACATCTACGAGAAAGGAGACATCACTGGCGGGTGTGGATCGGCTGGTGGGCACTTCAATCCCGATAATGTAAGAATCGTTTTACATATAATAAAATATCGATTGGTTAATCGATATTTTATCGATCGATATCTTCCACGCTGACACCATTTTTTATTATTCGGTCTCTTTGCAGAATGAGCACGGTCACCCAGACGATGCGAACCGTCACGCCGGCGATTTAGGAAATGTGGTCTTCGACGAGAATCACGTCAGTAAAGTGGACATCGTGGACAAAGTGATCAAATTATCAGGACCCTACTCGGTTATCGGCCGCGCAATCGTCCTTCACGAGGGCAAAGACGACTATGGGCAGACCGGCCATCCTGACTCCAAAAAGACTAGAAATACAGGAGCGCATGTCGCTTGTGGTGTTATAGGATATCTGTGAACAGATTCCTTGTACAGGATAATCTTTACATTTTTTTATTTAATTTCGATTCTGTGTGCTTTATTTTCCATTGATTCCAAAGTCATTCACAGCACTCTAGAAGAATCTCTTATTTTGAACAGAACATAATTGATATCTATATCAACAAGAATTTTATTGTTCCCCATTATTTTAAACGTTACTCTGCGCTTGTGTCGGTTTTTTAGTGGAAGTATACAATAGTATACCATCAATAAAAAACAAATATCAACATTACGCTGTTTATATATTTACCTGTTTCTACTGTTTATTACCGTAAAGTATTTCAATAAATAAGTTTATATCACATCTGTGTTTCAATTATTAATGTTTTGTTGTTGTGTGAGATGTCGTGTCGTGATTGTCGTAGGTTTGTAAGCAAATGTCGCGAGCTGACGTGTCCATTTTGTTGACTCGGGGCCACAAAGAATAGAATAAAAAAACTTTATTTATGACACATTTTTTACAATACCTAAAATTAAAACCTTAATAATATAATAGTTATATTAGCCCATCTGTCCAATTTAGGTTTAAGTAAGTGGGTTAAATTCAAAATTCAAAAAGCAGCCATATATATATATATAGCATAACAATATGGCTGCTTTTTGAATTTTGGACGGCTAGGCTCGACTAGGATCGTGAGAAGGTTCCTTTCCTTGGATACATAATCCTTCGTGTGCTTGGTTTATCCCGCCACGAAGGATTAATAACCCTAATAATATATTATTATTATAGAGATTTTTTTATATTAATAATATTGTTATTAAGAGAAAAATATGTAAATAAAGGATAATTATAATATATAAATAAACGAAACAAAAAGAAAATAATTTTAATCTAACAAGTGTCATAAAATGATTCTTGCTCAGCATATGTCAAGCGTTATTGTTGTTATTATTGGAGCATCTGGCGCTGGTTTTCAGCAAGAACCAACGTGGTTAGATTGTGGACCACGGTGACGACATTGATACGGACACACACATACATCCATATATATACTACTTCTCATACTCATATACACATAAATACATATACACATAAATACATATACAATACAATAAAATTAAAAAACAACTAAATCATGTAATAAATTCAACGCAAACAACAACAAGTTTCTTTATGCATACTCAAAATTTGATTTTGTATTTTTCTAAACATATTTATAGTATGCAAATCACGAAGAGGTTGTAGCAAGTTGTTCCAACACTTAGTTGTCTATTTGAACGATAATGATGATAAATGCAGGAGTTGTTCCAAATTTTAAATTCAAATTCTTTATTTTCGACACAAGAAATTCCATTTTTATTTATAAAACATCAATCCGCATACAAGCAAGATTTAACCACAATTTCATAATGAGGTTCCACTGGACGGTGAAGAAAGGTATCCACTCTATATATTCTCTCTCTGGTCAATCCTTCATATCTGAAGATCGCAATCACCAGACTTCATCCAGCGGTTCGTTACGCTCTTCCATTTATGACACACTCGCTGTTTTCTTCGTGACTTTCGTGGTGTATTTTCTTGGGAATTTAGTGCAGTGGTTTCCCGTTGCCTTCTGCACCAGACATTGTTTTGGAGTTCTTTATACCCCAAAGCTCGCTGAAGCCTCTTCTGACCGGTTTCCCGGTCGGTTGTATGGTTAGACCATCATTGCTCGGTAGCCAGAGCCTCGTCTGCTATCTAGAAGAGAGCACCCGATACCCGCTTGGATAGTATGACATTCCAGCCGTACTGCTTCGACGACACACAGGATCTTTAGGGGGTTTTATCTTCAATGAAATTGAAATTCTTCCAAATGAATTTTTTGTCTATTCACTGTGCATTTATAGCTTATTCATACTTTATTTACACTTTATCAATTTACGTTTAATATTTTAATATATTATATCATTTCAATTTCTTATGCCGGAAGGGTGACATGTCTATCAAAGTCAGTCGAACTAATGTTATTGTTTTTACAAAAACAATTTATTTCTTTTTTATTTTAAGTTTTAAAATTACGAATTTAAAAAGAAGTAATATAATACAATAGGTTTTAATCTATTCAAATAAAAAGTTTTATTACATTAGTGATAGATTTATTAATGTATCACTACTACAGTACCGCCGCTGAAGCGCGTGCTGGTTAGGTAGACTTGAGCCGGTTAAAATGTTATTACTATTCTCCCCTAATTCCCCATATACTAAGTGTAAATAAAAATAACATGTAAAAATTGCCGTGTCTCACAAAAAGTAGTCAGATCATGGCAAACCATAGATATTCGCCACACTATCAATCGAAATGACGATTTAAATGTGGCAATGTAATAGCTTTCGGATTCCACGGTCGCAGGTTCGTTTCTTACATCGGGATAACTATGCATGGCCTACATTTATTCCAGATGTTGATGCTTTAGACAAGCGTGGTGATTACATTTCTCTGACATATATGGGGTGTGAAAAAAAAATGTTTTCTTCTCCTAAAAAAATTGCAATTTTAACTCAGGTTAGGACACGGAAGGAAGCTATCGATTTTAGAGAAGATAAAATTTAGACAGCAAACATTTAATAAATTTTATATATTATATGTTGATATTTGAAATAAAGGTAAAAAGGTACATTTATTTTGATGAAATCTTGATTATTTTCAAATCACCTTCTATTTTTTTTAATATCTCTCAGTGTGTTTGTAGACTTTAACCATGTCTTCTTTAATATTGTTTGCAAAGGACATCGCCAGCATCATCCCAGCAGCCTGCAAGCAGAGAAAGCAGCAGGATTTATTCAAATACGAAAAATACACTTTCCTTCAATAATTAACAAACACATCTTTTATACAAATATAAATAATTCATAGCAAAAGTGGCTCAGAAGGCTATGGAGTGGGCTATGCTCGGAGTCTCTCCGGTGGATAGAATCCGAAATGAAGAAATTCGCCGGAGAACCAGAATCACTGACCTCTCTAGCTCTTCACTAGCTCTTCAAGTTAGCAGACTGAAGTGGCAATGGGTTGGCCACGTTGAAGAACCGACAATCGTTGGAGTAGACGAGTGCTAAAGTGGAGGCCGCGGATCGGCAAAAGTAGTGTGGAACGCCCCCTACTAGATGGAGTGACGATCTGCGCGAGGCGACTGGCAGAGACTGGATGCGTGTACCCGAAGATCGGGCTAGGTGGCGCGCCTTGAATGAGACCAATAGCCACCAGTGGATTGCCATAGACTGATATTGATATTGAAAAGAGTAAGCTTCGGGGAAATATTTCTGTTTTTTTTTTTTGTTATAGAAGACGAAAGCAAAATAGTAAACTGATGAAAATTATTTAGTGATTAAAAATACTACAAAGGATATAAATAAAATTCAATTAAATTAATTGAATAACCACGAAGAAAAGTGCTGATTTTATGATGAAATGCTGACCGCCTCATCGGGTACACTCTTGGAAACTAGCACACAATATTTTGGGCCATTCATTAAAGTAGTGACGTCGGGGTACCGTCACGGTAGACGATATTTTATTTTAAATCTGAGACATTCGTCCGGTTTGTTTCATAGACTTCACTTTTGAAGTACCCCCAGTGAAAGAATTCCATAGAGGTGAGATCTGAGTGCCCAGGGGATACGGCCGAAACGGACTTTTAATTTGTTAGGAAAGAAATCACGCAGAAGCTCCAAGATATCTCAAGCAGTGGAGGCATGGCGCCGTCTTGTTGAAACCATGTGCGTGAAGTGAAGACAGGATAGACAATATTAAGAGAACACTCTTAATATTGACAGAAAATAATTAGTAAGCATGGCTTTACTGATTATTTGATTTATAACATATGCCACTGAACACGCTATAAATGAATATTTTGCACGTCAGACACAGTTAAATTAAGAATTTCGCTACAAAGTTTCATCCCTGTTTTATCCATCTATATAGGATAACACAATAAACAAACCTCAAACCAGAAGCACGTGACCGCCACGCCAACCAGCCACTCAGCATCAGAGCGTAGTACAAATAGGATCTCATCTTCACAACCTTCAGTGTAGTAACTTTTGGACCTGATTGGATTTCAAATTAAGATGAATATACATAGTGGTACAGTTAAGCTGCAGACGTATACTTTATCAAGAATGGCATATTATTTATCTGTAGCATGAACGGGCATAGCAGTGCATGGACGTTGCCAGCCTTTAAGGATGGTATCATTATGGGAAGGAGAGGGGGGAGGAGGGTTGGCCTTCCAAGACTCAACCGCTTACCGGACGAAGCGCGGTAACTAGGCAACCATTCAGACGCCGGGTTTCTGTGGGAGTGTGGTGCTTCCCCGGGCGAGCCGGCCCATTCATGGTACAGACAAATAATATGTCATTCTTGACAAAGTATTCGTCTGCAGCGTTGTTCTACCACCACAAATCGATCATTATACATCGATAATCGATTGATCATTATATATCAGTATACACCATACATTATATACACCATACATCGATATTTCTATTTAAAAACAGTTTGAGAACACTTACTTGAGGCATGTTTGATACAGTTGGCGCTGAGCGTACGGGGTCCGTGCGCGATATGCCCGGGGACAACAAGACACGCTGATGGATTGCCTTATGGCCCCGTAGTCCTCCGGACCGTTGAGACCGCAACATTCGTACTGAAATATTACTACATTACACAGCCCATATATGCCCCACTGCTGGAGGAGCGGACGTTACCCACCACCCTTGTCTAATGCGGATTGGCGTGTCCTTAACGTAGGTGTGGACGAAAATTAATTTGTAAACGTAACATTATATATTATATGTAAATAAAGTATGTCTTGCTTTATTTAAATTTAATATTTGATTTTCGAACGCCGGCATGATTATCTCTAAAGACATTTCAATATACGTTTTTTTGTGACATATATGTGTGACATATAGTAGATTAGTAAAAAAAATAATTCTCTGCTCAATGAGTGAAGATTTTGACTCGAGCCATCGCTCATTTCTATCTGTATTTATTGTAAATTAATATGTCATAATTTAATATGTAGTCATTTGTGCAGAAGAAAATAAATGTCATTACTACAGAAGGAAATAAATTAATCTATCTATCTATCAAAAGGTACCCACATACAAAAAACATCTTTAGGTCTGCAGGTGTCTCCTGGTGTCGGCGGTAAAGTAAGCGAACTGTAACCTGTACACCACTTCAAAACACGAGTTAAAATATAATCACCGTGGTCTGCAGGTCGTCCCATAGTTTCCGATGTTGCTCCATATGTTCTTCGGTGACATTGTGGAAGAAATCGTTGCGTATCCACTCGGATACTCTGAACTCCAGCCCGTAACGGTCCAGCGTCACGTAGACGGCCACCAACAGCTCCAGCATCATGAAGATCAAGAGGAATCCGACGTACTGGGAATATATTAAAGTATTTTCTTTTCAAAGATCTTGGTTACAAAAACTAATATGTGATTATCATGGTATATGAGGTAAAATAAAAAAAAAATGTTACACATTCATAGCCCCACACTAGGAAACCCCCTATATTAGAGATTACAACGCACCCACATACAATCGGGTATATACAACACATTGTATACACCCGATTGTATGTGTCGACGTTGGTCGCTTCATTAATGGAAAAGTTTTGTGAGTCGCGTCAGCAACATGCTGTTGTAATAACACTATTTAATATTACAATTATTTTGAAATTTCAAAATACAGTTTTAGGTTTTCATTTCTGTCGGCAGTCCCCATGACTTCCTCCGATTTTTTTATATAAATAATCTAAATAAACTCTCTCTATAGGTAGTGTGAAATTGCGAGTGTAAAATGGGTACCTAGTTTTTTCTTAGGACTCAGAGAGAGAAAATTTAATTTAAGTTTTATGTCTATCATACCAAAATTTTCTTACCAAGTAAAGCATCTTGACGTTTTCTCTTGCTGTTCCCATTAGACCAAACGTAGCTACGGCCACCAAGAGCAAGCAGGTGCTAATGATGACCACATCGCTGGTGAATGTTCCGGTCGCCTGACCTTCGCCGTACTGCTGCAGGACTTTGATATCCACGACGGCGAAACCAAACGTGCATATCGCTACTAGCTGAAAAATTGTCTTTTTTTAACTGCCCATAAGTGTCCCCACTGCTGTGTACAGGCCTCCCCATTTCTTATGGGATAGGAGGATAAGACCAAGCGTGTCCCCTGATAGATAGCAAACAACGCCACCCATTCTCACGACACCATAGGCATTATGGAAGCGTTGTCGGCCTTTTATATTCTAGTTCAACTGTATTTGATATTGTCAACGCTAGTGACCATGGTGAGGTTTTGGAGGTTTTGCTGACGGCCATTTCTCGGTAAGTAATTCTCTATATACTTCTACGCTGACAAACAATATTATTTTTCAGATTTTTGTTCTGTCGATCGTAGTAATATAATTGTGACTGTCCATCCTTATTTATTATTGTATATATAAAGTCCATTTAACCATACCCTAACCGGCGGGCTTGCATGAGGAGAATAATGAGTGTGGAGGAAGCAAGAGAAGTATGCCGTGATCGTAGCAAATGGAGATCTGTGGTCTCAACCTATCCCTACGGGAGACAGAAATGATGATATGTATGTGTGTATATAAACTCTCAATGTTTAACTTCACTTTTTTAACTTCAGAACTACTTCGTGCATTCTGTCAGTCAACGAAAGAGTAACAACCTTACCAGCTACATGGTGGGTCAAATCTGTCTGCCTTTACATTAGTGGCGCGTAGTCAGAAATATCGCCTCAAAATCAACCTCAATAAACTACTACTCTGACTGCTTATCTACATATATCAAATAATTTAAACAGTGTCTGCTTATCCCTTATTGGCAGTGTACCGCCGAGCGATTCAGTCTTGCACCTGCAGTGTTCCTAATCAAATAAAACATTGGTATAATCAAATGATATATAGTTATGAAGTGGTAGAGCCACACTGCAGACTAATACCTTGTCAAGAATGACATATTATTTGTGTGTAGCATGAATGGGCCGACACGCCCGGAGAAGCACCACACTTCTGCAGAAAACCGGCGTTTGAGTGGTAGCTTAGCTACCGCGCTTCGTCTGGTGAACGGTTAAGTTCCGTAGGCCCAACTCCCCTTCTCCCTCTCCCCATAATGACACTTTCCTGAAAGCCCGGCAACGCTTCCGTTATGCCTATGGCACTGCTGATGTCTATGGGCGGCGTTGATTGCTTTCCATCAGGTGATACGCCTCGTTTGCTTCCCTATCCCATAAAAAAATTATTTATGATGCCTCCGGCGTTGCAAGAGTCCTTGGGCAACTGTGATCACATACTATATAGTTTGCCTGCTTTTCTATAAAAAGAATTTTCACAAGTGAGTGTACAAGCTGAAGTGGGAGACAAATTCCCCCGCACTCCAAACATGAATCTGATACGTCAGACATTTGGGCGTTGGCGCTCTCTAGCTCTTCACCACTAACTTCTTATAAGAAAAAACAAAAACATCTTCGGCGTACGTACAATACAGAATCCATTAAGAACGAAGAGCAATATCTTCGCGCAAGCTCGACCAAGTAAATTCCAGTTCAACTTCATTTTTGCAATGAGTTTTTTTTTTTCAATACAGTTATAACCAACTTGTATCGTGAACTGAGTTACAAGCTCATATTGAAACGTATGTCAACCTTGTGTAGCCTTCAATACACCCAAGCTTTAAATAATTTTATTGTTTCAGACTAAACAAGTATCTATACAAACGTATTAAGGTTAAAAATGGTTCACAAACTTCTAAAACATATTGTTTTATACTGCGTCAGACTGTTCTTGATACTTCTTGAGAACGTCCAGGTGTTAAGATAGGTGGATTTACTATAAATATTTTAAATTAATGTGTCCTATCGATTGGTGCATATTTATATTTTGAATTAATATATCCTTTCTAATGTATCCATTTATTTTCCTATCGTCGAGTTCACTATTCACAGCCAAATCCTGGGGTTCATTATCGTGATCAAATCCCGACCGAAACTTATTTTAAATTTCATTTTCTTACACTTCATTATACTTCTAAATATTTCAATTGGATGTAAAAATTAATAAAAAAATAAACAGTGAAAATATATTCGAAAACACAAAATAGGAACTGATATGAAAAGGCTTATTACGTAAGCATAGTGACAAAAGGCAAGCTGGAAGATAGCAGTAGGTATATGTTTTAGAACGATCAATTTAGATAGATAGATATATCCTTTATTGTACACCAAAAACAAAATTATACAGTTATGGATTGTAATATTTTATTAATTATATAAGGATTTGTTTCTTTAATGATAATTGTCATAATTAAAAAAAAATTTAGTGTCAAAAATATTTTATTTAATAATTTAAAAACAAAAACTAATCACAGGATATAACACTGATAAGAATAACATAACCTATAAATAAGTACAAAATTATAGAATAGTATGACGTTCCATTCCGTTTACGTACTCTCTGAATTAAATCGGGCCACAAAAACATCACTAATAATTCATTCACTAGTTAGTACATGGCCCCATCACTAGTGACGCTTTTACTCAGATTTTCATCGTGAACAAAAACCGTGCAAATAAGTATTAGGTCGGATATTATTCTATGTTTGACAACTTGTAGAGAAGTATCTACAACTTGTTAAACAGTGTTGAAGAAAGCCCAACAAGTTTCACCTCACTAAATCTTATCCATGCCTAAAATAACATCACAAACATTTAAAAGCAGTAACTGAATATAAATTATAATACTTCTTATCCTATTTTCAACCGTGTGATATTTTTATTGTGATATCGTGTGGTATTTTAATCTACAGAATACTTTTTTCGGATGGATTCTTCGGAGTTTATCCACACGAAAAATTCACAATCATTCGGGAAAAAGATAATAAATATAAAAATTATAAATAATCGTAAAATATATATAACAAAATTATTAGCTTATATCTATAGGTAGGAAGCTATTAAAATAAATACAATTTTGATTAGATTTGTTTATACGTAGGAACAAAAAACGTAATGTTATACACATATATATATATATATATATATATATATATATATATATATATATATATATATATATATATATATATATATATATATATATATATATATATAGCTTATATATTTTAAAAAACATTCTACGGACAAACCTTAATATCTGGATAATAGTTGTTATATTTTACAATTAAATATCACATTTTTATAACGTTTTGTAAACAAAATATTAACAACCCACAAACATAAAGTCAACAAAATGTGTTCTACGTAATGTCATAATGTGCTATAATAGGTTAGAATGACATTTCCTTAACAGTCGTGTTATAACCGCCATCTTTAAACTCATAACAATATTTTTTACTATTTTTGCATACTAAAATTTACTCATTATTTTACGGTCATTGTTTTAAATTAACATGTAATTAATGGTTAAATGGTTAGATATAGTATGCCTTTCGTTTTTATTATTTTAAAATTTACAACAAATATAAAACACAAGCTAGAGTGCCAAGAATTAAAAATTAGGTTGTATTGTTTTGATTCATCGCTGTGGCATCATTATCACGATGAAAATGTTATACCGTGTCAATTTTGATACGCCTATCACCATTAGGTTAGCCTTTAACTAATTCCTCATTAACATTACAGCAAGTAAAGGGAAAACAACTGCCGTAGTGATGCGTGAAGTACCAGCTCTATTTCTGCCCCATCCGTCCACTGGACTCCTGGAAGAAAATACAATATACACCTTAATATAAATACGTACTCAAAATAGTATAAAAATAAGATGTCAGCGATCTCTAATCCACCCAGGATTAAGACACACTCTTTAATTTTGAGACAAGCCAACGTCTGGTAGTGAAGTTGTAACGGATGTATGAATGATGAATTTTTAGGAATACAATAGAATGTTTATCTTAGAGTCTTAACTCTCGATATATGTTTAATTCTAAATCATAGACAAAGCTAGCTTCTTGTGATGTTACCGTGTTATAATCAAAGATAGGTATAAATTTTCACACAATGATGACAGTCACCGTGGAAACTATGGACAAATTGTGAGGCTACATCAAGCAGTAAATTGGTATAATTTGTACATGATAAAATTACACCAATATGAAACATTCACATACAAAAGTTAGGCTGGCAATAGATGTTAGCCAAACATTGCCAAGCGAAAGCCAATACCAACGTATAGACTGCATATTTGCTTTACCTTGCCATCGCTCGGTGTCGATTGGCTAGTTGGCCGAGCGAAGGCAAGCGTCAACGTGTATAGAACTCATTTGACGTAGCTAGCCACAGCTCGCGGTCGCTCGTGATAACTTGTTTCACTTTGGAGCTGTGTCGGAACTTCTAAAAACAAACAATCGAAAAGCGCTCGGCCAATAGTCTTCTCACGTTTGTCCGCCCAACAATACGCAAACTTTGCCGAACATCTAAATAGTAGTACAGTACTTGCCTTGTATCATTTTGCCTATGCTCGTGTTGGCCTAAGCTCGTCCAACATATATTGCCGGTTTAACAGTTTTTTTTTTGCTGAATATTAGTATCCCTCCACAAATACAGAATGTTGCTATAATCTTCACGCATGACAGGCAGTTCTAGGATTGCCAATTGTATTTATAGCTCAGGTAGACATCCATGCCGATGCAGTAGATAACTGATATTTGTTATTATGACCCAAGAAATTGTGTACCCATATTCTATGTTGGTTACCTAACTCATCATATTCATTTATCACATAGAACATACATATATACATATCGTCACGCCTGTCCCCGTTCCCGTAGGGGTAGGCAGAGACCACAGATCTCCATCTTCTACGATCTCGGCATACTTTCCTTGCTTTCACCACACTCTACTCTACTCTACTCATGCAAGCCCGTCTTAAAACTTCAGCAATTTGGTCAAGGTATATTTTCCGTGGTCTTCCCCTACCGACCCTTCCATCTATCGATCCTTCCATGGATGGAAGTATCACAAAGGAGATATTATGATCCATATATTTTTAGGCATTATCCCCCAACTTCACAGTAGGGAAAACTCACCCACTCACCGGACGAAGCGCGGTTTTCTGCGAGAATGTGGTACTTCCCCGGCCGAGCCGGCCCATTAATGCTACAAAAATAATATGCCATTCTTGACAGAGTATTCGTCTGCAGCGTGGCTCTACCACTACAATTTTTTACACGGATTCAATTTCTAAGTTTCGGAAAGCAGTCCGGGCAAAATTTGTTTATTTTAGTCAAAATTCTACATATTTTAATTAAGATATATATTTATTTATTCTTAATGTAGTTTTGTATACAAAGGCTGATTTAATGCCAAAAGGCATTCTCTGCCAGTCCACCTTTGGGTTCTTGGAAAACATAAAAGTAGTATAAAGTAATAGTATTATAAATATATAGTAATATTATTTTTATCGAAGCTAGCTACATTTTCTTTTTCTGCTCCCTATTTCATTACACATAAGTCGTCCTTCGTTGTATGCAAGACTGTCTTTATTTAACTTGTAAATATATATTTATTTATTTAATACTTTATTGTACACAAAACAGGAAATAGAAGAATTAAAAGGAAAGAAGATGTACAAGGGCGAGCTAAACTCAAAATTGAGTTTTCTTCCAGCAAACCCAGGAGTGAAAGAGAGATAAGATAAATATATTTGTTACCTTATATTATGATTCTTTGAATATATATTATTTTAAAGTTTTAATTAAGACGACCGATTGGCTCGGTGGCGGGGCTCTCCGCCCGCGGAGTCAATGGTCGCGGGTTCGATTCCCGCCTCGGAATAAATATTTATATGGATTTTTAAATGTTTATTCCGAGTCTGGTAACCCCCCCAATCCGCATTTCCTTTCCTGCCCCTTCCTTTCTTCTCTATCCTTTCCCTTCCTCTCCGCCAATCCACGGTCTGCCGTGCCAATGGATGCGTGGCTAGGGGCGAGCCTAGTCGTAAACGTGCCGATCGTCCCGGGGTCGGGCTCCCCCGGGGACTATGGTGCCTTACCTCAGCATGCAGGGCTCTGCTGGGGCTGACCTCCATCCTCCCTTGCGGCTCGTGGGATTCACTAAAGACGAATTTAATATACCTAATTTGTCGAAAATGACGGCGACGTGGTTCGCCACCCGTCACGTCCTGATTCTCACGAGGGCGAAAAGCGACCAATGACGAGCCGTTTCGCTGCGATGAATGGCAGCGGATGGAGCTCTGTGGTCTCTGCCAACCCCTGCGGGGGATAGGCGTGAATATATATAATAAAAAAATAAAGTTTTAATTGAAGGTAGACAATTATAAATAAAACAAAATTTTACTTTTAATATTCTTTGTATGGAATTATAATTCCGCTAGATGGCGCTATTTTAAAATCGAAATATTCCTTATGTCTATATTCATAATATAAAGCAATGATCAGGGAATGCAGTAGAACGTACCACATCATCACCAAATATCGTTGTTAAGTGGTAAAATTTTACTTTGTTAACCGCATTCCGTATGGTGATTGATTCGGAAACTTAATTCCCTACTTCTTCCTTTATCTTTTTCCCCCGTTCCATTGTCGTTCTCTCATAATTTACCTTACTATAAGGTAGGTAAGGGGCTAGGTGGCGCTCCTTGGAGAAGACCTATGCTCAGCAGTGGACTACAGCTATAATAATGGTTATTTTATAATATTTCATTTTGACATAAGTAAACCCATTGTCAAAATATAGCCATGCTGTGCGCAAATTTAAAAAATTATAGTCCGGGCGTTGTAAAGTTTATATTATGTTGTATTCTTTAAGACTGTTACTTGTTTTAGTGCCTAATAAATAAATAAACGGAGTCCTGTGCCCGCACGTTTATAGCTAAAATAGGTTATATCAATCATGTGAGGTCTCACAAGTAGTACAGTGTGCAGTCACTGTAGCCGAAATCGGCTAAGAAGAAGCAAGCAAGCAAACAGCAGGCTGATGATGACGGTGATGATGAAGGTAGGCCACGCATCTGCAGTTCCCTTACTATTGCAGATGTCGATACCGCTGATTGCTTACCATCATCAGCCTTGCTCGTTTGCCTAACTATAATATATACATATATAGACTATGAATTATATTTTACCGGCAATTAATCCATGGTGTACCGGTTAGAAACGGCACGTTCAAAGCGAAACTGTTGTGTAACTAACTTGAATCAATATATACTCGTAGTTGTTAAGTGGACCCTTCAAATTGAAAGGTCTCACCTTGGACATTAAAACCGTTCTACTTGATATTGCACAAGTAATATGCAAATGTTTCTTAACACTTGGGTACAAAAATGTGGTACTTGAAAGAAATGTCATAAATGATAAATTTAATCCCTTAACTCATTTTTTAAAGTGAAACCTTCTATAGCCGCGTTACACGACTGTGGGTAGGGAAAAAATCTATGGATTCGCGTCAGTAATATGCTAATACTTAAGGTATATTATTATTATATAATATATTTAAATTATTTATTTATATATATTATAGACTTCAACTTTTATATAATTTATATAATATTAATATAAGTCTGAAATTTCAAAATACAGTTTTAGTTTTCACTTCTTTTGGCAGTCCTCATTACATTTTTTTCTTTTTTTTTAATGGCAATTAGTTAAAACTATTAGGCCAGTGTTAAGTATAATGAAACAATATCACATCTCTTAAAATATCTAGTCAGCTTGTCGCGTTACGTCTTGATAAAATGGTGAATATTTTACCAAAATCTTCTATGGATTTTTCATTCAACTTATACACGCATATTTATACACGATACACGCATTTACTTCATATCACTTCACTTATACACCTTGATCGAATTGCATCAATTTTATAATACGTCACCATAATTAAACGCTATAACTGGTAATAATATAAGATTATAAAAATGAAATAAAAACACAACGTCACTGATGTAAGTTGGCGTTAAAAGTCCTGAATTGAATTTGAAAAGACATCTTTACAATTGGTTTTTAAAAAAAAGGTTTTAGCAAATATATGTAGTTCGAAATGTATTTTTTTAAATACCTTTTTTTTTTTCATTATATTATGCTGTATATCAAATTCCAATAGATTTAAAAATAATCAGCAAAACCGAAGAGTTGTTTGAAATATTTTCAGTCTGCTAAATAGTTTCCTTTTAAAGTGTTCTAAATTTAAAATACAACAACATAACAAAAGTATGGTTAAATTTAAAATGTCCATTCCACATAGTTCAAACCTCACGAAACGCCGTTTAATTGAATCTTACATTCAAAGACGACCGATTCTCAGTGGACGACCGATTGGCTCAGTGGCGCGGCCCTCCGCCCACGGAGTCAATGGTCGCGGGTTCGATTCCCGCATCGGAATAAATATATATACGGATTTATAAATATTTATTCCGAGTCTGGTAACCCCCCCAATCCGTATTTTCCTTTCCTGCCCTTCCCTTTCTTCTTTATCCTTTCCCTTCCTCTCCGCCAAGCCACGGTCTGCCGTGGCAATGAACGCATGCAGGGCCAGCCTAGTCACAAGCGTGCCGACTGTCCCGGGATCGGGTGCCTTACCTCAGCATGCAGGGCTCTGCTGGGGCTGACCTCCATCCTCCCTTGCGACTCGTGGGATTCACTAAGACGAATATAATATACCTAATTTGTTGAAAAATGTCACGTCCTGATTCTCACGAGGGCGAAAAGCGACCAATCGAGAGCCGTTTCGCTGCGATGAATGATAGCGGATGGAGGGGATAGGCGTGAATATATAAAAAAAAATTACATTCTTATCTACTAATTGATTTCCCTGGATCGAATGCAAAGGTTATAATAATAATTACTCCAGTACGTTTATAATGTAAATCTTAATTGACAGCCGCGAGAATAATGTCGATAATGAATAGAGGTCAATATATAAGACAACATTGTAAGAGCTGCGCCATATCAAACCATCTGAAGGTCTTAACATGTACTTTTGGGTCCGGTGACGTGATAAATGCTCACTACTACACAAACCGCAATTCGTAAGCGAGTCTAGGCCTTAATAAAGATGGACAGTCAAACTTAGTTTATTAAGCTAAAAAATATCGTATTTTCTTTTATGGGATAGAAGGGCAAACGAAGAAGCGTGCCGCCTTATGGAAAGCAATCAAAGCCGCCCATAGAAACCCAGGAAAGTGACATTATGGGACCACTCCCAGTGGGAGGGGGAGGGTATTGGTCCTCCGGAACTCAGGCCGCTCACCGTACGAAGCGCGGTAGCTAAGCTACCACTCAGACGCCGGTTTTCTACGGGAGTGTGGTACTTCTCCGAGCGAGTGTGGTACTTCCGTGATTCCTGTGGTGTCACAACTGTTACGCCACAGAAATCACGGAAGCGTTGCTGGCCTTTTAGGTATTTGTAGGTTTGTTTTCGGAAGGTGCTAATGTCGTATCGGTTCGAAAAGACCACCGAAACTAGCTGGTTCCACAGAGTGATAGTGCGTGGAAAGAAGTTACGAGAGAAGCACACCGTAGTAGATCGCCACTCATCCAGATGGTGGGGATGAAACTTTTCTTTACGGCGAGTTGTGCGGTTGTGGTATTCGGCGGCGGGAATTATTCCAAACCATTCCCCGGAGCACTCCCCATGGTGTGTTTACGAAGAAATTTATAGAAAGAACTACAAGTCTTATTCTTACTCAGAAACGGTCATCAGCGAATCCTCCACCACTTCACCATGGTGACCAACGCTTACAACGTTAAACACGAAACATATGAACACGAAAAATGGTAGTGTACCATTTTTCACTATAAACCGGACGCATTTTGCCTAGACACAAGACATTCCTAGATGTAGTAGACTTTTTGAAACACAACCGTGGAGTTCCATCATTTATCTGTATTATACTTGATTCCACTTAAAGACCAGTACGAAATTATTTGCTTGAATAACTAGTGTTTTAAGATGTATTTGATAAAATTATTCTTAAGCATCTATCGAGTATTTAATATTTTGTCACTTGGACATGAAATTAAAATAATACAAAATTATAAATTTTATTTAACTCTTAATAAAGATAAATTAACAGTAATCAAAGAAGTCTTAAATCCATTGTCTAACTTATAAGTCATGGGGATTGAAGATGAAACGTCAAAGGTACGCAAAAATAAGGGTAACACTAATAATATCAAAACGCTTAGAACTAAAGTAATTTAAAATGAACTGAATGCCTACGAGATTCCAATAACGCCGCAAGCCACACGACCGCCGGCGTTTCCAGTCTTCCTAGAGTCGGGGTGGCTAGACCTTCCAAAGTCGTCGGCCTTCTCGTGTAAAACGATAGCCCTGCCAATAATAGAGAACTCTCCGGTTAAACAGATCTTGCTGTCCACGAAGTCCAGGATGCTCACACGGTTCTCGTCAAATACGACATTGCCCAGATCCCCGACGTGGCGGTTTTCATCATTGGGATGGCCGTGTTCCTTCTACAACATATAAAAAAAAATTATCGATAAAACTTTATATATTGAGAATATAGACAGTTTAGGCAAAGAAAAATGAGAAAAAAGATATATTAATTTGCTATATATATATATATATATATATATATATATATATATATGGCTTACATATTTATTCCGAGTATGGTTGGTGTTTACCGATTCCTCCAGAAAAAAGAGGCCCGTGCTATCTTTACATAGTTTAAATTTAAATAAAATTAAAATATTTAAAATTTTCAGTATGAAATATTTTTATTCTTCTAATTGGCATCTAGCTTAGAACTAGATTCGACTGGATTTAAAAATCTATTATGATAGTGCTTAAAAGAAACTAGGAATTTTACATAGAGCACATGGTGTTGTTATTCGTTAAATTAAGCTAACTTTATCAAGCACACCTTCTAATGGCAACAAACACCATAACCGAACAGCTTGCCCCGTAAAACAGTGGTCGGAAAATTTGATATGATGGAGAGGCATTTTTAATTTTAAATTTTCAAAAAAAGAATGATTTACGTGTTCGGGATTGTAGTGAGCACCGGTGGAGAGACAGCCACCGGTGATATCCCCCTTCTCGTGGACATGGAAACCATAGTGCCCTGGCGGCATGCCCACGATCATACCCTTGATGTGAGTCTTTCCGTCGTCCAATTGGATGAAAGTAACATTACCGTGTACTGAGTCACCGTACGGTTGTGCCAACTTGACGACGGCGCGGAGTGGACCATCCTGAAATAAAATAACGATGATAAAGTCCGATGAAGGAGGGATCTAAGGAAATATAACTTACTTGAATCCCTACTTCATCACACTATACATATTAGGCCCATAAAGGACAATCTCTGCCGTCTCGAGCTAATCGATAAACATAACATTGACGATACATATATATATAGTCACAGCTATCGCCCTGTAGGGTTAGGCAAAGACCATAGATCTCCATCCGCTATGATCCCGGCACAGCTTCCTTGCTTCCTTCACACTCTTCCATCTTTTAATCCATCGTTACTCTCACATGCTCCGTTCGTCGCTTCTTGCCCTCGTGGGTATCAGGACGTGACGGGTGGCGAACCACGTCGACGTTATTTTTTTAACGAATTAGGTATATTAAGATTCTTCATAGTGAATACCACGAGCCGCAAGGGAGGATGGAAGTCAGCCCCAGCAGAGCCCCGCATGCTGAGGTAAGGCACTATAGTACCCGGGGGAGCCCGATCCCGGGACGGTCGGCACGCTTGCGACTAAGCTCGCCCCTAGCCACGTATGCATTGGCACGGCAGACCGTGGATTGACGGAGAGGAAGGGAAAAGGAAAGAGAAGAAAAGAAAAGGCAGGAGTAAGAAAATATGGATTTATCAGGATGATAGGGATATGATACTACCGCAACGGAAAACGAGGAGTGATGCGTTAGTTGATGATATTCTAAAGGCCCTTACTATTAGGACTATTCCTAAAATCGACCAATGGTCTTGAAATGTGTATATTGTAAAGGATAGTCCTACAATATTGCGATGAGTACAATTGGGAATGAAGAAATCCACGTGAAATACCACGTCCACCAAAACAGATCTATGAGTAAGCTCATAAGTGGTAACAGGCTGAACACATTTGTCGAAGAACCAAAGCTGCATGATCCGCGAAGGACGACTGACAGAAACTGAAGGTGTTTAGCCGAAGATGTGGTGGGCCTAAGTGAAGAATTAGGTCCAGCAGTGAAAAACGGCAGGCTGTTAATAGTGGTAAGTGTAATATGATTTAGAAAACCCTCTAGTTGATACATCAGATACACAATTAATTAAAGACATATATATACAATGATGTAACATATTCAGTTTTTAAAGTGACATGCATTGTAAAATCTGCCAAAAACAATTAAAAGAAATTATATGTAAATGAAATATAAACCAATACAGACTTAAAAATATACATTTAATTTTTGTTGACGCAAATATCATTTGAGCAATGAATATTTGCTTGTTAAATTACAAATGATCTTACATCTTTGAACCAAATTAACGGAAATCTTAAGTCCATATAAGTCTATTTTACAAAAACACCATAAAACTGATTTTCTTTCATACTTTGAGAAATATTAATAAACCCACTCTTACTTTATGTATAAAAAGAGGTATTTTTGAGGTTAATACGAAGTATTCTAACCGATACGCTTTAACATTTGCCGTTAGATGACAAAAAAGTGAGAAATGCACAAAAAATGTTTTATGTAATTACGAATTTCGATAAATACTCTGAGCATATACTCACTTGTTGGTGATGAGCTGTCACTAGGAGTGCAGCCGAAGTTAGTAACAGCAGATACATCATCTTGGATGAATGTTCTGCAATATAAAAACTTATTTTGTTTCTTGCTATAAGCAAATAACAACACACAACACAACAAAGATACATTCTGTCAAGCAAATAACGAAATTTTTAAACTTGTTTTATCATCAAATTTTCGAGTTATAGGCATTTATTTTATCTCAGAAAGGTAGAGAGATCTAAATGCAAGAGAACAAGTAAATTAATTATTCGCTCTTCGAAATTTTTCGGGGTTTGTAAAAGGAATAGAAGTGCTGTACATATGGCTAAAATTCCAGTTGACAAAAATAAGCTTTAAAAATAAGTATTTAAAAGCAACTTCTAGTAAGACACAAATTTTTTCTATAGTTTTAGTTGAAAATAGTGTTTATACAGAAAACGTGTTTGCTGTAAGTAGAAACTAACATATTTTGGTTTTATACACCATTTGAAGCAGAAAAAAAACTGTATTATGTTGAAAAAAAAAATATTCTTTTAAAAAACGACCGTGACTATGCAATTCATAATTATCATTTTAATTAAGGTATAAAACCGATCTAAATTTTTAATTTTTATTTTATTGGATCAATCCGATAGAATATAAACTTACCAATATAAAATAAATAAATTAATAAAAAATATAAACCTAAGTAAAAGTCATAAGGTTCCTTAAAACACAAACTTATCCAGAATCTTACAATAATCTTGAAATCAGCGTCTGACGACTAAATGGTTCAGTGACGAGGCTGTCACTTACGGAGTCAATTGTTACGACTTCAATCCTCGCAACGAGATAAATATATGCATAGCCTACAGATACTTAGACTCTGATTACCCCGATTATGCTGCGTATAAAAAACAAGTCGTATAGAACAACAAAGTGGAATAATTTTATGTGATTTATTCCTAGAAGGAGGTAAAAAATAAAATTATTTATTCTTATAATTAGTAAACAAAAAAACGTTACCGTAATTGTCGACATTGGCGCAATGAACATCAATGACGAAGAAGCCCTTTTACGGTACTTAACTAAAGTAATGACTAGTCATTAGTACAATGTTAATTTTAAGGAACTAAAAAAAAAACAAGTAACAAAAAATTATAAAAACATGTAAATATGTACATACATACATACGCCCGTATCCCGTAGGATTAGGCAGAGACAACACACGTCCTACTGCTATAATCCCGGGATCGTTATTAAATGTAACACACCAGAATTCAGACACAGACACTACAAAGTTGCTGAATATAGACTAAAGCAACTGGTGCAACTACTAAACAAAACCAGTATCTTTTCTTTTCTTCTTTTTGACGGCAACTCATTGCAACTATTATGCCAGTGTCAAGTAAAATACAATAATATGCAATCTCTTGAAATGTAACTAGTCAGCTCAAAACCTGTTTTTTTTTTTTTTTTGACGGCAACTCATTGCAACTATTATGCCAGTGTCAAGTAAAATACAATAATATGCAATCTCTTGAAATGTAACTAGTCAGCTCAAAACCTGTTTTTTTTTTTTTGACGGCAACTCATTGCAACTATTATGCCAGTGTCAAGTAAAATACAGTAATATGCAATCTCTTGAAATGTAACTAGTCAGCTTACCACGTTACGTCTTGATAAAATGGTGGCTATTCTACCAAAACCTTCTATGAACTTTTTCAGTTAACTTAAAAAGTCACGATACATGCATTTATATCATACCAATTCACTTATAAGCCATAATCGAACTATATTGTATAATATGCCACCACAATTAAACAATATAACTGTTAATAATATAAGATTATGAAAATGAAATAAAAACACAACGTCACTGATTAAAGTTGGCGGGTAAACTCCAACCAGTATCTAATCCAGAGAGACGACTAAGACTTGAAACTTTCCATGAATTTAGTAATAAAAACTATTTCACATTTAGAAAATCAATAATTAATAGTAAGAACAAAAATAAACTAAATTATGCGACAATGAATGGTATTTACAAGAATATTTCTAGAACAAGTTTCATTTTTATCTTTTTACTTGTGGTTTAAGACGTCGACATTGTCTCAAGATATCCTTATGAGTCACGAACATAACGTCCTTATGCATCTGCAGTGATAAGATTTTATTTTTAGTTTATAGTTGCGTATTTTATAATATTAATAAATTTATTACAAAAATTGATCAATTCATTTCATAACTGATGTGGGGATTAGATACTATTAAATCTATCATTTTTATTAGAGTGTATTTTAATAAAACATCTTAAACTCCTACTTCTTAGATTAGCAGACAATAAAATGAGAAGAATATTAATGAAATTTAGGACCGGATCTAGGGGGGAACACCAAAGTACCTGTCCGATGGCAATTTAAGGGGGTGCTAAATTCATATTGAATAAAATAATTAATATATATTTTTTTTCAACATGAATTATATATAATTTTGTTATAGCGCCCATTATCGAGAGCGCATTGTACTATTGTTAACATCTGCAAACCCTGAGCGAAGTTTCAACAAACTGAAAAACAATTAAAGCCGACCTGCCACAAAAAATGATAGTCAGGATAGTTTATCTGGCGTTGCTAGCGATCCTAATCATCATAATTACGTTGACTGCGATACGAAATTTAATGAGCCAATAGATTTTTTCACGGAAAAAAAACTCTACATGTAAAGCTAAAGCAAGAATAAATAGTTTAATTTGTTGGACCTGAGGATTGAACGACAGTCTGGCTTAGATAATGCGTAATTATATACTCTATTAATTGTTATTGTTTCTTCATTGTGGAACCCATTTATATCTTTTTTTTTATTCTGTTTCGATAATAGCTTCATTAATGATTTAATAATGACAATTCATAATAGAAAAAGTACATTAATGAACGACCAATCAGGTTAGTGCCAGGACAGCCGACTACGAATTCAATGGTCGCGGATTCGATACCCGCACCGGAATAAATATATGTATAAATATCTGTAATTTATTCCGGGTCTGATAACCCCGCCAATCCGCACTGGACAAGCGTGGTGGGTTAACTTCTGTTCCTCCAAAAATATGAAGGACAGTTGCGAGCTGTGTAACGTATAATATGGATTGTGAAAAAAAAAGATGTCCAATATAGAGAAAACTTGTATCTTGTAGTCCATTTATTATATCATAAAATAAAGGTTTTTGAAACGATTCACTGATTCAGCAGACGTGACCAGCCCATTGCTACTTTATATTCGAAAGGCTACGTCGGTGACTTTAGTTCTCTGGCGGATTTGTTCATTCCGAATCATATCTACCAGACAGAAACTCCGAGCATACCTCTCTCCATAGCTTCATAGTCCTACGATCGGGTTATCTATTATAGGAAAATGAAGACCCGTGCCCAGAATAGGGACATAAATATATGGGTGTAAAAAAACCTATTGTACTCCTAGAATGTAAATACGTTTTAAGTTTACATACAAATATTTGTATGTAAAAAAAACTAAAAACTATTAAACTTGTTTATTGTTTGTAAACATCACAGGTTTATTTTTAAACAACGTAATATTGTGCAATCATAGAAAATTTTCAATGAAATTTATTTTAATTTTTGTTAAAATCAGATGATCAACAACAACAATTTTAAAAGGAATTAAGATAAAATAGTGCTATTTTATTATAAGCCTTAAAGAAATATCTGTTTAGTTCTTAGAGACAAAACAAGCATAGATAAAAAATTGAATATTTTCGTTGTTGATTGGCCCTCTTTTATATGATACACGTACGAATGTGTTAGCAAGACTTATGATGTGGAAAATATTAAAAAGGCTAATGAAGAAAAATAGTTCTGTTTTATTATTAGACTAAAAGAACTCTTCTTATAAAACAAGCATAGATAATCAATACATTATTGAAGAATGTATTAGAAACAGATAAAAAATACCATTAAGTAATCTATAAACAACCGTTACATTATTTCTGCTAACTAAATTAAATTTAATAACCTAACTGTACAGAAAATCATTACAGCTCATTTGAAGATCGTAAGTTATGTATAACTATGTATCGTTGATGTCGAGTGGCGGGAAAAATCCAAATAAAACATTATTACATTTTAAAATAATAATTTAAAATATTTTCATCGCCACTGTATCCACAAAGAAAAATTTATCTATATTCTTGCTGTTTATATTATTTCGTTGCACTGAACAAGTGCATCATATAAAGATAAAAAAAAAAAGATAAGAAACACGACTCACCTCCAAGGCTTCTGATTACAAATATCTCCCTGTATTCACAACAACTTCTGCATGTTGCAATAGACTTGTCCACCGTAACAAGAATCACCATTATCCACTTTATTACCCCTTACACATCAAACGTTTATAAAGACGCGGAGGTAATCATAGCTCATTTTACACAAGACATCAACCGGTTCACAGTGAACCAACTTTACACAAGTTAGGTACTGTGAACTAGTTATCTTATTTATACTTACTAAATACGTAAACAGTTGAAGTTAAGTAAAAGGGCTTACAAACCAGTTGGGTTTTATAAAACAAAAGAAATAGTTAAGACAGTAACAATGGAAAATTTCGTTATAGTTATATATAGATAGATAGAAACATTTGTTTGTTACTCCAGGAATATGCAATTGAACGTAATTAACGGTTGTCTGGAACAAATCGCAATTAGCGATAAGGCTGTCTTTTGCATGTATGACATACATATACATACCATCATGCCTGATTCCCATAGGGATAGGCAGAGACCACAGACCTTCATCTGGTACGATCTATTATAATAATTGTATTTAAAAAAGTTAATAATAATAAAAACTAAATAGGTCAAATTCAAAAAGGAGTCATATTGCGGCACGGCTAAGATCGTGAGAAGATTATTTTCCCTTGATTCCTAAATCATAAATTAGCTTAGTTTTTTTTATGTGATAGGAAGGCAAGCGAGCAGGCGTGTCATATGATGGAAAGCTATCAATGCCGCCCATAAACTTCCACAGCGCCATAGGCAGTGCGGAAGTGTTACCGACCTTTAAGGAAAGTGTCATTATGGGAGTGAGAATGGGAGGGGGGAGGGTAGAGGGGGGGGAAGGTGTTGCACCTCCGGAAGTCGTCCGCTTACCGTACGAAGCGCGGTAGGTAATCTACCACTCAGACGCCGAGTTTCCGCGGGAGTGTGGTACTTCCCCGGGCGAGCCGACCCATTCGTGCTACAGACAAATATTCTACCATTTTTGACAAAGTATTCGCCTGCAGCGTTGCTCTACCAATAATATTTTGGACGCCCATCTGTCTAAGTTAGATTTAGGTAAGTTGATAAAAGCAGCCATATTGTGCACGGCTAGGACCGTGGTTCGTTTCCTTGGGGCATCTAAGGAAATGAACCACGATCCTCCGTTGGTTTGGTTTATTCCGTCAAGAAGTATTAATTACCCTAGTAGTAATATTATTTTTATAGAGTTTTTTATTATATTAATAATTGTTATCAAGAGAGAATTGTGTTAATAAAGAAGATAATAATTTTATATATTTAAAGCCACAGTTTTATTGGACACATCAATAAATAAAAAAATGTTAAGAAAAAAAACATTGACTCTCACTTTCTATGTCTTCGCCCGAGGTTCTGGTACACCTTGTTCTAATTATTTTCAAAGTTCAATATCATTGTCCTTTACTGCGAGTAAAGTGATTGCGTCATTTTTATCTATTAACCATAACGACACGTCTACGACACGATTTTTTACATCCATACGTACGATCACGCCTGTTTCCCGCACGAAGAGGCAGAGACCACAGACCTACATCTGCTACGATTTTAAATGATTATTTTAAAATTTTACATTTACCCCATTTAAATATACATTTATTTGTTTCAAATCTTGCGACGAATTTTTCAAATATTTCTACTAAACCAATTCTAATGAGTGAGTGTGCACACACATTGAGCTTGAAAGAGCAGCAGAGAGCAGTGAAACTTTTCCACTGTTACTAGTAACCTCCTCGAGTTTCTGATCATTTGATTGGGTTTGATGAGTGCCATACATTTACACTTGGTGAAAAAAGACACTAAAAAATTTAGAATATAAAAATAGATAAAAATCTTTGAATCTAAATGGTTTTATTAACACACTAACAACGGAGCGCGTGGAGCACATACAAATCTATTTATATATAGGGACTGTATACTTAATAAAGATGCTTATGCACTCGATATTTTTAATTTAGACTGTTACTTATTAATTTAAAAGATTTTTTTAATGATCTTAATTGTTTTATACATAAAATTAAATTTATTTAACATATAAATAATTAAAATTTAGTATAAGTAAAATTTACATTAATTATATGAGTTTGTCAGGTCGATGACTGAAAAGATAAATCACGGGCCTATATCTCCCTGATCTTAATTTAAATGATTATACCGCCATCTGAACTCATATACTGAAGGCTGTTTTAACGACCGCCACATTTAAATTGTCTTCAGTAGTTGTTTCGGTGTGTTGTATGCGAAATTAAAAGTATCACACAATTAGCTTTTTTAATATAAAAACAATTTCATGATTTCATGATGTCTTAAAGAGCTTGGAATCGATCATTGGACAACAAATTTTTGTATACAAAATACCATAGGGCGTAAAGGTTGGTGAACTTCCTCAAGAAATAAGGGCTTTGTCTAATAACTTCTTTTACAAGAAAAAGCCCCAAAGTAAACGAACCTGGCGAAAACCCTACTACGACTAAAAATTTAAGTCAACTTCATAAAAAAAATATTAAGTATGTAGCAGATAAAACACATTTATTTTATAATCAGTTGTTTTACGTCTAAAATAATTTTTATATAGTCATTACTGCATATAAATATTTTTTTACACTTCTTCAACTTCACTTCACTTCACTCAAGAAAATATCATTTTTATTAATATATTTTTAATCTGTTACAAATAGAAAATAAACTTACCCATAAACCGGATCACTTTCCACTCACTTAAAAAAATATATTAAAAAACAACGTCTGACAGCGCGGGAACACGAGAGGTTACTTATTCGTCGACACGCTGCAAAGTCAACCTGCGACACAATCTCGAGGTAAGTAAGTTGTGTAGACAGTGTCTGTAATCACACGTTATTCATTGTACTCTCAAGAAATTGGCCTTGAGTTTATCTGCAAGAAATTCTTTTGATTTTATGAGCACCCCTATCAGTTTACTGGCTCTACGAGTTAACTAAAGTGGCAATGGCTTGGGCACGTCGGAGAACCGACAACTGTTGGAGTAGACAAGTGCTGGAATAGAGACTACGCTTTAGCAAACGTAGTGTGAAACATCCCCTATGTGGTAGCTGGTTGCAAAGGCCTGACAGGGATTGAAGTTAAGGTCTATGTCCAGTAGTGGACTGCCGTATGCTGATAATAATGGAGATGAAATATTTCCCATCTTAAGAAGCGTAAAAAATTAATGCGTTTAACAAAATATCTCTAAAAAAATAGAAAACATATATATGTATGTAAATTTCAGTAAATTAATTAATTTTGAAAATAAAAGCTATAATTCTTTTACTACTATTATTTCTAAATAATTATTAAAAAAAAAGCAATAATATTTTTACTATTATTATTTATTATTTTAATGTTTTCTCTTTAAAATATGGGACAAGACCATGCTATTCATACGTTTTAAATAAAAAAATATTACAAAAATTTTAGTTCTTTTGCAATGTGTGAAAATTGCCATCTAGTAAAAAATTTAAGTACCATTAAGAAAATGAAAATTTTCGCTCTCTCGTAGATGTGGATAATCAAAATAATCACAAAATTAAGAGGTAGATGTCGCTATACACAATAAAACAGTCATTTTAAAATAAACAAACATGGACATTTATCTCGTTTAATAATATCAGATTTTTAATTAACATTTTAATTAATATACAGTATATATTACAAGTATTGGCGTAGCGTGAGACATGCTTAGGCGGTACATCTCTAGAAACGAAAAATTTCGAAAAATAAATATCTAAGAACGTCACTAAGCCTATAATATCTTATTTTTTAACAACAAAAGCCGGACTTTTCCCGCCAACTGACACATCAGTGACGTTGTGTTTTTATTTTACTTTCACAATGTTATATTATTATCAGTTATATTGTTTAATTGTGGTGGCGTATTATACAATATATAATAGTTCAATCAAGGTGTATAAATGAAGTGATATGAAATAAATGCATGTATCGTAACTTTTTAAGTTGACTGAAAAAGTCCATAGAAGGTTTTAGTAAAATGGCCGCTATTTTATCAAGACGTAACGTGATAAGCTGACTTGGAACATTTCAAGAGATTGGATATTATTGTATTTTAATTGACACTGGCATAATAGTTGTAACTAATTGCCATCAAAGAAAAGAAAAAACAACAAAAGCCGTCATTTAGATTAACTCCGAACTACAATTTAGCCATGTTTCCCAGGTGAAAATGTTGACATGTATGTATGTACTTCGAGCAATAAATCTACACTACGCCACTTACATTTTTTTTTTTTGATTACAAAAAAAATATTCACAGTTGTGTACACTAAAAAAAACTTGTTAACCTTACAAAATACTCATTGTATATCACTCAGCCCGGATCAGATTTGCGTATGTTCGATAACGTTGAAGCCGGTAGGGGAGGTGCGGGTTCGCCCTGAAGTTGGGAGAGGGCGCATCGGACAGCCGACAACATCTCAGGCGTCGACTTCCTGCTCGTTGGCGCGTGGGGCCGATGAGGCCTGGACAAACGCTCCGCTGTTGCCGTAGCTTCTGTCCAAAGGATTAAAATTAGCAATTGTGATTTGCGACACATACGTTTTTGTACCTAATATAGAGGGAAATGGGGACATACTGCATTTATCATCTACATATTCGCACGAAAACTCATATATAATATGAGGAGACTGAAAAGAACAGTTTACAGTAAACCAGGAGTTTAAAAAGTATGAACAGTCATTAAGGTATCTATAGGCAAAAGTGGAATCCATCACAACTGCCTTAAGCACTGACTGAAAAATCCGTAACTGGCATAGTAATTATCTTTACCAGTTTTTTTTTAAGAAAGAGAAAGCAATATTTAAAAACACTTTTCATTAATAAAAATATCTAATTTAAGTAACAGATTTGAGATTCAAGTAGAAATTTCTTACACTAATTGTTTTAAGTTTTTGATGTTGTTTTTATGAAATTTTTAACTGCATAATCAAAACAACAATTCGTATTATCTCTGTGAAATTAGAGATGTTTCCGAAATTTCCATTTTATATTTTTGTCTTGTCTTTTCTTTACAATTTATAATATGGTAAATACAATAATATAGTACAGATTAAGTAAGTTATAAGCAAGTAACTTAGAGTGTCAGTTGATATTTTTTTACAATAACAAAAAAATCAATGTTTTTTGTATTTTGAAATGAACTTTAAATAATTGCCAGTGTAAATAATTAAATATCTGTGAATAATAATATTGTACAGCCTAATAGTTTTACAAATGTTATCCGATTCGAATCGGAATTGGATACGTCCTTTCGGATCTATCTGTTTGCCATCTTCCATAAACAAAAAACTTGACAGCCAAGACTGTTCCTCAATAACAATATTTTTTTTGTTAGCGAATATTATTTGAATTTAATAATAATTGTACCATTAAATACATAGTGATTAAAAATCTTTAGGTGTTTTTATTATGAAATGTTTTTATTTGCGTCCTTGTATTGTACAGATCAGAGGTGGCCAACTTGAATAAACCATAGATCTAGTGTTTATTATTTAACTATGTGTGATTTAGCATTTACGTAATCTGTATACTTCTGGACAATTCTTTTCATAGGAACTGGATAAATAAAGCAATATTCAAGTAGTATATTTTACTTTATCAAAAGGGAAAACACAATAAAATTGATTATTCTTAGTATAATTAAATTTTACTTTTTTTGAGTTATCACGATAAACTGGTCTGACAAATTGAAATCTGATAAATTTTAATCGACCAGTAGGCTACCCCTGTTCATGCAAGGCATAAATGATATCTGTCGTCATCATTAACCTTTAGATGTTCTCTTTTGGACTTTATCGTCCACTACCTAGTAAAGTTGTCAATAAATGTTTATTGATTAAGCACCATAATGCGTTCCTTACATTCCATTTTGTGGTTACTTACGGTTAATGCTAGACCGGTCTCTTTCAATTATAATTCTATCATCGAACTTCCTGCAGCACGTGCAGAAGTAGCAAGGCAGCCCCGGTATACCACAGCACAGCGCGCCCCACAGCCACTTGCAGAGAGTGCTGCCAGCTCTAGACCAAATCGAAGGTCCATCATCTTGGTAGTTATAGACAAAGTCGCGATTCATTCCAATTGACTACTCCATGACTGCTCACAAATTGAGGGAAACAAGGATTTTGGTGAATGTAACGCCTGTTTACGCTCTATTTAATTTGACACTATACATCAAGGTGACATTTGAAAGACATATTTTTTAATTTTAACTGGGAGGTAAACAGGTGCAACCTAAGTTTGTAGTTTCAATAACTACCTTGCGTACTATTCAACATCGATTCATACGCACGCTTTCGTCATTTCCCGCTTTTTGTACGCTTGATTGCAGCTTGCGTATAAACATACGAAGCTTTTACCACAGAGCGGCAACGTCGCATTTGCATAATGACAAGCAACGTTGCCGCGCTGCGTATAGAGATTCGTTTGTTTATACGCAAGCTGCGATGACCAACAAA
Source organism: Baronia brevicornis (assembly GCA_031353405.1). Taxonomy (NCBI): domain Eukaryota; kingdom Metazoa; phylum Arthropoda; class Insecta; order Lepidoptera; family Papilionidae; genus Baronia; species Baronia brevicornis. The sequence continues at coordinate 43,567 of JASFAT010001750.1, read as the reverse complement.
AAGCGAAAAATGACGAAAGCATGCGTATAAAGCGACTCGTGATATAATCAACAGCGGCATTCTGATATGTGATCCATATTAAGGCCGTTTTGAAACAAAGGTCTATAATGGGAAATAACATTACTTGATGACAATACTGACGCTGACGAATAAAACACTTTGAAATAATTTTTTTATTCAAATAAAACTATTTTCACTATATTTAATATAATGTCTCCAATGATTCACGTTAAAAATTTAGATGCATTTTTAATAGGAGATCTCCGTGGATGAGGAAGTACTACGCCCTGACAGAATATCGTCGTTCAATGGTAGCATTTTACTGTATCACCGCTTTTCATGTGATGAGTGTAGAGAGTTGGACGCCAAAATTTTGTTTTCTTTTATCCTATAACTTTTTTTTCACCTTCTATTAAATGCTTGTTATTCTGTTATTATTCACATCTAATGTAAGCAATGCGTCTGTAATGTTTTTGTATCTCAGATTTCTACAAGTAGCGACGATTACTTACCATCAGGTAAACTCCTTGCTCGTTTGCCTTCCACTCCCATAAAAAAATCTGTAAAATATATTTAGCAAATTTTTTACCTGAATAAATTTACCGTCAATCCAACAGCTAATTATAAGGGTAATTAAACCGACGCGAAGTAAACGCTAGTGTGTTAGAATCCTTAGGCAAATCCAAACAGAGGTTATGTTGATGACATTGAGATTTTAAAGAGAATAATAGTCTCGTTTCCGCTTTACATAATTATTTTATTATCTTTTAGAAAAACTCTTCCTCTTCAACCACATGACTACTTTACCGTGAAGCATTTTTTTTTATAATAATATGTATTAATATGATTAAATTTATTATATTAAATAACATGAAAACTTGATGATAAATGGCGTCAGGCGTTATTTTGCGGAAATCCATTACTATGTGAACAGTCAAAACTTTTACTTAGCTAAGCTAATGTCTTAACGGTTGTCTTCCGTAGAGTCTACTATACCTGATAATGCCTCGTGTTAGAGGCGAAACACGTGTCGTGTGCAAGGTGGAAAAGTGGTAGTGTGTTTGGTGTTGTTGATAGTGGTTGGGAGGGGGAGAGTTGCTGACGGCCATTTCTTCAGTAAGATTTAGTTTGAGTTCCGCGTAAATCAACTTATTCCAGTAGAAAACACACATTATTATTATTATTCTATTTTTGTTTGCTTGTCGCGGATCTTAGCTAAGTAATATACATGAAGTTTTATATATGAAGTCATTTATTTTTTATTAACACATAAATAGATCAAGATTGTACACGGTCCACGTTGCAAAAGCCATATACTTCACTCCATCTAAACTTTTTTCGAGGATAATATTTAAGATGGATAGAAACCCATGACGTTATCCATGATCCTATGCCAATACTTATTTATAATATAATATAAATAACAAATAGCATAAATTGCAATATTTATAAAAAATATTTTAGGTATGGGAAGGCAAACGCAAGATACAGCAGGCAAATAAACATTCGCAGTGACATAGGTAGTGCAGAAGCGTTGCCAGGCATTAAGGAAACTGTCTTTAGGGGAAGGGTGGGGGAAGGGAGGGGAGTTGGTGACGAGGGTAGGAGCAGAGGAGGGGAGGGGGAAGGTTGGGCCTCTATAACTTATTTTAATCAAATAATCCTCCAACACTCTTAATCAAGATTCAAGAAAGTTGCATCTTAAAATATGACCAATGTGATCAAACCACTTATTTAAAAACCAACAAATCTTTAACAATGCCGTGTCTAACTCGACATTACGTCACGCTCCTCGATTACGGAGCCTTGGCTCCTCACGAAGATCGAGTAATGACAAACCGACATTATAATTGTTTGACGTGTTCATTATACAGCGCGAAACACCACTTACGAGCTGTATGCCATGTACCAGGTCATTGGTAGCCGACCATTTGAAAAGGAGGCACGCGCTGTCAAATATACATCACATAAAAAGCGCGGGTTTTTTTATTTTTAATAATCAAATAGTACATTGCTCGATTATCCTACAGCCAGTAAACACATGTCTGACATCTGTTTAATATTTATAACTTGTTTAAAATAGATAACTTTTTAAAATGAATCTACGGCTGTACATATTTTTCAGTCAAATTTTGTGGCTTATAGCAGTTTTGAAAGGGAAAACGATACAAGGCATTCAAGGTTACGGTAGGAACCTTCTTATTAAATCGTTGCCCGCTATCGAAGACTACCAAAGCAATGTTTACGAAGTCTTCATGGAACCCTACTTATATGTGAGTACAGGAAAAAGTTTAATTCTTTTGAATGACAATATTATTTTCATTATTAAAATTATTCAGTCATGAATACATGTACAATAATTAACATAAATCGCAATATTTATTAAAAATTATGTAAACAAGCATTCTTTACACCGTAAAACGGATTTTCAAAGTATACCGTACCATAATTTAAAACACCGTTTTAATTTTCTATATTTTTTGTTGTCTGTTTTTTCATGCTAATGTCAAGAAGGGCTGAACCAATTTTTTTAAAATGCGTAGTACTTTCTAAGAGTTATAACTATTATGCCAGTGTCAAGTAAATAACAATAACACAAAGTATTTTGAAATGTACTAGTCATCTTGTCGTAACGTGACGACTTGATAAAATGGTGGCTTTTCTACTAAAACTTTCTATGGACTTTTTCAGTCAACTTAAAAAGTCACTCAGTTATTTCATATAACTTATACGCCTTACTCGAATTATATTGTATTATACGCCACCACAATTCAACAATCTAACTGATGATAATACAAGATTATAATAATGAAATAAAAACACTACGTCACTGTCATTACGTCAAGTTGGCGGGAAAAGTCATGAAAATCATTTAATCACGTGTATTTATTTGCAGGCGCTTGGTCAACCAGAATATCCCGTGTTTGGCGAACGATCTGAAAAACAAATCGATTTATCTATTGTAAGTAATATTTTTTTTACGTTTCAGACTTTCACAAAGTTGTAGGTTGACTGATTGGAACTAAAAAATTAATAATATTTTCTTAAACACATTTGAAACGTCAAGCTTTAAGTGTCATTGACAAAAATTATTTTCTTTTCTTTGATGGCAATTATTTATAATTATTATGCCAATATCAAATAAAATACGATAACATCAAACCTCTTCAAATGTAACTAGTTAGCTTAACAGCTTACGTCTTAATAAAATTGTAGCTTTTCTGCCAAAACCTTATGGACTTATTCAATCAACTTAAAAAGTCACGATACACGCATTTATTTCATATCACTTCACTTATACTCCTTAATCGAAGTATATTGTATAATATTAATATATTATATAAATTTAATTATAGTGGTAACCACAATTAAGCAATATAACTGATAATAATATAAGATTATGAAAAAGAAATAAAAACACGACGTTACTTTTGTCAATTGGCGGGAAATGTCCGAAAAATTGTAAGAATAAAATACTTTATGGTTTGACTTTTCCGTTTACTTACATCGGTGGCGTTGTGTTTTTGGTTCATTTTTATAATCTCATCATAATCAGTAATATTGTTTCATTCTGGTGGAGTATTACACAATATGGCTGGATTATGGCTTCTAATTAGAGTGAAATAAATATGTATATTGTGACTGAAAAAATTCATAAAAGGTTCTGTTAGAAAGACCAACTTTTATTATCAAGAGTAACGTGTCAAGCCGTGACTAGTACCTATATTTTAAGATACATGTTCTTATTAAATTTCAGTTAACATTAGCATAATTTGCATAGAAGTTGGTAGAAGTTTTAGAATTATGTATATGTCAAAACGGAACTGTTTGTATTTTGACTTATTTTTGGTTCATATAAAAACACGTTCTGCATTCACTGCAATTTGTCTATGTACTGCTTGCATCCAGAAATAGCAACGTTTATCTGTTGTCATTAATCTTAATGCAAATCTCGTGATTGATGCTCTATGGTTTTACGTGTCACGGACAGTTACATAAGCAGCCATCTTTTGAACACATTCGATTCTTCTATTACGATATTAATCTGTACGTGAATGGTCTGAAGACTTGTCTTTGTCTTATTATTTATTCATGCCTTTTTCGATTCGAGTTCAATGTCTAAAAGTCTATTTAGGCACTGAACTTGTAATAACAGAAGCTGTTAGACAAAGTTTTTTTTTAATATGACAACTTCATAGCATCTATCTAAGAAGCGTCTCCATTACCATAGAATAGGCTGCTGTGTTTCTTCGTACGAGTATTCTACAAGATGACTATAAGAGTAAATACCACAAAATAGCTAGCAGAGTCTACCTGGAAATAAAATAAAAATCTACAATCCCAAAACCGCGCGAAGATTACAATGTCTCTCAATTTTGAGGGAGATCATTATCTAGAAGTAACTTATTACGGCCCTATTGATATAGAATATACATACACACATATCGTCACGCCTGTACCCCGTAGAGTACGCACAGACCACAGATCTCCATCCGCTACGATCACACATCCTTCTCACATTTATCGTAGCTAAACGGCTCGCCGTTCATCGTTTCTCGCCCTCGTGGGAATCAGGACGTGACTGGTGGCGAACGTCGCCGTCATTTTTTAACAAATTAGGTTTATTACAATTCGTCATAGTGAATCCCACGAGCCGGGTGAGAGGATGAAGATCAGCCCCATGATATAGAACAGAAGAAAACAAATGCACAAGTGAATCAACTAATGGTAATTAAGTAACAGGGGCACTGCAGATATCTTTAATTCTCATGTAGGTGATGGTAAAGAACGCGAAGATAAAGTACGGCAAGTTTAAAAGGGGAAAAATTATCAGTAGAGCAATAACTGCCACTGAAGTAACTAGGCACTTTAAATTACTACCACTTAAGAGGACTGCGCCTTATGGCACTATGATTCGTTGTTGTATGTATTTAATAAAAAAAATTGGTAAAAAAACTTTTAGGCTAAACAGTAAGACTTTTCCCAATCAGTGATTTTTCCCAGTCAGTTCCCATTTGATCAGTGACGTTGTATTTTTATTTTATTTTCATAATCTTCTATTATTATCAATTATATCGTTTAATTGTGGTGCCGTATTTTACATTATAGTTCGAATAAGGCTTATAAGTGAAGTAATATGAAATTAATGCATACATCGTGACCATTTTAAGTTGACTGAAAAAGTCTATAGAAGGTTTTGGTAGAATAGCCACCATTTTATCAAGACGTAATGTGACAAGCTGACTGGACATTTAAAGAAATTTGATATTATTTCATTTTACTTGACACTGGCATAACAATTTTATCTAATTGCCATGAAAGAAAAGAAAAATTAAACGGTCTCAGTATCACACTTATATAAAAGTGTGGGGGGCGTAAGTATCGGTAATAAAATCCTACTAAAACCTAATATTGGGTCGTAGTGCTAACGTAGTTAGTAGTAGTTTATACTTATTCTAATAAAACTATTTAAAAAAAACTATAAATAAGATTACATGACTAAATGTCGTCAAGATGAACATTTTTTATGACGAAAGTATCAAACCTCCGGCTCCTAAAGAGGACCAACTGGCTGTATCTCCTACTACTAATTAGATCTTTATTCATAAGGTGACAGAATTCATTTTAGTTAAAAAAAATGTTAGCGAGCCGTGATTTAGTAGGCTGTAATTATAATAATTTGGCTGTTAATTAAGCGTAAGATCACGTATGACCGTCACGATTCGCCCATGGTTACCTGACATCCATAACGTTTCTCGTGATAAACTTGTAGAAATAACTTCCTCGACAAAACACCTGTCTATTTAAACGAAACGCTGGGTATTCTTACATTCTCCCTTACGATCTCCCCATTTCTTGAAGTACTAACATTCAATCCACCACGCTTAACCAATACGGATTGGATGGTAACGAGACTCAGAATAAATATCTTTAGGACATAGTTACATTTATTCCGACGCGCGGATTGAACCTGCGACCATTGACTGCGTTCGCATAAACAGCTGTCTTTCATTAATTCCAAGGTGTTACACACACGTCGTTATTAACACTTATTTATTAAGAGGGGCAATCAAGATAACTACTTGTTTTAAGTACAGGATTGCGTCTACTTTTTGCCTAGATTCAAAAATTGCTTCCTCTTTGTATCACAAAAATATTTAATTTACGACTTGAAAAATAAATTAAATTAAATTCTAGTTTATATTTACACTAACAATTCGGGACAAGTTTCGTGTTAGTTTTTTTGTGTCTCTGAGTGGCATAATTTCTTAACTTGCATATTTTAACGACATAATGTTTTCCGTGCACGTATTTTAAATAATTAAATTTTTAAATTCTTTTGAATATATTTCAGAGTTCTATTACTTCTTACAATGAAAATGAATGTTTTCACTTTACTTAAAAAATTAAGTTACACTTCTCATTTTTTTAATTGGAAAACCATACTTTGTTTTTCCTCAAAGTGAGTTCTGGACAATAATGATTAAAATAAACTATGCTTCCTGATTATTTTATTCATTCAATATTTCAGTTCTTTCGATTCAATTCTTTATTTATGGCAACTATAAGTCAATTCTGCCAGTCTCAAGTCAGTGTACAAATAAAAAATAAAATAAAAATGACATTGGCAAAATCATCCGTCCTATTTTGGCACTATTGAAAGCCTATAATTCATATGAATTAATGAATAAAATAAAACAACGAATAAAAAGGGAACAACATTTATTACATTTTGAATTATTTGCCTACAGCCTCCGCATGGAGCAACCGGCCTCCAAGCTATAGTACACCTACAGGATGACGAGGAGTCAGGTGTCAGCGGTGAGCTGGTGTTCACCCAGATAGTACCAAACGGCCCTGTGACTGTAGAAGGGAACGTGACAGGTCTGACTCCTGGCCTCCACGGCGTTCATATACACCAAGCCGGCGCCATTAAAGACAACTGCAAGGATATTGGTCCCCATTTCATCGCTTATTATGTAAGTACCATTTTTTCCTTTTTTGTTAATGTTGACACTTGAAGGCACTCGTCAATAGCCAATATTGCCATAGCTTTCAGAATATTATTTTAGGTCTCGGTTTATTAGGTCCTCGACCAACGAAGGAGGTTGGCTATTTTTTGAGAAAATGTTAAAAATAATACTTAAAAACATTTAAAATTATTTTTTAATAAAACTTTAATATTTATGTATTTTGAATTCCGTTTTACATTTTGCTCCGATACTGGTTGTGAACAAGTGACGTAATACATTTTGATTGGTGTTTCCCGTCACGTGACTTGAGAGCGGTGTGATCAAATTTTCGTTATTAAATTTAAATTAAATTCCTTAAAAATACAGAAAAATATTGTGATTCATTTCACTATCATTTCGCGTTCATGTTATGTTTTTATTTGTATACAGTGAACGTCTTGATTGTTACTATAAGAACCATGGAGACATAAAGAAAATTAGACGAGTTGTAACAATAAAACTAGCAGATGACAGATATTATTTTCGCAAACCTACAAAAGACTGTTTAATCCTCTTTTAATTATAATAGCATTAAAATCAATTTCTTATCTTCGTTCATGGATAGTTTGATTTTTTAATGTTTTTTATGTCTACCAGAGACACTTTCGTGCTGATGTAAGTTACTACGGTGCGAGTTTTTTCCTATAATTCTTATTTTTTTTTTTGGGTTTTTATTTGATTGCTTGTCTCCCATGACTGACTTGACATTACAGAAGTCTTGCTGGCCTTTGAACAATATTGATCCTCCATCTTCCCTTGCGGGTCGTGGGATTCACGATGACGAATTTTAATATACTTAATTCGTTAAAAAATGACGGCGACGTGGTTCGCCACCCGTCACGTCCTGATTCCCACGAGAGCGATAAGCGACGATCGGAGTGCCGTTTCGCTACGATGAATGTGAGAGGAAGGATGGAGGAAGCAAGGAAGGTGAGCCGGGATCGTAGAGGATGGAGATCTGTGGTAAAGACTACAGATCTCCATCCGCTCCCATAGGGTTCGGCCTCTCGCTCCACACAGGCGTGACGATATGTATGTATGTATATGTTATGCAGGGTCGCCACGGAGGTCCGCGCGATGATATACGCCACGTTGGTGACCTTGGCAACATAAAGGCGGAAGAAGGAGCTACTCTTCACGTGAAGATCGTGGACCACCTGATCTCTCTTGCGGGACCGCGTTCCATCGTCGGCAGATCTTTGGCGATCACTAAAGGAGAAGACGATTACGGCAGAGCTGGCACCGAAGATAGCGCTTTAACTGGCACTGCAGGTCCAGCCATCGCCTGCGGAATTATTGGTTATTTGCACTGAACTCCAAAGTATTTTTTTAATATACCACAGGAAGATATTTTTATAGAATTACCATTTAAATATAAATTATATAGAATAACCATTTATTTTATATCAATTTTGTTTCTTTGTTACTTCGTTGAATTTCCCTAATATTCTGTTTTGCTTGAAGATTGGGCGACAGAGGACACTTTTGACATTAAATCCACCTTATTTATCTTTTGCGCTTGAAGGAGTATGTGTTAAAATATTGTAAAAAAATTCCTACTATTTTCCTTAATAGGACATGTCAAAATAAACATCAATTGATTTTTTTAAATAGGTTGATATTTTTGTACTTAAAGTGTATTCATTAGAATTAAATTTTGTACTATATTAAATGTAGCAAAATATAAAAAAAAATGTTTTATAGTCCCATACCTACATATATAATAATAATATAATTATAAGCCCTTTAATATAATACATAATATATTTGATTTATATATTTTGTATTAAATATACTTGTAGGTTAACATTACATTAAAATGCTTTATTTTTTTTACATAGAAAAGATATGCAAATGAGCGTGACATTTGATGGAAAGCAACCAACGCCGTCCATAGATAGACACATTTATTTTTATGGATTAATTTTGTCTATTCGTGCAAGGGGGTGGCGAGTGGGCGGAGAAAGAAATTAAAAGAATTCTTCCCGCCAATTAACATCAGTGATGTGTTTTTATTTCATTTTTATAATCTTATATTATTATCAGTTATATTGTTTAATCGTGGTGGCGTATTATACAATATAGTTCGATTAAGGCGTATAAGAGATGTGATATGAGATTAATGCGTGTATCGTGACTTTTTAAGTTGACTAAATAAGTCCGTAGATTTTGATATAATAGCCACCATTTTATCAAGACGTAACGTGATACGCTGATTAGATACATTGCAAAAGATTTAATGTTATTGTGTTATACTTGACACTGGCATAATAGTGTTAGCTAATTACCATCAAAGTAAAGAAAATAAATTAAAAAGTGCTTACACAATGCTCGTCGTTGGGCAAAGGCACCATCAACGCCATCTATTGTAACGCATGTAAGAACTTTGTCGAATTAGTAATACAAAGTGGAGAAAATAGATGGAGCTGTTATTTATAGTAACAAAAATTGAATGCCATCTGTTTTTTTTATAGCAGAATGAGGACATTCGATGTATAAATAATTCAATTCCTACTTAGGTTAAGAAAAATAATAATAATAAGAGAGAGAAGTAATAGTAGGAATTTAAGAAATTTTTAAAATGACTCGTAAAGCAAACGCTGTTGCTTATAATCTATTTATTTTTTTTTTTTATAACAGAACGTGGACACCGATATATAGAAAAAACAAATCTCATAGGTTTTAAATGATTTTATTCAGCATGCATATTGTATACAAAAAATAACAAAGTATATGAACTAAAAAGAGAAAAACAACACGATACAGCACCACTGTATTTTGTTTTAACAATATTGTCCTTAAAATATGTGATGTCTTACACCGGAAGTAACCCTAACGTACCTAAACCGAATAAATAAATATATAATGCGAAATACGGCGTTTATTAAATAGTGTCCCAAGTAGTTTAAGTATCTGTATTTAGTATATTTTTTTGGAAGATACTTTTTAGGCGATATTTATCCATATGAAACTGAATATAATATTTAGTTATGTATTAAATATGATATTTTTAAAACAACCCAAAAAAAGAGAATATTTGTGTCATTTCTTCTCTCTCAGAGTGGAAATTTATGTCCAAACCATTAAAACTAATAAACTATCATTAGTTTTAATACTGACTTCAAAAAGAATTCCTTGTGGATCCATTTTCAAAAAATAAAGACTTTTATTTACTTTATAAGAAACACTGGGTTGAGAAAAGTAGCCGACAAAATATGGAATGGTCGTAGAAGGAAGTCCGGGCTACACAATATCAGGGAGTAGACAAGGATAGCGAGTACTGCCGAACTGTTTCGCTTCGCCAAAGACAGAGATAGTTGTGCTGAAAATCCGAACGTTGCCAAAACAGGCGCTAAAAGAGGAAGAAACGACTATCCAAATTCCTATTAAACACTCCAAGTACGCTGATAGTGCTTGTGTTAGATACAACGGTATCAATACCACAAGCCGATTTCCGACAATAAAATAAAGTTAGCATTTATAGCTTAAAAACAGTAGAAATCCTTCCTCCATAATATCCATCCATGTATCGCCGTCATAATTTCATTCTGAACACAGACACTTAAATATATGTGAACGCCACGAAGAACCATTGATGCAGTCTTGAGTATTCCCTCGCAGCTATAATGGTTTCTGAGAACCGTTACTGGAGGCCGATGGAAGCGACCAAGCTCTCCACTTTAGCGATGTAAGCTTTCTGAGCATCTTCCTTTGAAGTGCCATTCTTTTTGCTCCACGCATCGAACTTCGCCTTACCCTTGAAGTCTAACATGCCGGGTCTATCTGTAAAGAAATAGAATAAGCTTTATTTACTGATATTGTGAACTAATTGTATTAATTTAAGCTTTTTTGCACCAAATGAGCACAACAGGCGGACTTAATGCCATCGGGCATTCTCTCGCTGTCAACGTGTGAGAAAAATGAGAAAATTGATTTGGAGACGGCAGCTACTAATACACTAAAGACAACTACAGATAAATATTGAAAATATGGACATTAGAAGAAGGCCTCAAAAAGACTCAAAGTCCGATAATTTTTTAAGTCTTGTTCATAAGGATGAGAGTACTCACTTTATATGTATATATTAATATATACATGTGTTTGTATATAAGTACGTATATATGTATATGTATATATGTATATTCTATTTATTTAAGTTCATATAATTAAATTTTAATTTTTTTTTTAATCCAAGCTGCACCATTCTCCAAATCAATTTTCTCCGTTTCGCCCGCAGGTTGACGGGTAGAAAACACCCAATGGTATTTAGTCCGCTTGTTGTGAAAAAGTTTAAATATTATAATAATGAAATAAAAAATAGAAATATACTACTTATAATATACGAAAAAAAATATTCAGTTTGCAGGGGGTAACCTCATTCCAGTGCGCAGGATTTAAAAAAAATTTCGGACTTAATTTTAAAAATGAATGTATCGTGTTCATTGTGTTTTTTAACAGATCATCAGCATTGTATGAACCTGCAGAAGCGCACAACTGGACAAAGGTCTCGCTCCAAGACGTGCCACCTAGCCCCATTTTCTTTTATGGGATAGAAGGGTAACGAGCAGGCATTTCACCTGATGAAAAGCAATCCACGCCACCATACATCTGCAGTGCCATAGGCATTAGATGCGGTACCGCGGCCTTTGAGAAATATTTAGCCAAATTTTTAACGTTCCAATCGTATCAGTTCAGAAACACCACTTGAGGTGGGTAGACAGATATTTCGGGAAAAACGCACCGTACTGGATCGCCATTCATTCAGACTGTGACAATAAAAATTTTATTATATAATTTATAACAATGCATCCGAACGCTTCCCACGGTGAAATCGATTAAATATGCTGAGAGATGAAATGTCCCTCCACAGTTCCAAGGAACCTAGCCATTTGGTCAGATCTTCGACAATTCCATTTGCCGTCACGATGCCAGCTTTTTGTTTGTCTCCGCAAAAAATAATAATTAAAATCAAACTTCAATATCTCTATACGAGTCGTGAAGTAATAAATTACTTTGACTTTATCTTAGTTAACAAATAAACATCAAGCAGAAGTGATTTATTACAAAAACTAATAGATTATGCTGCCTTTTATCGAACGTGCTTCACTGATAGTAAAATAGATAAGCCAGTAAGGTGAATATTCACTTTGATATAAGTATTTTTCAATAATTCACTTTCAAACGTGTTTACTCTAACACAACAAAACTTATGTTTCCAAAAAAAACAATACCCCATAGCCAAGAATATGAAAAACATGATAATTTCAGTAATCATAATAAATATTCTCTAGCAGTCTACCCTGAACAATCCGGTTGCTTACTGCTAAGCCAGGCATCACTATTGAGACATGTGGCAAAGAGAGCGTTGAGAAGTATTCCCACACATACTTTGACTGATAGAATAAGGAATGAAGTTTTAAGAAGGTGAATGTGGAGTAAAAGAACATGTGTCAAAAGGTGAAAAAGGGATGCTTAGATGGTTTGGGCCTTACAGTAGCTCACATAAGCACACAAAATCTCAAAACACGTTTTTAACACCCGTTCTAATCATATACTCTTATTTAAAAAAATATATACACAGCACAGAAAAAGAGAAGCCATGTACATACCGTACCAACAAATCTAAATTAAGACTTTGCCTATAACGAACAACTGCTTTTGGCGACTTAAATTCAAGATTAGTTTCATATTCTCAGATTTGACTTTATAATCGGTCGTTTTGAGCGTCATCAGGTTATCACACCGGTCTGTTAAAGTTTTTTTACTGTAAATATAGTTTCCTTTTTACATAAAATTGTTATAAAAAATTATTAAAGCGGATGCAATCTTAAACTATCAAATTTTGTCACTGTACGACTTCACTTATTTAGCATCTGCTAGCTAATAAAACCTCCGTAGTAAACGATTCAACAATTAGCTACCACATACTAAACATTATATCCTCAATTTACTTAGAATAACAAAATTCCTGCTTGAGTTTTATTTTACCTCCTGCGGTTGAAGGTTTCATTCAAAAACAGGAAAATAAAACGACTGCATGGTGACGTCAATTATTACCTAACCAAATGATGTGTACAGATAACTAAAATAATTTACAGAAAAAAACACTACTGTGTAGTGTATAATCTGGTAAAAAGTTGGCATTTAATTTGATACAGTTGATACTATTCTTCTTTTATAAAAAGGAAGGCTAATAAGAAAGCCTTGTTGATGATGGCAAGTTCTCACCGCAGCAAATGGACAACTGCAATATTAAGAGCACTGCAGATGCATTGCTTACCTTAGGGTAGGCATGGGAATGCCTCCCTTGCGGCTCGTGGGATTCACTAAAAAAGCGAATTTAATATACATAATTTGCTGATAATCACGGCGACGTGATTCGCCACCCGTCACGTCCTGATTCTCACGAGGGCGAGAAGCGACTAATGGAGAGCCGTCTCGCTACGATAAATGGTAGCGGATGAAGCTCTGTGGGCTCTCTGCCAACCCCTGCAGGGGATAGGAGTGAAAATATAAAAAAAATAAAAAAAGGAATGTGAAGCATGAGAGAAGAAGACATTACTTCTTTCTTCTTAGAAAAGAAGGTGCAGGAAGGAGGGGAAGTAAGCAGAAAATGTTGCAATGACCTTCCTTCTAGAAACAAAGATTAAAATTTAAATGAAATTTAATATACAAACTTGCTGGATCAGCATCTCCCACTGTTGCTTGTTTAAAAAGCGCATAAAGCTCCAACAGGTCCTCATCACTGGGAAGGGACTTCAGATTCCTAACATTGGCGGCAGCTTGATCAAATTGCTGAAATGAGAAAAATTACATTTTAGCCAATTTGGATATAGCATCATCTTCTGAGGAATCACAGCAGTTTCCATTGTTCATGAACACTGCAAACGAATACTTTGTCAAGAATGGCATATTATTTGTCTGTAGCGTAAATGGATCAGCTCGGCTGGGTAAGTACCACACTACCACCCAGAAATGATACTTTTCTTAAAGGCCTGCAACGCTTCTGCACCACCTATGGCACTGCAGATATTTATGGGCGGCGTTAATTGCTTTTCATCAGGTGACACACCTGCTTAATTGCCTTCCTATCCCATAAAATAAATAAATAACTATATAATAAATTACTAAATAATAAATGCATTGTGCAGGCAAATGCAGAACGAAGGTGTTCTTATCAAAAGCCCTTGTACAAAATAAGAAATTTTTAAATACAATTCAAAGAGAACTCACATGCAAATATGTCATATATTTTTTATCATAGTATAAGTTTAAATCCTACTAAGGCATTATTTCTAATGGAGTAAGTATATTAAAAATTATAAGGTATATTAGTATCTTTAAATAAATATTCAAAGATACTCATTATACTGCAACATTTAATAATTGATATACCAAGAAATAATTCAAAATGTTTTGAAAGAAACAAAAAACAATTGAAGGTCAACAGGCGTTTAAGTGTCCTTTAATAATAATCAAATTACGAAATTTAATAATATGAGAGAAAGACATGGCTGAAGGTTAAATAACTGACAATAAAAACAAACAAATATATTGTAAAAGTAATTCATGGGCAAATTCTCAGGTGGAACGGCCAATGCGTATTTTATACTTTTAATGTCACTGCAAATTGTACACAATAATAATTCAAAAGCACACCATCCTTGGAATCAATTTGAAGTGGTTTACAACTGAACATAACATAACATGATAACTATCAAAGCACTACGCTGAGCTCAATCATTGCATTATATATCCAGTTGCATGCCAAACTGGGGATATACCATACTGCATTTGCTAAGATGTCAAGATGTCAAGAACTTGACAAGCTATGTATGTGATTTCTTTATTTTAAAACTTATTCATTGAAGCCGGATCCTTCCCAAATGCTGTATGCAATTTCAAGGGATCACTGTTTTTTAAAGAGTGGGGTTGGCTGGACTAGTAAGTATCCATCGAGAAAACATACAAAATAAGGGCTGTCTAAAAGTTGAGGTTGCTGATGATATGTTGTGGAAATTCCACCATTTACCATTAAGTTATCTATCAGAGAAACACCAAGCATAGTTCACTAATCTGTGAACAACTGTGATCTTATGAAGTAATGAGAGCATATTCTATCCTCAAAATTTAAACGTTATTAATTAAACTATTTCAACCAAATAATTGTATTTGCTTTTTGTGGATCGAAACATTGTGGCCCAACCTTGAAATGGCCTAAGACTTCAATTTTTTTATTTCTTGCTTCTCTTTGAAAGTAATGTATGATAATTTTAAACTGATAATGATTATCTTAATTAGTGTTCACTGTAATCAATGTTCACAATTCCTATACGTGTTGTTTTAAATGTTACTGTTTAACACAACATTCATAAGAATTGTGACAATGTCCCCAATAGCCAGCTTTCTCTTCATGTTTATACAACTCACAGCATGCACAAAATATGCAACTGTGAACATAACTTTCACTTGGAAAGCCCCTGAACTTTTTTTATATTAAAATTGTAATTATAATGTATTGATTCTGATCTGTGATTAAAGCTACTATATCCCCTTTACATAGATAAAAAGTTGAATGAAAAAAAAATAGCAACATATTAAAACTTAGTGTCAAATAGCAAATTTATTACAAAAACAACTTAAAACACAATTTTTAATCGGCTTTTTCCTTTAGTACTGTTCTTCGTAACTTTAATGTTTTATTGAACTTTAACCACAGACAATTACCATCTAATTAATATACAAATAATTAATGAACAGAAAATAATTACCTCTTGCAGGGACATGATGTATTTTTATGATGTAATAATGGATCTAAAACAAAAAACTACATTCAAATATCTACTACTTATAATACGAAATTGATAGAATTAGTTTTATTTATTTAAAGGTGAACTTTTGAATTCTATGTTAAAAAAATTTACTACTAAATTAGAAGTTCATAATAAACACGTCACTTACTTTTCGAAAGGAGCGAAGCAACCGCTTAATACGAGTACTTGTTATTAACTGAACTGAATATGATTTGAATGCTTAACTCATAAAATTAAGAACCGTTCACCGCTGCAACCGAATAAATGACTGACGTGTTCACTAACTTGTAACTGTGTAAAAATTGACTCATGGAGAATAATTGCGTGACTTCGTACAATATAAATGAAAGTTTCGACTATTACTTGAAAATATTAGCAATTTTTTTTTACAAAAAAATACATACTTATAGAAAAGCAAAATGATAATATTAATATTTCCTTAAATTTATAGGTTACTTTTTATGACAGATGTATGTCACATTGACATTAGAAGTTTATGTATAAAAAATCTACTAAAGCACTCAATACGATAGTCGATGATTTATTTAGACTTCATTTAGATTCAACTCTCGGGAAAAATCTGTTATAAAATTATAAAAAAACATATATTTATTTAATAATAAACTTATTAAGTTAACTTTATTAAGTACTGAAAATTCAATCATCGAACGTGGTGGCGATTATGTCGTCTAGCTTTTTAAAATAAACACCAAGTAGATAGATTTCTGGAAAATTAAATTTTGCAGAAAGGTATTAAATACCTAGGTAGTAGATAGCCAAATTCGGTGGGATTTTATTAAACAGTCATAAGCTTTTTCGTAGATAATTTGTTTTTATCAGAATGAACAGTACACCGAATTAATAATAATAAAATATATAATATTATTCTTTATAATATCACTCTATAAAATCTACGTATGTGACACATGGTCACGACTTATACTTACAGGAAATATACTTAGTTGTGGTAAAGAAAACGTTAATCTATGTATTACTTAAAAAACTAAACCAAAATTTGTTAGCTGATACGATATTTTTTTACTCCAAGCACAAATTTAAGTGATTAATTTTTTATATATTGAAATAAAAGAAATATAATTTTAAAAGCTATAATCTGCTACGTGTTTAAGTAATGTTCATTAATGTTATTAAAGTAATTTCACTATATAATTACTTTTTAAACCTTTAAACGGGCCTTATTTCATTTAAAATGTCTATAAGCAATGTGAGTTCTTTTAATTAGGGCCCAAATAGATCCTTGGTTCGATTTATGCATGAGATAAAATGTTGTTATCACCATGCTATTACCAAATTTGTTATAAAATACCTATTAAAACTTTGTTTTAACATACCTATCATACTAAAAGTCTATAAGTTCAATATTTATAAACGTCGAGACTTTTTACAGGAATTTGCAACCATAAGAATCCTATCTAGTTTAACTTTTCTAAATTAATATTATAAAATAATAGTTTGTAATAATATAATGCCGTTCATTTTATTTATGAATATGAATTGAAATGAACACGTGTATCACAACTTTTTAAGCTTGGTCCAAAAGTACAAAGGAAGAGTCAATTCAAAATTTCATTGTACTTCAAAATTATTTTAATTGACTTTGGCATAACGGTTTAATTACGTCATAGCAATTGAAAAAGAAAAGAAAGTATTCATTAATTCATTTGGATAATGGCTTTCAATCACTGTTGAAAGATTAGTACGATCGTGTCATAACTTTTCTTTCATGTCAATGCCGCCGTATGTCGTTGCTATCGATGGGTGCACATCGATTGAGCGACAAGCAACTGTAAGCGGCTTGTTCGATTGATTTATCGCTTAATTCGTTTCATTATAATTGGTTATATTTTATAACATAAAAGGCAAAAAAGAGACAGAATGTTATTCTGTCTTCGTTGCACAGCACATCCATTTATCGTCATGCCTCTAATACTATTTTTGCAAGACCTGTGTATAAGACCGTGCTTTTAATATTATCAAAATAGCACGGATGATTTTACCAATATCACGTAGAATAGCGTGGTCATGGAGTATCTATGCTTAACTGCCTGTACGTTATGGTATCGGTATACGGGTACGCGACCCCGCCGCCCATAATATCATTTCACTCTTTATCTTCCGTTGCGGTAGTATCATATCCTTATCATTCTGTCTAAATCCATCTTTGCTCTCTCCTGTGCTTTCCACGGTCTGCCGTGCCAATAGATGCGTAGCTAGGGGCGAGCTTAATCGCAAGCGTGCTGACCGTTCCGGGATCAGGCTCCCCCGGGTACTGTAGTGCCTAAGCTCAGCATGCCTCAAGATAAAAGAATAATAATATAAAATACGCTTCATGTGATTTTTTTTGCCTCTCTATGCCATTAAAATAATAAAATTTCGTAGACTAAAGGTTAGAAACTCTTCTGCAACGCCTATGAGCGCCATTGATAGTTTCATCAGGCAACACGCTTATTCTTTTATCTTCCTATGCCAAAAAAATATAGTTTATATAGAATTTGGGTTTGTGAGTAAGTTCCTGTCGCCAGTCACAGTCAAATTGAAATATAGTTTGAGCCGCCGTCGTTAATCAAATCGAAAATAATAAAATCTTTTTTTTTTTTGTTTTCCTCGCACTATTACATTGTAGCTGCTTACTACAGAATATACATTTCAAGAACAAATTCGCGGAACAAGCTTTATACTACGCACTTGCGGAATGCGCTTTGTTACGCCGCATTCGTGGAATGCGCTTTGATTCTCCGCATTCGTGGAACGCGCTTTGTTGCTGCACACGTGCAGGCACAACCTCGTCCCCCGTACCCCGCGCTCGTCTCTCGCCATTCATCAGTTGTATATATAATAGGTCCACTTGGTATAATAAAAGGAGTGTTAAACCAGACTCCTGTTGCATCACTTCACAGTTAAGATACTACCTCTTACAACATATTACTAAAAATATAGAACATTAAACTATCGCGCTTGTCCAAAGCGAACTGGAGGGATATCCAGACTCAAAATAAATACCTGTGAGCCATAATTATATTTATTCCGTATTAAATGTACGACTTTTGACTCCGAACTTCGCCACTTATCAATCGATTTTATTACAACTCAATAGTAATTTTATACCTAATACTCTTTTAAAATTTTATTTAATTTGCCTTATGAAATCAAGTCTTAAACACAAGCGATTGAATTGAATAGCAATGTGAACACAAATAAAAGATTAAATATTTATAAAAAAAAACTTTAATTATCCTTATATCAGATATTGTTACAAAAATTACAATAAATTCACGCTCTTTTTATTTGAAATTCAATTTTGAATGAGAAAATACATCATTATGTTACAACTACATTCCAAGTTATAACTAATAACACTAAATAATAAATATTAAATAGTCTTAAAAGGAATGACTTAGGCGAATTTAGAATGAAGTTTTTCTGCCATATCGATGTACTGTTTTTTGGCGTCGTCTTGCGAGATGCCTTTGCGTCCGTTCCACGCGTTCCATTTTGCCTTTTCTACAAGGCCGCTGGGTTCCGCTGAAAAAAATACATTTTTTCATCAATATGAATCTAGGCTTTTAGACATTATTTGAGAAAAATATAATTAGTTATTACCAACCAGGACCAACATAATTTATGGCAAATTTCTAGTTTCCAAAGCTAGTAATAAATAATAATATAATAACTCTTTGGGTTTCCTTCCTAAACATAAAACCGCTTGACCAATAAATATATTTGATTGGGTCTGAGAAACTGCTGCTTGGACCATTCCCAACATACAACAGTGACACAATTGTTTGCTTAAGCTAAATACCTAAGTTAAACACCTTATGAGCAACTACTAGAAACTTACAATATCTTCTGTTTACTAATTAGACTCAGACAACTCTACCAATTACATATTCAGTACTTCTTCGTATACTTAATATCACTACAATCACATCGCATAATTTTAACTCAGTAAATGAAGTAGTATTCTAGTAGTATTTTTCATTTTGTTAAGAGGGTAAACACAACAAAATCGAATCGAATATTCTTAATGTATTTAAAATCATATTTTTCTTTGTCTCCCCACGATCGGCAGGACTTATATCTGCAAATCAATTGGCAACTCCTGCTGTCAAAAGCGAGTTAATCCAAAAAAAATAAAAATTCCCTCGTAAATTTATCTAGTCTATCATAAAATTTTCAACACAACCAAATAATCTATATCTTATCATATTTTAATTTACCTACATACAAAGTCGATAATATTTTTTTAATAAGTTCATATTCTCGAACATGATAATTGATAATCTAGTTGCTAACTGCAACATCGAAACACAGATAATATAACAAAGTATAAAAAAAAATATCTTTAAAAATCGATAATATTTTTTGTTTGCCAGGTATATGTTTATAAACCAGGAAAGTCAAACCTACCACGTTTGACTTTCCTTTTGTAGATAGATAGATTTATATATATAGATAGATTTATATTATTTATTGTACACCAAAAACAAAGTCATACAGTTATTAATTCTATAATATTTATATACGAAGGGCATTCTGTCTTAGAGCGATATCTTGGAGAAAACTTTGGTGTCTCTGTTAGTAGTCAAATTTTATAACCCACCAGTTTCATAGTAATGAAATTATAAAGTAGAAGCGACATTTGATTGCTGCACTACTATAAAGTTTGGGCTAATTTGACTACCCAGCTCTAAACCACTGAGTCGATTGCACTGAAATTTTGGCGACTTGTTATTGACACGCTCAGAAAAGTTTTTGAATCAGTAAAACCTTTGTAGGATAAGAAAAGTTTCATCCCCACCATCTGGATGAGTGGCGATCCACTACGGTGCGCCTCTCTCGAAACTGCTTTTCACGCACCACCACTCTGTGGAACCAGCTACCTTAGACGGTCTTCCCGAACCGTTATGACATTGGCACCTTCAAAAAACCAAGCCTACCCATACCTAAAAGGCTGGAAACGCTTCCGTGACCCTTGCGGTGCCGCGGTTTGCTATAGGCGGCGTTGATTGCTTTCCATCAGGCGGCACGCTTGCTCGTTTGCCCTATTATCCCATAAAATATATAATATATAATTGGCACATCGGTTCTTAAGCAAATTATATGGTATCTATGCAAGAGAATACAAACAATTTGAATGAGTCTCAGGCGGGTCTTTTCCCGCCAACTTACATCAGTGACGTTGTGTTTTTATTTCATTTTTATAATCTTATATTATTATCAGTTATATTGTTTAATTGTGGTGGCGTATTATACAATATAGTTCGATTAAGGTGTATAAGTGAAGCGATATGAAATAAATGCGTGTATCGTAACTTTTTAAGTTGACTGAAAAAGTCCATAGAAGGTTTTTGGTAAAATTGCCACCATTTTATCAAGATGTAACGTGATGAACTGACTTGTTACATTTTAAGAGATTAGATATATTATATATTACTTGACACTGGCATAATAGTTGTAACTAATTGCCATCAAAGAAAAGAAAAGAGTCTCAGACGATGTACTGTAAAGATCTTATGAAGATAATGTCTTATATGAAACCAACCGATATTGACATCGCCGAAGACAGCCTGTTTGTAGAGGGAGTACAGCGCCAAGTTTTCGTTGTCTCCGGGCTTGGTCTTCCAGTTCCTGACATTGTCAGCGACTTTCTTGAATTGCTGTTACAACAAAAAATAAATATGGTTACTTTTCTAAAAACTTTATTATACGCACACTTTTTTTGTTTGAAATGGCGTTCTACGCCAATGTCTTTATAACTTCGAAAGAAGAAAAAGTAAAAGCCTGGAAGGTGCCCTCAGTCCTAAGACTACGGTCAAATGATTTCAATTCACACATTTTATTTTTTTATTATTTTTAGAATACGAAACAAATGCCAGTATCATAATAACAAACGTAATTCATTCTTTCCAATAAAGGAAAATAATAACTAAAGAAAACATTCACAAATCAGAAAAACCAGTAATGTACTGATTTCTGCAGTATACGGAGAAGCCACGAAACAAGCACATGGCTGGCAAAAATGGTTGACAAAAAAAATTCAAATGTTAAAATTTAAAAACAAAACAAGGGTACAACAGCAGCAAGTACAACATTTAAAAAACCAGACCTACTTATTTTGAGTGTGATTTATTTGTTTAACTTTCGTTCGGTCGGTAAAGAATTTTATCGAACTTAATCTATTCCACTTTTTCGACAACTATCAGGAAGGTGTGACGTATTGAGTCCACCATAAATATCTTCGCAAATATCGTGGGATTCGCTTATCATAACTTTGATTAACCATAGCCAATCCTTCGTGATATTATTCTTTAAATATTTTATACATTGATACAAATGTAGATATGTATTTTTAAACGCATATTTTAGTATCAACAATATACTCGTAATAATTAAAATCCAGGATTTTCAATCGAATATTTGATCCAATTAAATTTTAATTAAAATTTCTATCAATAGAATATAAACATTATAATATTTTTACAATAAAAACGAAAAGAGAAAAGAAAATATTAAAAAAGTTACGTACAAACAAAAAAATATTATAGTAATTAAAACCGTTACATAGCCGAGACATTCAATCTGTTATAAAATTATAAAAATTCAGTTTTTGAAGTTTCTAAAGGGATTTTATTGCATTTTAGCAAGTTAAAGATAATATTAATAAGTAAATTACAATATAGCACCCGATAAAATACCGGCGACCTCTTCTAAGAAATATTAGAGGTGTGAAATGATTATTCTAGTGCGAAGTGTGCACAGAATATACTTCAAACTACAGACGAAATTGTTTCGCCCGAATTCTTCCTTATGCAATGAAAAAATACATTAATAAGACAGATTTGAAAAACTTATCATATATATAATTTGTATTTTCTGTACTTAAACTTCTCTGTTTAAACAACAGCGAATGCAGGACAAATGAACATTTATTTCAATATTCTATTATGTTTCTTGTACATGTCTTCCTTAATGATGATTTTATATTAGGGAAATTCCATGTAAAACTCGCATATTAGTCAATACTTTATATGCTGAATGCGTAAACTGCTTCCGATTTTGTCCATGGGCCGTAGTAGTTCAAGGCATTAGTAAGTAGTACACGCAAAATCATTGTTTGTTTGTTTAATAAATTATTTATTTATGCAAATAAATCATACATACATACATACATATCGTCACGCCCGTCTCCCGTAAGGGTAGGCAGAGACCACAGATCTCCATCTGCTACGATCTCGGCATACTTCCCTTGCTTCCTCCACACTCATGCAAGCCCGCCGGTTGAGGGTACTCTTGACCTGGCCTTTCTTAAAAAGTTCAGCAATCTGGTCAAGGTACGTTTTTCGTGGTCTTCCTGTTCCGGCCCTTCCATCCACATTCGCAAGGTAAATTTCTTTTGCCAGTCGTCTTTCATCCATCCTCTCAAATAAATCATTTTATTTGTTATCACTATGGCCCATAAATTATAATAATACCAGAGCTGCTGTGTGTTGCATGCTTTGAAAGATTTATCAAATTATGAAAGACGGGAGACTTTTTGGCGAAATTTCTCATATATGCTATGAGAAATTTCGGCTTAAACCATTTTTTATAACAAAGATCTATAAATTGTAGATTTTATAGCATATTTTATCTGTACCATGAGTTTGGCGACGTGTACAACTAAATACGCTTCCAATGAAAACAGACATATGAGTAATTGCTGTCTTTTTTGTTGTTCTATTGTACTATTTTGATGTAAAAACGATTCGATGTTAAGTTTATGAAGAAGTAATAGGTGCTGATTATGTAATTAGTAGATTCAGTTTAGTTAGGTAACAATAGATCTCGGGTCTAATTAAGTTGGCTACCCCTGGCGTATCTCTTTCATAAAAAAATATTTTAAAAATAAATTGACAGAAATAAAGTGTGTCAAAAGGCTTAAATAATTACTTTAAAAGATTTTGGGCTGTTTACTCAGATCGTACAAGTTAGCGGATAAACTTGTTTTTGAATGTCACTGCACGACACTCCATTTGCATTAAAATTACTTTACGCTCAAAAAACTATAACATCGAGTTTACTCACCTCGTCGAGGGACATTTTGGGTTATTCTAACTGGATCTGAAACAAGAACAGGTAGGTGTTTTTAGTACACAAAATTACTATGTATATTAGGTACTTATATGCAACGTAAATTTCGAAATAACAGCAAGAATAATTAACAAATCAGATCGATTAAAAATGCCATTTCACGCGATTGATTATCGAGCTTCTAAACATGTATCTATTCTTTGATTTTTAACGATTCCTTCATCTATTTATAAGATCACATATTGACTAGTATTTCGCTTGTATTATTATTTTTGATACCGGCATAATAATGCCGTAGTTGCCGTTACGAAGAAAAAAAGAAAAGAAAGAAGAGATTTTTACCGCCAATTTACATCAGTGGCGTTGTGTTTTTATTTCATTTTCATTATCTGTCATGTTATTATCAGTTTTCTTAATT
Source organism: Baronia brevicornis (assembly GCA_031353405.1). Taxonomy (NCBI): domain Eukaryota; kingdom Metazoa; phylum Arthropoda; class Insecta; order Lepidoptera; family Papilionidae; genus Baronia; species Baronia brevicornis. The sequence goes on along the minus strand of JASFAT010001750.1, from coordinate 19,232 downwards.
GTCGTAGCGTATTGTATGGTGATATAGTTCGATTAAGACTAATACATTGATTAAATTAAATAAATGCATGTATCGTATAACTTCTGAAGTAAACTGCAATAGTCCCTAAAAGGTTGTGGGAGAAACTCTATTTTATCAAGACGTAAAATGACAAGTTGACTAATTGAATTCAAATATTGAAAATATTTAACGATAATTATTTTTTATACTTACTACTGTTATAACTAATATTATTATAGTTATAACAAATTGCTACCAAGGAAGGAAAAAATGGATTTTTGTTTTTTCGTTATTTCATAGAGTTCAAATTGCAAAGTATAACAACAAACCTTTGCCGCCAATTTACGTCAGCGACGAAAGGTTGCTTAGCAACCGACGAACGAAAAAGAGGTACTATATATACTTCTATTTCATGTAAACGACTAATAATCATTGGATTTTCCACACCAATTTACGTAGATGATGTCGTGCTTTTATATTTTCATTATATATTGCTGTTATCAATTACGTTGTCTAATTGTAATTTCCAATATATTCAATATATTTCAATCGAGATTTGAACTGAAAAAACTATGATTGGCACATATTTGCGCGATATCAAATGTAAAAACACTATTATTCGTTCATACATCTATCTATTTATATAGAAATAGAAAACTTTGCTAATGACACTGTTTTTGCAATAACTATAATTAAAACCTAAATAATACTACACTATACAAATAGAAAAAAAAAACAAAAAGAAAATAATTTTAATCTAATTAATGTCAGAAAATGGTTCTTGCTCTACATATGCCAAGCGTTCTCTTGGATCACATGGCGTTGGTTTTCAGCAAGAACCAACGTGGTCAGATCGCGGACCACGGTGAGCTAATCTCGGAAACTGTATATAGAATTAAATGGAAAGAAACTTTCACAACGACTTCAGTAATTATTTGCGCCATTTCTATTTTTAAATATACGTATATATATTTAATATTATATTTAATATTCCCGCTTGAAAATCCAAAACGTACCAAACAAAGTATGTTGTTAAAGCCGCGAGAAATGCCTAGCTACAGTAGGTAATATATAGTTATACATTATACTACATTTTATAATATAAATCCATGCCTGTATTGCAGCCAACGGAAATGATTCAACGAATCTCGCCAGTGACCGAACAGCACGAATGTTTTTATTCAAGCATTTGCCGGGTTTGTTGACCGTAAATCGTTGTCGGAAATTGTAATACATTACACTTCCGAATGTAGTTTACATATTTTCGACAATATAAGAACGACATGACTTTCTGTGGTAATTCTTTTTGTGGATGAATATTAGGTATACCTGTTTGTACTATTATACCAGTGCCAAGTAAAAAATAAATATTCTAAATGTCATTACCTAATCAAGTGACGTTTTTATAGTTTTTTAACCAACTGACACAAACGCCAAAGTGCCTTTGCCTACTTAATAAGTTTATTAACGGACTTTTCCCGCCAACGTACATTAGTGACGTAGTATTTTTATTTCATTTTTATAATCTTATATTAGCATCAGTTATATTGTTTAATTGTGGTGGCGTATTACACAATATAGTTTGATTAAAGCGTATAAATGAAGTAATATTAAATAAATGCGTGTATCGTGACTTTTTAAGTTGACTGAAAAAGTCCATAGAAGGTTTTGGTAGAATAGCCACCATTTTATCAAGATGTAAGGTAACAAGATGACTAGTACATTTCAAGATACTTGATTTTATTGTATTTTACTTGACACTGACATAGTAGTTGTAACTAATTGCCATCAAAGAAAAGAAAAAAAAATAGTTTATTAATGCTTTACAAAATACATATTTCTGTTATGCGGGACGTTTAGAAATGATAATTTTCTTGGTAACGGTCTCTGTTAAGGGTACTTTTTAGTTTGGATACTGCACAATATAAAATTTACAGTGGGTACTCACCGGATAGTTACACGACAACGAATACAGCACAGAAACTGAAATATTTTGATACGGCTCTTACATTTCATTTTATTAAGACCCCCGCCCGCCTTATCTTGTACCATTGGATTATACTAGGGCTGTCACAATGATAAAATTAAAAAAATTAAAGATCATTTTTAAATATTTACATTTTTAATTGATATAATCGAGTCTAAAAAAGAGAGAAGAAGGAAGTCTTGGCTACGCAATATCAGGGAATGGACAAGGATAGCGAGTGCTAGTAAACTGTTTCACCAAGAAAGCGATAGTTGTACTGAACTGACAGTCAACCTTTGCTAGAAGAAAAATAAAAACTAACTGACTGTTAGACATAGCACAGTTTATGCCCGCTGGAGCGTGATAGTGCGCCTAAATGCACTAACTGCGCCAAAGCGCACACCACTAACAGTCGGCGATGCCCTGTCCTCCACCGCCGACCCCGGCACTGACCAGAGGGGGAGATATCACCTTCCTTGCTTTTTGACACCAATCTGATGAGTGTGGAAATAGCAAGAAAGGTGTGCTTTATGCAAGCTCGCTGGTTAAGGGTACTCTTGACCTAGCTTTTCTTAACAAGGGCAGCAATTTGGTCAAGATACGTTTTCCTTGTTTTTCCCCCTACCGACCATACCATCCACATCCGCAACGTAAATTTCTTTTACAAGTCGTCTTTCATCCATCCTCTCTATGTGCCATCTAGAGAGGATAGATGAAAGATAGATAAACCATCGAAGCATCCCTTTCTCAAATTTAGTCAGACATTTACCATATATACAATCTCATAAACGAATCTGTCATTTTGTGTATTTTTTTATTGAGTCGAATACAATTTTCCCAATATACATTCTATTGTTCCCAAGTAACATTTATGAGATCCGAGGTAATAATGTTTAGTAATTACGAAAAATAGTTTCCAAGGTAACCACAGTTATTGCGTGACATGTTAATGAGCATGTTAATTGCAGATATAATGACTGACAAAGTAAGGGATATTATTTATTGGGTATTTAGTAATGATTTTTACTGGCAACTTTGTTTACGACATATTGTTTTAAAATGCTTCGAGCCATAGTGTTTATATTTGTAATAATAACAAATTAATTATGAACAAAAATGTTTTCTGCATGACCCCAATAATATTTAATAGATTGCCAATGGACAACAAGGTATTGATATGTTTAAAATCGAACTAAGTGAACTACTAGTTAAAAAAAGCTGATATAGCATAAATGAGTTTATGATCGATAGAAAGATTTTTCAATAAATTTTCTTTTCTCTTTTCTGATTTTTAATGAAATGAATACAACTGAAATATATTAAATATTTTCATAAATATTTGCAAGCTCCGTTAGGAATAAAAAATGGCGGAAATAGCATTCGAACATACATATATACATTTATTTGCGAGAATGGGTATCATTCTCGCAAATAAATGTATATATTATATGTATGTATGTTTGATTTACCAAAAAACAAATTACAGAGCACTTCATATTTATTTATAATATTTTATATTAAAAATACATTGACGTATGTATGGACAACGCGTCTTGGCAAACGTAGTGTTGAAATCCACCCAGCAAGATGAGCAGACTGACGCAAGACAGCTGGCAGAAAACGATGTGTGTAGGTGAGATATTAGGCTAGATGGCGCGCCATAGAGGCCTTTATCTAGCAGTGAAGTTCAGCAGGTAGATGAAGATGATATGATAATTAGTAAAATAGATATTGTAAAAAAATCGAAATGTAAAGATTATAATGAAAATAATTTAAAAATACTGAATACCCTACGACTATATTGGAGTCATAAAACATGAAAATCGTATCTTTTTATAAAACCCGAAGAAGCAATATCAGTTGGGTAATCAATTATTTTATAAACTCCAAGGTAATGCACGTGTCACATAAATTACTTGTTTTATCTATGTATATATACATATATATGTATATATTTACTATTTATCATTTTCTATTTAATTGCATAATGCATTTGGATATACGAAAAAATTAGTTGCAATTTATATCGTGTAGAGACAGACGCCTTTATCCGTCAAAAGAGTAGTCAAAAAACATTTGTTACGCCCATTTATTTGTATTGTATAACAATTTAATAGTAAAGTTACCTCGTGTACCAAAGTAACCTCGAGTTACCAAAGTAAAAAAGAAATATCTGTAACACGAAGGGGCCGGCTCGCCCGGGAAGTACCACACTACAACAGAAAACCAGCGTCTGGGTGGTAGCTTACCTACCGCACTTCGTCCAGTAAGAGATTGAGTTTCAGAGGCCCAACACCCCCCCTCACCCCTCCCATACTGACACTTTCCTTAAAACCCAGCAACGCTTCTGCACTGCCTATGGCACTGCGAATGTCTATGGGCGGCGTTGATTGCTTTCCATCAAGTGATACGCCTGCTCGTTTGTCTTCCTATCCCATAAAATCCCATTTGTCACCAAACTATGGGACATATATATATATATATATATATATATATATATATATATATATATATATATATATATATATATATATATATATATATATATATATATATATATATATATATATATATATATATATATATATATATATATATATATATATATATATATATATATGAGCAATAACTTAAATTAATAGCTATATATCCCATTGCTGGGTACGATTCTCAGCATTTTTAAAGAAAACAATCAACAGCCCGCGGCGGTCCATTGCTAGTCCTTTCCTATCATCTCCCACCATCTAGCCTAATCTTCGGCTTCACATACCTTCAGTCAGATTGTCACACCATCTAGTCGGGGGGCATCCCACACTACGTTTGACAAGACACGGTTGTTGTATCTCCGACAAATGTGACCAGCCCATCGCGATTTCAGTTTGCTAATTCGGAAGAGTATGTTGGTGACTTTGGTTCTCTGGCGGATTTCTTCATTCCGAATCATACCCACTAGAGAAACTCCGAGTACTCGTGACGACGTAGACGGACTATCGTTGTCCACATTTCCAGAGAAATTGCCATGTTTTAAGAAAACTAGCAATTTTTTAATGTTACTACAATTCTCATTAGCATTTCCAACTATGCTAATAGTCCTTATGCTAAGAAATGGTTTACATCAATAGTTCAATGTTCATGTCCATAAGTCCATGATCTCAGATCCTAAACCCGATCTACATCGACTGAGTTTGCTTGCTTCTGTAGTTTTATCCACTACGCTTTTCCAAAAAAAATAATCGGCTCACCCCAAACTCGAAATAAATATGTAAGCCATATAATTCAGCCATTAGGTCATTTTGAATTAGTCCGTTATTGAATGACAGTTTTAAAAGTGACCGATTGTGCAGATCTATGCAAAAAATATCCTTGTACTTGACACTTTTTTTGTTAAAATGAATTATCTTTGTCAAAATGTATTATGTTTGTCTTATTTCCATATCTAATTTGTTTTATATCCACTTATAGGATTAAAGATTAGCGATAAAATTATCAATACATAGCATATATGTATACATATAGTATACTTCCATACATATCTATTGCAAAATAAACAATTCATTATTAAAAAAAATAATTACATATTGTTGCACATATGAAAAATCATTTTTTTATGAAACGAATAAAACCTCATTTTGAAATTTCAAAATCCTGATCAAGGAAGCCATTAAAACTTTAAAAATAAATTGACAAGACGTCCGTCAATGCGTGACAATTACACTTAATAGAAAATAGCTGTGCGCGGGAAAGAGACACGACGATGTCTAGAAAAGACTACACATTGCTGCAACATTCTCGAATTATGGACTGTTAGAGTACTCGATCGTTTTACCTTTATAACGGGGCGACCGTGGGTGAAAAGAGGTTTCAGAGTTTAAAGTTTAATACGAGAAGAGTTTAAAAGTTTATTACGGAAGAAAATAGTTGAAAGAGAGATGAAAATAGTAGAAAGAGAAAGAGAAATTAAACTAGTAGCCAATTTCATTTTTTCAATCCCCGAACTCCAGCTCGTAACAATATAAATATTTATAATACCAGATCAGATTGGATAGAGACTTATATACCTATATTATATATCTTATATACCTAATTAATGATTACATACATACGTACTACAATAATCAGCTTTCTTTTAAAAACTTACCTAGAAGAACGTATGTTAGTGCTAAATCAGTCTGTTTCAAAACTTTTTGTTTAAAAAAAATAGAGAAAAGATTTCTCGCGAATAAATATTTTAGAAAAAATAATGGTATTACACTTTCTTACAATTTAGATTATCGATTAAAACTAGGTCATTTTATATTTGCTCCCTATATCGTAAGACTCCACACCCCTTTACACTTTGCAATATCTATTTCTGCAATATAGATTAGATTACACTGATAAACTATTTGAATTATTTGTACCGACCCAACCTTATTTTTAAATAGGCATGGTATATCATGCTTAAGGGATTTTTAATTGAACCCGCGATCATTAACTCCGTTGGTCCGCCACTGAGCCAATTAGTTGTCGGATGGAATATTTTTTTTTTGTTAAATATTAGAAAGAAAAAGATTATTACAAAGGTAGATGCAATCCGAATGTGATCCTATATTCATTTGATAAAATAAAATATTGTGATACTTATAAAATTTTTCAGTCTATGAAAGTAAATCAAATGAACGCCAGACCTAAGCAGAACACTACTTATAAACAGCGCCCGTACACCTCATTCTCTTTTTATTTTAAAGGGAAGTAGAATGACCCACCCTCGAAGTCGTCGCATGCCTCAATTCTCTCACTCCAATTGCTTGATAAGATCAGTGTACAATCAGAGTAATAAGGAATTCTAACCAGTTAAGCACGATTTTAATTAATCTTTTATATTTTAGTAAAAAGGTTCACTGTACACATTATGCTACATTAAGGCCATAACTATTTTCTTATCTGTGATTAAGGACCCAGTTCATTGGCGCGGCTTGGGTCTTGGCTATAATTTTAATTATACGTGGACCTTTATGTTGTAACTATGAATAAATTATATTTTATTCTTTTTATTGCATTGTCCCCGCACGAATGTATTATTAAAATTTATAAGATTTAAAATTTTCATTCTACAAAAAAAAAAGAATTTTAAATTTGCTTTCAAACCTTTGTGAAACGTGTATGGCACATTTTTGTTGTAGGCTTATTCTTCTTAATTCAAAATTTTAAATTAAGAAGAATAAGCCGGCAATGCTTCCGCAATGCCTGTGGTACTGTGGATGTCTATAGGCGGCGCTGGTTGCTTTCCATCGGGTGACAAGGTTGCTCGTTTGGCCTCCTATCCCATAAAAAAATCAAACGTCATCATCTGGTAATGATCAAACTTTAACCACCATTCCGTATGTGTGTTTAAGTTTTTCTAACATTGGACTGGTGTTTCTGACACTTTCTTCTGGAATATGAAACGCAAATTGATTTTCTGCATTCGGAATTACCACCAATTATAAAATATAATAGTACATATCGAAAAATAAACAGCATCTACTTAAGTTGTAAATCCCAATCTAAGATTCCTAAATCGCGTACAATGCGTAGGGATTACGGAAAAAAGAAAAAAAAAGAATGAAAAAGACCAAATATCAACACTTTGATGATGATGATGATTTGAAATAATCGTATATTGAAAATCCGATAGTAATTTGGTTAGCCTAGGCTCTTCGGATAGGTATGCGAAGCTTCAACGGAGAGCGTCCAAAATCGTCCGCCAGACCGCTGGATTTCCGGGAAGGTAAATTCGATACTGTACGCAGAGATGTATGATCTCTGCGTACTATATCGAATTCATTATGGCAAATGTTGAGAATTTTTTTATCTCCTCTGAGCTGCACAGTTCCACCATAGCACTACGCACCATAAAAGTATTTCCCATCCCCATCAATTGAACGGCTAGCCATCCACCACCGTGCGATTTGGTTGCGGTTTTCTGCCACGAACCCGCGTGTTTCCATGTAGATACAACATAGAGGCATTCAAGGGACAACGACAATCTGTAACGTCTCCGGCGTTGTAACCACCAGGTAACCCGCATTCCCGTTTGCCTGCTCTGCTGTGAAAAAAAAACTTAAAGCAAATACCCTAGACCTTACAAAACTACGTTCGTATATTTTTTGTATAGATTTTTCTTCAATATTATTTCTAACTCGAAATACCACCAATTGATTTGCTAACGTAAAAACTTTAACATTCGCTTCATCATACGTGACTCAATTCAATGTCTGTAGGGAATACACGTTATACCACATACATATTTAATGCCATAAAAGACTGCGGTGATATCTTTATTACGCCCCATTTCCTCGTATTGTTTGATAAATCGTAGATAACTAAAGTAATATTGTTTGAAATACTATTTACGATATATTTATTTTCAACTTTCATCATTGTTATCAGCCTGAAAGTCCACTTCTGAAATGGTTTTGTGCTAATGCCGATCAGCCTGATCTTCGGCTTCAAGCGTACAGTTTGTGCCAGCTGCCCAACATGAACCATAGCCCCACCTGGGTAGGAGAATACCAAACTTGCTTAGAGAATAACTCCATTCTACAAACGCTTATTTCAATAATTGACAGTTTGTCGATAATGTGCCTAGTTCATTGTACCTTTGTACACTAGATACATGCTAGAATTCTGACAAGTCAGTACTTTTCAAAACTTTCTATTTGAAACGTCATTTCGACGATTTTAGTTCTCTTTTTTCATATCTTATTAGACAAGAATCCTTCTTTCATATCTTATAAGATATAAAGACTTCGAGCATAAATCTTTCTATATTTTAAGTGCCTAGTAGCAGAACTAGATTACAGGTCGAATAATCAATAAACGCATGCTTACTGATTATTTTCTGCCAATATTGAGAGAAAATCCTACCTTTACCTCACGCGCATGGTTTCAACAAGATGGCGCCATCCCTCTTCCATCGACGAATATGTTAGCAAAGAAAATATCGTTCACGAGGTTAACGGCATCCCGAAGTCACTGAAGTAGTGACTTCGGGACAGAGTCAGTGGCACAGAGTACTGTGATTAGATTCTAAGAGTGTGCCTGATGTGGCGGTAAAAATGTAGACGAGTTAATTAAAAAAAATTGAACTCACACTTCTCTGTTCCACAAATTGAATTTTATTTATATCCTTTGTAGTTTTTTTTTTATTATTTTACTTTGAAAACCTAACATCCTATATCAAAGTGACTTTGAAGTTGTATAGCAGACAAAATATATTTCCACGTAAGTACAAGAAGAAAGCAGTGTTCGATGAATTAGATCTTAGTGATGAAGAATACTGAAATCGAAGAGCCCATGATCAATACCAATGTAGAGACAAATACACATAGAATCCGGTGGTCACTATAGTTGGTACGTAGTGATACATTTATAAAGCTATCACTAATGCATTAAAACCTTTTATATTATATTACTTTATTTTTACATTCGTAATATTCAAATTTAAAATGAAAAAGAAATAAATTGTTATAAAACAAAATGCATTATTAGTTCGAATAACGTCTTTTGGATAGACATGTCACCCGTCCGCAACAAAACATTGAAATTATTATATATTGAGATATAAAATGTAAAGTGTTAACAAAGTATGATATTATATAAATGTATAATGAAACGCAAGAATAAATTAATATCATTTTGAAGATTTTTATTTGAAGAAGCCCCCTAAAGATCCCGGGTGTCGCAGGAAGCAGTACGGCAGACACGCAATAGTACCTTGAGAACATAGGAGAAGATCTCGTTGTAAAAATGGTAGACTTGATACTGCTACTACGACTTGAATCGGTCTAAGTCCAGTTGATCGCATCAAGTATCGTTGGGTCGATACGATTCGTTAGCAATAAACGAATTTTAAGCTAAGAACTGACGCGAAACCGCACAAGACCTTGATCAGAGACATAAAAACAGTACGGGTCGTTGGACTAAGTAGTGTGTCCAATAGCAGTATAAGGTTTTCAACCTTAACTACTACTTTCGAATAAGGAATATTCGACCATATTCATATAAGGTTATAGGTTGAACATTCTTTGTTTAATTGTTGTGGTTAAGATTGAAGTCCTTATTCACTTCATAACTATTGTGTCATATATATATATATATATATATATATATATATATATATATATATATATATATATATATATATATATATATATATATATATATATATATATATATATATATATATATATATATATATATATATATATATATATATATATTTAGTTGACGCATTTCGTATCTATAACTTTGTGTCCGGGTCTATAAATATTATACGATATGTTTATACATAATATCATACAAGATAACACATTTGATAAATAATACGATACAAAGTAAAGAATGATAAGCGTGAAGAAATGATTATATGTAACCTATATATTTCTAAATGGCAAGTGGAACTTTTGAACGCGTAATAGTGGTTTATTTTTTTTTCACAACCTCTAGACTCAACTATGATACTATATTGATTAATTAATTTTTTACAGCCCAAATACAAGTTTCATTTACAAGTTTACAATATGAAGGAGTTGACCGGGATAGAGTAGGCTCCAGAATTGCTGCCCCTCGCGAAAGAAGGGAAGAGTTGTGCTGAATTGACTGCCAACCTTCGCTAAGACGAGAGTTGTGCTGAAATGGCTGCCAACATTCGCAAGTCGAAGAGACGATATACATATGGCCTTATATTATTTATGTTAACAATATATTTATCGTTAACATATTTTTTTTAATTTAAAATTAGATATATAATATAGATAACTGCTCCATACGATTCCAAATAGAGTAGTCCAGGTAGGGTGTGTCACGCGGATCAGCTTACAAGTTGCAGCGGTTTTAAAGAGGTCATTGATCCCTTTACGTCATATGTTCCAGCCGTTTAGTTCATAGTTGACGCACCTTTTTTTATGTGTAAGTCTTTATTTTAAACAAAATATCTAAAAAATACTTTTAAACATAAAAAAGTTCTAGGACAAACGTTTTTTTTTTTGTATATATTTTTTTATATTATTGGTGCGCAACTAAGTTCTCGATGTTTTTTTTTTTTATAAAAAATTGCAACTTAATTTTGCAAAAATGCTTACATGTACATTATTCAAAGTATTGCCCATCGCTAGCTACAACTTTTGCCCATATTTCTGACAGAGCTCGAATACCGTTACAATAAAAGTATTCGTCTTTTGAGGCTATCCACGAATCAAGCCATTTTTCGATGTTTTCATATGAGCGGAACTGGTGATCAGCCAGATCATGTACCATCGAACGAAACAAGTAATAATTGGAATAATATATAGGGAATATGGCGGGTGGGGTAGGACTTCCAATTTGAGCGTTTCCATGTAGGTTTTAATAGGTTTGGCAACATGAGGCCGAGCGTTGTCATGCAGTAGAATCAGTTTTTCATGCCTAATATAAAAAACAGAACATCGTTATATCCCACTGCTAAGCACGGGCTTCCTCATTTGTAGAGGATTCAATACTAACCTACCACGCTTGTTCAAGACTAATTGGATGGATATCCAGACTAGGTGGTGTTATTTCTTCTTGTGGATGTCGTAACATACTATGGGTTAAAATACCAACAGCGTCAACCTAAGTAATATAAACCCTCAATTTTGAGAGCAATCAACGTTCTGTAGTGGACCCTAGCGACAAATTTTAGACCACTTGTTTCAGTGATAAGAGTAGATGAAGTATGATGAGATTTGAATGAAGGATTCTGGATTCAAATCACGGGATCACAGACGGAATTACAGTTTTTTTTTAATAGCCAAGGGATTTTAGTTTAAATCCCGATCAATCTCGGTCCAGCCTAGTGGAATCGACTAGAGCAGCAAGCATACAGAAGAATAAAATAATAACACATTTTTTATTTATTTAAATAAATTCACAGCATTAATGGCGTTTATTTTGGGGGAATCCATTTCTATGTGGACAGTGAGAACTTTTACTTAGCTAAAATCCACGACAAGTAAAACAAAAATAGAAAAATAATATTGTGTGTTTGTATGTTGTAGGAATAATGTGTGTATTAATTTACTCAAAAGCAGTTGTGGCTTGAATTTTGTCATAAGGCACCATCATGGGGTCAGTGGGTGGCATTTGAATTGTAGCTGCCAAAACTGGTGTCCGCTTCCCCCCTTTGAGTAGGAGAACCTTCACTAACGATCTCTCTCCACCTCGTCCAGTCACGTTCCGGAAGAGGATTTCAGGGTTGAGATTCTCGTCAAATACCTCTTCGATTTTATTGGGCAATCTCACTTGGCTATTCGGTGAAAGAAGTGGCACCTGAAATATGTTGTAGTATAAGCCTTATTCAATAGGGATGTTGACTATTTAAAAGTGTTTAAAACAATACAATTGGAGGTACCTTATATAAGAAAAATATATTTTTAATACAACTAATACTTTAGTATTCGTCTATTTCAAATTCCACTCCAAAATAAGCGTTTTGGAGCGAAATATAAATTTCGCTACAAAACGCCAATACTAGTCACGTGGTATAGGAACAAGTGACGTACTGCACTTTGATCGGCGTTTGCAGTCACACGATATGCATAGCGTAGGCATAACACATGTATTACATCTATTTATTTCGTTATTTTTAACGAATTAGAGTTTTATTTCAGAATCAATTGCGCGAAATCATATCGCTCTTTGTTAAGAGTCAGAGTTAGACACTTTACAGCGCATATCGTCTCGTATAAGTGTCTCTCGTCTCATATAACATATCGTCATAAGTGTCTAGCCTCAGTTCCCGCACATTTTTTATTATTATCGCTATAACTATTTTTTTATGTCTTTATGTTCTCTTTACTTGTAATTACACAGTATTGCATCAAATTCCAAAAAACGTGAATTCCTGCCTCCCGTCTTCAATGTGTTAAATCACTTGACGACATACGCCCATCAAAGTGCATTACGTCACTTGTTCACAAACCACGTGACCACTAGTGACGTTTTGGTGTGTAAATTAAAACGGAATCTAAAATAAATAAATGTTAAAGTGTATAAAAAAATTCAATAGCTTCAGCTGTATGAGGGTCTTGTGTATTGTTTTGAACCCTTCTAAAAATAATTTTGAGCGGAACGGGTTTGACTCCGACATTCTTCCAAAAGTCTTGACTAAGCGTATTCTTCATAAGTTAAAGGCGGCGGATTGTTGTAGAAGCTTGTATCAATCATAAAAACGTTATAAGCAGAGGAGTATTGGCAGTTCTTATTTTGCTCCGCCATATTGGCACATCTTTTCAGTGTACTACGTCACTTGTTCCCATACCACGTGACTAGTAATAGCGTTTTGGAGAGAAATTTAAATAGACGAATATTAAAGTATTAGTTGTATTAAAAACAAAATATTTTTCCTATATTAGGTACTGTGGCGTGCCCACCGTATTTCTGTCGGCGACACACGGGATCTTAAAGGATTTTTTTTCTTCGATGTAATTGAAATTCTTCCCAGTGAAATTAATTTATTTTTCTATTCATTGTATAGGGATGCAACAGTGGTAATGAACTTAATTGTATTTCTCTATATTCTATTACCGCACAAATGTGTATGTTCGCATTAGTAATATAATAGCATTAATAATACCTTAATGTAAGGCCTGGAGACCTTGTAATTGTCTGTGTGCACGTGGAAGAGTATCGCCAAGCCCGTTACGGCCCTCTCGCCTGATGTGTTATCCACCACTAAGGTCACGCGGAAGACGGGGCCGAGACCTTCCACCTGTGAGAGATTCTTCATTCATTCATTCATCGGTCAGTTAAAAATCGTCTTGTCCACCTACGCGCTTAGTAGCGTGTACGGATCATATAGCAACTCGTACGCAAGCGCTCAATATTTCAAAGTTACCTACCTCCGCTGATAACCGTACGGGCTCCAAGGCACCCACTCCAATGCAGTTGTCGGCCTTCACGTAGACATCCAGCAAGGTCTTCGCGGCTTCCAGTCGCAGTCTGTTCAGATCTTGTTGAAATGTCTCGTGCATAGCTACAATATATGAAAGAAGATTTCGTTTATTGACACAAGATGGTTAATAGATTCAGACATTACTTTGCGGAAATCCATTGGACAGTCACAATTTCTACTAGGCTAAGATCGGCGATAAGCAAACAAAAGCAAAAAAATAATGTGTTTTTTGACTTAACAGTAGTCTTCCGTAGAGTCTACTATACCTGATGATACCTCGTGTTAAGACGAAACATGTGTCTTGTAAGTTGTCAGAAAATGGTGGTGTGTGTTTGATGGGATTGGTGACAGTGGTTGGGAAGCGGAGAGTTGCCGACGGCCGTTTTTCGGTAAAATATATTCAAGATCTCTGTAATCCCAATTCCTCCGTACATATGACATTATTAAAATTATAAGGAACTAGCTGACCCGGCAAACTTCGCACCGCCTCAGAATCAATATATAAAAAAACAGAACGATAATTGCAGAATGTTTCAACTTTAGTAAAAAATGTGGTCGAAACTTAACAGGAACAAAAAGAAATCGTAATCGATAAAAAAACGCTGGATATGAATTTGGTTTTATTATTATTATTAATTACAAATAAGAAATAAAAGAAAACTTCACTTTTGAATTTAATTTTCTGAGTGACTCTTAATTTTAATTGATTTCTGAACGACGGGACGAACATCAAATATTTACCAGGTAGGAATAGTTTCTGAGGGAAAAGGAAATTGTTGCTTTTACTATATTCCTAATATTTTTATCATATTTACTCACCTTTTAAACCTTCCCTGGACTTCCGAAAATAATTCAAAACCAAAATTAGCCAAATCGGTCCAGCCGTTCGCGAGTTTTAGCGAGACTAACGAACAGCAATTGATTTTTATATATATATAAAGACTAGTTATATGCGTCCGTGCGGCGAAGCTGCGCGGCCACTGTACACAGAGATTACACGAGATCCATGTGAGATGTGCATCCAATTATATGACATCCGACTCGGCCGCGCACAGACAGGCGCTTGCGGGTTTGTTCCTGTTTAGAACCGTCCCGCGGCCGCTTCATATAATGCGGAAAGCGACGGAGTCGCGGCCACGCCGCTTCACCTGTTTAGACCCTAACTCGTCCCTCCCCCTCCCCCATTTTCACTCAATATTTACGCGGATGTTTTTGTTACCGTACCTGCCTTATGTAGGTCCTATTGTATAGCAGGAACCGCGAAGGACGCGAGGTCTATACAAGAAACAAACATATTTTTTAAAACGTCGAAACAGCCTAAGAATAAATGAACGTCGTGTCCTTACCGATGGCGTTCTCTCGCTCTCTCGTGGACTGTTCGAGGAACAGCTTGGACTTTTTCGGTATCACCCAAGGCTTCTGTGCCACCGAGTCCACCGGACCAATGTCAACGCTCGCTGCGTCTGTGTTGAAATCTGCTGTACGCTTTAGGATCTTCAGCATTAAGTTGCCCTCTGGAATTAAATCGAAAAAGATAGACACATATATTACTTATTGTACATCAAAAGCAAAATTGTAAAATTATTAATTGTAATATTTATATACAAATGACGATCTAATAGCGTTTCATTTTTTCTTCTACTTCTGCAGCGTTAAATGTCTTCCAGATAAACGTAGTATGGACACAGTGTTAAAAAGATAATTTGATGTAGGTTGGGGATACATTATCGTCAGGATTTTAATAGCCATAAGCAAAAAGAGATTAACTTCATTGACACAGTTCTGTATCTATACAACCATTTCTAAAAAAGCAAAAATAGTTATGAGGTGATATTTGTGTATTACTTAAAAAAGAAGACACTAAAATTTGTGTATTATTTTGTTTTTTTTTTGATGGCAATTAGTTATAACTATTATGTCGGTTTCAAGTTAAATACAATAATATACAATCTCTTGAAATGTGACAACTGTGTCAGCTTATTACGTTACATCTTCTATGGCCTTTTTCAGTCAACTTAAAAAGTCACGATACACGCATTCATTTCATATCACTTCACTTATACGCCTTAATCGAACTATGTTGTATAATACGCCGCCACAATTAAACAATATAACTGATAATAATATTATATAAGATTATGAAAATTAAATTAAAACATAACGTCACTAATGTAAGTTGGCGGGAAAAGCTTGTGTATTATTTAAAATAAAGACACTAAAATTTTGTTTTTGTTGAGAGGTATGTATGGCAGAAAAGGTTGTCAATATATGAAGATCGTTGGTTGCTAGGCAACGCTTTGTTACTAAACATTATTTTCGGAATTTGGCTAGGGTATAGTAATTGCAATAAAAATGTTGTATGTTTTATTTATGGGATAGGAAGGCAAACGAGCCAGCGTATAACCTTATAGACTTCCGCAGCACCATAGGCAGTGCGAAAGCGGTGCCGACCTTTATGGAAAGTGTCATTATGGGAGGGGGAGGGAGGGGGGTGCGGGGCCTCCGGAGCTCGGCCGCTCACCGTGCGAAGCGCGGTAGACAAGCTACTACTCAGACGCCGGTTTTCCGCGGGAGTATGGTACTTCCCCGGGCGTGCCGGCCCATTCACGCTACAGACAAATAATATGCCATTCTTCACAAAGTATTCGTCTGCAGCGTGGCGCTACGACTATTAATGTATTATATACGATGACTTACTGGCAGTTATTATTGTGAACACATGCTCTTCTTGACCGAGCTGGCCGAACTTCATCACGGACACCACGTCTGAAATCAATAGGAACTGTTTAGAAGTCATTTAGTGGTATTTTATGGATATGAGCCAGATTACAAGTACAACATATAGAATCATAGTGGTTTATGCCACGACACTAGGGTCTTATGACCTTGTGTCTGCTATTGCGCTACATTCGGTACGTTCGTGTTCGTGTTTTGTTCATGCATTAGTTGACTCACTTGCGCGTGTATATATATATATATATATATATATATATATATATCCCCCGTCCTTGTCAGAGGTGGTCACACGTTTGAATCCCCACTGGTGAGATTAAATATTTTTCGAATTTTATATTTAGAAGTAATTACACAAAAACAGCATTTATTCCATTTTGAATTTTCACGTCAATAGAATAAAAACGTCATAAAGCTTTTAAACACTGACTTTTCACATTTCGTTGACTCTCCCCTTAATGTGTGACGTAATTTATGGAAGGACCCTAATAGTGATCAAGAAAATATAAAACTGGAACATTGGAGTTCCATTACCACTATAGTTTGCTTACTGGAAATGCGATGAGTGGCTCTTCGGCAGATTGCTTCATTCCCAATCATACCCAACAGAGAAACTCCGATATCTCTCCATAGCTCTCATAGCGAATCTGAGCTCTATGTACTGCAGTTTAACCATTTCGGTACGGACGCATTCTACGTCGCGCCGTCCCCGCTGACCGAGCAGTCGCGGCAAGCGTCCGTACTTGCGGAACAACTGCAAGCGCCCGTCAGACGCACGATACCACGCTATCTTACGCAGAGCGAGTGCAGTCGCTCGTAAAAAAAATGCTTACAAAATTATAACATAATGCAATAGAAAATATTTGCTCATTTCGTCAGTTTATTATTAGGCAGCGTAAAACAAGTGCAAAATACTTGCGATGGATTACCATGGAGATAACATATATATTCTGCTCATGAAGAGTTGCGAGTGACCTAAGTCACCGTTAGTACATAACGAGCGTCAAATGTTGGGTGACCATAGTCACCGCTCGTACAGAGCGAGCGTCAGGCGTTGGGTGACTATAGTCACCGCTCGGACAGAGCGAGCGTCGGGCGTTGGGTGACTATAGTCACCGCTCGGGCCGAAAGGGTTAACATTCAAACTCACCCCTGATGAACATGGTGTCCCTTCGCGCCTTGCCATCATACAAGTGCAAATGTCCAGAGCTGAGGGCGACGGCTGTCAGGGTCACTCCTAAATGCATCACCGGCACTAAAGTCAGAGCCACTGGCCTATGCTCTAGAGTTAGTGACCATTGCTTCTTGCCCTGTAGATATATAAATAATAACATATTTATCAGTCATTAATATCATATAAAATATTTATAAGTCATAATAAAATAGTCATTAATAAACAAGTTTACAATTTTTTTTTTCGTTAAGTTCTCCACATTACATAAAATTGACCACCATTTTATCACCTTAATGGTAATTTTTTTTTTTTATGGCATAGGAAGGCAAACGAGCAGGCGTGTCACCTGATGGAAAACAATCAACGCCGCCCATAAACATCCGCAGCGCCATAGGCAGTGCGGAAGCGTTGCCGACCTTTAAGGAAAGTGACATTATGGGAGTGGGAGGGGGAAGGGAGGGGGTAGGGAGGGGGAAGGGAGGGGGAAGGGAGGGGGAAGGGAGGGGGAAGGGAGGGGGAGGGGAGGGGAGGGGAGGGGAGGGGAAGGGGAGTGGGCCTCCGGAACAGGCCGTTCACAGTACGAAACGCGGTAGCTAAGCTGCCACTCAGACGCCGGTTTTCTGCGGGAGTACGGTACTGGCCCCGGGCGAGCCGGCCCATTCTAGCGACAGACATAATATGCCATTCTTGACAAAGTATTCGTCTGCAGCGTGGCTCTACCACTATAAAAACTTTATGATATTAACTGAAGTAATTCTATATAAATGCAAAAATAATTTGATATATGATATTTTAACAAATTATTACCCTTTTTAAATACTTAAATTCTAGTTAACCATTCCAATTAATTTGTTCAAAATGACGGCGACATGGTCCGCCACCCGTCACGTCCTGATTCTCACGAGGGCGAGAAGCGACTAATGGAGAACTGTTTCGCTGCGATGAATGGTAGCGGATGGAGCTCTGTGGTCTCTGCCAACCGGCTCTCTGCTATCTCTGATAGGCGTGAATATATATAAAAGAAAAATAAAAAAATCCTACTAAATTGGTAAACTCCACGAGGGTTATATAAATTTTATCGTACCTTTCTACTGTAGCAGGCCAAAGTATTGTCGCAGCATATTATCATAATACTTTCTTCGACAGGCAGAACCTCAATAGCAACAATATGCTCATCTGTGTTGAACAAAATACGGCCTTCCTTGCAATCTCTCTTCAGAACACATACACATTTCTCTCTGAAACGTTTAAATAATTTATATAAATTCAAGGACAAGTATTGTTTATAAATTTAGTTTATATTGTGCCTTGTTCATGTTTATATTTTAAAAATGTTGTCCAATGTTACAAGATTGTACAAAACTTAAACACGGGGTAAACAAAAAAAAATATGTGGACAGTCAAAAGTTTTTACTTAGCTAAGATCC